>CM074725.1:41540337-42140337 GCA_037306005.1 Rhinophrynus dorsalis
ATATAATTGCTACTTCCATATCAACTTGTACCTCCATAGGCATCAAACACACCTTATAATAACAGTTACCCATGAATTATACATTCATTGCATTCTGGAAGTAACAATAATGTAAAGGTGTGATAACCATAATTTCAGTTATGGAACATAAGTTTTGAACATCATTCTAGTGATTGAGAGACTTTTACCCCAGGAACCACCGTCTGCACGTGTGTTTTGTGCTAGTACATATTGATTTTTTATATGTTTTTTACGATCAATCTTTTTTTATAATTTTTTTCTTATATCTAGTTACCTGAGCTCCTCATGATAATATTTTTTCAATACTTTTCATGATGCATCTGATATGTTTTAATCGTATTTTTATGTCGTTTAGATAGGATTTACTGATGTATGTAGTCTGATATTGGTCAGAGATTGTTTGTTCATCCTCGTTTCTCCCCCAGCTGCGCTGACAATAGACGGGAGAGTTTATTCCCGTTGTCTTCTTCTTGCTGATAGATTTTATCCATCAGCGGTGATTTTTGGATACCGAGGCTTGTGCCTCACTACTCCATCTTCTCGGGTTGGGTTTTAAGTCCCAGGTTTGGATTCTTCTTGGTCTGTGTTGACTTGTCACAGTTGGGTTGATTTCACAGGGTCTTCGCTGTGATGGGCCGCAGGTAGTGGTCGAAGGGGTTTGCAGGGAGAGTTTATTATCAACCTCCCTTGGTTTTATAGCTTTGTGCAGAGGAGGAGCACCGCGGTTTATTGAGAGGTGTAATTTGGATATATACACATCCTTTATGTGATAATTATCCAGACACTTCTATATCACAGTCTGGATTACATCGATATCCTTGGTCCTAATTGGTGGATTTAAGATTAACGTGTCTAGACTTTCTTTTCCCATTATACCTTATTGTGATTACGTACAGATACATCTTGTCCTTTTAATATACAGTTAAGGATAACAATTGGCTGTAACAGTGGTGTATTTTCTGTTTTTGAAGAAGTTATCGTGTAAGTGGATGCATGAAGCATGAGTGACTCTTCTATTAAACATTTTGAAGAAATACATCTGGTCTGGGATATAAGAATTTTTCTATTTGGTAAGAGTGACTGTGTTTTTTCACAATTAGCTCAGATCTGTTGATTCCAAAGCGTCGAAAAATCTTTTGTACAAATTGTGGTTTTGTTTGGAATCTAAAAGCAAGGATTCTTTTTCCTGGCTGCTGGACGACGGATCTGTTCTCAATCCACATCTCTGCGCAACCTAAATATTTTAATATACATTTTACTTTTAGCTCCAGTTATAAAACCAATTGTGTCTGAATCCTGGGGTTCGGTTTACAATGTGGAAAAACCTGGCAAGGGCATTTGGACACTGTATGTATATGCAGGAGGACCCCATTCTGTACGAGTGGAGGGATTGAAAGGTACAGTATAAGCTATTTGTAACTACTGATATTTTTATGCAAGCATTAAATATATGCAAATATACATACAACAAATATATGATTAATTTATAAACAAAAATACATTTAACTAAAAATAAAACAAGAAAAAAAATAGTTATTTCTAGCTGTAGGACACATTTTCAAACTTTATTCTGAATGTTTTAGCACAACACCCCCCAAGATCTATTAATTAGAACTGCATTTATTTTGCACAAGATAAAACAATTGTACGTTATAGAACTTCACCTGAGGTTATAGACCAGAGGTAGGCAAACTATAGCTCTCCAGTTGTTGGGGACTACAACTGCCATCATTCACAACTGAATATGGGAGTTGCAGTCTACAACAGCTGAAGAGCCAAAGGTTACTGAGGTGTCCTTGGTCCCACCCAAGGCCTCTCCCCTCACCCTCATTTCACTGAACTCCACCCCTATCTCCAACCACTGTTGCCAGCGACTGGCTTTACAATTGTTCTTTGAGATTCTGTAACAGCCAAAGCCAGATTTCCCATTAATCAGAATAGGCAACTGCCTAAACTATCAAATTGCTGGCTACACCCACATGCTGAGTTGTGGATGTTACCAGAACAATCCATTTTATGGGGAGTAGTGTAGTTTTCTATCTACTTATTCCTTGCACACCATTATAAAACAGAAGGGGTATAATAAGTGCGGTGATTAAGTGCTTATAAAGACAATCATAAGGGGAATGACAGGTGAGTATACTTTAGGATAAAGGGTCCCTGCCCTGTAGAACTTACAATCTAAGTATAGGATGGGTGACATACAGATACAAGCTGGTAGAGGAGGAAGTGCAGTTTTTGACATATGAGATAATGTGTTCATATTACACTGTTGTTGTATTTAAGAGGTTCTCTTTTAACCTGGATTTAAAGTTGTTGAGGTTTGGCAAATACTGGGTGGTAGGGAGTTCCAGAGGTAGGGAGCAGCAAGGGAGAAAGCCTTCAGTCGTGAAACAGCGATAGTGGTTAAAGGGGCAGAGAGACATCCACCATGCCTGGCGCGTATCGGACGTGCAGGTGTGTGTTGGGATATCAAAGATGAAATATAAGGCAGGGATAAGTGATGGAGAGCCTTAAAAGTAACAAGGAGGATTTTGAATGTGAATGGAGAGCCACGACAGCGATTTTAAAAGTGGAGGGATGAGTACTGTTCTGGAGGAGAGGAAGAGTATTCTGGTGGCTGAATTAAGAACTGATTGAAGAGGAGCGAAATGGTCAGCAGGAGGACCAATAAGTATAGCGTTGCAGTAGTCCAGACGAGAAAGGATAAGAGCATGCATGAGGGTTTCTGTTGTAGAGTGGGAGAGGAATGGCCAGATCTTTGCTATATTCCAAAGTTACCCCGAGGTAGTGGGCCTTGTCTACAGGGTAAATTGTGGAGCCCTCGACAGTTATAGAAAATGGAGGTGTTGTGCAGGATTTAGGAGGGAAGATAAGAAGCTCAGTCTTAGACATGTTAAGTTTTAAGCAACGATGAGCCATCCAGGAAGACATAGCAGAAAGGCAATCTGAGACACGCTGCTGTATTTCAGGTGATATACTGAGGGTGCAGAGAGATAAATTTGCATGTCGTCAGCATAGAGATGGTAGTTAAAGCCAAAGGATTTTATCAGTTGCCCCAGGGAGAGTGTATACAGAGAAAAGAGCAGAGGTCCCAGAACAGATATTATTTACGATCATTTACATATCATATTTTTTTTACCGTAACTTGATGTCAGTTATTTTTAAATGTTAAACACTCAATATAGTTTATTAAAATGTGTTAATTTCTTTCTCTTTCAGATACCAACACATCAAGTAAGTAATTCTTCACTTATCATTTTATGATGATTGAGCACAGAAAGATGTTAGATATTTATTTAATGAAGATATGAAGAGCCTGATGTATTAAGATGAAATGGAGAAGTTTTTGGACAAATTAACTGCACAATATCATCATAGAGACATTTAGTCTCTTGAACCAATGCATTAGAGACCACTCTAGGATTCAAGAGTATAAAAGCGCCAATTAAATCAATTGGAATTTGTATTTGCCCCTGGTCTACAGTCAGTTTGTTCCAGACTTGCTGATGGACAAAGGGGAATGGGAGCAAGTTTGATGTAAACCAGGTTCACCATATGGAACAAATACAATTTTCCTTTTGATTTTAAATCTGGATATTATTAATGCCTGGAATGCAAGAGAGGTATCCAGTGTAGCAACAACCAATATACTGGAGACCTCTTTAGCATAAAAGCTGTTAAAAGCCTCATTTAAATCAATGCACCATTTTATTTATCCTGTGTACTAATACAAACTTCTGCAGTTCATGGGCAAATGAACTGTACAATGGGGACAAAAATGTGTCCCATTGTTTTAAATGGTACTAGAGAAGTCTTCAACATAGTGTACTATTGTACAATTAATTTGTTACTCATCTATTCCAGCTACATCACGTTGCTCAGATTGTGATCCTAATGCCATGTGTGAAGAGTATTTCGACCATCTGGAATGTACATGCAAGGATGGATTCATAGGAGACGGCTTCAGGTGTTCTGACATCAATGAATGTGCCTATTCCTGGTCAAACAACTGTTCAGCTGGGATTTGTCTAAATACTTTTGGGTCTTATAAATGTGTATGCCCAAGTGGATACATAAATGGCTCAGGAAACAGCTGTGTTGATGTTAATGAGTGTTCTACTCCTAGTTTGAACAGGTGTCATCCATCAGCAACATGCATTAATTCTATTGGCTCTTATTCTTGTGTGTGCCCACCTGGTCTGTATGGTGATGGGTTCTCCTGCGAGATTAATGAGTGTTCAAAAGGCGCATGTGGGTTTGCGATGGATTGTACTAAATACATGTCATCCTACTCTTGTTCTGATCCATGTTTAAATCACACTGTTCTCAATGAGCCCTGGAGAAGCACTTCCAATAACGTCTCATCATCTATCATATGTGACTATGATAAAAGTGGATGGTATCGGTTTGTTGGCAGTGGAGGTGTACGTATGCCAGAAACCTGTGTACCTGAATTGAGCTGCAATACTCATGCTCCAATGTGGTTACGTGGATCACATCCAGTACTTTCTGATGGAATTGTTAATCGTACTGCCTGCGCCCACTGGAGTGGGAATTGTTGCTTGTGGTCAACGACTGTCCAGATTAAGGCTTGTAGTGGTGGATACCATGTCTACAAATTAAGTGGAACACCAGCCTGCAGTTTGACCTATTGTACAGGTATGTGTATTGTAATAATTATGATATTTCAGGATATTCATTAAAATAATTTTTACCAATTCAAAATTAAATCACCAGACATAATTAAAAAAATAGCATATATGACATGCATATGAATACATAAAAGCTACACCAACACCTACTAATAATACATCCCCACTTACCTTAAAGTGGAACTTTCACCCTCTTTTGTCATTGGACAAAACTCTTAACATTGTGTGTAAGTTGTAATTTTTTATTTTTTTACATCCCAATACTTTATTAGATACTAGTTGAAGGGCCCGTAACACAGGCCACAGTGCCGGCTGGTCGTGGTGCGGTCACGCGCAGTGGAGACTACCCGCGCCGCAGCTGATACTCCATATCAGCAGTCTCAGCACGGGCAGTCTCTACTGCACATGACTGCACCACGCGCAGCCATCTCTACTGTGCCTGACGGCTTCTAACAAACTTTAGCAAATTATTAAATAGGATGGGCTTTTAACAATTACTCAGTGACTTCATTGTTCCTTTTTCTGCAGTACAAACTGTACCACACAGCTCTGTAGGACGCCCCCAGTTCTTCAAATTACCTCCCCAGCTCTCCTTTCCTCCCCAGCTCTTTAAGTACATTGTCAATGAGGAGTGTGCAAGTAGAGGACGGGGTAAAGTATGTTTAAGCGGAAGAACTAACCTGTACCTCTGTGCATTTCACTCTGGTGTCAGTGAGGTTTCCCAAACCCTCTGGCGCTCATAGGGTTAAATTGCAAGGAGGTCATACTTATAGCTGTTAATTAATCCAGCCTGCGGCCACCATTGATAATACACAAGGGGCAGGCTTAGTGTGGAGGAAGAGCGCTGCCAATCATGGGGCTTTAACTCCTTGATTGCTAGCAGTCACTCTTGCCTTCAAGGGCTTAAAACTCCCATTTAAATCAATGGGAATTTTGCATTCTTCTTTCTTTCCTGTAGTGTAGCTGGTTTTATCCGGAAGGACTGCACCTTCCTTTTAAGCTTACGGCCCATAGTAACCGTTAGGATTTGGTTCTATGGGGATTGTTATTAGTAGATGTTAGTGTTCCTTTAACCTGTTGAGTGCTGCAGAGGTATCCAATACATTGCAATGTGTTGGATACCCCTCTGGCACCCAAAGAGTTACTTTATTTTCTTTCTTGTACATGTTTTAACACCCCTTTCTAATGTTGACCTGCATTTTTACTTTTTTTAATCCTTGTATCTCCATGTCATTAGATCCAGTCACAAGTATTAGTCGTTGCTCATGTACAGATGATGAAGTATGCAATGTTGATAATGGAGATTATCGGTGTGACTGCAAAGACAAATATAAAGTATCTGGTAGGTGCACCTGAACCACTGAGACAGACAAAACATTCTAACACTCAGTCAGGGGGATTGCTAGTTACTGGATAAGGATGATAAATCCCCAGGTCACAGTCTCATGCTTAAATTGAAGTAAAAAAAAAAAAATCTTGGGGCATACAATGATAATTCCCACGTTCATAATGGTGCAATTTGGATGTACTGTGCACTAAAAATACATTATGATGGTCCAAGCCCCATGTCTTTTGGCAGCCTAGCAACTCCCCTGCACTCAGCAGTTTTGTAAAACATTGAGACTGTTCTATATTTCTGTTCACTCTTCCATGTTCATTTCATTTAAAGGGATAGTAATACTTAAAATGTAAAAAAAATATGTTGTAGGGTTTATCCCCCTGAGTAAAACAACAGTACTCCCACTGCTGAAAGGTGCTTTATTCAAAAGTTATTAATATTCAAAGTTGCATTTTTTAGGTGCAATATCACAATGGCCTGAAATTGTACAGAGGCACTGTTGCTACACCATCCTATGGAGATTTATGGTCCCGGGACCAGAGCTGTCCGTAGGATCGTGTAGCAACAGCACCACCGTACAATTTCAGGCCACTGTGATATTGCACCTAAAAAATTCAACTTTGAAAATTAATAACTTTTGAATGAAACACCTTTCAGCAGTGGGAGTACTCTTGTTTTACTCAGGGGGATAAACCCTACAACATATTTTTTTTTACATTTTAAGTATTACTATCCCTTTAATGAACAAATGTATCAAACAGAAATCATTCAGTTCACTGGTTCTTATGTACAAAGGCAATTTGGAACAATTATAGGGCAAACCAACTAGGCTATAGTGGACAGATAACATTCTTCATTGGTTTAACCCTTTGAGTGCCAGAGGGTTATGCTACACATAGGTTCCATTGAATAATATAGGAATTGGAGAAGTGATATCACTGAAGAAGTCATCTCCTCTTTATTGCTGCTTTATCATGCCTTGGTGCAGCTCCCCCATAGGCTCCATAGACTAAAACAGGAATTGGAGAAGTGATATCCCTGGAGATGTTTGAGGTTATGCACTAAGGCATGATAAAAAGGTGATAAAGTGGAGATGACTTCTTCAGTGATATCACTTCTCTAGTTCCTATGTTATTCTATGAAGCCAATGCACTAAGATCTTTACAGCTTTGGAGATCTTAGTGTATATTCAATCTAGAATAACATAGGAACTGGAGAAGTGATAACACTGGAGACGTCATCTCCACTTTCTCACCTCTTTATCACACCTTAGTGCATAACCTCAAACATATCCAGTGATATCACGTCTCCAATTCCTGTTTTAGTCTATGGAGCCTATGGGGTTACATGCACCAAGTGTGATAAAGAGGAAATAACTTCTCCAGGTATATCACTTCTCCAATTCCTATGTTATTCAATGGAACCAATGCAGTAAGATTTCCTCCAGCTTTGGAGATCTTAGTGCATGGACTCTATAGAATAACATATGAACTCTTTATCACTCTTTAGTGCATCTTCCCCAATGCACTAAGGTTTCTCAAGTAGGAGAAATCTGATTGAATGGGCTCCATAGAATAACATAGAAAATGGAGAAGTGATATCACTGGAGAAGTCATCTCCACTTTATCACCTCTTTATCATACCCCAAGAAAAATTCCACAGGAAAACACACTGCATCATAGGGTAGAAATTAAAATTCCCAAACTTTCCTTTGATTTAAATATATATTGTAACCCCCACAAATGCTAGAGATCTCAACTGCAGTATGTTAACCCTTTGACTGCCAGTGGGGTATGCAACGCATTGCTCTGCAATGCGTTGAATACCCCTCTGTCACTCAAAGGGTTAAAGGCTTCTTAAGCATTCAAGAGGTTAAAAGCTACATTAAAATCAATGAAAATTTCTATTTTTCCCCATGGTAAAGTTGGTTTACTCCCGAATGTCCTCAATTCTTAGTACATTGGCATCATGAAGTCAGAATACCATATAAACTAACATCTACACCTTTTGCATTTCAAGCGCTTTCAGATGTAAGTCCTGTGATGACCTGCGGTACAAAGCAAATGAAAGCTTCGTTCCGTAAATGTCAGCTGAGCAGTCTGGACATCAGTGTTGGGGATTTGGTTCTCCAGGACAGCAGTGGATGTTTTGTTACTCAGGATGATAACATTGCCAACATGTATTCAGTCCTGGCTCCTCTGCAAGCAGGAGTATGTGGAACTCGGTTAAATGTAGGTGATGTTTACAATACTTTATGATCAAGTTCTTTACAATTGTATTCTCTGTTATGGATGTAAGAAACTCCTAGCAGACATATTGGGTGGGATTTAATTAAACAAACCCTATCACTTAAAAACAAATCAGGTGGTATTGAAAACTTTCAAATTCACATATATGTTTATTTAGAAAACTATATTCGTACTTATTTAGATTTATTGATTATGCTAATGATGGAACAACATGTCTTATCCTGTTAAATGCAGGCATGCAGTGAATGCACTGCCTGTGTTATCCCTGCAGGACCACTACATGACACTGCTCAGCAATGCATTGCCCACCTACCTGAGAACTGAATGGGTTATGTGTCAATATATGGGGAATGTAACTCTTTGAGTGCCAGAGGGATGGGCAATGTACTGCAAAGCAATGCATTGCATACCCCTTCTGGTACTCAGAAGGTTAAATACTTATTGGCAATAGCAACTAAAAGTGTGTATTTGTCTTAAAGGGCATCTGTTGTCCTTTGTTGCCTTGAAGTAGCAGAAATGATTTTTTTTTAAAATATATATATATATATATACAATATTTATAAACATACCGGGTATGGGCACTCCATAAAAAAGAAATCAAAATGCATTATTATGCCTTGGTGTTACAAAAAATAATCAATATGATTTGTAGGTTGTATTAATATGAACCCAAAGGATGAGCACTCAAAGGGACCTATACATTTATAATAAAGTGTGAAACTGTATTGTCAATGTTTTGGCCCCCTAGAAGGGTCTTCCTCAAGACTTGAGGAAGGCCCTTATAGGTGGCCGAAACATTGACAATAAATTTTCACAATTTATTATAAATTAATAAGTCCCTTTGAGTCAGGGACGTGCACAGACCTTCTGGCGGGCAGGGGCTCAAATGAAAAAAAAGGGCACTTCTCATAATTACTATTATTATTATTTTTTTTTTGTTAAAAGGGCACAAGGGCACTTTGGACAAAAAGGGCAGGTGCTCAAGCTCCCCTTGGTATCTATGTGTGCACGTGCCTGCTTTGTGTGCTCAGCCTTTGAGTTGCTATCTATCTATCTATCTATCTATCTATCTATCTATCTATCTATCTATCTATCTATCTAAATAAATAAAAAACAAAATAAAGAAGGAGAGCACTAGACACTTTATCAATATTAAGTATACAAGAACTATTTAATATAAAACCTGTCTTGTAATTCACTGCTAATTTGTTTTACTTTTTAATCTGATAAAGACTAGTGACCCTTACAACTCATAATGACTATAGAAGTCCATTGTTTGTAGTTAGGAATAGTGATGAGCGAGCACCCCAATGCTCGGGTGTTCGGGTGCTCTGACCGAGCACCCCCTGAGGCTCGAGTGCTCGGCCGAGCACCCGAGC
This sequence comes from Rhinophrynus dorsalis, assembly GCA_037306005.1. Lineage (NCBI taxonomy): Eukaryota > Metazoa > Chordata > Amphibia > Anura > Rhinophrynidae > Rhinophrynus > Rhinophrynus dorsalis. Next base: position 41,549,981 of record CM074725.1, read on the forward strand.
CCCATTGAAGTCAATGGGAGGACTCGAGCATTACACCAGGCACCCCCTGCTCTGATGAGGGGAGGGTGCCTGGTCCATAGGAAAAGGGCAGAAAATGATGGAAACACCACAGAAATGGTTCAGGGACAGCATAGGGAGGATGTCTGGATGCATCTTGGACTCCAACATCGCTGCTGGGAACGATCTTTCGCCCGTAGTACGCCATTTTTACAGACTGACCGTAAAACACACAAAAAGGAAGATAAAAACGACTTTAGGCGAAAAATTGTTACCAAACAGTATTTGCTGTATATTTACTTGTATATCATCTGAAAATTCTGCAAAAAATTTCATCGATTTTTCGGAACTGGGGCCATGATTAAGAGGGAAACGTGCGCAGAGGCAAATTCTGCAAAAAATTTCCTCGATTTTTCAGAACTGGGGCCATGATTAAGAGGGAAACGTGCGCAGAGGCAAATTCTCCCAAAAATTTCCTCGATTTTTCTGAACTGGGGCCATGATTAAGAGGGAAACGTGCGCTGAGCCGACCATCTAAAACATTATGGGTGAGGGTCTGCTGCGGAGCTGACCATCCTAAACATTATATGCGAAGGCCCGCTAGTGAGCTGACGCTATAAAACATTATATGAGAGGGCCCGCTAGAGAGCTGACCCAATAAAACATTATATGAGAAGGCCCGCTGGTGAGCTGACCTATACAAAAATTGTCAAACAGGACCCGCTGGTGAGCTGGCCCTATATAAAAATTATATCACAGGGCCCGCTGGTGAGCTGGCCCTATATAAAAATTATATCACAGGGCCCGCTGGTGAGCTGGCCCTATATAAAAATTATATCCCAGGGTATATGGAAGAGAGTCAACCATATACCCATTTTTTGGGTGGAAGGGGTGAATGGGAATACAGAGTATTCCCATCATTGTAAATAACATATATAAAGTCACTTTATGTTCCCCCGGGGCTTTCCTCCAGTGGAGTGGAGAAGTCAGGGGAAATCCAGGCCTTGTTCATTTTTATAAGTGTCAACCTATCAGCATTTTCGGTGGAAAGGCGGATACGCTTATCTGTTATGATGCCACCAGCAGCACTAAATACCCGCTCAGACAGAACGCTGGCGGCAGGGCAGGCCAGCACCTCCAAGGCATAGAGTGCCAGTTCATACCACGTGTCCAGCTTGGACACCCAGTAGTTGTAAGGCACAGAGGGATCATTGAGGACGCTGACACGGTCTGCTACGTACTCCTTCACCATCTTCCAAAACTTTTCCCTCCTTGTGACACTAGGCTGCGCATCAGGGTGAGGGTGCTGGCGGGGTGTCATTAAGGTGTCCCACGCCTTGGAGAGTGTTGCCCTGCCTTTGTCGGAACTGCTGTGTGCTCCCCTTTTCTCCCCTTCTCGGTTGGCCAAGGTAGCACGTACTCTGCCGCCAGCGTTGTCAGATGGAAAATTTTGGAGCAATTTTTCGACAAGAACCTTCTGGTATTGCACCATTTTGCTTGTCCTCTCCACCGGAGGAATGAGAGATGAGAAATTCTCTTTGTAGCGGGGGTCCAGAAGGGTGAACACCCAGTAATCCGTGTTGTCTAAAATGCGTATAACGCGTGGGTCACGGGAAAGGCAGCCTAACATAAAGTCAGCCATGTGTGCCAGAGTACCAACAGGCAAGATTTCGCTGTCCTCACCAGGAGGATGACTCTCAATCTCCTCATCCTCTTCCTCCTCTTCTGCCCACCCACGCTGAAGAGATGGAACTAAAGTTCCATGGCTACCCTCTGTAGCGGAGGCAACCGTGTCTTCCTCCTCCTCCTCCTCCTCCTCCGCCTCCTCCAATTGTCGCTGAGAAGACGAAGTGAGGGTGCTCTGGCTATCACCTTGTGTAAGCTCTTCCTCCCGCATTTCCACCTCTTCCACATGCAAAGCGTCGGTTTTAATTGTGAGCAGCGAGCGTTTCAGTAGACACAGAAGTGGGATGGTTACACTGATAATAGCGTTATCGCCGCTCACCATCTGTGTCGATTCCTCAAAATTGCGTAAAACCTCACAGAGGTCTGACATCCATTCCCACTCCTCACTTCTGATTACAGGAAGTTGAACGGAGAGGCGACGACCGTGTAACAGCTGGTACTCCACTACTGCCCTCTGCTGCTCACAAAGCCGGGCCAACATGTGGAAGGTGGAGTTCCAGCGCGTGCTCACGTCACACAGCAGCCGGTGAGCTGGCAATTGTAAGCGCTGCTGCAGCTTCAACAGGCCGGCTGAAGCTGTTGATGACTTACGGAAATGTGCACACACACGGCGCACCTTGGTCAAGAGATCATGCAAATTGGGGTAGGTTTTTAGAAATCGCTGAACCACTAAATTAAATACATGCGCTAGGCATGGTACGTGTGTGAGCTTGCCGAGCTCCAAAGCCGCCACCAAGTTACGCCCATTATCACACACAACCATGCCTGGTTGCAGGTTGAGTGGCGAGTGCCATTGCTCGGTCTGGTGACTAATCCCCTGCAACAGCTCTGAGGCCGTGTGCTGTTTGTCCCCAAGGCAGATCAGCTTCAGCACGGCCTGTTGACGCTTCACCACTGCAGTGCTACACTGCTTCCAGCTACCGGCTGATGGGTGAGTGGCGCTGCGCGCAGAGAATTCGGAGGTGGAAACGGAGGAGGAGGAGCCAATAACGTAGGTGCTGGCGGAAACCCTGATGGAGGTAGGGCCCGCAATCCTCGGCGTGGGTAGCACCTGTGCCATCCCAGGGTCCGAGTCGCTCCCAGCCTCCACGACATTCACCCAGTGTGCCGTCAGGGAAATGTAGCGTCCCTGGCCACAAGCACTTGTCCATGTGTCAGTCGTTAAGTGGACCTTCCCAGTAACTGCGTTGGTCAGGGCACGGGTGATGTTACGGGACACATGGTGGTGTAAGGCGGGGACGGCACACCAGGAAAAGTAGTGGCGGCTGGGGACTGCGTACCGAGGGACAGCTGCTGCCATCAGGCTGCGGAAGGACTCAGTCTCCACAAGCCTAAATGGCAGCATTTCGATGGCCAGTAATTTTGAAAGGTGTGAGGTTAGTGCTATGGCCTGTGGGTGGGTGGCTGGGTATTTTCGCTTGCGCTCAAATGCCTGGGGTAACGACATTTGGACGCTGCGCTGGGACAGGGAAGTGGATGTGGTCGCTGATGGTGCTTCAGATGGTACAGGTGCAGGGCGGGAGGTATGCGGGCCTGCGCCTTCGACAGGCGATTGGCCGGCACCGAAAACAGGGGAAGAGGAGGCAGTGGTGTGGCCTGCAGACACAGATTGGCGATCCGGGCGTTCCTCCCACTTATTACGGTGCTTGGATGCCATGTGTCGGATCATGCTGGTGGTGGTGAGGTTTCTAGTGTTCATGCCTCGGCTCATTCTGGTGTGGCACAGGTTGCAAACTACAATTCTTTTGTCGTCCACACTTTCCTTAAAAAAACGCCATACCGCGGAACAACTACCCCTTAGCAAGGGATATTTACGCAAGGGGGTGCTCCGTGGAAAATTTGCGGGCCGGTTTGGTGCGGTCCGCCTTCTTTCTGTAGCCACACCACTGCCTCTTCCAGCCTGTTGCGGTGCTGCAGATGGCTCACCCTCAGGACTGCTGTCATCGCTCGGCTCTCCACATTCCCAGGTGGGGTCAGTGACCTCATCGTCCACCAAGTCCTCCTCCACTTCCTCACTCTGATCATCCTCCTCATGTCTTGATCCCACCACATACTCAGTCATTGACAACTGTATATCATCCTCCTCATCAAGGTCTTGAGACAGTAAAAGTGGTTGATTTGATGGCAACTGTGTCTCATCATCATCATCATCCACTTCCTTTGACCTTAAATGCCGTTGCCCTCTGTCATCTTCTTGTGATTGGGTACCCTCTAGAGGTTGTGAATCAGGGCACAAGATTTCATGTTCCTCTGCAAGCGTGCTTGGAGAGAGGTTCAAATTAAGGATTGGTGATGAGACGAGCTCCTCACTATATCCCAGTGTGGGATCACTTCTTTGACCAGACCCTCTATGGTGGGAGGAAGGATGATCAGGGTGAGGATTATGTTGACCAGACTCTTGGCTACTGAGAGTGGACTTGGTGGAAGACAGGGTGGTGCTTAACCGACTGGAAGCAGTATCAGCTGAAATCCAACCGACCACCTGTTCGCAGTGGTCTGACCTCGAGAGTGATGTCCTGCGACGCCCTGTAAACTGAGACATGAAGCTAGGTATGGTGGATGTCTTTCTTTCTTGTGCTCTGGCACCAGGCACAGTTTCTACGCGTCCTGACCAGCGCCCTGAACTATCAGGATTACGTCCACTTCCCTGTCCCTTTTTACCCGCCTTCTTCATATTACACGGAATATGTGCTGCAAATCTGCAACTTTGCACACTAAACAGAATATGCTGCTTATCTGCGGCTAGGCACAGTGAATGGAATATGTGACTTTTAGTTTTTACACTTTGCACACTAAACAGAAATGTTCTGCTAATCTGCAACTTTGCACACTAAACAGGATGTGCTGCTTATCTGCGGCTAGGTTCAGTGAACGTAATAAGTGACTTTTAATTTTTACACTTTACACACTAAAATGAATGTGCTGATAATCTGCAACTTTGCACACTAAACAGAATATGCTGCTTATCTGCGGCTAGGCACAGTGAATGGAATATGTGACTTTTAGTTTTTACACTTTGCACACTAAACAGAATGTTCTGCTAATCTGCAACTTTGCACACTAAACAGAATGTGCTGCTTATCTGCGGCTAGGATCAGTGAACGTAATAAGTGACTTTTAATTTTTACACTTTACACACTAAAATGAATGTGCTGATAATCTGCAACTTTGCACACTAAACAGAATATGCTGCTTATCTGCGGCTAGGCACAGTGAATGGAATATGTGACTTTTAGTTTTTACACTTTGCACACTAAACAGAATGTTCTGCTAATCTGCAACTTTGCACACTAAACAGAATGTGCTGCTTATCTGCGGCTAGGATCAGTGAACGTAATAAGTGACTTTTAATTTTTACACTTTACACACTAAAATGAATGTGCTGATAATCTGCAACTTTGCACACTAAGCAGAATATGCTGCTTATCTGCGGCTAGGCACAGTGAATGGAATATGTGACTTTTAGTTTTTACACTTTGCACACTAAACTGAATGTGCTGATAATCTGCAACTTTGCACACTAAACAGAATGTGCTGCTTATCTGCGGCTAGGATCAGTGAACGTAATAAGTGACTTTTAATTTTTACACTTTACACACTAAACTGAATGTGCTGATAATCTGCAACTTTGCACACTAAACAGAATATGCTGCTTATCTGCGGCTAGGATCAGTGAACGGAATAAGTGACTTTTAATTTTTAAACTTTGCACACTAAAAAGAATGTGCTGCTAATCTGGAAATTTGCACACTGAACAGAATGTGCTGCTAATCTCCAACTTTGCACACTAAACAGAATGTGCTGCTAATCTGCAACTTTGCACACTAAAAAGAATGTGCTGCTAATCTGAAACTTTGCACACTAAACAGAATGTGCTGCTAATCTGAAACTTTGCACACTAAACAGAATGTGCTGCTAATCTGCGGCTAGGCACAGTGAACGGAATATGTGACTTTTTTTTTTTAACTCTGCCCCCCAAAACAAAATATATCTGCTGCCCCCACACACAGTAGTCCTAAAAAGGACTTTTGGGTCTTTTTTTTTTTCAAACTCGCTTTTCTTCTCCCTACACTGACTTTCCCTTCCTATCCTCATCTCTCCCTGGCTAAGACTGAGCCGAACTCGCTGGTCAGGTGCTATACAGCACCCGATCACGGGTTCTGGCCAGCCAATCAGTGTAATGCCAGCAGCCAACATGGCTGCTGGCATTACACTGATGTCAGAGCCTCCCTGCACGTTTATTGGCTGCGCAGCAGCCGCGAAACGTGCGGGGAGGAGACCCGAACATGGCGGGCGAGCACATGCGGTACTCGTACGAGTACCGCCATGTGCTGAGCAGAGCGATGCTCGAGCCGAACCGAGCTTCGACCGAGCATGCTCGCTCATCACTAGTTGCTATGAAAGTAACGGAGACAGAAGTAGACAGGAGACACCTAGTGGTGAAAGAAAATACAGCAGCTAGGGGTATTAACCCCTTCACTGCTGGTGCCAAAGGCTTGCTAAATGCAGGTCAATTTCTGACCTGCAATAATTTTTTTTTTTTTTTTTTTTTTTAAAACACAAAACACTTTTTTTTTTTTTTTTTTTTTTACAAAAATTTTTTATTTAAAAAAAAAAAATCTAATTAAACAAAAGTGGAAGTGTGATTGTTGTGGAGCTATGTAATACACTTATATACACCGCCAAATGTCACGGATAAAAAAAGTGTCAAAATAGGGTGGGAAAAAGGGACATGGGGATTTTCACCCAGGGGGGACAGGGCCACTTTAAACTGTGCATTTTGTAGGTATGACTGACCGGTCATACCTTTCATGCAGTCTCCATAAAATTTTAACCCTTTGTGCCCAATTGATCCAAAGAGAAAAACCAAAAATGATGTTTTTTTTACATTTTTTTTACCTTTTTTTTAATTTTAATAAAGTAAATGGTGGGTTATCCATATAAGTAGGGTATCAAAAGAAAGCCCTATTTGTGCTTAAAAAAACAGTATATAATTTATGGGGGTGGAATAAAAGACTTAGAGGGAAAACATTGCTGAACAAAGATATAGTCAAAAAGGTCAGAACTACTCCGGTCCTTAAGGGAAAACGACCTCAGATTTTCCCGGTCCTTAAGGGGTTAAAATGTAACTCGTAATGAAGAAAAAAAAGTTAAATAAAGTTGTCATGGGCGGCATTGAACGCAGCTCTTAGGGTTTGAAGAATTAGCACCTTAACCAGACAAAGCTTTCGCTAGGTGTTAGTAAACAGACCCCTTTATCTTTTTTATCTACTTCCATCCATCCTTTGAGTGCCCAAATAACATCTGCACAATGTGGGGGCTTGATTATGTAAACCATGAATGGTAGCAATTTCTCTAAGGAATTAATTAATAAAACCATTTTCCTGGTTCTGTGCCAACGGTGGGAACAGGGTGAAGTATTGCATATTATGATTTGTAGTCCCACTTTAGTAGACATTTCTCTATATCCTGGCAGTTCTCTTCGTGTCCAAATGAAACAAGTGTCCACCTTGTGCTGTGCCTGTGTTCATCACTTTGAGAAGCATCCACTGCAAGAGGAGAGTCTCCGCTTGGCGAATAGCTCACTTTTGATGTCTGACACTATGGGCCATATGTTCAAAGAAGTTGTGAAATAGCTTTTGTCATTTGTAATGACTTTTCAAAGTACAATGTCGTTGGGCTCATTAATATTTTCAGAGAGTGTCGGTTGTGATTGGAAATATGTTGTTTGTCCTGACTGAAACTGTTGTATGTAAAAACAAAAATGTTGTATGTAACGACAAAAAAACCCCTAAAGACAAAAATTCTCACATTCTGAATTTCACATTCCCTCCACATTTTTCTTAAAGTACAAATTTTGTCTTTTGCAAGACATTTTTTTGTCGTTAGTTACGACACATTTTCTTTTCCTGTATACGCAGGGCCGGACTGGGAATAAAAACCAGCCCTGGAAAAAATTGCTGACCAATCCCATAGCATTGCATCATTATACCAGCCTCATGGCATAATGCCATTTTTTTCTTGTTTACAAAAGGGGAAACATGCATTTTAAAACACATCTGAATGCCACCACCAGAGCAATACAGAGTTATGTCACCTCCAGAGCAATAAAGATATATACATATATATATATATATATATATACACACACACACATACCACCTCTTGACTCTCGATTCCCCTCTTTTGCCTCTTTCTCCCACTCTTCATTCCCACCTTTTGCTTCTTTCTCCCCCTATTGACTCTGAGCCCCCTCCTTTTGCCTTTTTCTCTGTTTTGATCCCCCTTTCTCCCCCTCCTTTTGCCTCTTGGGCCCTCCTTTTGCCTCTTGATTGCCCCTCCTTTCACCTCATGATCCCCCCTTCATTTGCCTCTTTTTTTCCCCCTCTGCCTATTTCACCCTGTCTTGATTCTCCCTCTTCTCAAGTTGCCTCTCTTTACCCCTCTTGATCTTCCTTTTACCACTCTACCCCTCTTGATCCCCCTCTTTGCCTCTTTCCCCCTCTTGCCTTAATCCAGCCTTGACTCTTGTCTTGATCCCCTTTTGCTTCTTTCCCTCCCTCTTGCCTCTCTCTGCCCCCTTCCTGATTCCCCCCTTTTGCCTCTTTCTTCCCCTCTTGCCTTTTTCTCCCCTCCCCCATTTTCCTCTATTGATCTCCCCTTTGCCTCTTTCTCCCCCTCATTAACTCTTGACCCCTCTTTTGCCTCTGTCTCCCCTTCTTGACTCTTGATCTCAACATTTTGACTTTTTCTCCCCCTCCTGATTCCTCCCTCCCTCCCTCTTGCCTGTGACTGTGTCTGGCGTCTGCTGACGCGGTCTCTGCTCCCAGCCTCCCGCTCAGCTCACTCTCCGCAGACAAGTGGTTAAGGTAGGAGCAGGCCGGCCTACCTGGTGCGCAGACGCAGTGCTTTTCACACTGCTTCTGACGCCACTGGGCCTGCCTCCACTCACTATATGCGGCTGTTCAAATCTCGCGGCCGCTTGTTACCTTGCCGCCGCTGATTGGCTTAAAGTTGGTACATTTATTTAAACAGCCCCGGCCGGCCCCCAGTGAAGCCCAGTGCTGGCGGCCTACCGGGATTTTTCCCAATATCCCGGTAGGCCAGTCCGGCCCTGTGTATACGACACTGGAGAATAGGTTAGCCACGCCCTTGCCCCACCTCTTTGAGCGGCAATTCTGGAGTTCTGCCGTACACAACGGACATTACAAGTTTTTTGTTGTATACTCTATAGAAAATATGTCATTCATGCATACAATTACTTATTTTTGTCGTTCATACAACATTTTTTTGCAGTTATCCTTTTGAACATAGACCCTATGTCAAACATCAGTCTTTGGATATTTTCCTTTGATGTTCCCATTACTCACACTATTTAGATTGAGTTGTGAGAATAGAATGCTTTGACGAGCGTTAAGCCACAACATGCGTTTTTGAGACCAAAGCTCATTGTGGTGGATGGTGGTCAAGCAATAGAATTCCGATGGTACAAAGATGTGTCTGCTGCCTGGACCTGATTTTGGCCTAACAATGGATTTAGCACCTCTAACAGAATTGAGACCTATGTTGATTATGTGTTGGAGACCTCTCTAGTCTTCAAGGGTGGTGCATTTGATTTACTCTAGAATGACTCCAGGGGGGTTATGCACTATGGTGGGAAAGGAAGGCGATAAAGGAGAGAGGACTTCTGCAGTGTTCTAAACTCTCCTATTCCTGTGTTATCCTATGGAACCTATGCACTATGATTACTCCAACTTTGGAGAGCTTAGTGCATTGTCTATATAAAATGACACAGGAATTAGAGAAGTGATATCATTATAGAATCCTTCTCCACATTATCACTTCTTTATCGCTGTTAGTGCATAACCCCAAGTTCTCTTAGTACATCAGCCACAGAACAATTCTGCACCTGCAATAGTGTTTCTGTATTAATGTGGAAGTCCAAATAGTACCTCTGCCCACTGACCTCATTAATTGTCAGAAAATCCTAATGGCCCATCTGAAGTCTTTCCTTGCTCATTGATCCAAGAAATAACACCTTTAACCAGTCCTGGATGTCATGCCCATGGAAGCAGACATAACAGTTGCTAGCAGGACCACAGAATACCACAGAACAAAGACCACCTTGTAGTCTTAAGCACTCTGCCAGCACCTGCCATGTTCACCTCAATGAGCATGACATCAAGGGCTGATTGAAGATGTTTCACTTGGACAGAGATGCAAAGACAGAATTCAAAGGGTTTATTAGGATTTTATGGCCATAATAATGTAAGTGGGGGTTATTATTTGGAAGAGTTTAATACTAATTCATTTTAATTCCATCACATCTGACAAAATTTAACTTCAGGTTTTTTTTCGTATGTATCGCAGAGAAATGAAACCCATGCCACCTACACAAGCGAGTTTGTCTTTACAATCAACGATGGTATTATCAGCAGAGATGAACTGAAAACCACAATGTCCTGTGTATACCCTCTGGACATGAAACTCAGTCTTGACCTTGCCATCAATCCTATTTACAAGTAAGTTTATTCATGTTCCTCGTAAGATGTCTATGTCCAACTTTTCTTTTCTCCCTAACCTTTACCGAACTGCATTGCAGAAATAATGCTTACTCGCGCACACACACTACACACACCCACCCACACAGACACACACACAACACACAGACACGCACAATTCATGTTCACTCACACACATACATATAACTACACACATGTATAAACACATACACAACACACGCATACATGCAACACACACAAACACATGTTCACTCACACACACATATCTACACAATAAAAACACAAACACAACACATGTTCATTCACACACATACATATATCTACAAACACACATGTATATGCATACACACACACACACAAACACAACACATACACGTAGACACACATTTGCACACAACACACACATTGAAACACACATACAGACACACACACAGACACGCAAACATACACACACACACACTGAAACATGCACACACAGACACACCACACACATGTTCACTCACACATATACACATCATACACATACACACACATACACAGAAGTGATATCACTGGAGAAGTTATCTCCAAATTATCATCTCTTTATCACTGCTTAGTGAATCATCCCCCCATGTTGAGTGGTTGGGGATGATGAGAGTTATTGGGGGAGTTGCACTAAGGTGTGATAAGAGGTGATAAAGTGGGGATAACTTGTCCAGTGATATCACTTCTCCAATTCCTATGTTATTCTATGGAGCCTATGCACTATGCATAGGTTCTATAGAATAACATAGGAACTGGAGAAGTGATAACACTGGAGAAATCATCTCCACTTTATCGCCTCTTTATCACACCTTTGTGCATAAGCCCCATGTCTTCAATCCATCTTGGATGTTAAGACCATGGAGACTTTGATGTATTTAGGGCTTCTGTTGCCCCCAGGCCCAACAAAATACATGCATCCATCACACATGAGTGCACGGACACCCTCTCGTTTTCTGGCCCTTTCCACAGGCCACACTCCTTCCCTTAAAGACTCAGAACAATGCAAACGTGGGACTAAAAGAAAATGGAAATTGTGATCCGGAAAGGCGCATTTGGATATAAAGCTATGAACCCTGAGTTGTACATTTTTAAAACATTTCATTTTCCTCAGGAGCAACAGTTAAAGGGACACTAATGTCCCATAAAAAAATCCTTCTTGTTTTGTAGAGGTTAAAAAAATAAATTATTTGCAGCAAAATCCCATCTCTCAAACCACTCTGGTTTGAGAGATAATCACATTGAAAGTTCCCCCCTCCCTCCCCTTCTCCTGACATCAACGCTGTGCAGACAGCAGGAGATCCCGGTCCGGGGACCAGCCGGCGGCTCTTCAGCAGACCTGAAATTGCGTTATTTAAAAATAATTACATAATTGGAAAGGTCTACAAAGTTTGCCTGGTTTTCAAGCACACTTTGTAGACCATTCCAATTAAGTAGTTCTTTTTAAATAACTCAATTTCAGCTCTGCTGAAGAGCCTCCTCGAGTCGGCTGACTCGAATCTCCTGCTGTCAGCTGTAAAGGGAAACTTTCAAAGCGAATATCTCTCAAACCATAGGGGTCTGAGAGATAGGATTTGTCCCTTATAATTTATTTTTTTAACCTCTACAGAACAGAAAGATTTTTTATGAGACATTACTGTCCCTTTAATCTGCTGACCCTGCCAATCTGCCAGTCCAGGCCTACTATTTCACTATATGGAGGTGGGCTTGTCTTTTGCGGCCAGATTTTTAAAATTAAATATGTAAAGTTTATGAGCCTTCTTAACTCTTTAAGGACCAGGAGAGTGTGAAATGCATTTCAAGGCAATGTTTTGGCCACTGTTCTGGAACTTCGTGGGTTAAAAAAGCAGTAAACTGTTTTTATGAAAAAATATTTATTGTATGGCTTTTCCTGTTGTGTGAAACATGAGTACTCCCATTGATGAGAGATGCATATTTCCAGAGTTATTGCAGTTTACACCTGTGTTTTTTTTACATTAGCAATGACCTCTAGTTTCTCAAATTCCAGTTAGTTATTCTGTTACATTCTAATGGAGAGGAAAGTCTGTGACATTCAGTTCTCCATAGAATGTGATAGAAACTGCCTGTCACTTCCTGTCAGTTATACCTATCATGGAGTAAACACACAGTAGATTAACTTCTTGGTTACTTGAACCATTATAAAATGTGAATTAAACAACTGACTGCAGTTAGAGTACCCCTGTTTTACTCACCAGATAAAGCTCTATAACATACCTACCAAGTGTCCCTCTTTAGGAGGGACAGTCCCTCTTTTGGACCCAAATCCCTCTGTCCCTCTTTCCCACCCTGTTGTCCCTCTTTTTTAGGAGATCAGATTGTGTGGTGTGTATATAAGTGTATCTTATTACTCTACAACAATAAAACTCACGTTGTCTGTTTAAATGTCAGTTTATATGTGTATATAAATTAGTCTGTTTAAATAAAATACTTTGATCTTGTTAGAAGTCATTTATTTGGTTACACAAGGAGGTGTCAATAGGTCATGAAATAGTCTACAAATTCTCAGTAACGTCCCATCCAGCAGCCACGCCCCCAGCAACACCCCCTAAAACACAAGTGTCCCTCTTTGGCAATTTGAAATGTTGGGAGGTGTGCTATAACATAAATGTTTTTATTAAAAAAAAAGTTTACTGTTCCTTTAAGATTACAATGTGCAATGAGAAGAGTTTGCATCTAGTGAAGAGGTAATACATCTGAGCAAGAGAGACAGACATATAAAATTGAAGTCAGAGACACTCCTCTAGGAACAAGCCTGCAATACAAACTTGCAGGCTTCTAGAAGTGGTGTCCTACCCAGATTGCAGTCTTTTTCAGCCCACTAGTGCCTTTCACTGAAAGAAAACATCCTAAAGCATATCATATTTTGTTCTACCATAACAACAGTCCAGCCACAAAATGCCAGGCAATTCCTCTCTGAACAAGAAAAGAGACCAACCCTAGACTTTTGATCTTGTTGGGCCTTGGGTAGGACACCACTCCTATAGAGCCTGCAAATTTGTATTGCAGGCTCGTTCCTAGTTGATTGTCTCTGACTTCTAATATACATATGCAAATTATTCTAGGGATTAGTCACTCCAAGGGTAATAGGGGAATCCAGCATTGGTCCCCTTGCTTACATTGTTTAGAGAGATCAGCTTCACCTCACTGACATGGCTTAACAAGGCTGAACCATCTGAAAGGCTGGGGCCTTAAATGGCACTTTATTTATTATTATTTTTTGACTGAGCACATTTTTGCACAGTGTATTGATGAATTTTATTTATTCACTTATTTATTCTTCACGGCACTTACCCACGAACTAAGCACTTGAACACTTAAAATTGCCGTAGTGGGGCCAGGTCCATGATCTGCGCTTTGGTGGGGGAGCTGGATGGCCATCTCCCCTTAAAGATTCGGAGGCTCCTCTCTCCGGAGGGAGCGGAAGATTCGATGCCCTGGGGTAGGGACGCTATAAATGCTGAAGACCCCAGGGTGAAGACCCTCCTCTCCTTCCGGGGAGGAGGAGAAGTCCAAAGGGCCCCCCTAGCTAGGATGGCAAAGGGGGCTGAAGGAGGACCTGGCCCCAGGAAGTTCACCGTTTGAGCCCACGTGAGAACACGGTGCACGGAACGGAAAAAGGGACGCACGGGATTGTACAGCACAGACTGCACAAGCACCTCGGACTTTAAATAACATCTGAATGGGGGTGTCTGCTTTTCTTGTTCAGAGAGGAATTGCTTGGCATTTTGTGGCTGGATTGTTGTGTTGACAGGGCCAGTATGGTATGCTTTTGGATGGTTTCTCTCTGTGAAAGACACTAGTGGGATAAAGGAGACTGCATCCTGTGTAGGACACTATTCCTATAGAGGCTGCAAATTTGTATTGCATACTTACTCCTAGTTGAGCATCTCTGACTTCTAATATACATATGCAAATTATTATTGGGATTAGTCACTCCAAGCGTAATAGGGGAATCCACCACTGGGCCCCTTGCTTACAGTGTTTATAGAGCTCAGCTTCACCTCGCTGATGAGGCCCAACAAGGCCGAAATGAACATCTGGGGTTGGCTGCTTCTCTTGTTCAGAGAGGAATCAACTGACATTTCATGGCTGGACTGCTGTTATGGCAGGACCAGTATGATATGCTTTAGGATATGTTCTCTCTGTGAAAGGCACTAGTGAGCTAAAAGAGACTGCACCCTGCGTAGGACACCAATCCTAGAGAGCCTGCAATTTTGTTTTGCAGTCTTATTCCGAGTTGAGCGTCTCTGACTTCTAATGTGCGAGAGAGACAGACAGATATACACATGTGTAGGGACTGTGGAAATAAACCGAAAATCAATGCTAATATACCCATCAATTTATATCAACTGACTTCAGAAATGAAAGTAATAAAATAGAATGTGTTTAATTTATGGAGAGATGCAGGGCATTGTGAAAAGTTACTTGTAAGCTTTTGGAACATTCAATAACGTGATATTTTTTTAATTCTTTTTATGATATTTAAATGGGTGATTGTTAAAATATATATATAACTCTTCTGTTTTTCTATTATTATAGCACAACAAGTATCACTGCTACTGGAACTGGATTATTTACTGCAAGTATGGCTCTTTACACCGATAGCAGCTACACAATCCCATATATGGGTAAAAGTGTCACATTGCTTACCAGGACTGTCCTGTATGTTGGACTGTCCCTTAATGATCCAGACTCATCTCAATATGCTATTGTGATGAAGAACTGCTATGCTACTCCATCAGCAAGTCCTGATGATCCTGTGAAATATTATATCATCAAAAACAGGTACCGTGTTACTTGATAGTAAATGACATAGTGCTGATATTTTTTAAAGCAGTCCATTTTCCACTAAATATTTTAAGTGCTTAATTTGCATTACATTTAACCCATTGCATGCTAAGGGGCTAAGAAAAACAACATCTCCTATTAATAACCCCCTCTTTTAGTTCTATCACAGAAAATTGTAATGACCCCTATGAATTTAAAATTCTGTCTTTGTCCAAGAGATAACCTTTTTAGTCAGTCCTGGATGTCATCAGTTTTCCCTCTAAGTTGAGCAGGAGTGGGCGACCCAGCACTGAAAGATTTAAAATAGAAATTAAAGCTAAGCAGGGTGACATTATTCCAATACAACTCTGAAGAAACCAGTCTTTCAGGGCTGGATTACCTGTGTTCACCTTACAGACATACCTGGGAACTTGCTCGTCTTGAGATGGCTCATGTGCTGCCGAGGAGAGGATGTCAATGACACGATTTGGGCAGGGCTTAATCATATTTAAGTCATAAAGTGTTCAGTTTGGGCAAGGTTTAATCATATTTGAGTCATAATGTGTTCAGTTTGGGCAGCGCTCAATAATATTTGAGTCATAAAATGATTGGGAAGTGGGTAGGAAGTGGGTAGAATATGGTGGGAAGGAGGAGAAGTGGTGAGTAGTAGGAAGAATAGGGTGGGAAGGAGAAGAAGTGGGAAGGAAGTGGACAGAACAGGGTGTGTAGGAGGGGAAGTATGCAGAACAGGGTAGGAAAGAGAAGAAGTGGGTGGGAAGTGGGTAGAATAGGGTGAGAAGGAGGATAAGTGGGTGGGAAGGAGAAATGGGCGGGAAGTAGGCAGAACAGGGTGGGGAGTGATCAGAACAGGATATGAATATGGAGAAGTGGGTGGGAAGTAGGAGGAACAGGGTGGGAAGGAGGAGAAGTGGACTGGAAGTGGGCAGAACAGGGTGAGTAGGAGGAGAAGTGGGTGGGAAGTGAGCAGAACAGGGTGGGAAGGAGGAGAATAGGTGGAAAGTGAAAGGAACAGGGTGGAAAAGAGAAGAAATGGACGGAGTTTCAGAGGAAACTCACCGTCACTAGAGAATAAGCCTCTGCCCCTGGGGTGGGCGAAAAGTGAGAAAAATTTCCTGCATGACTTTTCACGGAAACTGGCAAATTTATCTTTTTTTTTGCTATAGTTTTCTCCTTTTCAACAATGCAATATGTTCCTCCTATTTTAACAAATTTTTCGCCCATAGGAACTATGGGTACAATATTTCACACTGAAGTATTACTTCTTCTGAGGGCTGTAGTGGAGAAATAAGTAGCTGAAAGTCAAAGTTGCAAGTCCTACAGCAACATATGCTTTGAAAATATGTTAGCATGCAGAGTGCATTTGTCCTTTGCCCACAACACTAACTTCCTGGTTAAGTGACACTGGCACATATTCATGATGATGTCAAATAGTGTTGAGCGAGCATGCTCGGCCGATGCTCGGATCGGCTCGAGCATCGCTCTGCTCGGCACATGGTGGTACTCGTCGAGTACCGCCATGTGCTCGCCCGCCATGTTCGGGTGGCGGGGATCTGTGCCGAAGGAGGCACAGATCTGAAGACGCTCCGCTGGACCACCAGGGACTGGAGGTACGGGGGCACTGTGGAGATGAAGGGGGCATTGCGGAGATGAAGGGGGACAGTGTGGAGATGAAGGGGGACATTGTGGAAGGGGGACATTGCGGAGATGAAGGGGGCATTGCGGAGATGAAGGGGGACAGTGTGGAGATGAAGGGGGACATTGTGGAAGGGGGACATTGCGGAGATGAAGGGGGCATTGCGGAGATGAAGGGGGACAGTGTGGAGATGAAGGGGGACATTGTGGAAGGGGGACATTGCGGAGATGAAGGGGGCATTGCGGAGATGAAGGGGGCATTGCGGAGATGAAGGGGGACAGTGTGGAGATGAAGGGGGACATTGTGGAAGGGGGACATTGCGGAGATGAAGGGGGCATTGCGGAGATGAAGGGGGACAGTGTGGAGATGAAGGGGGACATTGTGGAAGGGGGACATTGCGGAGATGAAGGGGGCATTGCGGAGATGAAGGGGGACAGTGTGGAGATGAAGGGGGACATTGTGGAAGGGGGACATTGCGGAGATGAAGGGGGCATTGCGGAGATGAAGGGGGACAGTGTGGAGATGAAGGGGGACATTGTGGAAGGGGGACATTGCGGAGATGAAGGGGGCATTGCGGAGATGAAGGGGGCATTGCGGAGATGAAGGGGGACAGTGTGGAGATGAAGGGGGACATTGTGGAAGGGGGACATTGCGGAGATGAAGGGGGCATTGCGGAGATGAAGGGGGACAGTGTGGAGATGAAGGGGGCATTGCGGAGATGAAGGGGGACAGTGTGGAGATGAAGGGGGACATTGTGGAAGGGGGACATTGCGGAGATGAAGGGGGCATTGCGGAGATGAAGGGGGACAGTGAGGAGATGAAGGGGGACATTGTGGAAGGGGGACATTGCGGAGATGAAGGGGGCATTGCGGAGATGAAGGGGGACAGTGTGGAGATGAAGGGGGACATTGTGGAAGGGGGACATTGCGGAGATGAAGGGGGCATTGCGGAGATGAAGGGGGACAGTGTGGAGATGAAGGGGGACATTGTGGAAGGGGGACATTGCGGAGATGAAGGGGGCATTGCGGAGATGAAGGGGGCATTGCGGAGATGAAGGGGGACAGTGTGGAGATGAAGGGGGACATTGTGGAAGGGGGACATTGCGGAGATGAAGGGGGCATTGCGGAGATGAAGGGGGACAGTGTGGAGATGAAGGGGGACATTGTGGAAGGGGGACATTGCGGAGATGAAGGGGGCATTGCGGAGATGAAGGGGGACATTGCGGAGATGAAGGGGGACATTGTGGAGATGAAGGGGGCATTGACCAGGCACCCTCCCCTCATCAGAGCAGGGGGTGCCTGGTGTAATGCTCGTGTCGCCCCATTGAATTCAATGGGGCTCGGGTGCTCGGCCGAGCACTCGAGCCTCCGGCGGTGCTCGGTCAGAGCACCCGAGCACCCGAGCATCGGGGTGCTCGCTCAACACTAATGTCAAATAATAAAAAAATAAAGTACAACCTACAATGTGGCAGATGTGTATGGAAGTGGGGGTGGTGGACTGGCGTGGTATGATTGGTGGGACCTTGACAAACTGTATCCACCCCGTGAGGAGAGGGATCATCATCATTTATTGCACACACACTGCTGCAACCACTGATGCAGTCAGTTTTTTAACTACCACTTTTCTCCCATGTCCCTGCACTGCTCCACCTTTCCCCCTGCCCCTGCCCTTTGTGCTTTTGCTGGACATTACTCAACTACTATGTGTGTTTTTACTCTACAGTACACAACAGAACTGATGGACTGTGATGTCTTGCCTTAGCCCAGTCAGCTGTCTGTCACCTACTATATTTATTTGTTTTTTATTTCTTTATTATTTTTTTGTTATTATTTTTTTAAGTTGTCCATCCTATCTTATCACAGCCTGTCCAAAAAAAAATTTACAGCTGAAAAAAAATCAACATCTACTTTCCTCAGACTTCCCCAGCTCAGAGACAATAACAGCAAAAGCAGTAAGCAAATTGGTCCACAGCTGCCTGTGAATTACCAGTCAGTCACATGGAATTTTGGGGTACTTGGGGTCAACATCCTTCCTTCCTTCTTCTCCCCAGAGTGCCCCAAGACTCTCCTAATACAGAGAACAAATGTCCTACCTAAAAGACTCCCTAAACTAAGCTTCAATTCCCCTTTAACTAGCTAAAAAAAACTGCCGTTTTCTCCTCTCACAAACACAGAATGGCTGCTGTGAGAGCCTGACAGCCTTGCATTTGACTGTAGAAAAGTACAGAAAACTTTCATGTGGTGGGAAAAATTCCAGTATCTTCCCATTGATGTCAATGCAATGAGCTAGACGAAAGAAGCAGAAAAATGGCACTTTTTGCAGGAAATGATTCAACAAGCGGGAAGTGCCATTATTCGCCAGTTTTAGTTTGAGGTGAAAATTTTCACCAGTCCCTAGTTATAACTAGGAGGTCTTAGAGTCCTGCTTAAACCAGCTCTATTGTTGGTCCATGAGGACCTTTATGAGAAATATTTTAGTTTATACCTATTTGCTGTGCACTCCAAATATTCACAAGACAAATAACTGGAAATTGATTAATACAGTGGTTCTCAATCTTTTTTGTTCGGGGCGCCCCTAACACATAATCTACAACATTCGGGGCACCCCTAACATATTTAATGTACTTTATCAAGGGCATAAGAAGGGTACAATACATAAATATACAGTTATTATCAGGTTTTATAATCATAATAACAAAACTAAATCTATTGTGCATAACAATTTCTAGAAATCTTTATTTAAAAGTCAATTTTTCTCAGTCTTCATAGAAAACATGGGGCACCCTAAATTGATGTCCGTGGCACACCAAAGAGCCACGGCACCCTGTTTGAGAATCACTGGATTAATATTTAGGGAACATTCAATTACAGTCATACAGTGATTCTTGCATATAAATGTTATATTATAACTATTGCATTCTGGCTCATTAGAATTGTTTTTTTGTTTTTAACAGCTGTCCTAACAAACAAGACAAAACTATCAATGTAGCAGAAAATGGTGTAGGGAGCCAAGCAAAATTCTCTTTGCAGCTGTTTACATTCGTTGGGAATTACAGCAGTGTTCACCTGCATTGTGAGTTATACCTTTGTGACAACAGGACAAGCATCTGCATACCTGTGAGTACAAATTTTTGTAAGAACTTAACAGTGTAGTGTATATACAGCACTCACTTATGAAAATTAGGAAACATTTGATATATCAAGGAGGATTGTTATAAAGTATGTAGAGGGATATCCACTAAGACGTGATAGAGAGGTGATAACACAGAGATGACTTCTCCAGTGTTATCAATTCTCCTGTTTTACATAGAGCCTATGCACTAAGATCTCCAAAGTTGGAGAAATCTTAGTGCATTGGCTCCAGTGGCGTAACAATAGGGGTCGCAGGGGTCGCACCTGCGACCGGGCCCGTCACTCCAAGGGGCCCGGCCGCCCCCTGCGAACCCATCGCCACTTGCCCACAGTCCTGCCCGCAGCAGCTCAGCTGATCTCCCGGCGCTCTAGTAATGCAGAGCGCTGGGAGATGACATCATCTCCCAGCGCTCTGCATAACTGAGAACCGCGCGAGAGATGGAGGTAGGAGATGTACATGGGGCAACGTGAAGATGGGGGGGGGCCCGGGCCCGGCGGCAATTTCTGCACCAGGGCCCGGTGGCTTCTAGTTACGCCACTGATTGGCTCCATAGAATAACATAGGAATTGGAGAAGTAATATCACTGGATAAGTCATCTACATGTTATCACCTCTTTATCACCGCTTAGTGCATAGCCCCCATAGTCTTCTGCTATAGTTGAAAAATGAGATAACTTCCCTCCAGCACTTCACACATCCTTTTTTAACTCCATATGCACACATCCTCTTTCTTTATACTCAAAACATGTCTCCTTTAAATGGATAGTAGTTCTATATATATTCAGAATTTATTCTACTGAATTCAGTATTTATTGTAGTCAGTAAAACAAGGTTCCTTCCTCTGCTGAGAGATGCTTTATTCAAAAGTTGTTACAGCTCAAACGTGCAATTTTTTTGAGTGTAGGACATCCATGGCCTGAATTTTTTGCTGGTTCATGCTACAGCACTCTAGAGACAGCTTAGGTCAGTTTACCTTAACACTCCATAGGTTATTTTAGCAACAGCGCCACTGTAAAATTTCAGGCCTTGGAGAGTATTGCATCCAAAAAAATTCAAATTTGAGTTGAATTAGCTTTTGAATAAAACAATTGTCAGCAACTGGAGTATCCTTGTTTTACACAGCAGAATAAACCGCAATAGCTATCTATCTATCTATCTATCTATCTATCTATCTATCTATCTATCTATCTATCTATCCATCTATCTTAATAGCCATCTATCTCAATAGCCATCTATCATCTCAATAGCCATCTATATCTATCTATCTATCTATCTATCTATCTATCTATCTATCTATCTATCTATCTATCTATCTATCTATCTCAATAGCCATCTATCATCTCAATAGCCATCTATCTCTATCTGCTTCTATCTATCTATCTATCTATCTATCTATCTATCTATCTATCTATCTATCTAGCTATCTAGCTATCTTAATAGCCATCTATCTCAATAGCCATCTATCATCTCAATAGCCATCTGCCTCTAACTGCTTCTATCTATCTATCTATCTATCTATCTATCTATCTATCTATCTATCTATCTATCTATCTTAATAGCCATCTATCTCTATCTGCCTCTATCTATCTATCTATCTATCTATCTATCTATCTATCTATCTATCTTTCTATCTATCTAATCGATCTACATTTGTTTGCGTATTTGATAACATCCTTAAAATCTGCCATGTTAGTCAAAAGTTCAGCAAATGTTTACATTAGGAAATTTATTTTGGAAAAAAAAAGTATCTGAGTGCAGAGCAGCCTTATTTAGCATATTAACGCTTTGCGTGTCAGAGGGGTATGCAACGCATTGCTGACCAATGTGTTGCATACCCCTCTGGCGCTCAACGGGTTAATCTGCACAGAGGGGGTTATGCACTAGGTGTGATAAAAAGGTGACAATGTGGAGATGACTTCTCCAGTGATATCACTTCTCCAGTTCCTATGTTAATCTATGAAGCCTATTCACTAATGTTCTCCCACTTGAGAAATCTTAGTGCAAAAGCTCCACATAATAACATAGGAATTAGAGAAATTATATCACTGGGGAAGTTACCTCATCTCTATTATCTCTTTATTTATCACTAGTTGAAGAGCCCATGTACACGGGCCACAGTGCCACCCAGCAAAGGCCGCGGTGCAGTCATGCACTGTAGAGACTGCCCACGCTGCGGCTGGGAGCACCAAATTCAGACTGTAGTCCTCTCTGTGCAACTTCGGTGCGCAGAGAGGACTACGGTCTGAAGTCAGAGCCCTGCTGCATTATCAGCTGTGGCGCAGGCAGTCTGTACTGCGCATGACTACAGCGCACGCAGCCATCTCTACTGTGCATGATGGCTTCTGACAAACACACACTTAGCAAATTATTATATAGGATGGTATCTGCATCTTGGGGGCTTATATGAACTGATGCTAAAGTCATGTTAATTAAAGTGCAAATCTGTCATAGCTCTGGCTTGTTAATTGACATTGGAGGAGATTCACTAAGCAAAGTTTACCTGTTTGCTGTACACTTTCTTTACCTGTCAGGTAACGAGCAGTTTGCATTCAACATATACATGTTTAAAGGTATTACAGAGCTGTATAGACTGAAATATAATATCCTTTTCTTCGATTCTCACACCTGCCCGCTTATACTTCTAAGAAAGTACTCTTTTGATCCCGGATATCTGTTCCTTCTCAAAGAATTGACTTTGATTTTTATATTTTTATTTTTTATACATTGGCTATATGTTACCTATAGCATTTTTTGGAATGTGTTCATATAGAGGAGATTCCTATATTTTGATAATCCATGTCCTTTGAATACTCTGTATCATAAACATTATTATTTTGTTATAGGTATTTTGCTGTTGGAAGGGAGTGTGGAATGTTAATATCTGACACATCTGACAGTGCCAGCCACATTACTGGTAAATGTATTATTTCTTTTATTGCAGTCCTGCTCTGGAGCCCGATCTGCTGATGAAAGTACTGACCCAACTGTTCCCATTAGTGTGGGACCAATTTCTCGTGGAGGTATGTCCATAAGTTCAAATCTCACAATCTAAAATGAATCTCTGATAGACAACAAGGTGTCTGCTTATCACTTGTCTCTGCTGTGATCTCTGTGATCACTGATAAAATCCCATTGGTTATTGATCAGTGATTTAACCTATTTCCATACCATCTTGTCCAAAGCCTCAGGAGGTCCACTAAGGTATGGGCACTGAGAGTGTCCAGATATTGAGATTTGTGTAAAAAAATGGGTGGAGCTTGATTGGGAGTTTGGAATTGGGAAAAGGGGAGATGGGGTTTGATAATCACTGCTCTACACCATAGGCATGCATACATGCACATGTCACACCTACATTTAGGCATGTACATATGTATATATAGGTATGCAGAAAGTAAAACATAAGTAATTCAGTAGAGGGACTGAGTGAGAGAGGAGAAATAGAGGGATTTCTGTATTGTTCTGTAACAATGTTTGTCTTTTTTTTTTTTACAGATTATCCTGTTGATGGTAATCTAATTTTCTTTTTCCTTCTTTTCCTCTTTTCCTATTTAAAGGGTAGCAATCTAATTTACATATCACTATGACAAGTATCCTCTATTCCTTTAAACATTTCTGTTTTATCTATCATTTGTTTAGTTTCCTAATAAATAAAATAGAACTGAGATTCATTAAGGAGGTAATGGGAAACCAATTAAAAAAAAAATTAAACTTCATATTTTACAAGTTATTCATTAGTGTTCCCACTTCTGGGAGTGTCAGCATTATAAACCTATAGCTATCCATGTATCAGTCTGTAAGATGCTTCTAGTCCCACCCACTACAAGAGTTAAAGCAGCCGGTGGCAGCCTCATTACATTTGGCTATGCATGTAGGAGTGACATCACAGTAGACAACAGTTTATAATGCTGCTATTAACAGAGGATAGAGAAGCAGTGGTCAAGAGTAAAAGAGTGGATTTTAACACACATGCATTCAAGCGCACATACACACTCAATTCCTTTAATATAATAAACATCCCATTAATTAAACATAATGAAATTAAAGTTTGTTGTACTAGTTACATTGCTCTGTGGCATAAAGTTTAAAGAAGTGACTTGTTTGCTTTTGTTTTACCAGTTCCAACAGTTATTGTACCAACTGCACGAGCACCAGGTAAAGCTGATAATATACTTAGTCTTGTTACTACGTCTTCTTTCCCTAAATAAAGGGGAACTGTGTCCTTGAAATGAGTGTCTTGTGATGTGTTTCATAGAAGGGAATTTGACCTTCATACAGCAGTCAGATGTATCTATTGTTTGTTTGCATTTGAACTCTGTCATCTAGAGCATTTTACTGCTCTGTGAAGATTTTCATGTCCCATTATATTAATGGGTGGTGCTCTCTATAGTTCATCTTATTTAGGCTGATAAAGTCTATTGTTTACTGTGTGGGGCTAACAACTAAATACAGACCACAGCAAATACAAGCAACTGCAGATACCATGCAAACAATATGTACATAGATATAACTATCGGCTGTTTGAAGTACAACAACCTAGGTAAATGCTCATTTAAATACAATAAACCAGGGCTCAAAATTTCCACTCGCCACTAGCCAATGGCGAGTGAAAATTTAGCCCTGGCGAGTAGAAATTCAGCCCTGGTGGGTATGTTTTGGCTTGCAGTGGTGAGTAACTTTTCAGGTCTGGCTAGTAGCAAAGGACTTAAAATTATAAGCCCTTCATTAAACCATTGAGGACCAGAGGAGGGGTGAATCACATTGCTCAGCAATATGGTGAAAACCTCTCTGGTTCTCAAGAGTTTAAAGTGATAGTAATGTTTCACAAAAACAGCAACTCTATTTCATCTTCATAGTATTAGGGCCATGGAGAGTGTTATTTCAGTACTGTCAGAGTTGTAGTTCAAGGGTAATTGCATGATAGTATCCCCCTCCCACCCCTTTTACCTAGAGTAAGCCACCTCCCCTCAGATGTGGAATCAGTTCTTAAAACCAGACAGATCACAGCAAGGGACAATTTTCTTACTGTGAGAACAATGAAAGCCCTGCCCCCCTTGACAGGTTTTTCAGGTTTTTCCCTTATGCTAATTGAAGATTGTCCCTCTCTGAGATCCATCTGGACAGTCTTGCTGCTCTGAGGTGAGCAGTATTGCATCAGTAAAAGGGGCTGGAGGGGGATACTTTATCATTCAATTACTCTTGAACTACAACTCTGACAGTATTGAAATAAAACTATAGATGGCACAAATACTATGAAGATTAATTGGAGCTGCTTTTATTTTGAAACCTTACTATCCCTTTAAGTGCCCCTTATTGCCATAGGCACAATTTCCATTTTAAACTGCAACAATCTAAGAACTGTCTGCACAATACAAAAATGGAACAATTCTGGAACAAACATTTAGCATCCTGGCACAAGGGAATGCAAATAAAAATTCCCACATTTTAATTCCTTGGATGATAGAGATCTCCAGCACATTGTATTCATTAAACGAGAGACCTCTATAGTTCTAAGTTGTTAAAAGTCCTATTGAATTAAATTAAATTTACATTGGCGAAAAGGAGAAAACTTTTGCAAAAAAGGAGACAAATTGTCAGTTTTTCTCAAAGTCATGCAGGAAATGTTTCTCACTTTTCGCCTACCCCTAATCCTTACAACCTGCACTGTTAGGGGTACTTGAGGATCGGGGTTACTCTGCTCTGGACTAGGGCAGGCAAGCAAGGCTCTCCAGCACTCCCCCCCCACTTCCCCAACCAGACAATGACTGGTTAATGATGAAGAATGTTGTAGCACTCACTAACTGCAGAGACAAAGCTGGCCTACCCCCTGCTCTACACCAGTCATGGCTTCTCTGCAACCCTAGCTGCCATAAATAGGGTTTGATGAAACAATGATTAGACTTGAGATTCTGTCTTCACTTGTAAATTATTGCATATCTCTTACTGTGTTTTTTTTTCTTTTCAGGCACACACGCATCATGGACCATTATCATATTTGTTTTTCTATTCATGGCAATGTCTTTAATACTGTAAACTATAATGCAGGGCAATATATGTATATCATAACACTGATCAATATAGAACATTTTTTGATAAAACAGTATCTATTTTTCTGCCTTTTTATGTTTATCTTGAAGATGTATAAACATACCTGGAAACTTTCAATATGAGCTGATCCTGAGATCTTTGAAATATTAACCCTTAAATCTTCTCATAATGTAGATTTTATGCGATATGTGCCTGCTTGCTCTGTCACAGAGGTGCTCCGGTCCATGTGCGAGGGACCTTTAACATGATACAGTTTGGATAACTCACTGCCTGAACACAAACAAGACAAGCAGGACATCTCCCACTGTCTTTCTGGTACTAATGGAACCAGTTTAGAGGCTAAGGAAACATTTAATTGGGGAAATTCATATAGTAGGTGACACAGACCTCTCTCACCCTGAGAATTTGGCCCTTCACCCTGAGACCCTGAGATTTGGGTCAAAACCCTGAGTCTCAGGGTCAAACTCTGAGAGTTCCCAGGTATGTGTATAAAGCAACATTTTTGTTCTGCAAGACTTTCCTCTCTAGCACAGAAAACAACAATCAAGAGTCCTAGAATCAATGCTGGGGCAAACCAATTGTATACAATCCTTTCTAACAGTTTCTGCTTGAAATGTATCTAATTTCCACCATTGTATCTGCCATCACCACATGCCTAGGCAAAGAGTTACACAAATTTACAGACCTTACTTTAAACGATCTCTTCCTCTGCTGAAACTGAATCCTCCATTCCTCTGGCCCCTAGCTATTTGATCAGACATTAGGATAAAAAGTTCACTATAATGCACTTGGTTTGCTCTAGGATTGCTACCCTTATGTCATCTGCATAAGGTCTTTAATTTTTATATTATATAAAAAATAGTAATACATTAAAATCTAATTTAAATTCTATGTAATGCCTCTATACAATCAATCATGGAGCCAATGAAGAAAAATATAAACTTATTTTACATATGACAATTTTGTATGGTGTAATTCATTAATATATGCATAAGGGGTGATTAAATAAACAGACATATTATATGTGCTATTTGGTCCTATTGGCATTTTTCAGCTAATGAGCCTGTGCGCCTGCCTGCAGAAATCATCTCATAGGATCAATTCAGTATACTAAAAAAAATGTGTAGTTCTGGAACAAACTACCTGCACCATAAGGGGAGAATAAGTATTCCCAAAATTCCCATTGATTACAATGGGTTATTTAACATATTCATAGCTGGGAACTCTCCGGTTTTTCCCCAGAGACTCTGGGTATGACTCTGAATTACCAGGTCTCCTGGGCAGAGGCTGAGTGTCTGGATGTGGGGAGTTACTGATGAACTCTGCCCACATCCGCTCCTCCCATTGAGTTCCTCCCACTCCACGGCCTCTTCTCCTCCTTCCCCAGCTTATTTTGTATTTTTTACCCTTTCAGTGCTGTGCAATGTGTTCCTTACCCCTCTGGCACTTAAAGGGTTAAAGCCCCCCCCCCCACTCATGATTAAGTCCTGCCCCCTTTTAAAGCAAATCGAGTAATTTTTCCTCTCCCATCGGCAGCACAAGACTACCCTCTCCAGGGAGTCCTCATCAAAAAGTTCCCAGCTATGAACATATTGAATGCAAGAGGTCTCCAAATCATTGATAAGGAATGCTTTGGACACCTCTCCAGCATTCAAAGGGTTAAAATGCCCATTCTAATCTACAAGAAGGTAAATGTCACCTCTATGGTGTAGTTGGTTTTCTTTAGAATTGTAGCTGTTAGTTTATTAAAATGCAACTTATATACAGACTATCTCAGTGAACAAAACATTTGCACCACCTGAAGGTAGTATAGAGGTACTGCACTTGATTATATTTTGTCCAGTTTATAAACAGCCTGTGCATTGTCAATCACACCTCTAAATGACCATACGCTACCAACTGATCCGGATGTGAAGGCCTCAGACACTACTGTGGAGCAGAATACCAGCTATTTGCAGGACACAGTTCTGTGTATCACAGTGGTCGCCAAACTTGTCCTCAGAGTTTCATTGCAGACTACAGGCACATGCAAGAGATTGAAATTTAGAGTGATTTCTTATGTTTATTGAAGGGATGGCTATCCCAACATCACAACATATTGGGATCTAAGTCCTCAATACACCTGATGAAGGACTTACATCTCAAAACATGACCACATACCCAAAGAGATATGCAAACTGATAAACTCTGTATCATAAACTAGGGCAATTCGGACTGATCTGGTCCCACCCATGACTCAGAATTTGGGAGTGACCAGCACAGTTTAGACACTGCCCCTCAGAACTTTGTGCATTAGGAAGTTGCCTACTTTGGCTAATGGGAAATCCAGCCCTGTCTTTATAAAAGTACAAAGCAGGAACAGGACCAGAGTTGTTCATCTAAACAACAATTTGCAACAAAATATGTTGTAAGCCGCATCCCCATCACAATGTTTCATACATCCCAATCACTATAGTTCATTTACTTTATATAGGTATGTTATCAGAAAGTCCAAAGGAGATATGGGTCTAGAATGAAAATTGTACTATAGGAGACCCCCTAAATATTCACATTGATTTAAATTGAACTTTTAACTACTAGAATTCTGGAGAGGTCCTCACTCCTTTGTTTCACCATGCATTGGAGACCTGTCTAGCATTCAAGGGGTGAAAAAGGCTTATTTAACTCCTTAAGGACTAATGACATGCCAGGACATCACTGCGGTCCATCACTTGAGGACCAAGGAAGATACACTGGATCTGTGGGAATTAATTCTTTTATCTAATGGCTGTAAAGGTTTAATTCCCACAGATCCAGTGTTAACAACAAAAAGACAGAGACACCAGTGGGAGAAGATTTTTGCCAAAATGGAGACAGTGTCAGGGACATTAAATTAACTGTATTGATGGGACAGTTCCGCACTCAAAGGACCAGAAAAATATGGGAGGTTAAATTAATGTTGCAGTTTAATTCTATACATTATGGTTTGAATAAAGACAGAGAATTCCTGTCACATCATATTGTGGATTAACCTTTCCAACAGTCCCACTGGGATTGTAAATATCTCTAACTCCTCAGAGGAAGACTGCAAGTTACCATTGACTGTTCAGAGTATCTGGGTCTGTAACTGAGTTTTCTTATCTGATTTCCATTCTAATCAATGCAGTGTCTATTTCTATATAAGAGAGATGTTTTCATATTTATCTGTATAACATGCCTGAGAAAAAGACCTAAGAGGTCTTGAAAGCTTGCATTCTAAATCTGCTTATTTAGCCAATAAAGGTATCGACAACAATATTTGCCTCCTGTAATTTTACGGCTAACATAGTACTATCATCTGTTATTCAGGGACACTGTAGAGATGAGAGCAGCAGAATACTTGTCCTCTGCTCTAGGACAGCTTTAGGGAAGGTACACTATACATCAGTGGACATCCATGTAAAACCTGATCTTTCTCTGGTGCACCACAGAGTTCTAAGCACTAGAGGGAAAACTGCCCATTGACTGATGTAGCAGAAAGGGATGCCTGTTTTGGGTGGAAAATGCACATCATTCTCGAAACTTTAGACTAGCATTACACTACAACAAAGTTGCACTGCGGCTCCTATTTGATGCCAGGAGGCAAGGCTCAGTCTAGTGTTTACAGCTCTGTCCTGATGCCATTTTCTTGTAGTCCAGCACAGGCATCACTTCCTGTCACAATAGACAATGGACAGTTCTCTTTCTAATGTATAGAACTCTGTGCTCTGGAGTCTTCATTCCGGGACTTTGTATTGTCCCAGAAGGGGACTGTTCGAGACATGGGACACACATTTAAAATACAGGACTGCCTTGGGCAATCCAGGAGATGTGGTCACTGCCTTGTTATGATGTCACTGAATATAATGATTACTGGGCAAGAAAATGTGATAAGTATGATTATTATGAAAATAGTCAACAAATACTCAGGATCGGATTTACATCCCAGGCTCTTCTAGGTAAGGAACTCTAAGTGCCACTAGCTCCGCCCATGGCCACACCCCACTCCTCTTACAACCCCACCCCCTATCCCATACACTGTTTTCTGGCACAGAAAGAGCCTTAATCCTTTGGTCGCAAGAAAAATCTACAACACATTGCTCCACAATGTGTTTAAGATCTCTCTAGCACACAAATGATTAAATAATAGACTGTAATAGAGTATACAACCGGTGCAGGGACACTGAAATTGCTCTGGCCACACCCACAACAGAGAATGTAGGTGTGGCCTGTCGAGGATACACAAAAGAAATAGAAGACCAGGCACTGTATATCTCACATAAAATAAACAAACAATATAAATAAATTCAAGATCTTGCTCACAATCGAGGTATGTCACACTTTTCACACTGAACAGAATTCATTAAAAAGAATCAATTAAAAAAAAAAAAAAAAAAGAATCAATTACTCATATTCGTGAAACAATATATGTGATTTTATTTAAGGATAAATACAATGTGATTTATAAAATACAATAATAATTGGAATATAAAAGTATATAAAATTGACTCAATATATATCTTAATGCAACCAAGTCCTAGACTAAGATATATATGGCATAAAGGAAATATAATATGATAAAATATATCAGGTAACTACACAGATAACATACCAGCACATATAGAGTTAAACCTTACATATAGGTATCCAGTGGTATAAGCTAGCAAGATTTGAAGACAGCAGCATTACAAGGGTTAATTGTTCCTTACAATTATAGACAATAAAGTAGGTGGCATTGAAACACCTACCCACCCTGTATGTACTAAGGCAATTAAGTGCAGGAAATTTGTCACGTGAGTTTTGCTCAATAGGGTCACAGGTCACGTAACAATCCTTTTATAATCACAATGCACAATATTGCAAGAAGAAATACCTATCTGAAAGACATAAGGTCCCACATCTGCTAAATATAGAATTTAACTATTTACCTGCTGTTTTCATTATGCATACCTCTGGATGTAACACAGAATAATACATTTCCCAGTAAAAATTTGCATTGCCACATTATAATCTTAAGCAATTAAAATAAAGTTCAGACTTAAATGCAAAAGTGTTGCAATAAAAAATAGTCCTACACAGTGTCTACATTTTTTAAAGACTGATGAGGCACCAGTACCATCATCAGTGGCTGGGAGTTAAGGACTGCTGAGGGTCCCAGCACATCATTGAATTCTGGGATTGCAGCATGGCTGCACACCCCTCTGTCTTCCAGGTATCCGTTGAGCTTAAAAAAAAAAAAGTGAAAGAATCAGTTGAACAGGGAATTTTTTTGAGGGGGTGTGGTTGACTGATATTGGGGGGACAGTTAATAAAAAAAGATTAAAATAAAAATAAAATAATACATTTGATTTGTTGTAGGACTTAGACTTGTGTTAGGTCCAATCCCTTAGGAAATATTGATTTGTCGAATTTACACTGATTTGGCACAGGCCCTGAGGAAACACTGATTTGTAGGACTTAGACTTGGGTTAGGCCCAAGCCCTGAGGAAACATTGATTTGTTATAGGACATAGATTTGTTTGGCACAAGCCCTAAGAAAACATTAATTTGTAGGACTTTGGTTTGTTAGCATCACCAGCCTTGAGGTTTTGTTTCGTAGGCCTCTGGTTTGTGTGGGAAAAGAAGAAGCCCTGAGAAAAAAAAGCCCTGTTGGCCTAATGTCGGCAGGTCATGTTATGGCGGCCAGAGGCCAGTGACCATTGTCAAATGCTCCAGTGTCGTTGTGGAATTTGTGGCTGATTTTCTTGCTGCTGCTGCTGAGTTGTTTAAGCAGCAAGATGATTAGGCAGCTCAAAGGGAATGGGATCAACAACAGCAGTGATATGGGTGATGAATGATCATGGTTCCACTTGACACTACTAGCACCAGTGTTGCGCCTGAGGCAGTAGCAGCCTCACAACTATCTCCCACCACTTCAGGTATATGTGTAAAAAATAAGTTGGCCAATAACACGTCTCCATCTGCCTCTCCTACAAAATCATGGGTGTGTTGTTAGAATATAAATGTTTCCCTTGAGAGTCGGAACTGTGCCTCTCATCAGCGACTGCAATGTGCACAGTGTGTGTGGTAAATAATGGAAGGACTGGGAATAATGGGCACATCTGAACTCACATCAAACACCTGGCACAACAGTAACCAAATACCATGACGCTTAGGGTCCCCAATGTGAAATCACCCCAACAGAAACCATGTACTTCTGCTGTCATTATGCCCCTTGTCCACTTCCCCCAAGGACATGTGACAACTTGCTGTTTAATAATAATAATAATGAACCATCCCTTCCACCAGCTTAGCATATTCTGTGGGATGGAATCTCCTCAGATGCCGCTTGATGCCCTGCTTGCGATTATCCTCCACCACACTGCCATGTGTGGTCAGCGCACCACACAGCGTGAAATGGGGGGACACAAACTGCCATATCTTGACATCTAATGAATGGCTATCAACTGGTGGGGGAGGTAAAGATGAATGAGGTGGATCGTCAGAAGATGTAGTTACATGATCTTCCTGCGACAGGACCCTAGAGCAAGAAGGTGATGGCGAGCTAGTCTCAATGGAACTTTCAGGCTCTGGCTGGGTTTCTCTATTCTATCTCCTCTTTGATTTACACCTCACCTTTTGTTGCCTTTGGGGAGAGTCAGGGAGTATAGCAACAGCATTGCCCAATTTCTTTGGTGGGGGTTTGGCTTTAACATGTTTCACATAAATATAATGGTGTCTGTGTTTCATGTGTGCTATCAGGGCAGTTGTGCCAGGGTGCATTCCCTCCTTTCCCCTGACTTTTCACAAATACTGCACAGTGCCATCACTGATGACTGCACTGTGTCCTGCCACGAGAGAAAAAAATATATCCCACACCCAGGACTTCAGGGAGGAGGGAAAAGGTAGAGAAAAATGGCCTCTTTCTTCTTGTCCTCCACATTCCCCTTCACTCTCTGAAGTAGAGGATGATGTTGCTGCTTTTGGTGCAACTGCCTCAGAATCAGAACTGCAATTAGGAACATGTGTATTGCTCTTCACAAGTGGAACCTGTTCTAGTCCCGCATCACTGGACTCACTGTGTCCACGGTGGTCTGTGGAACACTAACCTGCTCCTCAGAATCCTGCTGTCCTTGCAACTCAGCAGCAGCAGCAGCAGAATTACAGCAGCAGCAAACTCCACAAATTTCAAAGTCTCACGGCTGTTGGTTGTGGTGATGCCCCTCCCCATCCCTGTCTCCCATTCCTTCTTGGTTTGTGCTAAAAAAGGCCATTAAAGGGATAGTAATACTTA
The DNA here is from genome assembly GCA_037306005.1 of Rhinophrynus dorsalis. Taxonomy (NCBI): domain Eukaryota; kingdom Metazoa; phylum Chordata; class Amphibia; order Anura; family Rhinophrynidae; genus Rhinophrynus; species Rhinophrynus dorsalis. The sequence continues at coordinate 41,583,095 of CM074725.1, forward strand.
AAATGTAAAAAAAAATATGTTGTAGGGTTTATCCCCCTGAGTAAAACAAGAGTACTCCCACTGCTGAAAGGTGTTTCATTCAAAAGTTATTAATTTTCAAAGTTGAATTTTTTAGGTGCAATATCACAGTGGCCTGAAATTGTACAGTGGCGCTGTTGCTACACGATCCTATGGACAGCTCTGGTCCCGGGACCATAAATCTCCATAGGATGGTGTAGCAACAGCGCCACTGTACAATTTCAGGCCACTGTGATATTGCACCTAAAAATTCAACTTTGAAAATTAATAACTTTTGAATGAAACATCTTTCAGCAGTGGGAGTACCCTTGTTTTACTCAGGGGGATAAACCCTACAACATATTTTTTTTTACATTTTAAGTATTACTATCCCTTTAATGTCTCTTCCACCCCAGCTTCTCCACCACCATCATCACCATCACCATCAATCCCTCCTTGCTGCTGCTGCTCTATTACAGGTGTCTCACTGGCTGGAGGTGATGAGAAATATGATAGAGGGTCCCCTACTGTCACACTTGATATCTCTTGTTTAGCTGAAGAAGGCAGACTGGCAGCACTAGCAGCAGGCACAGGCAGCTAATCTGTGCTTATGGTGGTAGTATTATTTAAAACAGCCATGGTCCAGAAGGACCATGGCTGTTTTAACACTTCTACCGTGTTTGTGTTTAGCTGTAATTTTCCTCTTACCCATTTAATGTACCCACATATATTATATACTGTTTTTCTTGCCATAAGATGGGCTTTCTAAAGATACCATTATTTTCATCAAATTTCCTGTAGAACAATTTATGACATATAATGAAACAAATGTAGAAAATGCACTTTTTTTTTTTACTTTGGCACTAAAAATCTTTTATAAATCTACAAACGCTAAAAAAAATCCCTGCTAAATAGATTATAATATTTGTCTTGATTTTAGAAATAGCCAATGCTGACATGTTTTTCTAAAGTTGTTGTCAAGTTATATGACAATAACTTGAAGTAGCAAAAATTGAGGCGTCCCAAAACTTTTGACTGCTAGTGTAAACTTTTACTTTGATCAGTTGGTCAATATATAAAAAATATCATTTTTTAAAGTTGAATGTGTTTCAATGAGAAATATTATTGATGTTTTGAGGTCTGATCTCTGCAAGTAATTTCTACTATACTTAAGACATGTTGGGCGGAATGCAAGAAATGCGTACAATCGCTATTTACAGTGTACTCTTGATGGCAAAATGATTAGCACCAAAATCTTACTGAATTGCGAATGTTTATTCCCAGTTAGTGAACTTTTGAGCTTTTTCTGTATGGATGTGTTTCAAAATTGGGCGTGGCTAAAAGTCTGCCGGTTTGTAAGAGGATTAGAAATTGCACCTAATTCAGAAAAGCAATTAGCAAACATTTTCATATGTCTGTCTAACTTTGCCTTAAATTTAGGTGCATTCACTAACTTTGCCATTAATTTAGGGGGATTCGCTAACTTTGCCTTTAGTTTCGGAGCATGTGCTATTCAGCATCAAGGCGTTAGTATGTTTCTTGCATCAAAATGTGAGCAATCTAAAATAGTGCATACATTTATGTCTTTAAAAATAGCACACTTTCTTGCATTCCTCCCTATGTTACAAAGAAAGTGGAGGAATTCTGGAGCAAGCCAACTGCATAATAGAGGAAATATAAAATATTCCAGCTGATTTTAATTGGGGTTTATCCCCTTGAATGCAACATTTAAACCACTCAGAATGTTATGGATTTTTATTTCTCCTCTATGGTCCATTTGGTTTCTTCTAGAACAAATAGCAAAAAAAGCATTTCTGGAGCAAACCAACGACACCATAAGGGGCAAAATGAAAATTCCCATGTAATTAAATTGAGTTTTTATTTTTCTAAATGCTCTATCATTCAAGGGGTTTAAAGGGTTAGTAATGTCTAAAAAAACTTTTTTGCATTTAGAAGAGCTTAAAAAGCTCTTCTAAATGCAAAAAAACGTATCTCTTAAACCGCTATGGTTTAAGAGATACGGGCGTTTAAAGTTTGATTTCTCCTACTGACAGCTGTAAAGCTGTCAGCAGGAGATCCGTGTCGGTCGACACGCTGGCGCTTGAGAAGTGCCGAGATCGCCTTACTTACATGGAATCTCTTCATTGGAATGGTCTAAAACATGTGTCTGAACACCAGGCAAGGGCTGCTGGGAGGGAGGTGGGATGTCCTGCAGCTCCATGCCGCACATACACGGTGCCGCAGACCCTGAAGTGGCTTATTTCAAAGATTAATATCTCTACTCTTAGGTAGTGGAGAAAATTAATAAAGCCAGCGCTTTAAAAGGTACATTTGAATCTCCCAGGCTCGGTATGGTAACTTAGCTCTGCAGCGTATAGAGGCTCGGTACAAGGAGCACAGCTTATGCAAGTCAGCAAGGAACTCTGCACTGATGGATGGGTTACACAGGAGTGTAATGGTCACACTAGGTCGGCACAGCAACGCAGGATTCAGAATGTCGCGGCGGCGACAACAGGCCAGGCAGGTCGCTGGAACAGGCCGCGGTGATCTCGAAGCAGGAAGTCAGCAGCCGGGTCGTACCATGCAGAAGTCTCTCAGACAAGCCTGGTCGTAGGCACGTAGAGGGTTCTCAGACAAGCCGGGTCGTAGCACGTAAAGGATTCTCAGACAAGCCGGGTCATACACGATCAGGAACACTGGAGCGTAGTCAGGACAGGCCAAAGTCGGTACACAGGAATCCGGATACAGGAACACAGCAACAGCAAGTCTGGCTCAGAAACACCACGAAAGGGCCTCTGACAGATGTAAGAGTCAGGTATAAAAAGGTCACCAAGGGGCGGGCCAAACCAACTGAACAAATCACAGTCTGCCACAGATGAGAGTGACAGGATAATCACAGGCACTGTGATACATGGTGTGTGTCTGCAGCAAGCTTCTTGTACCTTTATTTCTCATTAGTGTGTCAAAGTCATGTTTTGTGTAGAACTAGCTCTCCCCACAACATATTCAGTAGGGTGAGCGAAAAGTGAGAAAGATTTCCCACGTCTTTTTGTGAAAAATGGACGATTTTCTCTTTTGTTGTGAAATTTTCTCCTTTGCAAAATTCTCCTCCTTTTTGCCTATTCCAGCAAATGTTTCACCTATTTCAACACATTTTTCTCCTATTCTAACACCTTTTCTCCTATTCCAGCACATTTTTTCCTATTCCAACACATTTTTCACCTATGTTTCCTGTGGTGCAACATTTCCCAGTACAATATTACTTCTTCCGAGGGCTGAAGTGGAGAAATAAGTAGTCCAACAGCAACATATACCTTGTAAAATGTGTTAGCATGCATAGTGCATTTGTCCTTTGCCCACAACACCAACTTCCTGCTTAAGTGACACTGGCGGATTCATGATGATGTCAAGTGCTAAAAAAAAATAAAGTAAAACCTACAATGTGGTAGATGTGTATGGTAGTGGTGGTGGAGGACTGGCTTGGTGTGACTGGTGGGATCTTGACAAACTGCATCCACCCTGGGAGGAGACGGATAATCATTTATTGCACATCCTGCAGCAACCATTGCTGCAGTCAGTTTTTGAACTACCACTTTACTCCAACGTCTCTTCACTGCTCCACCTTTCCCCCTCCTTCTTGTGCATTTACTGTACATTACTCAACTACTGTGTGTGTTTTTACTCTCTACAGTACACAATTTATGGAGTATGATGTCTTTCCTTGGCCCTTAACAAAATTCTCAATGTCGTCTGCTGTCTATCAAGTCTGCCTCAGTCACAGAGCTCACATCAGGCTCCCAGTCACCTTTCTGTCACCTAAAATATTTATTTGTTTAATTATTTATGTATTCATTTTTGTTAGATTTTTTTTTAGGTTGTCCACCCTATCTTATCATATTCAGTCCAAAAATATATATAACTAAAAAACAAAATCAACAGCTTATTTCCCCAGATTCCCCAGCACAGAGACAATAAAAGCAAAATCAGCAAGTAATTTGGACCCCAGCTGCCTGTGTCTTGCCAGTCAGTCACACCAAATCTTGGGGTATTTTGGGGGTTAACTCCTTCCTCCCTTCTTCTCCTCCAGAGTGCCCTCCACACTCCCCTATACAGAAAACACATTTCCTACATAAAAGACTCCCTACGCTAAGCTTCAATTCCCCTATATCTCTATCTCAAAAACCTGCTGCTTTCTCCTCTCACAAACACAAAATGGCTGCTGTGAGAACCTGACATCCTTGTATATGGCTGTAGAAAAGCAGAAAACACTTACATTTGGTGGGAAAACATTTTTCTTCCCATTGATTTCAATGTAATGAGCTATGTGAAAAAAGCAGGAAAATTGCACTTTTCGCAGGAATTTTTTTGCCAAGCAGAAAGTACAATTTTTTCGCCAATTTTGGTTTGAGGCAAAAGTTTTTGACCATACCTAATATTCAGTAACAACATATTCCATCAGCTTTGCACCACAATGCCCCTCATTATTTGCCACTATGAAAGGCCACCTTTCATCTCTCCCATCCTATCCACTTAATTCATGTTGCTTCATACAATGCAATTGTCAGTCACCGGGTCGCGACCGGCTCCGTGCACTGTCCCGGCGCGTCTTTTCGGGTTGCCGCGCATGCGCAGGACTCCGTGCATTTTCCCGGAGCGTCTTCCGGGTTGTCAGTGCATGCGCGGTTCTCCTCTATGCCATCAGGCAGCCGCACATGCGCAGTTCCTTCTCTGTCCCATTCTTTCTACGTAAGAGCCACTGGGTCTATATAATCAGTCTGTTTTCACCTCCCCAGTGCTCTTTCGTCGAGTTCCTTCGCTCTACGTTGAGCTCTTCCTCCTTCTGCGGTTCAGATTTTTTGTCCCTGCATTTTGTCTCCGGATTTTCACTGTGTTTCGCCGCCTGCCCTGTCCTCGGCTGGTAGTTAGGTTTCTTCGCTCTCCTTTTTCTCCGGTTTCTTTTTTTGCGTATCGACAGCAGGTATCCTTTCCTTTCAAACCTGCTCATCTATTATACTATTCTAGCTACTTGCTATTCTTCGCGAGTCCTTCTTACTCGCGGAAACAGTTTTCAAGTAGCTGACAGAATGAAAGAGCCCCCACATTTCCTATGGAGTCGTCTGGACTAATTGAAGCCTTAAACTCCCTAGGGAGCCGAATCTCTGCCTTAACAGTGACCGTTCAGGAGCTACAGAGCAATCAAGCCCATCTCCAACAGCAGATACAAGATCTTCAATTGGGAGCGCCAGCACCTTCTGCCCATCCCACGGCCTCTGGTGGTCCTCCAGTCTCGGGGACTGAACCTCCTCATGTGTCTGATCCTCGTATTCCTCTTCCTGACCGTTTCAACGGTGACCGTACCAAATACAGGACCTTCATTACTTCTTGCGAGCTTCTCTTTGCGATTAACCCCCTCACGTATTCTTCGGATTTCGTTAAAGTACGCACAGCCATAGCCCTGCTGTCTGGAGAACCACAATCTTGGGGTCACCACCAGTTGCAGATTAACAGTCCTGTGTTAACCTCTTGGAATGAGTTCCGCCTCGCTATGGATGCTCTTTATGAAGACCCTTTTAGGAGCTCCTCTGCTCAAACCGCTCTTCGGTCTCTTTCCCAAGGGAAGAGACCAGTTGAGGATTACGTGGCGGAATTCCGCTGCCTGTCCTGTGATACCAACTGGAACGAGGCTGCTTTATATGACCAATTCCACATTGGGTTGACAGATGGACTGAAGGATGAGCTGGCTAGAGTTGCCCCTCCTTCTAGTCTGGAAGAGTTGATACGTCTCTCGGTTTCAATCGACCGTAGACTACGAGAGAGATGACGCGAGCGACTGGCAACTACTCCTGTTCCTGCCCCCAGACGCAGCCTCCCAGTACCAGCTCCAACTTCTCCTCCGCCTACTGCGACTCACGCCACTCAAGAAGAGCCTATGCAGGTTGGGGTGGTCCGCGGTCCACTTTGACCTTCTGAAAAGGAGCGCCGCCGCCAGTGGAATCTCTGCCTGTATTGCGGGGAGGGCGGTCATCTTCTTCGCACTTGCCCTACTAGACCACGATCCACTTCAGGTAGCAGTAATCTTCCAATTGTTGCCTCTGCGAACCCAGTTACCAGTTCCACTACTTACCTTTCTATTCCTGTCTCTCTACAGTGGAATAACCAGCAGGTAAAGGTCACCACCATGATCGATTCGGGAGCCAGTGGCTGTTTTATTAATCAAGATGTGATACACAGTTTGAATATTCCTGTCCAGAACAAAGCCTACCCACTCCAAGTCCAGATGGCGGATCGTAGTAACTTACAGTCAGGTCCTGTGCTCCTCGAGACTTGCCTGCTCCAAGTCACGTCTAATCAACATCATGTGGAACACCTGCGGTTTGATGTCATTCCATCTTTACTATTCCCACTTATCCTAGGCCTTCCTTGGTTAAAGAAGCACGACCCTCTCATCAAGTGGTCTTCTGCTATAGTCTCTTTCGAATCTCCTTTTTGTCAAGAGACCTGTCTACCACCTATCAGCTTGTCCCTCCTGTCTTCTCCAGAACCAGTCTCTTTACCTTCTCAGTATATAGAGTTCGCGGACGTCTTTGATAAAAAGAAGGCCTCCATACTACCCCCTCATAGGGCTTATGATTGCCCCATCGACCTGCTTCCTGGTGCAGTGATACCTTATGGACGTATCTATCCATTATCAGGCCCAGAGTCACGCCACTTGAAGGAATATATAACAGACGCCCTGCAACACGGTTTTATTCGTCCCTCCACCTCTCCAGCTGGAGCTGGTATATTCTTCGTGCCCAAGAAGGACGGAGGGTTACGTCCCTGTGTTGACTATAGGGAACTAAATGATATTACCATCAAGAACCGGTATCCGCTTCCTCTTATCCCTGACCTACTTGAACGTGTTTCCTCTGCACGAATATTTTCCAAGATCGACCTACATGGTGCCTATAACTTGGTGCGCATACGTACAGGGGACGAATGGAAGACTGCCTTCCGGACCCGTTATGGGCATTTCGAATATACTGTTATGCCTTTCGGATTATGCAATGCCCCGGCCACTTTTCAACGATTTGTTAATGATGTCTTTAGAGACCTCCTTGATCTTAATGTGATCATATACCTGGATGACATCTTGATATTTTCTGACTCACTGGCTGACCATCGTCTTCACATGAGGACCGTCCTGTCTCTACTGTGTGAGCATGGTCTGTACGCCAAACTGGAGAAATGCGTCTTTGAGACAGACAAGATCAACTTCCTGGGCTTTAATATCACACCAGGCTGTATCAGGATGGATCCTAGTAAAGTCTCCGCAGTACTGAATTGGCCTACCCCTACTGACAAAAAGGCAGTACAAAGATTTATCGGCTTTACCAATTTCTATAGACGATTTATCAAAGATTTCTCCAAAATTATCGCTCCTCTTACCATTCTCACCCGTGATACCATCCAGTTCCAATGGTCCCCTGAGGCCCAAGTAGCTTTTGACTCGCTCAAGAGAGCTTTCACTCAGGCTCCTGTTCTTCGTCAGCCAGATCCTACGAAGCCTTTCTTTTTGGAAGTTGATGCATCCGAGATTGCCACCGGGGCTATACTATCAAAACGCTCGGGAGTACGGGATGTTTACCAACCCATTGCCTACTTGTCCAAACGCCTAAGTCCTGCTGAGGTAAACTATTATATCGGGGATAAGGAGTTGTTGGCCATCAAGAGAGCTCTGGAAGAATGGAGACATCTGTTGGAAGGGTCTGAGAACCCAGTCACGGTTTACACAGATCATAAGAATCTGGAATATCTCCGTTCTGCCCGGAGACTTCGTCCCAGACAAGCTAGATGGGCTCTTTTTTTCTCAAGGTTCATTCTACATATAACATACCGACCCGGAACCAAAAACGGGAAAGCGGATGCCTTATCCCGTATACACACTGTATCTACCACTTCTCGGTCTGTTCCAGATACTGTACTCTCTCCTCACCACTTCCTGGTATTAAGTAGCGATCTTCTCACTAGACTGCGAAAGGAATCTACTCCTACACCTGCGTTGATACAACGCCACGGTCTTACTTACACCAATGGTCTCCTACATAAACAGACTCTCATTTTTGTTCCTGACTCCCTCTGACAGGAGGTACTTCGGTTACACCATGACCTCCCAACTGCTGGCCACGGAGGCCTTACCCAAACGTTAGAAAATCTTCAACGTTATTTTTGGTGGCCCGCTATAAGAACAGACAGAGTCTTATGTATCATCATGTGACATATGCCAACGATCCAAGAGTCGTCATTCTCGACCACCTGGACTCCTGCATCCACTACCTGTTCCTCATGGTCCCTGGAGGGATGTAACCTTAGACTTTGTCGTTGATCTGCCCCCCTCTGAGGGTCACAACACCATCTTGGTGGTGGTCGACCGTTACCTAAGATGGCACATTTCATTCCAGTACCTAGCATCCCTTCTGCTGTTTCTACTGCTGAACTCTACATACGTCATATCTTCCGTCTTCATGGTACCCCGAGTTCTATCACTTCTGATCGCGGGGTACAGTTTACCTCCAAATTCTGGAAGGCGTTCTGTTCCGGCCTTGGTATCAAAAGTTTTATGTCCTCCGGATACCATCCACAAACCAACGGCCAGACAGAACGAACCAATCAAACCCTTGAACAATACCTCCGCTGTTTCTCAACACACCTTCAGGACAATTGGTATCACCTACTTCCACTAGCGGAGTTTGCGTACAACAATCATTGTCATCGATCATTACGGACATCCCCCTTCTACTCTACCTATGGCTATCACCCCACTGTGTTTCCGGATCTACCTCCTTCCACTCCGGCACCCTGTGTGGACCAACATGTAATCGAGCTTCAACAGTGTCATAGAGAACTTCGTACTATATTAAACCAAGCACAAGCGACTTACAAACGACAAGCTTATAAACATCGACGCGACACTCCCATGTACCAAGTAGGAGACAAGGTTTGGTTATCCTCCTATCACGTCCGTTTGGCAGGTCCATCCAGGAAACTAAGTCCTCGTTTCTTGGGACCATTCACAGTATCCCAGATCATCAATCCAGTTGCCTGTCGCCTTGACCTGCCAAAGACGTACAAGATCCACCCAACCTTTCACATCTCCCAACTTAAGCCATGGAAGCCTAGCCCTTTCCCTGGCAGGGATCCTGTTCAGCCACCGCCACTCACCATCGGTGATTCAGAGGAGTATGAGGTCCAGGAGATTCTTGACTCTAGATTACGTCGTGGACGTTTGGAATATTTCATCCACTGGAAAGGTTAGGGCCCTGAAGACCGGACCTGGGAGCCGTGCAGCAACTTACATGCTCAGAGACTGCTACGTGCCTTCCACCGTGCTCATCCTGATAAACCTGGTTCCCTTGCCACCCGGAGGGTGTCCCTTTAGGGGGGGGAATCTGTCACTCACCGGGTCGCGACCGGCTCCGTGCACTGTCCCGGCGCGTCTTTTCGGGTTGCCGCGCATGCGCAGGACTCCGTGCATTTTCCGGGTTGTCAGCGCATGCGCGGTTCTCCTCTATGCCATCGGGCAGCCGCACATGCGCAGTTCCTTCTCTGTCCCATTCTTTCTACGTAAGAGCCACTGGGTCTATATAATCAGTCTGTTTTCACCTCCCCAGTCTCTTTCGTCGAGTTCCTTCGCTCTACGTTGAGCTCTTCCTCCTTCTGCGGTTCAGATTTTTTGTCCCTGCATTTTGTCTCCGGATTTTCGCTGTGTTTCTCTGCCTGCCCTGTCCTTGGCTGGTAGTTAGGTTTCTTCGCTCTCCTTTTTCTCCGGTTTCTTTTTTTGCGTATCGACAGCAGGTATCCTTTCCTTTCAAACCTGCTCATCTATTATACTATTCTAGCTACTTGCTATTCTTCGCGAGTCCTTCTTACTCGCGGAGACAGTTTTCAAGTAGCTGACAGCAATGCAGAAAGAGCAAATGCCTTACAACATCATCGCTTATACATTTTCTGCAGTTAATATAAGCTAGTGAGAAAAAAAGCAAAGCAATGAAAGGCTTTTCCGGTTGTCAGACAACACAGGCTGAGCTAGCATGTGTTATGTTGGTAGTGTGGGGATGACAGTACAGATAGAGATGGTGCATGCTTGGCAAATACTGAAGGATATGGTGGAGCAAAGCTGAGGGAAGGTTTTGGACTTGTGTTCTTAAATGAGAAGTTGTGGATAACGTAACATACATAACCTAGAGCAATGGTTCTCAAACAGGGTACTGTGGCACTTGGGCGTACCAAGGACATCTGCTTATGTTAGCAGTTTTTTCAATTAAGATACTGGCAAAAATATGAATGCTAAATTCCAAATGTATCTTTATAGAAATCGTTAAGTATGATATGTTTGAGTTTGTCATTATGATTGTGAGACCTAAGGATAACTATGTATTTATATCTAGGGGTAGGCAAAATCTCTCATTGTGTTCCCACAAAAAATTTTGCGAAAAGCACGTTGTTGTCCTCTTTTTCGTGGGAAAATCCGCTTTAAAACTAGCGATTAAAATGTTTGCATTTTTCGCCCATTGGCCAAAATTGTTTACCATTTTTTCAATGGCTAGAAAGTTTCAGCCCATTGATTTACGTGGTTTTTGCCTTTTCACTATAAAAATGTGATGTATTTGTGGAAGCAAACACAATAGAAGCAGCTACAGAGCATGGTAGACGTGCTGTGCTATTCTGCTGTGATCTTGAGGAAAAAACTGAGGCAGGAGAGACTCATTGTGACTGCTATCACTATGAGCAGGTTTAAAAATATTAAAAGGAGGAACTGGAAAGACCCTTATGTTTCTGAGTCTGAGGAGGAGGAAATGAGGAGGAGGAGGAAGTAAGGAGGAGGAAGTGGGCTCTACAGAACCAATGCTGTCCAGTCCCCCTAAATCACCCCAAGGGATCTTGGGGAATTTAATGGGAAGGAAGGGAGAAAAGGGAATGGGAAGGGAGGGAGAAAAGGGTAGTACTAGTGAGAGCAGGACAGGTCAGCTGCCTGCGCCTGCTGCTAGGCGTGCTGCCCCTGCTGCCACCATTGCTGCCCCTGCTGCCACTAGTGCTGTGCCTGCTGTCAGACATGCTGCCCCTGTTAAAACCAGTGCGGTGTCTGCTGCCAGTGCTGAACCTGCTGCCACTAGTGCTGTGCCTGCTGTCAGACATGCTGCCCTTGTTGCAACCAGTGCTGTGACTACTGCCAGTGCTGAACCTGCTGCCACCAATTCTGTGCCTGCTGTCAGACGTGCTGCCCCTTTTGTAACCAGTACTGTGCCTGCTGCCAGTGAGGAACCTGCCAGCACTAGTGCTGTGCCTTCAGTCAGACGTGCTGACTCTGTTGCCAGTGCCACCAGTGCTGTGCCTGCTGCCAGTGTTGAAGCTGCTGCCAGCAGTGCTTAAGCTGCTAGTGTGTCTTGTAATACTGAGGAGGGGGGAAGGAGAAGATGATGCCAAGTGTGACAGCAGGGGACCCTAAGTCACACTTGCCATCCCCAAGCAGGCTCGCCAGTGCTAGTACTAAGAAGGTCCAGCAGCTTGTTAGTGTTAGGAGTGAAGGAGGGGGTAATCAATATCCTCATATTATGAGTGACTGTGAGGAGGAAGACTCTGCAGCTGACCTTGATGTGATTTGTGTTAGTAGTAATAGCAGTAATGGTGAAGCAGCCTAGCGGTCAAGGGAGCCCACACCATTCCTCTGGCTCTGGGAGTTCTCCTCCCCTTTCTTTCACTACAGTGTCCAAGTGGAACATGATCCTGAAGAGGCCAGAACTGGTGTTGGGGGAGAACAGGAGCAGAATTAATACCACCACCATCAGCAGGAGCACAGATCAACTGCCTGTGCCTGTTGCTACTGCTGCCAGTCTGCCTTCTTCAGGTAAAAAAGAAATGACGTGTGACATTAGGGGACCCTCTGTCACATTGCTCGTAACCTCCTTCAAGCAGCAGTGAGATGTCTGTAATAGAGCAGCAGCAGCCAGGGCCGAATTTGCCATAAGGCAAAGTAGGCACCTGCCTACAGGCGCACACCACCGAGGGGCGCCTGACATTGGGATTTTTTTTTTTAAATTCGCTAGCTAAGCCCTGTGCCTTCCTCCTCCGCTCCACACAGACTGTGCAGCCTGCAGGGAGCCGCATCCGCTCTACCGGGTGACTCAGTGAGCTTTTAATTATCAATAGCTCCGTACCTTTGTGTCACTGATGGTTCCTGCAATAGCATACATCCACAGGCAGGTGGCCTCAGCGAGCCCAAGCAATGTGCTAACAACAAATATACAGTGGCACAGGGCAGCTTTACATGAGGATCGGAGGAGTGGAACAGAGAATCTTGGCACCTCTCTAGTCCAGCCTGTGTTGGCTGGTAAGTGTATTATTTTTTAATTTAACCCTTTGAGTGCCAGATGGGTAGGCAACACATTCCAAAGCAATGCATTGTGTACCCTTCTGGCAGTCAAATGGTTAATAAATTCGACCTGAGTATTAAAGGTTAATCAAAAAAGATCTCTGGGTGACCCTATTGTGAATGTTCCCAGCTATGCATATATATAAGCCTTTATGTCCATATATGTCTAGGAGAGTGCTGTCTTGTACTGAATGGTGTTTAAACCCTTTATTTTACAAGGTTCCTTTCACATGTGTATCTCTTAGCTAGTAATCATACAATTTTCAGTTTATAGATCTGATTAGGATCACACATTAGACTCTTGATTATTTATTTCTGGGATATATATATATATATATATATATAACAGTCAAAACTTTTTGTACTTTTATCGGGGGGGGGGGGGGGGGGCGCTTCAGATTTCTCTGCCTACAGGCTCCTGAGATATAAATCCAGCCCTGGCAGCAGCAGCACTAGGGACTAGTGGTTGTGGTGATGATGATCCTGGAGAACCTGGGGTGGAAGAGACATTGATGGCCTTTTTTTTTAGCAGAAACTGAGAAGGAATGGGAGACAGGGATGAGGATGGGCATCACCACCACCACCACCACTAGCAATGAGCTTTTGGAATTTGCAACTGCTCTAATTCCTGCTGCTGCTGAGTTGCAAGAGCAGCAGGATGCTGGGGAGCAGGTTAGTGTGCCACAGACCACCGTGGACACAGTGTGAATGATGTCAGCAAGTGATGTGGGACTAGGACAAGTTCCACTTGCCAGCAGTAGCAATACTCCTAATCCTAGTTGCAGTGCTGATTCTGAGGCAGTAACAGCAACAGCAGCAACATCATCCACTGCCAGCACATAAAGTTCTCTATCCCTATGCCCTGAAGTCATGGGTGTGGGACTATTTTTCTCTTGGGGAAGGCACAGTGCAGTCATCACCAACAACAATGTGCACAATGTGTGACAAGTCAGTGAGAAGGCGAAAGGAGAGAACGTGCCTTGACACAACCGCCATGATATCACACATGAAAAACAGACACCATGACATGTCAAACATGTTAAAGACAAACACCCATCACAGAAATCAAGCACCACTGTTGCTGTAACCCTTGATGCTCCAGAAAGGCAACAAGAGGTGAGGTGGAGATCAAAGAGGAGGAAGAATAGAGAAACCCAGACAGAGACTGGAAGTTCCATGATGAGTGAAACAACTAGCTCGCCATCACCTTCTTCTTCTAGAGTACCTACCAGTCCACCTCGTTCATTGTTACCTCCCCCCACCAAATGATAGCCACTCTGTTGATGTTAGGATTTGGCAGCTCATCTCCAGCCATTGCACACTGTGTGGTGCACTGACCACACATGCCAGTATGGTGGAGGAGAATTGCAAGCAGGACCTCAAGCGGCATCTGAGGAGATTCCATCCCGTAGAGAATATGCTAAAATGCTGGCAGGGAGGGTTCATCATTACTAATAAACTGTCAGAAAGTTGTCATGTGTCCTTAGCGGGGTCTGGACAAGGGGTATCGTGACAGCAGCAGTATTTGGGTTCTGGTGTCATGGTGTTTGGATGTAGTTGTGCCCCAAGGTGTTATTTACCACACACACACACACACACACACACACACACTGTGCACACTGCAGTTGCTGATGAGAGGCACAGTTCCTGCTCTCAAGGGAAAAAGTTATATTCTAATAACAACACACCCATGATTGTGGAGGAGGGGCAGGAGGAGAAGAAATATTGGCCAACTTCTTCTTTTCTCCACATAGACTGGGGGCTACTTATTATGCTGCTACTGCCTCAGACGCATCACTGGAGCTAGTCCTGGCACGTGGAACCTTCATCATCCATCAACCATGTTACTTCTGTTGTTGATCCCATTCAATTTCAGCTGCCTAATCATCCTGCTGCTTAACCCCTTAAGGACCAGCGCGCGCATGCGTGGCCGGCACTTGCGGACCACAGGGCATTTTTTTTTATTGCTGCTTACGGTTCAGGGCTTCCGGAACAGCATGCAGCCGCGCCGGGAGCCCTGAACTCCATGCCGTGCCAGGACCGTCATTGGTCCTTAAGTGCCGGACCGCCGTGACGGTCCTGGCATGGCAATGGACCTTAAGGGGTTAAACAACTCAGCAGCAGCAGCAAGAACAGCAGTTGCAAATTCCGCATCTACATCAGGGCATTTGTCAATGGCCACTGGACACTGGCCAAAAGGACATCAACTGCTGACTGTAGGCCAGTGGGGAATTATTTTTTTTTCTCAGGGCTTGAGCTTTAAAATAAAATATATATATAAAAAATAATAAAAAAAAACATAGTCCTACAAATACTCTATCAAGTCAAGTATCAGTCCAGCCCAGTGGCAGCTTATGTCTCTATGACTTTAAATACAAAATTATTTTATATTATTGATTTATTTTTTATTAACTGTCCCCCCAATACCAGTCAAGAACCCCCCCCAAAACAAATTGCCTGTTCAGCTGATTCATTCCCCAGACTCCACCCACCAACATAGGCACACTCCTCAGATCCCTTTTAGACTATGTCTTATGGGGTATTTTATTTGTATTTAGGATTTATTTTGTATTAACTGCCCCCCCAATCCAAGTAAACAACCACCTAAAAAAAACATTCCCTGATGAACTGATTCTTTCCCCACACCCTGCTAACACAGGCACCTTCATTCCCCTTTTAAACTATGCCTTTGGGAAATAAAAATATTTGATATATCTTCTGTAGAAATTCAACATTCCCATTGCTTTCAATGCAATGAGCTAGGTGAAAAAAAGCAGAAAATCAGCACTGTTTAAGGGAAAATATTCACCAAGGGAGAAGTGCCATTTTTCGACGATTTCAGTTTGAGGTAAAATTTTTCGCCCATCCCTATTTTTATCCTTAATAATACACATGACAAAAGACCTATAAAATGGAAGGGGAGTCCCAAAAATTGCAGTATGCTTGTAAAGGGTGCCTTGAGCAACAAAATATTGAGAACCACCGATCAACAAATGTTGCAGAAAATCTGGGGGAAATGGCATCCCTGCAGGAATTAACATGAGATGCAAAACATTCTATTTTCCTCCAATTTGCTCCCACTGCAGAAGTTTTCCCTTATCCCTACTCCTAACATTAAACCACCATGTATCTTAATCTGAGTTAAAGATCCAAAAAGACATGAATCAATAATTAATAATTAATTTTTTCTTTTGTGCAGGATTTAAGGATCAAATACTCATCCCATCTATGTTTTCCATCCTCCCCTCCTAAGGAGCATCCAGTGGGAGAAGTTTGGGATTTCCAAAGCCCTTCAAATTGTAACAAAGTACCATGTTTGTCTCTATGGACACAATATTCAGTACTAAGTAAATATTAATTGATTCTTACTGGCATTATGTTTTATTTCTAGATTAAGATGATGATTTTCATTACTAAGGTGTTTTAGTGTTTCTATAAACTAGAATTTCAACATCTCAGAAAAATGTAATATCACTCTCAGGAGTAGATTCATTATTTCGTAAGTATTTCCTTGTTGTTTTGACAAGTAAAAGTGAAAGTTTATCTTTGCCATGGTCTATCTTAAGGTTAAAAACTTGAACCAACATTTAGTGTCATATGTTTTCATGCCAGTAATTCAATCCAATGTCTTACGGCAAACATTATAAAATGAATTCAGTATTGTATGTTCAATGTTTCTATGCACATCTAGTATATTTTACAACCAATAAAGTTTTTATGTTTGCACATGTTTTTGTGTTTGCACATCTTCAAAAGCAATATACGGGAATAATTTTGTTCTCAAGATCACATTCTTTGTTTATCAGATGAGTAGCATCACGTACTGTTCCTGATAACCCCTTTAATGCAGGAGACATATGCATAACATTTTTTCTGTTGCTACAAGTTTATAACTTTTATTTCTTTTACAGCAAAAATAAATCCAATAGGTTAGATCCAATATATATATTTATATTTATAATAATTTAGAGGCATTAAAAAGATTACATACTGTAATGCAACCTATGGACAGAAGATGTATGAATTGTTCTACTCAAGCAGAAAAGTTTTTTGAATTACATTTGAATCATATCATATCATATTGCCAGCAGTGCTAGATTGTGTGGTGACTAGTGATGATCGAGCACCCCAATGCTCGGTTGTTCGGGTGCTCTGGCCGAGCACCCCCGGAGGCTCGAGTGCTCGGCCGAGCACCCGAGCCCCATTGAAGTCAATGGGAGGACTCGAGCATTACACCAGGCACCCCCTGCTCTGATGAGGGTAGGGTGCCTGGTCCATAGGAAAAGGGCAGAAAATGATGGAAACACCACAGAAATGGTTCAGGGACAGCATAGGGAGGATGTCTGGATGCATCTTGGACTCCAACGTCGCTGCTGGGAACAATGTTTCGCCCGTAGTACGCCATTTTTACAGACTGACCGTAAAACACACAAAAAGGAAGATAAAAACGACTTTAGGCGAAAAATTGTTACCAAACAGTATTTGCTGTATATTTACTTGTATATCATCTGCAAATTCTGCAAAAAATTTCATCGATTTTTCGGAACTGGGGCCATGATTAAGAGGGAAACGTGCGCAGAGGCAAATTCTGCAAAAAATGTTCTCGATTTTTCGGAACTGGGGCCATGATTAAGAGGGAAACGTGCGCAGAGGCAAATTCTGCAAAAAATTTAATCGATTTTTCTGAACTGGGGCCATGATTAAGAGGGAAACGTGCGCAGAGGCAAATTCTGCAAAAAATTTCCTCGATTTTTCTGAACTGGGGCCATGATTAAGAGGGAAACGTGCGCTGAGCCGACCATCTAAAACATTATGGGTGAGGGTCTGCTGCGGAGCTGACCATCCTAAACATTATATGCGAAGGCCCGCTAGTGAGCTGACGCTATAAAACATTATATGAGAGGGCCCGCTAGAGAGCTGACCCAATAAAACATTATATAAGAAGGCCCGCTGGTGAGCTGACCTATACAAAAAGTTGTCAAACAGGGCCCGCTGGTGAGCTGGCCCTATATAAAAATTATATCACAGGGCCCGCTGGTGAGCTGGCCCTATATAAAAATTATATCACAGGGTATATGGAAGAGAGTCAACCATATACCCGTTTTTTGGGTGGAAGGGGTGAATGGGAATACAGAGTATTCCCATCATTGTAAATAACATATATAAAGTCACTTTATGTTCCCCCGGGGCTTTCCTCCAGTGGAGTGGAGAAGTCAGGGGAAATCCAGGCCTTGTTCATTTTTATAAGTGTCAACCTATCAGCATTGTCGGTGGAAAGGCGGATACGCTTATCTGTTATGATGCCACCAGCAGCACTAAATACCCGCTCAGACAGAACGCTGGCAGCAGGGCAGGCCAGCACCTCCAAGGCGTAGAGTGCCAGTTCATACCACGTGTCCAGCTTGGACACCCAGTAGTTGTAAGGCACAGAGGGATCATTGAGGACGCTGACACGGTCTGCTAAGTACTCCTTCACCATCTTCCAAAACTTTTCCCTCCTTGTGACACTAGGCTGCGCATCAGGGTGAGGGTGCTGGCGGGGTGTCATGAAGGTGTCCCACGCCTTGGAGAGTGTTGCCCTGCCTTTGTTGGAACTGCTGTGTGCTCCCCTTTTCTCCCCTTCTCGGTTGGCCAAGGTAGCACGTACTCTGCCGCCAGCGTTGTCAGATGGAAAATTTTGGAGCAATTTTTCGACAAGAACCTTCTGGTATTGCACCATTTTGCTTGTCCTCTCCACCGGAGGAATGAGAGATGAGAAATTCTCTTTGTAGTGGGGGTCCAGAAGGGTGAACACCCAGTAATCCGTGTTGTCTAAAATGCGTATAACGCGTGGGTCACGGGAAAGGCAGCCTAACATAAAGTCAGCCATGTGTGCCAGAGTACCAACAGGCAAGATTTCGCTGTCCTCACCAGGAGGATGACTCTCAATCTCCTCATCCTCTTCCTCCTCTTCTGCCCACCCACGCTGAAGAGATGGAACTAAAGTTCCATGGCTACCCTCTGTAGCGGAGGCAACCGTGTCTTCCTCCTCCTCCTCCTCCTCCTCCACCTCCTCCAATTGTCGCTGAGAAGACGAAGTGAGGGTGCTCTGGCTATCACCTTGTGTAAGCTCTTCCTCCCGCATTTCCACCTCTTCCACATGCAAAGCGTCGGTTTTAATTCTGAGCAGCGAGCGTTTCAGTAGACACAGAAGTGGGATGGTTACACTGATAATAGCGTTATCACCGCTCACCATCTGTGTCGATTCCTCAAAATTGCGTAAAACCTCACAGAGGTCTGACATCCATTCCCACTCCTCACTTCTGATTAGAGGAAGTTGAACGGAGAGGCGACGACCGTGTAACAGCTGGTACTCCACTACTGCCCTCTGCTGCTCACAAAGCCGGGCCAACATGTGGAAGGTGGAGTTCCAGCGCGTGCTCACGTCACACAGCAGCCGGTGAGCTGGCAATTGTAAGCGCTGCTGCAGCTTCAACAGGCCGGCTGAAGCTGTTGATGACTTACGGAAATGTGCACACACGCGGCGCACCTTGGTCAAGAGATCATGCAAATTGGGGTAGGTTTTTAGAAATCGCTGAACCACTAAATTAAATACATGCGCTAGGCATGGTACGTGTGTGAGCTTGCCGAGCTCCAAAGCCGCCACCAAGTTACGCCCATTATCACACACAACCATGCCTGGTTGCAGGTTGAGTGGCGAGAGCCATTGCTCGGTCTGGTGACTAATCCCCTGCAACAGCTCTGAGGCCGTGTGCTGTTTGTCCCCAAGGCAGATCAGCTTCAGCACGGCCTGTTGACGCTTCCCCACTGCAGTGCTACACTGCTTCCAGCTACCGGCTGATGGGTGAGTGGCGCTGCGCGCAGAGAATTCGGAGGTGGAAACGGAGGAGGAGGAGCCAATAACGTAGGTGCTGGCGGAAACCCTGATGGAGGTAGGGCCCGCAATCCTCGGCGTGGGTAGCACCTGTGCCATCCCAGGGTCCGAGTCACTCCCAGCCTCCACGACATTCACCCAGTGTGCCGTCAGGGAAATGTAGCGTCCCTGACCACAAGCACTTGTCCATGTGTCAGTCGTTAAGTGGACCTTCCCAGTAACTGCGTTGGTCAGGGCACGGGTGATGTTACGGGACACATGGTGGTGTTAGGCGGGGACGGCACACCGGGAAAAGTAGTTGCGGCTGGGGACTGCGTACCGAGGGACAGCTGCTGCCATCAGGCTGCGGAAGGACTCAGTCTCCACAAGCCTAAATGGCAGCATTTCGATGGCCAGTAATTTGGAAAGGTGTGAGGTTAGTGCTATGGCCTGTGGGTGGGTGGCTGGGTATTTTCGCTTGCGCTCAAATGCCTGGGGTAACGACATTTGGATGCTGCGCTGGGACAGGGAAGTGGATGTGGTCGCTGATGGTGCTTCAGATGGTACAGGTGCAGGGCGGGAGGTATGCGGGCCTGCGCCTTCGACAGGCGATTGGCCGGCACCGAAAACAGGGGAAGAGGAGGCAGTGGTGTGGCCTGCAGACACAGATTGGCGATCCGGGCGTTCCTCCCACTTATTACGGTGCTTGGATGCCATGTGTCGGATCATGCTGGTGGTGGTGAGGTTTCTAGTGTTCATGCCTCGGCTCATTCTGGTGTGGCACAGGTTGCAAACTACAATTTTTTTGTCGTCCGCACTTTCCTTAAAAAAAGCCATGCCGCGGAACACCTAGCCCTTGGCAAGGGAGATTTACGCAAGGGGGTGCTCCGTGGAACATTTGCGGGCCGGTTTGGTGCGGTCCGCCTTCTTTCTTTAGCCACACCACTGCCTCTTCCAGCCTGTTGCGGTGCTGCAGATGGCCCACCCTCAGGACTGCTGTCATCGCTCGGCTCTCCACCTTCCCAGGTGGGGTCAGTCACCTCATCGTCCACCAAGTCCTCCTCCACTTCCTCACTCTGATCATCCTCCTCATTTCTTGATCCCACCACATACTCAGTCATTGACAACTGTGTATCATCCTCCTCATCAAGGTCTTGAGACAGTAATAGTGGTTGATTTGATGGCAACTGTGTCTCATCATCATCATCCACTTCCTTTGACCTTAAATGCCGTTCCCCTCTGTCATCTTCTTGTGATTGGGTACCCTCGAGAGGTTGTGAATCAGGGCACAAGATGTCATGTTCCTCTGCAAACGTGCTTGGAGAGAGGTTCAAATGAAGGATTGGTGATGAGACGAGCTCCTCACTATATCCCAGTGTGGGATCACTTCTTTGGCCAGACCCTCTATGGTGGGAGGAAGGATGATCAGGGTGAGGATTATGTTGACCAGACTCTTGGCTACTGAGAGTGGACTTGGTGGAAGACAGGGTGGTGCTTAACCGACTGGAAGCAGTATCAGCTGAAATCCAACCGACCACCTGTTCGCAGTGGTCTGACCTCGAGAGTGATGTCCTGCGACGCCCTGTAAACTGAGACATGAAGCTAGGTATGGTGGATGTCTTTCTTTCTTGTGCTCTGGCACCAGGCACAGTTTCTACGCGTACTGACCCGCGCCCTGGACTATCAGGATCACGTCCACTTCCCCGTCCCTTTTTACCCGCCTTCTTCATATTACATGGAATATGTGCTGCTAATCTGCAACTTTGCACACTAAACAGAATGTGCTGCTTATCTGCGGCTAGGCACAGTGAACGGAATATGTGACTTTTAGTTTTTACACTTTGCACACTAAACAGAATGTGCTGCTAATCTGCAACTTTGCACACTAAACAGAATGTGCTGCTTATCTGCGGCTAGGCACAGTGAACGGAATATGTGACTTTTATTTTTTACACTTTGCACACTAAACAGAATGTGCTGCTAATCTGCAACTTTGCACACTAAACAGAATGTGCTGCTTATCTGCGGCTAGGCACAGTGAACGGAATATGTGACTTTTATTTTTTACACTTTGCACACTAAACAGAATGTGCTGCTAATCTGCAACTTTGCACACTAAACAGAATGTGCTGCTAATCTGCGGCTAGGCACAGTGAACGGAATATGTGACTTTTATTTTTTACACTTTCCACACTAAACAGAATGTGCTGCTAATCTGCAACTTTGCACACTAAACAGAATGTGCTGCTTATCTGCGGCTAGGCACAGTGAACGGATTATGTGACTTTTATTTTTTACACTTTGCACACTAAACAGAATGTGCTGCTAATCTGCAACTTTGCACACTAAACAGAATGTGCTGCTTATCTGCGGCTAGGCACAGTGAACGGAATATGTGACTTTTATTTTTTACACTTTGCACACTAAACAGAATGTGCTGCTAATCTGCAACTTTGCACACTAAACAGAATGTGCTGCTTATCTGCGGCTATGCACAGTGAACGGAATATGTGACTTTTATTTTTTACACTTTGCACACTAAACAGAATGTGCTGCTAATCTGCAACTTTGCACACTAAACAGAATGTGCTGCTAATCTTGCGGCTAGGCACAGTGAACGGAATATGTGACTTTTATTTTTTACACTTTGCACACTAAAAAGAATGTGCTGCTAATCTGCAACTTTGCACACTAAACAGAATGTGCTGCTAATCTGCAACTTTGCACACTAAAAAGAATGTGCTGCTAATCTGCAACTTTGCACACTAACCAGAATGTGCTGCTAATCTGCAACTTTGCACACTAAACAGAATGTGCTGCTAATCTGCGGCTAGGCACAGTGAACGGAATATGTGACGTTTTTTTTTTTTAAATCTCTGCCCCCCCAAACAAAATATAACTGCTGCCCCCACACACAATAGTCCTAAAAAGGACTTTTGGGTCTTTATGTTGTTCAAACACACTTTTCTTCTCCCTACACTGACTTTCCCTTCCTATCCTCATCTCTCCCTGGCTAAGACTGAGCCGAACTCGCTGGTCAGGTGCTATACAGCACCTGATCACGGGTTCTGGCCAGCCAATCAGTGTAATGCCAGCAGCCAACATGGCTGCTGGCATTACACTGATGTCAGAGCCTCCCTGCACGTTTATTGGCTGCGCAGCAGCCGCGAAACGTGCGGGGAGGAGACCCGAACATGGCGGGCGAGCACATGCGGTACTCGTACGAGTACCGCCATGTGCCGAGCAGAGCGATGCTCGAGCCGAACCGAGCTTCGGCCGAGCATGCTCGCTCATCACTAGTGGTGACTAATGCCACTTGTGAGTGACATTCTTGTATTTGCTACTGCTGTAATTGCTGCCACTGATTCGTCTAAGCAGCAGGAGGATTAGGCTGTTGCATGGGACTTGGATCATCAGCAATTATATAAGACAGGTGGTGGAACAATTATACTTCTATTTGTCACTAGCCCTAGTGTTGCTGAAACAGCAGCAACATCATAACAACCCCCCACACCACAGGTGCATCTATAGATAAGAAGTTGGCTAATTATTCTTGTCCTCCTGCACCTACTTTAAAATCATCTGCACTCATATTAATCATATTAATCATAATCAACAGATACAACTGCAACTATACACCTTGATGCTTAAGTCAGCAAAGTTAAACCATTCTCCAAAAAAACAAGTACTGCTGTTACTATGGCCTTTGTCACTCTGCTAACGACATGTGATATCAAGATAGAAGATTTAGTAGAATTAATTAATCCTTCCTGCCACCAGTTCAGCATAATCAGTTGTATGGAATGTCGGAAGATGCTCTCTGATACCCTGCATTTGATTGCTCTCCACCACTTTGCCATGTGTGCTCAATGCACCACACAATGTACAGTAGGAGGACACAAACTGACAGATACTAGCATTTACAGACTCACTATCAGCAGGTGAGGAAGGCAATGGATGCTTAGTTAATACACAAGAAGGAAGAAGAGGATGGTGCTCTCATAAAGCAGGGCTGGTGCAGGGACAGTGGCAGGAACAGTGGGTACATCTTCCGGCACCCATACCCTAGCACAAGAATATGATGACAATGCCAGTGTTTCATGCATTGAACTTCTAGGCCTGGTTTCTCTTGTCTTTCTCTGGGATTTCTGCCCCATTTTTGTGCCTTTGAAGAGGGACATGGGCCAAAGAGACAACAGCTCTCGATTTCTTTTTGGGGCTTTTGCATGTTTAACATAAACATTGTGGTATCTATGATGCAAGTGCTTTATGACAGGAGACATGCCAAGGTGTGTCCCCTCTATTACCCTTTTCTTTATGTTATCACACACAGTGAACTGTGCAGGCACTGATGACTGCACTGTGCCTGTGTCTGTCTATCTCTGCCTGCTTCAAGTCTCTTTCTCTCCTAAACTATACCACAATGCATTTTGAGAAATGCTGGATTTTTTTAGTATGGAGGAGGAAAGTTTTGCCCCATTGGAAAACATAGGTGGGAAATGGAACCATTCCATTGGGGAATTCTGTGATATTAGCTAAACTGTGGAAAATATCTGGGTTTTTCTATGGGTGAGAATTCCCACTGGAAATTCTAGAAATTTCCAGCAGGAACAAAATAGAACATTTTGCCATCCCTAGTTGGAGAGCCATCTAGATTAACATCTCTTCTGTATGGGAATTGTCCTCTTGAAAGATGGGATCCTATATTGCTCACATTTGCACCTGAATCGCTGAGAGGCCTGGTGATCAAAAAAGATGGCAATGTGTATATAAGTGATGGTATTACATTCAAGCACATGCACTTTCAGCTCAGTCGCCTTGATTCCATGATTTGACATGTTTGGATTGGACATTTCTTGTAATACAGAAAATAATAGCACTTTTTAGATACTGCATATGACTTGGTTGATCTACAAACTCTGTGCCGTAATGAAACTGTTGATAACCTCTTCACTCTGGTGTGGCCTGTCACAGTTACCAAGGTCAATCTCTTAGACTCCACTTTATTTGCAAGACAATTGCAAGTTACCCATGTTGTATCAGTCTGCATGATTATGATGTTCTATATATTACATGATATGGGGGTATAAGAGGCCTGTTTTGTTGCTGTATGTTGCACCCATCATGGCGAGGTCATAGTGCTGCTGTACATTGGGTCCCTGGGCAATGTTTAAATGTGCAGTTGAGTACATATGAACACAACTTGCTCACTATTTCAATTGTAGGTGTCAGCTAAAATATAGATTGACAAATGCGCAGCCGCAGAAAATAATCCTGTCTTCATTCGGGGCAACTGTAAGTCAAGTAATCAAGATAGCTGAAAATCAGGATACTTCACACGGCTCCAATCAAAAACATATATATCAAATTTATTACAAATAATAAATGTAAAATTCAAAATATAAAATCAAATGGTAGATCAGTACAGAAGTAGTCTAACACATTTCAGGGCTATAAACGCCACTTTCTCAAAGAGACAATGTTAACTTCTGAACTTAAGGCTTTAGTCCAGAAGTTATCATTGTCTCTTTGAGAAAGAGGTGTTTATAGCCACAAAATGCATTATATATATGTTTTTGATTAGAGCAGTGTGAAGTATCCTGATTTTCAGCTGTCTTGAGTATTTGACTTACAGTTGCCCCGAACGGAGACAGGATTATTTTCTCCAGGTGCGCATTTGCCAGTCTATATTTTAGCTGACATCTACAATTGTGAGTGCATTTAAAATCTTTTGATTTGTAATTTAAATTACACTATTGGGCGCCCTTCTTTTTCTTTCGTTGTCTAAGGTTGGCTGCTTCTCTTGTTCAGAGAGGAATTGCCTGGCATTCTTGGCTGGACTGCTGTTATGACAGGACCAATATGATATACTTTAGGATATTTCCTCTTTGTGAAAGGCACTGGTGGGCTAAAAGAGACTGCACCCTGGGTAGGACACCATTCCCAGAGAGCCTGCTATCTTGTATTGCAGGCTCGTTCCTAGTTGAGCGTCTCTGACTCTTTATTTACATGTGCAAATTATCCTTAGGATTAGTCACCCCAAGGATAATAGGGGAATCCAACATTGGACCCCTTGCTCACAGTGCCTAGAGAGATCAGTTGCACCTTGCTGACTAGGCCCAGCAAGGCCGAAACATACTTCTGGTGTTAGCTACTTCTCTTGTTCAGAGAGGAACTGCTTGGCATATCGTGGCTGGACTGCTGTTACGGCAGGACCAAAATGATATGCTTTAGAATATTTCTTCTCTGTGAAAGGCAATAGTGGGTTAAAAAAGACTGCAGCCTGGGTATGACACCATTCCTAGAGAGCCTGCAAATTTGTGTTGCAGGCTTTTTCCCTAGTTGAGTGTCTCTGACTCTTTATTTACATATGCAAATTATCCTTGGGATTAGTCACCCCAAGGAGAATAGGGGAATCCAACATTGGACCCCTTGCTCACAATGCCAAGAGAGATCAGTTTCACCTCGCTAACGAGGCCCAGCAAGGCTGAAACATACTTCTGGTGTAAGGGATTAGACCTATTAGACTTTCCACAAAGCCGGAAGTACAACCTCTCATATAGTTATGGGGTAAAGTCCTCATCAGGCTGGGGTGGTTGGGGGCAGTAAGCTGGGATTTTAGGGTTTGTAATATGACCATCCACTGGGCTTTACACAGTATGCAAACTTTGATGTACCTGCTGCCTAACATTGATCTCCAAGAACTGAATAAATTGCATCACATGTAATTAATTGTAAATCACATTAAGTCGTCCCAGACTCCACCCACCAACACAAGCACCCTCCTCAGACACCTTTTATGCCATATGTTTTTTCTATTTGTATTTAGGATTTATTTTGTATTAACTGCCACCAATCCCAGTAAACAAACCCCACAAAAAAGCATTCCCTTTTCAACTGATTCTTTCCCCACACCCCACCAACACAGGCACCCTCATGCCCCTTTTATACTATGTATTTGGGAAATAAAATAATATTTGCTATGTGTTGTGTGTAAATTCAATGTTCCCATTGATTTCAGTGGAATGAGCTAGGCAGAAAATCAAAATTTTTCCTCATGAAATTATTTGCAAAGTGGGACATGCCATTATTTGCCAATTTTAGTTTGAGGTGACATTTTTCACCCATCCCTAGTTAATTAATACTTGTGGGAGATGCACTGCATGTTATAAAGAGCACATCATTTTCTGATAAACTCTGCAGTATCATTTTTATTCTGTGGAGCCTTTGAAGTAATATCTCTGAAGTTGTATGTGCTTTGGCTACATAGAATACCATATCAGTTGAATGGGGTAATGGAAGCCCAAGACGCTGGGTTGTCCTGAGCCAGGGTTCTCTCTCCTGAAGGCAGCTACAGACAGATAGCTGGAGAAGCTGGATCGTAGCATCAGGGAATGGGGGTCAAAGAGGACCCTTTAAACCATTCACCAATAAAGACACAGGACACTTCTCTTAGTTACAAAGCTAAAACACTTTAGTGAGGGGACAGGGGTATTTTATACATAAACCAAGTACAATATAACAATGGGAATATACACAGGGAATACAATGGGGACATTGTTGGAGGACCACATAACACAATGGGCATAATGGTAGTATAAATAAAAGGACAAAGGGACTGTACACAGTGAGGGGAACTTTACATGATTCAGTCTTGCCCGTTCTATTCCCAGCCAATAAGAATCGTAGTGACAAGATACAGTGACCAATCCGGACCTGGGCCATTGTACTCTATGGGAGATTAAATTACCCAGATCCGACACTTAACTCAATTATGGTACGCCGACTCCCCAGCCAATGGGAGAAAGATGTCAAGGTCTGGCTGAGCTGCTCTAGCTCTGCTGTTGTTTCTGCTGTTTGAGCTTATCTAGAGCTCTGCTATCCATTGCTGCTGCCTTCTGAGTTCCTGGGTCAGGCTGAATCAGCTGACCTCTCTGCGATTACTCACCTGACTATTATCAGCCAACCCTCTCAGGGTATTTAAAGCAGCTTGGCCCACTTCCTGATTGTCCTTGTGTTCGTTGCTGCTGTGGATTCTCCTGTGCTCCTGTTTATCCAAGTATGACCTGACTTCCTCTGACAATCCTTCTGGTTCCTGACTCCTGGCTTGTTACTGACATTGAAGAATTCTGTGTTCCTGACTCCTGGCTTGTCCCTGACATTGTAGACTTCTGTGTTCTTGACTCTGGCTGTCTGAGTACCCGTCTTGGTTCCTGACCCTGGCTTGTCTTTTGGTTTATGCTCCTGGATCACGATTCTGTTTTTGTCACTTTAATAAAGGTGTTTTGCATTTTGAATTTTTGTGTATGTCTGGTTCCTGGTCCCTAACAGTACATAAGGACCATGAACTCAGGAGGAGCAGGCAATCCACCGAATGTTTTTTTCAGGCTGGACCAGGTAGACCAGCTCATGGACCAGTTTGTGTTAGCTCTCCAAACTTTGTTGAGCATCTGGCTCTACCACCTCAGAGCATCTGGCTCCACCACCTCAGCGGCCCCCAGTGCAGGCTGTCCCAATAGCTGCTGTCGCTTCCTCTCCAGCTGCCAATGGTGATTCCAGTGTTGCTAGAAGCATGGCAAAGTCCACCCTGCTTCCCCAGCATTATGGGGGTGACCCTAACCAGTGCAGAGGTTTCCTGAACCAGGTCGGTATCTATCTTGAGATGGTACCACAGTCCTTCACATCTGATAGGAGTAAGGTGGGCCTCGTGCGTTCCTTACTCTCTGATAGGGCCTTGGCATGGTCTATTCCCCTTTGGGAGACGCAGAAACCTATAGTATACAATTACCCCGAGTTTGTGGCATCCTTTAAAAGGGTATTTGATGTACCGGGCTGTTTCACCTTGGCTGCCAAGCACCTAATGTCCCTCCAGCAGGGTACTAGGACGGTTTCGGATTATGCCATAGAGGTTCATACCCTGGTATCCGAGGTTAGTCGGAATAATGAGGCTGTTGTGACTGCTTTCTCTAATGGGCTCTCGGATACGGTTAAAGATGAGATTACAGCCCGGGACCTCAGCAGAGATTTAGAGGAACTGGTCTCATATTGTATCCTGATTGACTCCCAAATTCGTGAGAGACCTTCCTTCAGGGAGGGCCTGCGGAGGCATACCATCTGTTTAACATCGAGCTTTTCATCCCCACCCCTGCCTCCCTCTGCTCCCGTCCCTCAGGCGATGTGGAGCCCATGCAGCTTGGGTTAACTTGTCTTTCAGTTGTGGAAAGGGCCTTGAGGAGGAGGGAGGGCCTGTGCCTTTACTGTGGTAAGGCAGGGCACTTACTGCGAACTTGTCTCACAAGTCCGGGAAACACCCACACCTAAGGTTCTATAGGGGACAGACCTTAGGTGGCATCTCAGTGTCCCCGGCTATCCATCTGGATAAACCACTAGTCTCTGTTGGGCTCTCTTGCGGCAAGATTTCCAATACTTCAGAGGCACTCATTGACTCTCATGCAGTGGGCCTCTTTATCGACAGGGTCTTCACCCAGAAGAATTCCATTCCATTGCAGCTCCGTACCACTCCATTTGCCCTCGAGGCGATTGATGGCAGGCCTCTACAGCCGCCGCAGGACACTCATGAAACCGCTCCTTTGTCTATAGCTGTAAGGGCTCTCCATCACGAAGTCTTACAATTCTAGGTGATCCATCTCCTCACTATCCTGTGATACTGAGTTATCCATGGTTATGCAAACACAATCCCACGTTCAATTGGGTAAAGACTGAAGTCATGGCATGGTCACCCAGTTGTTTCAAGACATGCCCAGTAAAAGTGGGGAGTGTGCTAACCACATCCCTGTGGTTCATCACTGTCCCAGGGGCCGGATTCTTCTTCTTGAAGAAAAAGAGTGGAGAACTGAGACCCTGTATTGATTACAAGGGGCTCAATGATACCACGGTTAAAAACGCCTACCCTATTCCACTTGTTACTGAGCTATTCGATTGATTGAAAGGGTCCAATGTATGTGAGCTGCTGGTGATAATGCTTGCTCTCAAATAATGGAGGCATTTGCTTGAGAGAACTTCCGTGCCAGTCCTAACCTACCTATGTGTCCGAGGCTAAGCACTTGTCTCCAAGGTAGGCCAGATGGGCCTTATTTTTGTCTCATTTTAATTATGTGGTCTTGTACCTGCCAGGTACTAAAAATGTCTGGGCAGATGCCCTGTCTAGACAGTTCCCAGTAGACTTGTGCACAACAAAAATTTTTGGCAAAATTAAAATTCTGACAATTTTTTTTCTCATTCGGAGTATCCGACATTTGGTCCAGACCTGCTTGACTCAGTCCGAATTATTCCTCGAATTTAAAATGCTTTAAAAAATACAATAAAAAATTTAATTCAATAAATAAACATAAATTGAACCATTTCCAGGGTCTAAATGAAGACTGTAGAACAGGGTAAGGTGGAGCTTTAGCCTTATGGTACTATGGATGAAGTAGATGAAGTATGGATGTAGCTAAGTTTGAAGGAAAAAGGAAAACTGAGGATGACTGGTGCAGGGCAGACTCAGGATGACAGCAACACTGTAGATGTAGCCAGCAGCAAACTGGAGCAGGACTCAGTAGATAGATACAGCACGGTTCTAGAGCTGGGTATGGGTAAGCTGCAGCGCTCAGCGTATTATGGTACAATGGAAGATTGTAGATTAAGTCGCTTTTGTTTTTCTAATCTGCATAGAACCTGAGAGCAGGGTAACCAGCTTTGGCAAGTTGACTTTTAAAAAAAGTCATTTGCTCCATGAGGTGGAGGCCAATTGAGAGCAATGGGGGCTCAGCATATTTCCTGTTATGGAAAATACCTGCTCACTCTGGACAGTGGATGGGGGGCAAGAAAGCAACTCCTGGGCTACCAGGGACAAAGTAGGCCACACAGCCCTCTTCTTATCCCAGAAACTCAAGGGATCTGTACTTGGGGATAAAAGGAGGTTCCGCAAGGTAAGCCTTAACCTCAAACTCAGCACTTTTTCTATTTATGGGGAGCTGTTTCTTTTGTCTGAAGCATAATCTGTCCATTGCCTCAGCATGAAAAAAAGAAGCAGCTGCTCCACTGGAACAAGATGAAGTGCTATTGGCGCTGCTACTGATAGGTCATGGAAGACCCCCACACTCCTCCAGCTCATCTGCAGAATCTTCTTCTGCCTCCTCTGACTGCATTCTATTTTTTATTTTCCTCTCATGCACCCTTGCTATCAATTGTTCCTTCCAGGCAGTGATTGAATTGGAACTAAGTGCCATCTTGCCTTTGATTCGAGGATTGTAACTTGTGGCAAGCATTAACTCGGCTCAACTGTCCATGTGCTCTTACATGCGCAGACTCAGTTCATTTTTCAGCCTTGTTAGAAGGGCAGCAACATCAGGAATTATATTTCCCTCAGCAACAGGCAAGCGTTCCCTGTGAGCAAGGAAATCATCAATTTTTAAGGAGAGGTGCATGAAGAGGGGAATGACTTTGGCCAGGCTAGCGTTCTCTTTGCTTAAAATTCAAAACACGGAAAGGCGTGAGGACTGTCACTACCTGTTCCATTAGGGCCCAGTCAGCCCTGTCCAGTGTTCTGCTACTACCAATGAAATGGTGAAATGACATTGCATTAATTCTTTTTTCTGTTCCAGGATACACTCTAGCATATCTAAGGTGGAGTTCCACCTGGTACAAAGATCTTGTTTCAGGCGGTGCTCTGGGAGGTCTGCCTTTTTCTGTTCCTCCCTGAGGAGCTGGCTATCTTTGATGCTCTGATGGAAGTGGCCAGCAATTTGTCGGGACGATTCCAGAAGTGCTGACAACCTTCGAGTGTTACTGCCATCCTCAAGAGCAGCCTTCACTATCAGATGCAGGACATGATCTGAGCAGATCATACCCACAAATCTGCCATCCCGGAGAGCCTTTATCATGTTAGCTGCACCATCAGTAACCACAAACCCCATTTGTGCCTGTGCACCTGCCTGCTCCCCTAGCCACTGCGCCACCATGTTCTGCAGTGCTTTGCGAATGTTATCTGAGGTGTGCTGCTGATCCATTACCTCAGCAAGGAGGAGAAAAGAGCAGTGCCCTGCCTGCTTGGCTACTGCACCTGAACTTGTTGGTGGTATCTGTATGTCTTGCAACACATTGGGCTGCCACCAATGCACTGTCATTGACAGGAATCCATGCTGGCCACTGGGAGCACTCAATAAGTCAGTGGTAAAGTGCACTGACTGTCCACCAGCCGTTCCTAGCAGATCCTTCAAAAGCCCAGCTCATGACCGGTACAGTGAGGGCACTATAGTTCTACTAAATGTGGGGTGGGGTGGAATTTTATATCGGAGTGCAACAGCCTAAATAAATTGCTGGAAGGGCTCCCCGTCCACCAAATTAAAAATAGCACCCCCAACAGCTATGAGCTGTGCAATGAGGCGTGTGATTTTCCTGGACTGCTGTCTGCACATCCCCTTTGCATGAAACACAACAAAATCTTCTAGTGTGGCCTGTACTGATTTTCACATAGGCTGTGACTGTCTGCTCTTAGTAGCACCAGATGTGGCATGATGCCCCTGCCCTTTCTCATGCCTACTGGTGGTGAGTGTGACACTGGTATATGTAGTAGTGCAGCCATGTTCTGCACTTATCAACACTGACTTGCAGTAGCTGTTCAGGTGTTGGTTCATCCCGGAGGTGGTTAGATTACCCAGCACCCTCCCACGGCTGACTTCCCTGCCACACAATTTACATCTAGCTAGCCGGCCATCGTCAACTGTCTCAAAATGCTCCCACGCTTTGGAGCGACAGATGATTCTGTAAGGTGGTGGAGAAGAAGAAACTGAGGTGACACTTTCTTCATCTTCACATGCTGAAGCAAACTCACTATGCTTTTTTCCCATGTTCCTTTACAGGGGTACTAGTAGACCTAAAGATGGCAGTAGGGATTTTGGGACTGGGATTGGAGGAGGATTGAGTAACACTTGTGGCGGAGACACTAGCAGCTACTACCTGGCTGGGAGACTCATTTTGAACTGGAGAGGAAGATGGTGAGTTTTCAATAGAAGACAAAATTGTAGTACTAGATGGAGAAAAAGAAGGAGTATTATGGTCAGCAGTGGAAAAATCAAGGTCAGTGGAAAAATCAAACTTCTGAGGCCTTGGTCCCTCATATTCTTCTACATCTTGTAGGTTTGGACAGGAATAAAAATCATCAGAAGCAGATTTTGGGGAGACCTGCTGAATTCCCTCTTCTGCCTGGTGGCTACTTGGAAATGGTAAACTATCTCCTTCAATAACCTTTTTTGGAGAAGATATGCTCTCAGTGTCAGTGACAGTGGTGGCAGGAGAAATTTTCACCAAATACTCCAATAATTCCCGTTTTGGCTGCTTACACAGACGTTCGCTATAAAAATCCTGTGTTGATACTGGCCTCAGTTTCTGACCAATAGTGTTAAAAACATTAGGTGTACCCTGTTTTATAGAACTGGCAGTGGCACTAGTCATTGTGCAGGTGGTTCTGGGGGGATTATCATGAAACAGCTGACGAGAGACAGGAGATAGCTGCTTCGTGGTCTTAGAGGAGAAACTTGACCTTTCTACCATGCTAGTAGAGGTAGAACGATCTGCAGTTCACTTCCTTCTAGTTTTTAGTTTGGAGTGCTGGTGCTGGGTCTGACTAGTACTACTCAAAGTACTCTTCTTTCCCCGCCTGCTGCTGCTAGCTCTGCTTGAAAGCAACTGTACTGTGGGGGTTTTGGTGGTTGCTGGGTCACTTCATCTGGTACCAGGACTAGGAACATCAGGTTGTTCACTAGGACTCAAATCCATTACAGATAGGTAGGTAGTGAACTATTATAGTTTAAGAATTTTAAAATCTGGCCACACGACGACTGTCAGACCGCCTGTGTCACTCTGCAAATTATTCAAACAAATTCCTAATATTATTTTTAATATTTAACACAGGAACAAAGGTCACTCTCCCTTGTGATGGCAATAAGGTACTAGGCCTCCCAGTTCCTACACAACTTTGAGATTGGCTGTGTCACTCTAAAAATTATTCAAACAAATTCCTCTAGCTAAGTTAGAGCGAGCAACTGGCTAGGAGCAAGCACTTTTAAGGTGCTTGCCTCCAGCAACGATAAGATGGCAGCCATGGGGGTCCAGGAAAAAGCAACAAAGGCTGGTACATGCTGGACCCCTGTGGAGAGCAGGAAAAGGAGGGGGTGGGTTTTTTCATACCTGCCTAGGTACAGGAATATAGGCTGGCCTCACAAGACCTCTAACCTTGTCACAGTACCTTGTAGCACCGCCGCTTCTGGCGGTGCCCACAATGACGCTCCGGCGTAATTTCCATGAGCGGTTGGACGCATCAATGCTAGATGCGTCATCTGCAGGCGCGAGGCTTCAGCATGCTGCAGGCCTGTTTTATGTGTTTGAAGCCTGTACTCTCCTCCTACTTACTTCCTCCCTCTGAGTTGCTCCTCCTACCTACTTCCTGAGGAGGGGTTTAAAGGGCAGACTGAGTCCTGACTCAGTTACCCTTACGTTGTTGTTCTGAGCATTTCATTAATTTGATATTCCTGATTCTTGTATATGACCCGGCTTGTCTGTCCATCCATCCATTCTGGTGTTGACCTGTGGCTCTGTCTGACCATTCTCCTTGTGCATTCCGATTTGGCTCAGACATTCTTTCTGGTGAAAACCTGTGGCTCTGGCTGACTACCCGCTCCATGTATGACCTGGCTTGTCTGACTACCCACTCTGGTGTTGACCTGGGGCTCTGTCCACTGCACATCCAGCATACCTACGCTTCAGTGGATATCCTATCTGGTGCAAACCTGTGGCTCTGGCTGACTACCCGCTCCGTGTATGACCTGGCTTGTCTGACTATCCTATCCGGTACTTACTAGAGGGCTCTGTCTGTTCGCTCCGTGTGTTGGTCCCATTCTACAGACATCCTTCCTAGTACTGACCTGGGGCTCTATCAGACTCCTAGCTATTGACTGCAGGCGTGAGTCAATAGTCTCCATAGTTGTGTACGATATTGAGACTCCTTTCCTAGACTGACTGCAGGCTGATTCAGTGCTACCTCTGGGCATTACCTTTTACCACGAGACTCCAGTGAGCTGAGGCCTAGTCTCGGACAGCTTGGTGGATCTTTTGGAAGACTGCTATTTCTGATACAGTGCTTGCTTCTTTGATCACCCTCTGTGTGTTGTTTGTTATTTGCATTACTGTTTAAATACTTCTAATAAAGGTGATCTTAACTATACCGTCTGACTCCTTGTCTTGCTTGCCAACCGTAACAAACCT
This sequence comes from Rhinophrynus dorsalis, assembly GCA_037306005.1. Classification (NCBI taxonomy): domain Eukaryota; kingdom Metazoa; phylum Chordata; class Amphibia; order Anura; family Rhinophrynidae; genus Rhinophrynus; species Rhinophrynus dorsalis. Next base: position 41,617,618 of record CM074725.1, read on the forward strand.
CTCTCAGATTGTGTTTCCATCCAGGTGAAATGCGGTGGACCATGGAACGTAAAAGACTGCCGACGAGAAGAATCTCACTCCCTAAGCGATACCATCAGAAATCAGTGGCGGCAGGTAGGGCAGCCCTGGGTTCCAGGCTGCAGCGCCAGCATTCCCATTCTCATTGTCCACCTGTGTCCGCTCCTTTGCATCTTTCCCCCTCTGGGGTACCCCTCTCTGCTCCTCCGGCTGCCCCTGTTCTGGTTTTCCCTCCTGTGTCGGCTCCTGCGAGCACAAGTCCTCAGCTGTCCCTGTGCTTCAATCCTTGCATGCACCCTCTGCTATACTTTCTAATAATGCTCCCTCTGTGATGTGCTCTAATGTCATGGAGTTGTGCTCATCAAGAGGCATTTCACAGGCTGCAGCACCCGCTCTGCTCACTGCTGGCACAGTATGTGGGTCAACAGATGAAAATTATGTGCCTATGCCCCACCCGGAGGAGGAAAGGATGCCCCAGTCCTCTCTCCTCGGCGGTGGCAAAGTTGTGAGCGACAAACCGGAAGTCCCATCTAAGTATCCAGATCAGGTGCATTGCGTCGAGGCGCATGCCACTGTGCCGGACTCATAGGGGGAGCTATGAAGCAACGAGTTAGGGCAGCGGGGTACTAGGTAAGAGAGCTGCCCTGCATATAATTGGTGGGGGAGAAGGTAGAAGACGTAAGGAGGTGTCTGCTGTGGGGGATTAGAGGCATCCTGCACCATGCTGAGGGTATAAAAGTAGAATGACAGACTACCACAATGGAGGGATGGCAGGCGCTACTGCTGAGGACCCTACAGGGTTTCCTGGAGGAGAGGTAGAGAGCTGGCCATGGTGGCCTCTCGCTGTGGAGATGGGGCTTTGTCCCTTACTAGGGGCCTTGGGGGTGTTAACCGGGGGGTGGCTTTGGTGGATGGGGTTTTGGGGCCCAGGATTTGGGGGTTTAGGCCCACGGGGTGCACCGGGGGATGGTCCTTTCACGGTTTACGCAGGAGAGCAGGGGTGGACAGGCCAGGGTAGTGGGGGACCTTCTGGTAGTGGGGGACCTTCTGGTAGTGGGGGATGTTATAGTAGTGGGGGGGGGTCATCTGTTACTGGGGGCAGTCAGTGGCAGGACTATGGGGAGCTCTCAGGACAGGTGCATGTAGGTAATGTTGTATCTTGTGATTCTACAGCATACCAAGTAGGGTCAGTGGGAAACAAAGAGCTGAGAGTGGACAAGCAAACAGAGAAAAGGGATTAGGAAGGGACCACTCGTCATCAGGAGGCGGAGGCAGACAAGAATGGTGAGTCAACACCTATTGCTAATACGGGTGATGTGTCTAAGGGGGAGGGGGACTCAACCTCTGAGGATTCAGATTAATCTGAATCCTCAGACTATTATTCTAAAGAGGGTGTAGTATATAAGTTTATGTGCAAATGTGTCAAAGGTGTCAATCTAAAGAAGGGTAAAAAGGTGGGAAAGGAGGGGTAGAATTGTCTTAAGCTAGTTACGGCAGGGGATGTGAAATAACAGCACTGCATGCTCATATTCAAGATAAGGTGAAAAAGAGGATTTGGGCGGGCAAGTATGTTTGGATGTTTGATCCGACTAGGGAGGCGGTAGTGGAGAAGGAGGAGAAGAGTGACAAGGAGGTGAAAGGTGGGGGTAAATCATACACAGCTATTTTGCAGTGGGTGAAGGGCTATTTGGTGTACTCAAGCGTGTTCTTAGAGGCTAAGCCAAAGGAGAAGCTCAATGTTAAAGTTTCAGGAGTTGATTGTGGATATGCACATTAAGCATGGGGGGTCAGTATGGATAGACTATGATAGGGAGTTTTGGAAAAAGAGGAAAGCTAGTAAAACTTTGAGTTTTGGTCAAAAAGACATGGATTTGTGGATGAATATTGTGATGGGGCCAACAAGAAGGAGAGTGTTGAGCCCATTGCGGGGTCTGGTAGGCAAAACTTAGACCAGCAGCTGGAAGATCAGTGTGCTATGAAATGGTGTACTAGGGGTTTTGCGTGCAAGTTCAGACATGCATGTAAGCAGTGTGGGGGCACCCACTTAGTATTGGATTGTAGACAAGGTGGGCGAGGGGATGATAAACAATTGTCCCCAGTGCGATAAACAAGTCCCCAGTGCGAGCAAACGAGCTGTCCAAATTGTTGTACGCATATCCAGATAGAGACAGGGAAAGGTGGTTGTTGCAGGGTTTTAGGGATGAGTTTGTTTTACCAGTTGATGAAACTTTCTTGTGAATATCCAGGGTTAGGAATCTGAAGTCAGCCTATGTCCATGCAGATATTTTACAAGTTAAAACTGACAAGGATTTGGGGTTAGGTAGAATGGTAGGGACATTTGAGGTGAGTCCAGTCATGGTTTTGGTGGTGTCCCCGGGGGGAAGGGGGGTTGTGCCCAAGAAAGAGCCGGGCAAGTTCAGGTTGATACAGAATCTGTCATACCCGGAGGGGGGGTTCAGGAAATGAGGTGTTACAGCAAGAGGGTTATAGTGTGCAGTATCAGTCCTTTGATGAGGCACTGGAGATAGTGAAGAGAGTGGGTCCGGGGTCAATGTTGGCAAAAGTGAACATAGAATCAGCTTTCTGATTGATGCCTTTGAATCCTCAGAGTTTTAAATATACAGATTGGTGTGTGGGAGGGAAGTTTTATGTTGATAAGTGTTTACCTATGCCTGTGGGTTGTGCAGTATCATGTGTATACTTTGAGGCATTTCGTTCTGTGATTCATTGGGGCCTAGTTAGCAGAGCAGGAATTGACACTGTTGATCACTAACTGTATGCATTTTTGCTGATTGGGCAGTCTGGTTCGGGGGGTGTCAAAAGCTGTTGGAGGAATTGCTGGCAATATTGGGCGATTTGTGGATGACAGTGGCAGAGGATAAGACTGTTTCACCATGTAGCAGGTTGTCATGTTTAGGGATCGAAATTGATACCAAGGACAGGAAATGTAGATTGCCAGCAGACAAAGTTGTGAAGGCCAGGCACTTGGTGCGACAGGCAAGGGAGGCCAGTAAGATGGAATTGTGTAAAGTTCAGGAACTGCTAGGAGTTTTGGACTTTGCTTGCTGAGTGATTCAGATGGGGAGGTTGTTTAACAGGAGGTGTGAGAAGGCAACTGCAGGAGTGAGGAAAAGGCACTGTAAGATTAGGGTGACTAGGCAGCTGAAGGAGGATTTGGAAGTCTGAAACAGGTTCTTGCAGGATTTTAACGGAGTCTGTTAGGCCTTGCCCAGTCAAATAAGGAGTTACAGTTATTCACAGATGCAGCAGGGGTAGTAGGTTTTGGAACTTATCTAGAAGGTAGTTGGTGCGCAGAGAGGTGGCTGGTGCAGTGGGTGCAAAGGGGGTTGACAAACAGTTTGACGTTTTTTGGAATTATTCCCCATAGTGGTGGCTTTAAGGCTTTGGTGGCAGGGCTGAAGAATAGAGCGGTGACATTCTGGTCTCATAACATAGGGGTGGTGCACGCAGTGAACAACTTGTCCTCGGGATCCCTGCCTGTGATACTGGTGTTAGGACTGGGCAGTACATATTCGAGGAGTGGAGAATGGTATTGCGGATGCGCTATCCAGGGGACAGAGGGAAACATTTTTTAGGTTGACCCCAGGGGCAGACAAATGGGTATCACGGTGCCCGTGATCCTTTACTGTCACTCTCGGTTGTGGGTGCTCCCATTGGCTGAGCCTGTTTGACCCGCCCATTGTGGCCTTTTTATACCTGGCCTTTGGCACCTGTCAGGTGCCCTTTTGTGGTGTTCTTGAGCCATTGTTGCTGTTGCTGTGTTCCAGTGTTCCTGCTTCCTGTGTACCGATTTGGCCTGTTTTGATGACGCTCCTGGTTTCCTGCTCCGTGATCTGACCCGGCCTGGCTGACGTTACTGCTTGTGACCTGATCTGGCTTGTCTGAGAACCCTGCTCCGTGATCTGACCCGGCCTGGCTAACTTCCTGTTCCGTGACCTGAACCGGCTTGCTACTGACCCTGCCTCTGTTCCGGCTGCTGCTGCTTGGTGTCACCAAGGCGACATTCTGACTTCCTCTGTGTTTGTGGCAGGGCCGATCGTGTCATATCCTCCATTGACACTTGCAGAGTCGTGCCTCTGTTCGCTGAGCCTCCGTTTGTACTTGCAGAGCTGTTATCTCCATTCCCTGAGCCTCCATTTACACTTGCAGAGCTGTGTGTCCGTTCCCTGAGCCTCTGTTAACACTTGCAGAGCCGTTGTCTCCATTCACTGAGCCTCCAGTACACTTGCAGAGCTGCTGTCTCCATTCACTGAGCCTCCATTAACACTTGCAGAGCCGTTGCTCAGATCTTCCTCTACACTTGCTGATCCGGTTACGTTTCAGAGCCTTGTATAGGCGGTGGCTCATCCTGTCTATCTAGCAGTGTAGTCAGTCTCCGTTACCGCGCCCGCGGGAGGCGCTATTGGCTCTAGCTCGTACAGTGTTTGTTCTCCGTTACATGCCCGGTAGGGCTATTGGCTCAAGCTCTTGCAGTGTCTGTCTCCGTTACTAAGCCCGTGGGGGCTATTGGCTGAAGCTTTTGCAGTGTAGTTTGTCTCCGTTACTGCGCCCGTGGGGGCTATTGGCTCAAGCTCTTGCAGTATAGTTTGTCTCCGTTACTACGCCCGTGGGGGCTATTGGCTCAAGCTCTTGCGGTGAGGTTATCTCCATTACTACGCCCATAGGGGCTATTGGCTCTAGCTCAACTCTGCAGTGTTTTGGTCTCAGTTCCTGCTCAGCCTTAGCAGCAATCTCTGTTCTATAGACTGACGGTGTTGTTTCATCTAGCACCAATTGCTGCTTTATTACCACCTTGGGCGTGTCAAACACCACAACAGAGACTGATTGATTTACATGTACTTTAACCATTGAGTACCCTTATGTTTCTATGCCTGTCCTGTGACAGTATATGTATATTGATTACATCTGTATACTGGGCCTGAGAAGGCATCTGTAAGCCACTAAGCTCGCTATTATTCTGTATTGCCTATAGAGGGCGATCTTTCTTGTTTTGTTTTAATAAAACTGTGTTTTATTCTAACCTTCTGGTCTGAGTGTCCTATAAAACCGTTACAATGGGGTGTTAATTTACCCTCTGAACTTTGGCAGTGGAGAGCAGAATCATAGACACTTGATTGAGGGATCATTGGATTCAAGATCGTGGCAGGCATACAGCAGGGAGTGGAGAGAGTGGGTAAGTTTTGGGTAATGCAGATAGGATATCGCAGCATGGAGCTCGGATAGGCTATTGCGATATTTGGAGTGCATTAGCAGCCGTAGCCTTTTTCTCAAGGCTCAAAGGATTAGGGGACCCTACCAAGAGTTTTGTGGTATCTAGAGTACTGAAGGGATGGAGGAGACAGGAAGCGGTCAAAATAGACAGAAGGCAGCCAGTTACAAGACACAGGCTGGAAGCAGTGATCAGGGCACTACCGGTAATTTGCCACAATCAGTTTGAGGCAACACTTTTCAAGGCTGATTTTACAATGGCGTTCGCAGGAGTGTTCAGAATTGGGGAGTTGGTAGCTCCATCAGTGAAGGCAGAGAGAAGGGGGGTTGTTAAAGAGATTTGTACAATGGTCAGAAGAGGCAGTGTTGTGTTGCATTCGTAGGTCAAAAATGGACTAAGTGGGTAAAGGGAAGTGGGTGTCACTGAGATTGGGCGGTGGGTTAGCATGCCCAATAGCCTCACAGCAGGAATACCTGAGGGTGAGGCCCCGAGGGGGGTATATCATTTCTGATACACGAAGAAGGTGCTGTCATGGTTAGCAAGAATACACCAGGAGTCAGTACTGTATTGTGAAACCATCTTTATTGAAGAGTAATAAACATAGATAGTAAAATAAAGCAATCGCAGAGGGTACAGAGGAAGCCAACAATTCCTATAAGAAATAGGATGCCGCTTAGAGTAACCTCTCTAATGGTAGTCTCAGAATGGTAATCATGGAAACCAGAAGGAAAGTCTGCCAGAGCCACAGGTCCACCCCAGATTGGTTGTTTACTATGTAGAAGGGCAAGGCAATAAGAATAGTCAGACAGAGCCACAGGTCAGCACCAGGATGGATGGTCAGACAAGCCTAGGTCATACACGGAATGGGTAGTCAGCCAGAGCCACAGGTCTGCATAAGATTGTCAGATTGGGTGTCTGCTAAGCCAAGGGAAATGCAGGAAGAGTAGTCATACAGAGCCACAGGTCCACACCAGGATGGATGGTCAGACAAGCCTAGGTCATACACGGAGCGGGTAGTCAGACAGAGCCACAGGTCTGCACCAGATTGGGTGTCTGTTAAGCCAAAGGGTAACACAGGAAGAGTAGTCAGACAGAGCCACAGGTCAGCACCAGGATGGATGGTCAGACAAGCCTAGGTCATACACGGAGCAGGTAGTCAGCCAGAACCACAGGTCTGCACCAGATTGGGTGTCTGCTAAGCCAAAGAGTTAATGTAGGAATAAGTCAGACAGAGCCATAGGTCAGCACCAGGATGGATGGTCATACAAGCCTAGGTCATACACGGAGCGGGTAGTCAGCGAGAGCCACAAGGTCATACATGGAGCGCTACAAAGAAAATAAATTACTTCAACAACACCAATGTAAGGGTGACTGGACTAACAGTCCATCGCCCTTTTAACCTCTACAGGAAGTAGCAAGGAAGAGTCTCAAGTCGCCCAAGGTCTTAAAGGTACTGTGTCGTACATACAAACCCACGCCTGTAAGTGACGCTGCTGACTGAGGAGATGTTTCGCCTCCAGCGACATATTGCACTACCACATCTATTGGGGAAGGGACACGACTGGAGTTACAAGATGCGGCCAGGCCGCAGGCACAGAGAGATGCGGGTAGTGATGCCAGAGCGCCACTCACTCCACTAGTACCCCAGCAACGTCCAGCCAGAAGATGCTGGAACTAGGGTAGGTGCTGTGACAGGTGCGCCTTTGACCATGTTTCAATTTAGGGCATTTCTAAGGTGGGCATTGGAGCAGGCAAGTTTGGATCCACAGTGGTTTGGCTCACATTCCTTTAGGATAGGGGTGGCAATGGAGGGAGCTAAAGAAGGATTGAGTGGGGATGAAATACAGGGGATGGGAAGGTGGAAGTCAGGGTTGTGTAGGAGGTACATTAGACCGACAGCAGAATAAAAGGGGGAGTGACTGCGGAAGTGCAGGCGAGTTGGCCAGGGGTCACGGTGATATGGTCTAACATTGTTCCCAGGGTGGTTTGGCAAGGCTCGCACCCCATCAAAACAATTGAGAGTATTAAGGGAAGGGTGAATAGGACCATGGAGAGGTTTGTGTGTTCTTGTGGGGGGTTTGCAGTAACGCATACTGAGCTTCAACCTAGTTGCGGGGATTATACAGATAGGATGGTGTACAAGAGGGTGAAGCAAATACCTCTATCTGCTTTTGGGTGGTGGCAATGCGGCATTCCCTGGCCTAAGGGGTAGGATAAACACCCTAGAAGGTTGCGGTTGGGCATGCCTAGACGGGAACTGACTTTGTGGTCAGGCTCAGAGAAGGCAGGAAGGATGCAGGCCTAGCCACCTGGTTGGTTGTGGTACAACAGCAGGCACTGACTTTGTGGTCAAGCGTGCTGAGGGGCAGAAGGGGTGGGGCTAGCACCAGGTGTGCAGGGGGGGGCATGGGGACCAAAAGATCTTTTGGGAATGCCCTGTAGATCCTTTCGCGGTAGCAGCTAGGTTAATTGGGTGGCTCAGCTGCTATCAGTGGGGGTTGGGTGGAAGGTTTGGAGATGTCCGGCCTGCCCTCCCCAGGTAGGGACGTTTTTTGGGATGTAGCACAGGGCTTCACCAATGAGGGCAGCCCGATGCAGATCTGGCTGCAATGGTGGTCAAGTGCAGGGGGGGCTTGGTCACCAGCCCCAGGTGAGGTTTGGTGCTGTGCATGGTATAGTTTGTAATGTGAGGAAATAAATGACTTTGTTTTGCCACAATCAAGGAGTACGTGTCTGTCCTTGAAGGGGTTAAAAGAAACTGTGGGGCTGACCACCTTAGGGCCATTGTATTGAAACTTGTTAATTGATCTCAAAGTCTGCAACTATTACGACTACCACCTGATATCTGCATACAACCAGTATGAAAGAGAATAAGTAGAAGGCCCCTAAAACAGATCCCTGGGAAGAGGCCTAAGCAGCATTGTGGGAAGTAGCACAGTAAGAACTAGGTAAAGCCGACAACTGTGGAGACTTTGGCTGCTTGGTCCACCACCCCTTTTTAATTGAGGTGGGACAGATTTTCTCAAGGCTTAGGGAATGTATCACGGTGCCCGTGATTACTGACTTCTGCTGTCAGTCAGGTGTGTGTACTCTCCATTGGCTGCCTGTCTTTTGCCCGCCCAGTATTGCCTATATAGACTGGGCTGAGGCACCCTTTGGTGGCCCTTTCGTGGTGTCTCTATGTCAGCAGTCACCTGCCTGTACCTGTACCTGTTCCTTGGGCCTGTTTCCCTCTGCTACCAGTGTCAGCGTTCTCCAGTAGTCAGTGCCTCTCCTGCTGGTTCCTGCCTCCGTTCCAGATCCGGTTGGGCTGCCATTCCTGCTTCTGTTCCTGATCCCATGCCGCCGTTGTTCCTGCTCTGTTCCTGACCTGGTTGTCAGTCCTGTCGTTCCAGTGGTCGTCCTGGCTTGTCTGCTGTTCCTGCTGCTGTATCCTCACTGTCATCATCTGGCTGCTGGGTCGCCTGGGTGACATTCTGATCACTGGTTTGCTCCACCTTTACTGGTTGCTGATTCCGCTTATAGAACCGGTTGGGCTTCACAGTTGTCCAGTACGCGGTACTGGTTTACTCCACTTTCACCGGTTGCTAATCTCGCTGTATAGAACCGGTTGGGTGTCCCTGTAGTCCAGTACGCAGTACTGGTTTAATCCACATTAACCGGTTGCTGATTCCACTGTATAGAACCAGTTGGGCTTCACAGTTGTCCAGTACGCGGTACTGGTTTACTCCACTTTCACCGGTTGCTAATCTCGCTGTATAGAACCGGTTGGGCGTCCCTGTAGTCCAGTACGCGGTACTGGTTTAATCCACATTAACTGGTTGCTGATTCCGCTGTATAGAACCGGTTGGGCATTTCTGTTGTCCTATACATGATTCTGGTTTACTCCACATTTACCGGTTGCTAATCTCGCTGTATAGAACCAGTTGGGTGTTCCTGTAGTCCAGTACACGGTACTGATTCCGCTTATAGAACCGGTTAGGCGTTCCTGTCGTCCAGTACGTAGTATTGGTTTACTCCACATTCACCAGTTGCTGATTCGCTAGCATAGAACCGGTTAGATGCTATTGTTGTCCTATAATCCATACTGGTTTACTCCACATTAACTGTTGCTGATTCCGCTTATAGAACCGGTTGGGCATTCCTGTCTTCCAGTACGTGGTGCTGGTTTACTTCACATTCACCGGTTGCTGATTTGCTGTATAAAACTGGATAGACGCTATTGTTGTCCTATACACGTTACTGGTTTACTCCACATTACCGGTTGCTGATCCATCTATATAGAACCTGTTTGCTATACTGTTGTCCAGTGCGGTACTGGTTAATCCTTCAGTCACCGGTTGCTTCTGCCTCCATTATTGAACCGGTTTGGTTTCCCTGGTTGTGAGACTGGTTTGCTCCACTGTTCCATCTTATGCTGCTGTTCCATCTATTCAGCATTTGTGGAGCTGTTCTTCTGTCCTTCTGGCTGCTTTGCCCGGTATATTGGCAAGGCCGGTAGAGCCATATTCAGATTGATTGTTACCCTCCAGGCTGCCTTGCCCGGTATATTGGCAAGGCCGGTAGAGCCATATTCAGATTGATTGTTACCCTCCAGGCTGCCTTGCCAGGTATATTGGCAAGGCCGGTAGAGCCACAGTTGATTGTCGTGTTGCCCTCTAGGCTGCCTTGCCCGGTATATTGGCAAGGCCGGTAGAGCCTACCATGCTGTATCTTGCAAATACTACTGTTTGAATCCATTATGTACATGTGATATATGTGTATGTTCAGGACCCGTGAGGGTTCCCATTAAACTTTTCAATAAAGTTTGATTTTTATCTTACTCTGTGTCTGAGAGTCAAAACAAACCGTGACAGAATGTCAGCTTTCTCAGTCTCTCTATTCATTTGTAGGAGCTCATGTAACCAAGTGTGAGCAACTGTGAGTCTGAGAGACTGTCTGTGTGCTTGTGCAAGTGTGTGTCAGAGGGCTTTAAATATAAGCACATTCATAAATATGTGATGAAATAATCTTGTTTTCTAAATACAATTTTTGGAAAGTCTGGCGTATCTATATAGAATCAATAATAATGTCAGTCTTTGGTAAATTTTGGCCTTATGTCCAAAATAAATTAGGAGTGAGTCCGTGGACAAACAAATTGCACAACACAGGACAAATACAAATTCCCATCATGAAATTGGGCTTTTAAATACTTGGGGTTTATGCAATAAGTGGTGATAAAGCAGAGATGACTTCTCCAGTGATGTCACTTCTCCAGTTCCTATATTAATCTATGGAGCCTATGCACTAAGATTTCTCCAACTTTGCAGATCTTGATGCATTGGTTCCATAGAATAACATAGGAACTGGAGAAGTGATATCACTCGAGATGGCTAAAGACTCCATTTTGGATTTCAGTACATGGACAAGTACTGTTAAATGTCGGAGACTTATAACAAATTGAAGAGCATTGTGCTGGAGATGTTTGTAGCATCCAAGGGGTTAATACATGTAGTTCAGCAGTGAGAAATAATGTTTACATCATATAGTGACATCATTCACTATTATTATTATTCTTTATTTATATAGCGCCAACTAATTCTGCAGCGCTGTACAATAGGGAGAGTCACATCAAATAACCTGGGCAACTTGCACATGCCACTAATTCCACCTTATTGTGCCTTGGAAAAATCTCCCTCAATGTGTATGGTTATGAAACTAATAAGGTCGGTAGTCTATCTAATCATCTATCACAACCTAATAAATAACTACTGTGGCCCTATACAAGGCATTTTTCATGTGTGTGTGTGTCCTTTTAAAGTGATGATCTGACAACAGTAGTTGCTCTATGTTATCACAGCTTGGATTCCATAGTGCGCCACCAAGTTATTTTATTTATGAGCCTGGCTGTTCATATTTAAGTATAGAAACTTTAATTTGTTTCTGAATAAGAAATGCTTATCTTGAGTTTTCTTCCTTTCCATGCAACCATGCTATGTGCATACTTGATACTATAATTCACATTTTATATGCTTATTTTGAATGCTCTTAGGGGTCTACCTAAGAGTGAAGGGTAATCCAGACACGGACCCCTTGCTCTCAGTGCCTAGGGAATCCATCTGCACCCTCCTGACGAGGCCTAACAAGTCCGAAACGTATGTCGGGGGTTAGCTGGTGTTCCCGTGCAGAGGGAACTTGCCCATCATTTTGGAACTGGACCACCCTTTTGGGCGGGATTAGTCTAATATGTATGTGGGAATTTCTCCTCTGTAATGGCACTAGAGATCTAAAACGTGATGCTTCTGAGCGGTGACTAGCTATAGGACAGGCCATTGTGCTGTTGTTCGTCCTCAGAGGCCTCTCACATCTTATATGCTTACTATATTTCATAGTTGTCTAGATTTCAAAAATTATCTCTAGGGACAGCTTTCCAATGGAAAGTCACTTCATAGTGTTACTAGTGGTCCATAGTACTTTGTAGCACATTGGAGTGAATGGGTGAAAACAGTTCTTCAGCAAATCAGTAGGTGAAATTGAGTTTTAGTTTATGCGTTGTGTACCCCTCTGGCACTCCCTGTTTAAGGCAATACTTCTTGGTGGGGGGATGATTCCCCCCAATACTACTTAGTCCCCCCGCCCACTAATTGGCCATCTAGTAATAAGCTTACCAATAGTACTATTATTCATACTAATTACCTCATTACTCAGAAATCCTACTTGTGCAGTAGCGTTGTCTACAAAGATATACTTCATTGGAATGGTCTACAAAGTGTGCCTGGTTTGCAATCACACTTTGTAGACCGTTTCAACAAAGTATTTCTTTTTAGATAGTGCTATTTCTGCTTTGCTGAAGAGCCGCGGCCGGTCCTGGAACCAGGATCTTCTTCTGTCAGCTAGAGACTGATGTCAGTGAAAGGGGGGGGGGTCTTTAGCACCATATATCTCTCAAACTATAAAGGTTTGAGAGATCAGACTGGCATCAATTAATTTATTTTTTGAATATCTACAATATTATTTTTTATTAATATAAGACATTACTAACCCTTTAATGTTTGAGAACCAGACATCACTCCTCCAAGAATCAGGCTTATAGGAGCTTCCTCTCAATGAAATGTCAGTATAAAACTACTTTGTTTAAGAGTGCAGCTCTGGTTTAACATGTCTCTACCAGTGATCCTGGTATATCCCCAGTAATGTTGTTCTGCATCAGCATCCACCATAAATACATAAATACAGACTGACTGGGGGGTCAGACAATGCATGTGGGAATCTGTGATTGCCAGTGGGCAGTGGAACCAGGTCTGGAGGTTATACATCTATGAGTGTCTATTTTATTTCTTGTCTAGCCCTTAAGAAGTAATGAATAAACATGGTTCAAACCACTGTTTGGGCTACTACTGTGCTTCAGGATATCCACAGTGCTTTATGAGAAGTGAGCTCCTGGCACCCAGAACCTGTAACAAGGAGCCTGAAGCTCAATTTTGAAGGGTCATGCGACATTGAGTGGTTCTGTCCCTTTTGTGGCTCCTCCATTTTGAGGCTCTGCCCTCACTGACCCACAACTATGGGCAGTATTTTTTTGAGGAAAAGGTGGCAACCCTACAGCTTGGCTGGCTGGCTACATCTTCCCCCACTTCAATCACTCAACCTCTCCACTCCAAAATGTCCCCTCTCAGCTAACTTCACAGGATTCTAAAAGATACAAGCCCCTTCTAGATTCATGCATTCCAGCCCATTCCCAGCCCCACCCCCCCAGGCCAGAAAATGGATACCCTGCTTTGGCCATGCTGGCTCTGAAGACCTATTAGAGTAAATTTCCTTTATTTGAAATTAACCCATCCAGTGCTGAGAACTAGCATTTGTGGTGAAACTAAAAATCTATAACTTAGTGAATTATGGTCATAAAAACACAAATATAACATCAAAATGTTACTCATTTACATGTCCATAACAATCTGTATCCAGAAATAAATGAAGAACCAGGACAAAGGACAGATTACAGTAAAGTAAGTAAACTGTATATGCAAAGTAGCTTCATGGTAAAATAGTACTTCAGTTTAGTGCACAATTAAATCCAGGGAAACTCAATTTTCCCCCTCAAGCTAACAATAGCTTTTTTGCCAACTGTTTCCTGGATGCCCACATCTTTTACTATGCCCTATAAAACTGTCACGTGTTTAATGCACTACAACAAAAGTGCCAAAACATGATCCATGAATTCTATTGGACACCCTCATCCTTGTGTTTTTACCTGAACTTGATATAAATGCTCAATGAAGAAGGTTTCAGAAATAGACAGAGATTAATGTCAGGGTAAAGAACAATGGCAATACATCTCCTCATTCTGGGGTTATTGTTTCCCTTATGTTGGTCATCAGTAGCATTAATTACCAGCCTGCCAGGTAAGTGAACTGCTAACGCAGATTTTCATTAGCTTGTGAATTAATACAGGAAAATGGAGCCTTAAATGAGCGGTAAGGTGTCAGAAGAATTTTTTTTTAAACTTCATGCAGTTACCTGACAGCTATCGAATAATCACATTCCCATAGTTTATAATTTGCCTTCAATCACCCTGTAGATCTCTGTGAACTGCAGGACTGGCTGACATCAATGCTTCAATCAGAACTTCTGGGACATTTTTATCCTCTCCATTCAAGTCAATTGTCTGGAAGTGCAATGACACTGGCTTCAATGGAGTGGACAGTGATATTGCTTCCTCTCTCTAAGTGAGTTTTTGTTGTCCCCCAGCCCTGCAGATTACAGGGATCTGGAGGGAGAAGGAAGAAATCATGGGATGCCTTTAACTCTTTGAGTGACAGTCAGATAAACGGTGCATTGTACCCATTAAGCAATGGGAACTGCCTAAATAAGAAAGCCCATTCCCCTCACAATTCTCTGCCTCTTTGGTGGGGAACTATTTTGTTAGATATAACTGAGGTTTTCAGATTTGGAATAGTTAATTAAAATGGAAAAAAATAGTTCAAATAATTAAAGAGTAAAGAGTATTATTTCTAAGCTGTCACAAAAAACTCCGCAGCCAGAGTCATATCGCAAACCACCTTGGAAGTTTTTTATTCCTCTCTCTCGGTCCCTTCCACATGAAACCATGAATATGCATGCATAGAGTTTGACTGACCAGGAAGAAAAGGAGCGTTTCTGGAGTAAACCAAGTGCCCCATAATAAATACAAAAATATCCCAAATTCCCAGTGATTTAAAATCGGGCTTTTAACCCAACTGGATGATTGCTTCACAATATACTCTTCCCACCTCCCTCCCAGCTACCACAGGAAGTGCGTTCACGCTTCCTTTCCGTATGTGCTGTGAATGTCTTCTATCTTTATATCAAGCTCTGGTTAGCATTATACTAAGGCTGCACCTTCAGTACAATGCTAACCGGGGCTTGATATAACGATAGACGTTATTCACAGTACACCGAAGGGAAGCGTGAACGCTCTCCCTGAGGCAGCTGGGAGGGAGGTGGGAGGAGAAGAGCTCTTCTGTGCACATTATGTGGAAGTGCACAGCAGAGAGGAGGCAACATATTTAAAAAAAACAGCTTCTCTACTATTACTGTTGTAACAAAACATTTGGTAAAATTGTTTTTTTAGGTGATTCATCCCCTTTAAGTGTTAATTATTCTTTAAGATATATGTACACAAAATTAAAAGTGGTTGAATTCTAAGTCAAACCAAGTGCACACAGGGAACAATAAATGTTCTCCAAATCCCCATTGATTTAAATGGATATTAAATCTTGGAATGCTAGAAAGATCTCCAATACATTGTTGCAATGCGTTGGAGACCTCTCTAGTTTTGAAAGTGTTAAAAAGTGTTGGAAATTTTGACAATTTTGTTTATTTTATACATTGCTTTTTATTACTTTATTTTATTTATTTAATGCAATGGCTTATCACGCTTTCTTTATGCATATGAACCTAAATTATTTGCAAACTGACCGGATTAGGAAATCATGCTTATTTATTTCTTCCACTTGGATGCAGTGCATGGGAGACCTGTCTAAAACACATGTACTTAAAGGGATAGTGATACTTTGTTTTATCTTTATTTTATTTTGTAGGCATTAAAAAAACATGAAGAATGATATAAGTCTTATCTCTGAAACCTTTATGGTTTAAGAGATATTCACAAACAAAGTATCCCCCCCACTGTTCAGCCAGATCAGAAGGGAGGTGCCCAGGTAGACTGCAGAGAGGGACAATCTTCAATTAAGATAAGGGAAAAACCTGAAAAACTTGTCAAGGGGGGAAGGGCTTTCATTGTTTTCATACAAAGAAAATTGTCCCCTTCTGTTATCTGTCTGGTCTTACAACCAGATTCACATCTGAGAAGAGATGGCTTACACTAGGAAAAAGGGGCGGGGAGGGGGAAACTTTGCTTGTGAATATCTCTTAAACCATAAAGGTTTGAGAGATAAGACTTATATCATTCTTCATGTTTTTTTAATGCCTACAAAATAAAATAAAGTTAAAACGAAGTATTACTATCCCTTTAATTTCTCTAAGATGATTTCTCATGATCACATCAAATAGTATTGCATTGTACTCTCAGTTGCCCTAAAACAATGAATTCTTGGATAATAACACACAATATAGAGACATCTAAGTTGAACTAGTTATGATTCATTTCACAAATCCATCCAGAGGATCTAGAAAACATTTTGGATCCATCTGAATCAGTTTGGAGTGACTCACAGGGGGACAGAGGGAAGGGGGACAAGAGAGTATAAGAAAAGGAACGTGAGACAACAAGGGTGGGAGAGAGAGGAGACCGGTGAGCTGGAATGAGTAGAGAGGAAGGGGATGGTTAAAGAGTGTGGGAAAAGGCAGTGCACCAAAGAGACAGATGGGAAGGGAAGGAAAAGAGGGGAGCTGGCCAAAGACATGGAATTGAGAGGGGGCACAAAATGGACCTGCAAGGAAGGGGAATGAGATAAAGGAGATGGAAATGAGCATGACAAAGACCTGGAAGGGAGGGGAGTGTACCAATGCCATGGAATGTAGGAGAGCATACCTAGGACATGGAAGGCAGGGGAGCGTACCAAAGACATGGAAGGCAGGGGAGTGTACCAAGGACATGGAAGGGAGGGGAGCGTACCAAGGACATGGAAGGGAGAGGAGTGTACCAAGGATATGGAAGGGAGGGGAGCTTTCCAAGGACAATGAAGGACAGGGAGTGTACCAAGGATGTGGAAGGGAGGGGAGTATACCAAGGACATGGAAGGGAGAGGAGTGTATCAAGAACATGGAAGGAAGGGGAGTGTACCAAGTATATGGAAGGGAGGGGAATGTACCAAGGACATGGAAGGGAGGGGAGTGTTCCAAGAACATGGAAGGGAGGGGAGTGTACCAAGGACATGGAAGGGAGGGGAGTGTACCAAGGACATGGAAGGGAGGGGAGTGTACCAAGGATATGGAAGGGAGGGGAGTGTACCAAGGACATGGAAGGGAGGGGAGTGTACCAAGGACATGGAAGGCAGGGGAGTGTACCAAGGACATGGAAGGGAGGGGAGTGTACCAAGGACATGGAAGGGAGGGGAGTGTACCAAGGACATGGAAGGAAGGGTATGTACTGAGGACATGTAAGGGACGGAAGTGCCACTGATTTAAATGTGACTTTTTAATGCCTTGAATGCTAGAGAGGGCTACAACTTATTAGGAATCAATGGGGGAATGTACAAATTTACAAACACAGTACCATATTCTTTAGTAGTCAAGGACACATGGCCAATGGTGTCATTTAGTTTAGGTTTTGAGTTTACTTTTCCTTTAAGATGAGGAATCTTGGTGTAAATAACAGTAAATTGGTGTAAAGCAGTCGTGAGATCCAAAACTCAATGCTGGACACTTATTTGCCACTGAATTGTCATGATACAGTCACAGCAATGTGTTGGTGGTCTGCCCACAATACAAAGGGTTAACAAATGTTACTATATAAATAAATAGCATTTTTTATTCCTCAATACGGTGTGGTTGGTGTAGACAAGAAAGGCTGCACTTTTAACTCTGTGCAGATGGCCCTGGGTGTTGCAGTTGGAGAAAGTGGTGGAGCAACAGCTAAAACACACACTTTTTCTAGTGCTGTGACTTGTTATTGTAACTCCTTCTCTAAACCTCAATTTAGTTATATTAGAAAAAAATAGAATTGAAGTTTTCCATAAAACAATGTAAGATTTGAATAAAGTATCGGAAAGGCTATTTAATATGAAGATAATTGATTATTACTGTTTTTGTTTTTACAGGTTCTTCAACCACTAGGAACCCAGCATGTCATTCAAGCAGCTCAGGTAACCTACATGCTAATTGCTACAACCACTCATCTCAATCGTACTGGATTACATGGTAAAACAGAAGAGACGTGACCGATTAAATCCAATTATCACTGACCTCCTCCCTGTAATATCAGTAGACACTGGGTCTAAGATGAACTGGAGCAATTCTGGAACAAACCAATTGCACCATAGAGGCAAATACAAATTCTTCAAAGTTTCATTGATTTAAATGGGGATTTTCACCAGTTGAATGTTAGAGAGGTCTCCTCCACATTAGTGCAATGTGGTAGAGACTTTCCTAGAATTCATGGTGTTAAAAGTTCCATTTAAATCAATGTGTTTTTCCAGTAGTCCCATAAAGTGCTGTTGGTTTGCACTAGAATATCTCCAGTTCCTCTTAGTACATCAGTCTCACTGGGGTTAGTAACTAAAGAAGTGCTTTGAGGAGATGCACTAAAGTTCAATGTAATAGTGTGTATGGCTGGCAATATGTCAAGGTCACCTCACAGTGGAGATGAAAGGGCACATTGCCATATGCACTAAGAATTAGGAATGCAAGGGGAGGGGGAGAGATATGGATCATTAGAATATGATATTTGCATAAAGCTGCCAGTGTGTTCAATTTGTTGTTCTGCATGACAGTGAATTTTAAAGTGACAGTATACTTTCATATTGACTTTACATATTCTGAAAGTGCACCCCCCCACACACACAGCTGTTCATACACACACACAGCTGCTCATATACACACAGACACACACACACACACACACACACACAAGCACAGCTGCTCATATGCATGCACAGTTTTTCATATACACACACACACAACTTCTCTCTCACACACACACACAGTATACTTCCTTATTGACTTTACATATTCTGAAAGTGCACCCCCCTGCACACACAGCTGCTCATACACACACACACACAGCTGCTCATACACATACACACACACACACACCTGCTCATACAGACACACACACACAGCTGCTCACACACATACACACATACCTGCTCATACAGACACACACACACAGCTGCTCACACACATACACACATACCTGCTCATACAGACACACACACACACACAGCTGCTCATACACACACACACACAGCAGCTCATACACACACAAACACACACAGCTGCTCATACACACACACACACACACACACACACACACAAGTACAGATGCTCATACACACACACAGACACGCACACGCACACACACAAGCACAGCTGCTCATATACATACACACACAGCTTTTCATATACACACACATGCAACTTCTCTCGCACACACACACACACACACACAAATACACATACACACACACACACAGCTTCTCATACACATACAGATACTCATAAACACACACGCACACACACACAACTTCTCATACACATACAGATGCTCATACACACACACGCACACACACACTCACACACACCTGCTCATACAGACACACACACACACACACACACACACAGCTGCTCATACACATACACACAGCTGCTCATATACACACACATACAGCTGTTTATACACACACACACACACACAGCTGCTCATATACACACATACACATTTACACTGGATACTGCAAACCTAATAGACCTCGCCACAGCACAGTGAGAGAGACTGCATCCCAGCCCACTGGGTGACTGATGCCACCTGGCCCAGATTTACTTTTCTTTTTAAATGTATCCCAATACTTTTTTTTAAAACTGTGTGGTTGATAGAACAGAATGGGTCAGGGAGGAGCAAGACAACATTTAACAATTATATGAGACTAGTTGAACAGCCCGTTACACGGGCCGCAGTGCCTCTGGCAGCCGGTTGTGGGGCAGTCACGCGCAGCACAGACTGCCCTCGCCACTGCTGATACAGAGCTGGACGCTCCTTCGGAGCGCCCAGCTCTGTATCAGCCGCGGCGCGGGCTGTCTGTACTGCGCATGACTGCCGCACGCTCAGCAGTGTCTACTGCACATGTCGGGCGTTACACACAACTTAGCGAATTATTATATAGGATGGTGAGTAAAACTGCAGCACACTACACATCAGTACATGAGGAAATAAACTAGCCTCACACTGGATGGAATGTGAGATACAGACATGGGGAAAAGGAAAGAGAACATGTTTTTTTTGGGGGGGGCAGAAAAGAATGACAGAGAAGGGAAACGTGAGCAAGAATGGCAAAGGGTGAGAGAGGATGGCAGGAAGGGGAAAAGAGAAGGAGCAGCAGAGAGGGGGTGAGAAAAGTAGAGAGGAATATTATAAAAAAGACTAGTGCTAAAGCCCATGTACACTGGCCAAGGTCTGGGTGATATTAAGAGGCCAATCCTGCTCTACGTCATGCACCGTAGAGACTGCCAGAAAGCACAGAATGTTCCCAGCACCCAACTCCCAACATTCCGTGCTCCCAGCATTCCGTGCATTCGGGCAGTCTCTACTGTGCATGACGGCTTCTGACAAACATCTTAGCGAAATATTATATAGAATGATAAAGGAAGTTGGTGACAGGTGATACAAGAAAAGAATTAGAATGGGTCAGTAGAGAGATCACATCTGGGTGGTTGTTGGGGTAGAAGAGAATGGCAATGGGTTAATACCAAAGATCGACAAGAACAAAAGCGGCACTCATATACAACATCAGACGTTATTCACAGGTGTTAACTCACCAAACTCTTTATGTCTTTTATTAGGTGCATACCCCACAGGCCTCCAAGCTGCCTTTTTTATTTCAACACAAGAAAAAAATGAGGTCACACACTGAAGATTCATAAGCAGGCAGGTATTAAAATCATCTTTTACTGGAACCAAAAACACAGACAGACACCGGGCAACATCTATAGATGTTGCCCGGTGTCTGTCTGTGTTTCTGGTATGCCTGCCTGCTTATGAATCTTCAGTGTGCGACCTAATTTTTGTCTAATAGGTTAATACCCTCAGGCTTCAGCAACAAGGACAGCTGCAACCATTAGTGTTGAGCGAGCGTGCTCGGCCGATGCTCGGATCGGCTCGAGCATCGCTCTGCTCGGCACATGGCGGTACTCGTCGAGTACCGCCATGTGCTCGCCCGCCATGTTCGGGTGGCGGGGATCTGTGCCGGAAGAGGCACAGATCTGAAGACGCTCCGCTGGACCACCAGGGACTGGAGGTACGGGGGCATTGCGGAGATGAAGGGGGCATTGCGGAGATGAAGGGGGACATTGTGGAAGAGGGGCATAGAGTCTATGCCCCTCTTCCACAATGTCCCCCTTCATCTCCGCTATGCCCCTCTTCCACAATGTCCCCCTTCATCTCCTCTATGCCCCTCTTCCACAATGTCCCCCTTCATCTCCGCTATGCCCCTCTTCCACAATGTCCCCCTTCATCTCCTCTATGGCATAGAGGAGATGAAGGGGGACATTGTGGAAGAGGGGCATAGCGGAGATGAAGGGGGACATTGTGGAAGAGGGGCATAGCGGAGATGAAGGGGGCATAGCGGAGATGAAGGGGGACATTGCGGAGATGAAGGGGGCATTCGGAGATGAAGGGGGCATAGCGGAGATGAAGGGGGGCATTGACCAGGCACCCTCCCCTCATCAGAGCAGGGGGTGCCTGGTGTAATGCTCGTGTCGCCCCATGCATTTCAATGGGGCTCGGGTGCTCGGCCGAGCACTCGAGCCTCAGGGGGTGCTCGGTCAGAGCACCCGAGCACCCGAGCATCGGGGTGCTCGCTCAACACTAGCAACCATCCTTTCAGGATGAGCTAATGCTGTTCTTGGTGCTGAATTGTTTTAATGTTCGGTGGAGAACTGTGACATATGGGGAACTATAATCTGGGGCTTCATTAAAACATAGTAAGTTTAGTAACATAGTAAATTAGGTTGAATAAACCTTTGCCTCAAACCCTAGTGACATGAGAATTGTATAGTTTTCCTGCTACCAAATATCAGACCTTCCTGATTTGCCTACTAATATTCAGTATAACTTTGTATCAGACCTTCCTGATTTGCCTACTAAAATTCAGTATAACTTTGTATGTTCCATTTTGAAAGAAATATATGTAACATTCTCTTAAATGTATCCATTTTATCTGCCAACCACCACCTTCTTGGGCAAGGAGTTCCACAATTTAACAGACTTTACTGTAAAAAAAACCCTTCCTCTGCTGAAGTGTAAACCTCCTTTCCTCTAATCTCAAGGGGTGTTCCCTGGTCACCTGATCAGGCCTTGGAATGAATAGCTCACCACTGAGATCCTTGTATTGATCTCTCATATACATGTACATTGTGATAAGACCTCCTCTTAGTCATCTTTTCTCTAGATTAAATAAACCAAGTTTGTCTAGTCGTTCCTCAAATGTCAAGTCCTCCAGTCCTTTAATTAATTTTGTTGATCTTCGCTGTACCCTCTCCAGTTTTATTAAATCCTTTTTCAGAACAGGTGCCCAAAACTGTACTGCACATTTGAGGTTATTATTAATCTTTATTTATATAGCGCCAACAAATTCTGCAGCGCTTTACAGTAGTGGTGATGTCTTACCAATGAAAACTATAACTAGATCCTTAATCTTCCAGCTTGAAGGAGACAAAACTGCTCCTGTGAGCTCTAACAGCATCGCCAGATATTGGAGCTTTGTGTTAGGGCTGCAACAACTAATTGATTAAATCGATAAAAATCGATAATAGGAATCGTTGCCAATAGTGTTGAGCGAGCACCACGATGCTCGGGTGCTCTGACCGAGCACCCCCTGAGGCTCGAGTGCTCGGCCGAGCACCCGAGCCCCATTGGAATGAATGGGGCAACACCAGGCACCCCCTGCTCTGATGAGGGGAGGGTGCCTGGTCAATGCCCCCTTCATCTCCGCTATGCCCCCTTCATCTCAGAATGCCCCCTTCATCTCCGCAATGTCCCCCTTCAGCTCCGCTATGCCCCTCTTCCACAATGTGCCCCTTCATCTCCGCTATGCCCCTCTTCCACAATGTGCCCCTTCATCTCCGCTATGCCCCTCTTCCACAATGTCCCCCTTCATCTCCTCTATGCCATAGAGGAGATGAAGGGGGACATTGTGGAAGAGGGGCATAGCGGAGATGAAGGGGCACATTGTGGAAGAGGGGCATAGCGGAGATGAAGGGGCACATTGTGGAAGACGGGCATAGCGGAGATGAAGGGGGACATTGTGGAAGAGGGGCATAGAGTCTATGCCCCTCTTCCACAATGTCCCCCTTCATCTCCGCAATGCCCCCTTCATCTCCGCAATGCCCCCGTACCTCCAGTCCCTGGTGGTCCAGCGGAGCTTCTTCGGATCTGTGCCTCTTCCGGCACAGATCCCCGCCACCCGAACATGTCGGGCGAGCACATGGCGGTACTCGACGAGTACCGCCATGTGCCGAGCAGAGCGATGCTCGAGCCGATCCGAGCATCGGCCGAGCACGCTCGCTCATCACTAGTTGCCAACAATTCTCATTATCGATTAGTTGTGCAGTGATTAGTTGTGCAGGGGGGAGCTGCAGCACATACATATGTCCCGATTTTTCCTGACCTGTACTTTTGCCCACAGTGCAGCCTATGACGCATGGCACGCTTATCATGTGACCAGCGTCACCGTGTCATCATCATGCATAATTCAGACATTGCGTGCATGCGTGCCAAAAAGTTATATTTTGCGCATACATGCAATTGCGCAAGTCCACGTGCCACCCCTGAGAAGTGAGTTGAGTGTGAAGCTGAGCTGCAGCTGAGAGAAAGACCGCCGACGTCTGACAAAATTGAAGAACAGTGTTCAGGCTTGCTTACTCCATCAATCATCACTAGTATCGGTCCTGTCGCCTTACTAGGTACAAAAATTGACTTGTGACTGCTGAATTTTCTGATGTGAGCTCAGAGATGTCTGACCGATTGCGGTGGCTCAGCGGGGGAAGGGGGTTCGGCCGTGCTAATACTTGAATCCGCGCTGACACAGTGCCGCTGCCTGCGAGGGGGCTGGAGGGAGCATTAGGGAACATCTGCATCCCCAGTGCTGTGTCTGGCTGACGTTCAATAATGACTTTAGTGTATTTTCTCTCTGGGCCCATGATTCGTCTCTGTCTCAGTGTCCTGCATCATAAATTATCAGCTTTTGACCACACAGTCAGACATCATGCCTCCGGTGTAACTTGGTGGAGGCCAGGTTCAAGGAAGGCAGGCACTCACTGACTGAGGCAGAATGATGAGCACAGCAGCGCCAGTCATGCTGCAACAGTGCTCATCATGCTTCCTCACTTGGTCAGTGCCTGCCTTCTTTGCACCTGGCCTCCTCCAAGTTACACCGGAGGCATGATCAGGATGAGGATACTAGCACACAAATGCCTGCCCCCCTGCCCAGATTTACTGCTGTTACCCGAGTGACACGCGGCAAATGCTGGGGTTTTCTTCAACTGCAAATGCAAGTTTAAATCTGGCACCCAGAGTGAGGAAGAAAGCCCCAGCATTTACCTCACGGCGTCACCGCATGTCATGGCATTCAGTCGCAGCTGTTGTCACCAGTGCGGGCACAGAGACAGAAAGATCCTGTGGCCATTACAGAGTGCACAGCCTTGCAATCATCTGGACAAGAGGCAAGGGGGAGAGAAAGGCATTCGGGAGCAAAATGAGTAAAAAAGAAGGCATGGGGGCAAGTGGAGTGAAAGAGGGCATGGGGGGACAAGAAAACTAAAAAAGAGGCATGGGCATAAGTGGAGTGAAAAAGAGGGCATGGGAGACAAGAGGAGTGAAAAAGAAGGCATGGGGGCAAGTGGAGTGAAAAAGAAGGCATGGGGGCAAGTGGAGTGAAAGAGGGCATGGGGGACAAGTGGAGCGAAAGAGGGCATGGGGGGACAAGAAAACTAAAAAAGAGGCATGGGCATAAGTGGAGTGAAAAAGAGGGCATGGGAGACAAGAGGATTGAAAAAGAAGGCATGGGGGCAAGTGGAGTGAAAGAGGGCATGGGGGACAAGTGGAGCGAAAGAGGGCATGGGGGGACAAGAAAACTAAAAAAGAGGCATGGGCATAAGTGGAGTGAAAAAGAGGGCATGGGAGACAAGAGGAGTGAAAAAGAAGGCATGGGGGCAAGTGGAGTGAAATAGGGCATGGGGGACAAGTGGAGTGAAAGACAGGGCATGGGGGACAAGTGGAGCGAAAGAGGGCATGGGGGGACAAGAAAACTAAAAAAGAGGCATGGGCATAAGTGGAGTGAAAAAGAGGGCATGGGAGACAAGAGGAGTGAAAAAGAAGGCATGGGGGCAAGTGGAGTGAAATAGGGCATGGGGGACAAGTGGAGTGAAAGAGGGCATGGGGGGGACAAGAAAACTAAAAAAGAGGCATGGGCATAAGTGGAGTGAAAAAGAAGGCATGGGAGACAAGAGGAGTGAAAAAGAAGGCATGGGGGCAAGTGGAGTGAAATAGGGCATGGGGGACAAGTGGAGTGAAAGAGGAGGGGGACACGAGAACTGAAAAAGAGACATGAGGAAAAGTGGAGTGAAAAAGAGGGCATGGGGGCAATAGGAGTGAAACACAGGGCATGGGGGACAAGAGGAGTAAAGAAAGAGGGCATGGGGGCAATAGGAGTGAAAGACAGGGCATGGGGGGACAAGTAGAGTGAAAAAGACAGCATGGAGGGACAAGTGGAGTGAAAAAGAATGCATGGGGGCAATAGGAGTGAAAAACAGGCCATGGGGGGACAAGTAGAGTGAAAGAGGGTACAGGGGGACAAGAGAAGTGAAAAAGAGGCATTTAAATAATGAAAAATTTGCATGTTGTTTTTTAGCTGATTAATCGAAAAAATAATCGGCCAACTAATCGATTATCAAAATAATCGTTAGTTGCAGCCCTACTTTGTGTATATGGTGAGTAGTGACATAAACATATAAACGGCCCTCAGAATAGGAAAATGGCTCATTAAGTCAGATCGCAATATGCAATGTCGGACTATTTATATGAAGGTATCCAAAGGGTTAAAACAGAGAACCACTCAAGTTGGATTTCTTCACTTAAATAGGCAATTGACAATAAAATAATTTGAGAACTTTATCTTTAATATGTATTGACACGCCACTTCACAGTAACAAATTGATCACAAGAATCAATCCTTCATATTTGTGCAAAAATATATATTTTATTAAAATAGAATATACTATATATATAATAAGTATCAGTAACAATGAAATATATAAGTGATTAGCAATTATAATAGGTACATAGAAAATCAAATCACACTTATCACCATAAGGATTACCAGCGGTGCAAGGGTTAACCACACATAGGTATATTCAGAGGTATAATAACAATAATTGCATTCAGTATCATAGAACAGGTTAATTGATTCTTACAATTAATATAATACAGTTGGCCGCAGTGTCTCTTAATACCTCTGCCCCAGAAACTGTATAAACTATACTGAATTCAATATTGTTTACCTCTGAATAAAATATATAAATTGCAATTAATATAGTCAATCAAAGATTATACAAATAATCTACCAGAATTAATCCAGTAACATATGTCTAGTAATGCAACATATATCATAATTTTGACTACAGCAACATATATAAAACCTATAGGCACTCCAAGGGTTAATCCACTCATTTAAAATAGGTGCCACACCCAGAAGTTATTTTGTCTATTAAAAGTAAATACCTTCAATTTACAAAATATAAGCCTAGTACCCTCACAAAGAACTTTAGAATGCACACCACAAATAAATAGACAAACAGCAGTTAGAGAGTTAATAAATGAATTCCAAGACATAACAGAATTATATTAACCAATATACACAAGGATAAATATATCTCACAGCTATCTCTATTTTATGACATCTCTGGCAATTTATAACAATAAATTAATTAATTAATTCTGCGTAATTTCTTAATGACTATGCTAAATATAGCAGATTATAATATTTTCCATAAAACTGGCCAGGCTTCTATGGGCAAATATATATATATATATAATTTTCCTCAAATATCGAGGAAATATACTTATTTTGAAATTAGGCAGAATTAGAATAAATAAAATATAATTAGCAGGTCAATCAGTGTGGATTCTTGATGTTATAAGGTATGGTCAGGAATTTGATCATCAGCCAAGACAGCCCAGGAACCCAGAGTTTTCTTTTTCAGGAAGTCAAGCCCTGAACTCAGAGTATTTTGGCATTATATTGGTAATTTTTGCCTTATCAGTAATCCCCACCTCTTTCTAATGATTGGACAAAGATCCATCTCATTATACCGTGATGTCAGCAGTATGCCCTGATTGGATATTAATATATCCCTAATTATTCAAGGAATGTGGATACCCCAGTCATGACGCTCTCAAGACTCTAGAGGGCACTCTTACTCTACTTAACATCTTACATATAATCAGTTTTTATATCATCAATGATGTATGTAAGAGGGCATTAAACGTCATATAAATCTGCTATTTTTTTAGACGTTCTCATAGGGGAGTATTTTTTTCATAAGATAAAATTACTGTCTAGGCACCATGGCTGTCTGAAAAACTCTTATTTATCACCATTACTGTCAGTTAGTTATTTCTCCCCCAATGACTATTCCTTTGTCTGAAAGATGAGAGAATCTGAACACATTTTAAACAGAATTTTCAGTTAATCTCTACTATTAGAGTTAACCCTCTATGCTCCCCCAGTACAAAGTCTCTGACAGCAATTGAGCCAGTAGTGATGGAGAAACTGAAATGGTGATGTAGATGTGTTTGAGGATGATCACAGAGATAAGATGGCAAAGACACCTTAGTGCATAGTATGAGATGGAGTCTAGGCCAATTCACTGCAATATTACCGAACTGGCCACATAGCAAGGTTAAGTGCATATCTGAATAAATCAATTACACCGTAATGGAAAAATAAACCTTTACCTCTGACTCGTTGTGGTGAAATGCATTGGATACATTTCTGGCATTCAAAGTGTTAAAAGCCCATTTAAATCAATGGCAGCTTTTATATGTCCCCTAGGGTGCAGTGGGTTTGTCCCAGAATGACCCAGTTCTTCACAGTATAGCAGCTTCATTATAATATAAATTGCAATGTTATTGTGAAAAAATGAACGTAACAAAGGTTGCCTACCCCTAATATAAAAGATAAGAGTTGGTGCCATGTTAGCAGTAGAAATAGGCTCACTTTAAAAATGTTGCACGCAAAAGAGCGTGCGACTACATGGCACATTAACCATGTCACCATGATTAAAAGGGCAACATGAAAATCTTGCACTGCACGAAAGAGTGAGATTCTCAAGTCATGACATGAGACGTCACCTTCACGTCCCATCATCCCTAGTCATCTAGTGGCCGCTGTGGATGATGAGAGTTGTATGCTGTATAAAAATGCGGTGAGGATGCTAGAGGGAGGTAAAATGCACTTAACCCCTTATAAGTTAGTGCATGTGCATTTTGTGTCTGCAGTGAGTGTCTGCATGGTCCAAATTGTGTCCTTGGCTCCTTTACTTACACTGGGTGAGGAACCATAGTGCAGCTCCTGTTATTGTCTGTGTTGTCAGAGTCGGAGGCAGAAGTAGCAATAGGGTGGTGAGGCAAGAGTTGAACATTAGCTATGAAAAAAGTGTGGTTGATATTTTCTTGCAGGGCAGGTTCCCTACTGGTGCACAGCGTAAGAGCACTGTTGGAGGGTCACTCCAATCATGTTCGTTCCACACCCATCCTCCCATCCAGACGTCAAGGGGAGGACATTAACTAACTCGCACACACATATGAGTTCCACCTTCAAAAAGTATATGCCGTTGGTTATAACACACAGAGGGAGAGTATGTATGTGTGGGATGCCCCTTCTTTTCATGGCTATCAGAGTGGATGTGGTGCATGTGTGTCTCTGTGACAGTTAACTCTTTGAGTGCCGGAGGGATACGCAATGAATTGATTTGCAATGTGTTGCATACCCCAGGCACTCAGTGGGTTAATGTGAACATAGTATTGTAAGTGACTATAATCGAAAAAGAAACAGATGATGGTAATCCCTTGGTACATATAGTGTGTGTGGGGGTGTGATGAAGATGGAAACCCAATGTGGAGCTGGTGATATTTGGGAGGTGTGGATACATTAGAAGGGTGAGGAGAGAGGACGATGTGGATGGTGCTCCTCAGCATGTGTTGTCTGGGGTAAGTGACCTGTTCATGGCTGACCATGCCATGCAAACATTCACTGCAGACACAGAATTCACATGCACTAACTTTTAAGGGGTTAACTGCATTTTGCCTCCCTCTCGCATCCTCACCGGCATTTTTATACAGCATACAACTCTCATCATCCTTAGCGGCCACTAGATGGCTAAGGATGATGGAACTTGAAGGTGACGTTTCATGCTGCTACTTGAGAATCTTGCACTTTCCTACAGTGCGAAATTCTCATGTCGCCCTTTTAATCATGGTGACATGGTTATTGTGCCATGTAGTCACGCACTCTTTTGCGTGTGACAATTTTTAAGGCTTTTGTAGAAATACAGGAGGAAAATATAGTCAAGTTGATACCTAAATTGGCTAACTAAGCAGATTTAGGATGCAAGCTTTCAAGACCTCTCAGGTCTCTTCCTCAGACATTCAAAAAGTAAAAAGGGATAGAGCAAAATACTCCTCTAAATGCAGTCCAGATTATTTCACATTAATACCAAATTATCCCTCTTGTTCCCCTCAAAAATTGGTACTCACAATCTTCAGAGGCTACTGCCGCCACTAGATATAAGGCCTCGGCTGTATCAGACCTCTAGCCCTGGTCTGTTGTTCTCCTGTTGATTCTCAATACTCCTCCTGCTGCTTCTTACCTCTCCTCTAAATTGTATCCAAGGATATTCATTCCAACTTTCTTCTTAAGGATTATTTATAAGGTATATTTGGACCAACAGGGTAGAAAAACCATGGGGCAACTACTTTTAAAATAATTTATTTTGCAAATAATTTGTTAAAGTATGTACAAAATACCGGTACAATGTTGTACAGATAAATATGAAAACATCGCTCTTAAGTACACATTGCATTGTCTAGAATGGAAAGCAGATAAGATTAGCTCAGTCCAGACCCAGATTATTTGATCAGTCAATGGTAAAGGAGTGCAGTGTAAATTGCAGTCATCCCCTGGAAGTTTTAAAGATATTTACACTCACAGGGGGATTTTTTTGTAAAGGCTAATTCACAATGTGATAATCTGACAGAAATTCCCTATCCCTGTTCAGGTCATTATTTAAAGTATTGAACAGGAGCATTAATTTAACCTCCCATATTTTTCTTTCCCTCTGAGTGTGAAATATCCCATCAATACACTCAGTGTAACTTCTCTGACACTGTGTCCATTTTGGCAAAAATGTTCTCGAAATGATGTCTCTGCCTTTTTGTTGTTAACACTGGATCTGTGGGAATTAAACCTTTTATGGCTGGCCTGTTTCACCCAAATAGAGAGCTGTTGGACATTTTGCACACATGATGAGGTACTATATATTACATTGGATGATTTGTGGTGAATTTCTGTCACATTATCACATTGTGGATTAGCCTTTACAGCAGAGTCCCAATGTGTAAATACTAGTGATGAGCGAGCGTGCTCGGCCGATGCTCGGATCGGCTCGAGCATCGCTCTGCTCGGCACATGGCGGTACTCGTAAAGTACCGCCATTTGCTCTCCCGCCATGTTCGGGTGGCGGGGATCTGTGCCGGAAGAGGCACAGATCCGAAGACGCTCCGCTGGACCACCAGGGACTGGAGGTACGGGGGCATTGCGGAGATGAAGGGGGCATTGCGGAGATGAAGGGGGACATTGTGGAAGAGGGGCATAGACTCTATGCCCCTCTTCCACAATGTCCCCCTTCATCTCCGCTATGCCCGTCTTCCACAATGTGCCCCTTCATCTCCGCTATGCCCCTCTTCCACAATGTGCCCCTTCATCTCCGCTATGCCCCTCTTCCACAATGTCCCCCTTCATCTCCTCTATGGCATAGAGGAGATGAAGGGGGACATTGTGGAAGAGGGGCATAGCGGAGATGAAGGGGCACATTGTGGAAGAGGGGCATAGCGGAGATGAAGGGGCACATTGTGTAAGAGGGGCATAGCGGAGCTGAAGGGGGACATTGCGGAGCTGAAGGGGGCATTCGGAGATGAAGGGGGCATAGCGGAGATGAAGGGGGCATTGACCAGGCACCCTCCCCTCATCAGAGCAGGGGGTGCCTGGTGTCGCCCCATTCACTCGAGCCTCAGGGGGTGCTCGGTCAGAGCACCCGAGCACCCGAGCATCGGGGTGCTCGCTCAACACTAGTAAATACCTTTGACACTTCCAAAGGATGACTGCAATTTACATTGCACTGATTTACCATTGACTGGGTCTTGACTGAGCTAATCTTATCTGCTTTCCATTCTAAACAATGCAATGTTTACTTGTACTTAAGAGAGATGTTATCATATTTATCTGTATAACATGCCTGAGGAAGAGACCTGAGAGGTCTTGAAAGCTTGCATCCTAAATCTACTTAGTTAGCCAATAAAAGTATCAACTTGACTATATTCGCCTCTTGTACCCCTAATATAGGTCCCCATTTTCAAATGGTGCATTTACTTACATTAAACTACAGCTTTATTCATTTAGAAACTAAAACTTTCAGATGCAATATTTGTGTAATATTAATTAAATCTTTATAAGTTTCTCTGTAACTTATTTTTCCTTTTCTAGTCTCATCATCATTGACATATCTGGTTGACACAACCGGCTCTATGGGTGATGATTTTCTGCAGCTGAAAATGGTCAATAGCTGGCTCCTTGACAGAATCACTTCAAGATTTCCATGTGGTGTCAGGCAATATACAATGGTTGAGTTCAATGACCCAGGTATGACATATTCTTGCTCATGTTAGCATTTAAAGGGTTACTAATACTATTTTTATAAAGTTTAATTTTGTTCCTATTAAAAAAGTGAACATAACAATGTAAGTAGCGTTCCTTAAAATTGTCTAGTTTTATAGATATAAGCCTATGAAGTCCCCCCCACTGCCCAGACATCAGCTCTCTAGCTGACAGATCAAGGTAATTTGACCTGACAGCTCTTCAGCAGGGCCAAAATAGAGTTATATACAAAGAAATGCTTCATTAGAACAGTCTACAAAGTGTGCCTGCTGAAGAGCCATCCAGTCAAATGACCAGAATCTCGATCGGTCAGCTAGAGAGCTGACGTCTGGGGAGGGGGGGGACTTCATAGGCCTATATCTATAAAACTAGACAATTTTAAGGAACGCTACTTACATTGTTATGTTCACTTTTTTAATAGGAACAAAATTAAACTTTATGAAAATTAAGTATTACTATTAATGTTGAGCGAGCACCCCGATGCTCGGGTGCTCGGGTGCTCTGACCGAGCACCCCCTGATGCTCGAGTGCTCGGCCGAGCACCCGAGCCCCATTCAAATGAATGGGAGCACTCGAGCATTAAACCAGGCACCCCCTGCTCTGATGAGCGGAGGGTGCCTGGTCAATGTCCCCCTTCATCTCCGCTATGCCCCTCTTCCACAATGTCCCCCTTCATCTCCTATGCCATAGCGGAGATGAAGGGGGACATTGTGGAAGAGGGGCATAGCGGAGATGAAGGGGGACATTGTGGAAGAGGGGCATAGACTCTATGCCCCTCTTCCACAATGTCCCCCTTCATCTCCGCTATGCCCCTCTTCCACAATGTCCCCCTTCATCTCCTCTATGGCATAGGAGATGAAGGGGGACATTGTGGAAGAGGGGCATAGCGGAGATGAAGGGGCACATTGTGGAAGACGGGCATAGCGGAGATGAAGGGGGACATTGTGGAAGAGGGGCATAGAGTCTATGCCCCTCTTCCATAATGTCCCCCTTCATCTCCGCAATGCCCCCTTCATCTCCGCAATGCCCCCGTACCTCCATTCCCTGGTGGTCCAGCGGAGCGTCTTCGGATCTGTGCCTCTTCCGGCACAGATCCTCTTCACCCGAGCATGTCGGGCGAGCACATGGCGGTACTCGTACGAGTACCGCCATGTGCAGAGCAGAGCGATGCTCGAGCCGATCCGAGCATCGGCCGAGCATGCTCGCTCAACACTAATTACTATCCCTTGAAAATGTTTATCTTGACTTCATAGATTGAACACAGTAGAAATCTGACCCTTTTTTGAGAAAGGTGAATTAAACTGCATGAAAATATCAAGCTCAATACTAGTATATCCTATTGTATTTATAGTCTATGGAAGTGTGTTTAAGGAAATGTTACAGTTACAAATTCTAACCCCAACTTACTTTGCTATATCTAGAAAATTCTAATGACTCCTTTGAATTTTGCTGTTTTGCCTTTTGTGCTAGTGATAACATCCTATATTGTTAAAGGCCAGAAAGTTTGTCTGATGCAGTCATATGCAGTAGGGACTGCCCGAACGCACAGAATGCTGGAAGGTGTAGGAATGCTGGGAGCATTCTGTGTGTTCGGGCAGTCTCTACTGTGCATGACTTCATCACATGCCCCACCAATGAGGCGGCGGCATTACGCAGAGCAGGACTGGCCTCTTTACCTCACCAGACCTTGGCCTGTGTACACGGGCTTTTACACTAGTCATAAATCATTTCTGGATACCATGTCCATAGTGATGGTTATGACAGTTGCTAGCATGATTACAGGATATAAACTCTGTCCACTGATCATGGTAATTGTAGGACGGCTCATACACTCTGCCTACTTAGAGTCTGAAAAACCTACAGCAACTCTCCTAACTAGGGATGGGACAAAAGTCACACTTTTTTTGTTCATGGGAATTTTTGTGGAAAAAAAACATTTTGCTGCTTTTTTTGCAGAAATACTTGCTCAAAGATACAACATAAAATGTCTGTCTTTTAATTACTGCCAATGAAGTTCCTTCAAGAACTTTGCCAATTTCCATTCATTTTCCATCTATAACACAAGCAAATGAGTTTTGCAGCAAAGTACATGGTGAATTATTGGCTAACCAGCCATGTCACATTACTGCCCTAACCAGTTCAGCACCTTATGAGGAGTGAATTCCATGAATATGAACGCTTAAAACATAACCTTTATTAGTATCTTTAAAATACCAACAATAGTATTTAAAATTGGGGGTTTGTAAACAATCTTTGTACACATCTCCCTTTAAAAACACACAAATCAGCACGGGGTGCAGATATTGGAGTTCTTCTAGTTAAATGTGCTGATGTCTTTTGTTTTAACATTGCACCTGAAAGGTCAACTAATCCCTTTGAGTAAAAAAGCCTCCAACGTGCTTGCTTTCACTTGAAAGATATATTAATTTGTGAGAGGTAGTGTATAGAGGACAGGGAGTAAAAAGCACCTGGAGCTTGTGTTAGACAACGAGCACCATAATACCTCCTTGGTTAGGAAACACCTCTCCCGGTATTACCGCCCTGAGTCACATTAGAAATCAAAAAAGGATTGGGATAGAGAGAAATGTAGTTAGTTAGCTCATGCAATTCAAGCCATAACTAGTTCAGCTGTATGTACACTAAACCATAGTGTTACAGTGTAAAAACGAGGAAGCACAATAATGTAATTTAACCCCTAAATTATGCCTGGGATTGAACGAGATTGTGTAATTCCCAGCCCACCACCTGCGTGGACACATACTGGGGAAGGATCTGTAGGCTTTTGCAGGGTCATGCTCCTCTCTGCAACAAGACTTCATCTCCTGAATATAACCTACCATCAGGTACATGGTACATTGTGACAGTATAGCATGGTTGTGATGGCACATTTTAATCCAATGATGTGCTAAAATTGGGCTGTGTGTGACCAAAAAGGGATGGATATAGCTAGCTGCCTGGTCCAGCAAAGGGGAACAGGCAATTGTCCTCCAGCTTCACTTTCATCTTCAGGTCCTCATTGTGGAAATGTCTGGGAAACAAAATCCTTATCTGATTGACACTCAAATCTCTCAGTAGACAGGCCAGGAATATATAACAATGCCATAAATAGATCATTGGTAGAAAATGTAATTTGGGATGAAATATATGCCTCTATTAGACTCCTATTATATTAATATCATAATTGTGCTATAAATATACATATATAATTTTTTTAACATTTTGTACGATTCTATTGTTAAAATAAATAATTATTTTATCACTGAAAATAATTAGAATTATAAATGTTACAGTTTACATTTGTTTCTTTGTAATAATAGTTGTAACGTTTTGTTTCCGAGGTTTTGGACCCACTAGAAGTACATATTCAAGGACAGAATTTCAAAATTTCTTCAATGGCCTTTTAGCCTATGATGGTGGTGACTGTCCTGAATTAGCAATGAATGGGCTTAAGCTGGCCTTAGAGAACTCCCCATCCAACTCTATTATTCTAGTGCTAACAGATGCCTCTGCTAAAGACTACAATAATGCAATACTTATCAACAGAATACGTCTGCTCATAAATTCAACAAGATCACAGGTAGGAAAGTCTGGGAGGACATTTTTTTTACTCGATGGGATATAAAGTGTAGCAATTCTGGGGCACAATAACTGTATAATTTGTGTCAAATACATATTCCAATTGATTATTGGGGACTTTTCACCACACGGATGCTAGAGAGATCTGTTACACATTACTTTGCCTCTCTGGCATTCAAGATCCAAGACATGTATAAATATTGTGCCATTGCTTTTCCCCAGAGATGGAATCCTCCTGTGTCTTACATTTGCCTCAAGGCATATGTACTGCATTGCACTGCACTATGCTGGGTTTAATCCTTGTCTCTGTATTGTCCAGGAGGAGTTTATTAGTTGAAGCTTTTACCTAGATCTCAAAAACTCTTTAAACACTCTTATTTTATGGGGAAGTGTTGGGAAATTCCAATGCTTAAGAGTTCCTTACTAGTCCTATTTTAAAGTGGACCTATCACCTTGGATTTTCTTTACGTATTTGAATACTACCTTCAAAACTGCCTATGTGTCATGTTAACCAAAATTCCAGCAGACGTATAGTTTAGTAGATATTCACACTTTTATTTCTGGGAAAAGTGAAAGTGAACATTTCCTGATACGGCACAGAGCTCCATTATCATATGAAGCATCACTGAAACCTTCATTAGCATATGCAACATCACTGGTACCACTTGGGAACTGACATTAGCATACATTAGTATATGTAACAAGTATGAAAATCTCCTTAAGTGTACATTCGCTGGTCTTTCGGCTAACATGACACCTAAGCAGTTTTTAATGCGGTTTTCGAATAGGCAAACTTGAATTAAGGTGAAAGTTCCACTTTAAAGGGATAGTAATACTTCGTTTTAACTTTATTTTATTTTGTAGGCATTAAAAAAACATGAAGAATGATATAAGTCTTATCTCTCAAACCTTTATGGTTTAAGAGATATTCACAAGCAAAGTATCCCCCCCTGTTCAACCAGATCAGAAGGGAGGTGCCCAGGTAGACTGCAGAGAGGGACAATCTTCAATTAAGATAAGGGAAAAAGCTGAAAAACTTGTCAAGGGGGGAAGGGCTTTCATTGTTTTCAAACAAAGAAAATTGTCCCCTTCTGTTATCTGTCTGGTCTTACAACCAGACTCACATCTGAGAAGAGGTGGCTTACACTAGGTAAAAGGGGTGGGCGGGGAAACTTTGCTTGTGAATATCTCATAAACCATAAAGGTTTGAGAGATAAGACTTATATCATTCTTCATGTTTTTTTAATGCCTACAAAATAAAATAAAGTTAAAACGAAGTGTTACTATCCCTTTAAGAATAATGTAACTTTCCACACTGAATTGGTTGGATTTTAAAACTTTGACTGCTGCAGTTTACCATCATTGCTTTGTCTTTTACTAACAGGTTATTTATTCATATTTACTGATTTTAAAACAAAAGACAAAAGGCTGACCAAAATATTAGAAGCAGTGGCCTGAAAAGAAGACTGACACCTCCACACATACATTTTTTCTGGGCAGAAAATCATATGGTAATTCTGCACACATCCAAAAAATGTCAAAAATAGAAATGCGTAGGGCAATTCTACTATTACATATTAGCAGAATGGCCTTTGCACTGCTTCTTTGTCCATCCAGAAAGGACTTCACAGGCTTGAAAATGAAATCCCAATTAGTTTAAAAGGGGACTTTAATGCTTTGAATGCTAGCAATGACTCCAACACATTCATGTCAACTGACTTGTATAAACATCCAGCGCCTTCATTTTGGTGGAATAAAGAAAATACATACTAGAGGAATGTTCTAATATGACTCTATGCTATAACACGCTGGGACCAATTTTTTTTGTGCTACGACTGCTTAATGCCAGTTTTCTAAGCTCCTCAGACAGTAAATTCTCTCCTTAATGCTGCTTAAGTAAAGAGTAGAACAGTGGGGAAATGTATGGGCATGTTGGGGCACATACATCACCATTGTTAAGACCTAAATCCGAGCAAGTCCCAAACATCTCCTCTCTGGTACAATGGAAAATGGAGTAAAGTTATGCAATTCATTCTGCACATTGTTATTACATAACGTAAAGAAAGGCACAGTGGAAGACATAACTTTACTTCATGTAAATTATCACATGCTGTAGTAGTTGACCCACAAGTCCTAAAGCAGGAATATCCTTAAATCAGTTTCACTTACCTTCATATGCCAATCAGACAGGCCTGGTTCTTATGTTGACCAAGGTAGGAGACATTCTTTGGTGGGTTAGTAGACAGGCAGGACTTCTGGACAGATCTCCTCCTCTCTCTCACTTTCCCCCAATTCATCTCTCCCCTTCTCCCCCCAACTCTGTCACTCTCATTCTCATTCTCCGCCTCTCGTCTTACATTCTTTTTCTCACCCTCTCTGTCTCCATCTCTCCTCTTTTCTTTCTGCCGTACTCCTACACTCCCACCCAACCACTCTCTCACACTCTCCAGCTTTCCTTTTCCCCTCTATCTAATGCTTCTGATTCATCCCACCTTCTTGCTCTTCTCCCACGCTCCCCTTGTCCATCTTCCCATGTCACATTGCATGAATGATTTGTTACAAAATGTTGTCTGGGTCCTCCAAATCAATCTGCAAATTGAATCACTGATGTTTTTTTCATCTTGAGTTGAAATCCTCTTGTTACTATCCAGTTCCTTTATCTAACTGTCAGATAACAATAGTATTGCTATTAATTATTTTTGCATGCTATTATGGAATAGTTATATACATTATCATTATTTTTATTGTACTAGTGTTTTAATATTAGACCTATAAAAACAATTTTAATTCAGAATGATTGCTTAAGTAGTCTCCCGTAGTTCTATATTACAGTTGAGAGTATGCCTTTATCTGTTGTTCTCTCAATTTATTATGAAAATCCACTAAATATACCATAAAGAGTCTGAATTTGCACTCTGTTCTTTCCCAGGTTTTCTTTTTGATAACTGGACTGTGTGCGGGTGTAAACGATCCCGGCTTCCTTATTTACAGAGATATTGCAGAACAGAGTTTTGGACTTGTCTTTCAAGTCTCCCTTTCAGATCTGGGTAAAGTAAGTACTGCAATCAACTAAAAGTATCATTACAAAAATGTATTTACAGTACTGATGTCGTGAATGCCAGATACTGCAAATGCCTCGTTATTTTAGAAAGACAGTGAAACTGGTAGTAAGAAGAACAAGAAGGTAGAAAGAGGAGGGATTAGAAAAGAAGAAGAAAGCAGAATTAGAGCGAGGGGCAAAAAAAAGAGGGAAGAGGCGAGGGAAGAGGAAGCCAAGAGTGAGGATAGAGATGGTAGAGAGGAAGAAAGAAGGGAGAGGGGAGAAAAAGGCAGGGTAAGGGAAAAAGTAGGAATAAAGGTAAGGACAGAGTGCTCTGGTTGTATACAGAGTTCAGGTACTCTCCAAATCAGTTTGTCAAGTTTGAAAACACCTCGTCAACATTGAGAGAGTCCTAAGTGGAGACTAGGGGCAAATGCAAAATGAGGTTAAGACCAATACAGAACAGAGACATCTGGTAGTAGAGAAGGAGTTCACTGACTTTGGAGTGCCATTCCCTCAGGATGTGCGGGTGGGTATACATCCCTCCAACGAGCAGGGATCCGGGATTTAGTGGCCGAGATTATGAGCATGGTCAGAGATATTTACAACTCTTAACTCTTTGAGTGCTGATTTTACACACTCCTATGGCACTCAAAGGATTAAAAGAAAATGAACAACTAATAATAACAACCGATGTAGTAGTCAGCGCTCATAGGGAAGAGATAGAAGAGAATAATAAAAAGTATCTAAGTGTAATACTATTTATTAACAATAAATAAATATAAAAGACAAATGCACACTTGCAAAATGCCACCTTGGCAATAAGGCATCTCGAGGTCCATGCCCCCAAATAGTCTTGAGCCGTGTCTTCCTTATTGTCCAAAATATCTCCGTGTCTCCAGACCACGAATGAAGTACTTTTTCCGGCGTTCTCCGGCTGAGTGGTCAATGCCGCACTGATGATGTTATGTCGGCTGAACTCCGGGCAAAGGAAGAACCTCACGGGGGACATGAGGCGGGACCTGCTCCTTAGTAAGTGTATGGTGAATTACCCTAGCACTTTCATGGGACACCTCCAACTTCCTCAGGGGTAAAGCAATTGCAGGGACCCCAAGATGCCTTATTGCCAAGGTGGCATTTTGTGAGTGTGCATTTGTCTTTTATATTTATTTATTGTTAATAAATAGTATTACACTTAGATACTTTTTATTATCCTCGTCTATATCTTCGCTTTGAGCGCTCACTACCACATCGATCTTTACCTGTTTGGCTGGTCTGCACAAGTCCGGCAAATGTGAGCTGCACAAGGGATTAATATACTAATTGTATGTGGAGATTTGGTGACTGTGGCTGAGTCCATTTCATCTCATTTCATTCCATCAATTCATCACTGACACATCATCATCCATCATCTTTCATCCTGTGTTTGTTTGGACACAGTTATATTGGATTACTAGGTACTATTGGTTTATATAGTATCATTTGTAAAGTCCACAATATACTTTATGTAGGATTATTTATTTTATTTTATTGGACATTTTAAGGACTGTTTGGGCTATATTTTTCTATCATTATTTAGCCTGTGGTTTCATTTTTCATCTCTTATTTATATCATGAGTTTTACTTTATGATATTTTATTACTTCATTTTCTCCTGTGTTTTGATCTGGATACGGTATCCTTATCTTGTATCTAATTATTGTCCCCAGACTTTTTCTTTTCTGCTTATTAGGAAGGATATATTCTTAAGTGAGTGGTAGTTGCGCAATAGTTTTTATTCACATAATAATAACAACCACCCATTTACCTTACAGGAGAAGGAATGTTCCTTACTGATAATGGAGGGCCCAAAACAATCAAAGCCCCCCATTATCACTACTATCTCTCCATGTACTCTTATCAGTTTAATGCTGCTTCTGCATAATTAAGACAGCAGAGATGTAATAGTATGAATCTGGGCACTCAAGGGTTAATGATTCATTGAACAATGGAGGTGTGTGTGTTAATACATGTCGAGGGTATAAAACAACAGGGACAAATGCAAATCCTCTTAACTTCCCTTTGACTTAAACTGCCCTTTTCACCCTTGCAATGTTAAAGAGGTCTACAGTGCATTGCTTTGTATTGGAGACTTTTCTAATAGAACAGGTGTTAAAGGCCCCATTTAATTTAATGCTCATATTTATTAGTCCCCTACTGTGCAGTTGATTTGTTCCAGAGCTGATCCAGCTGATCCATATCAAACCCAAAATGATGCAAGGGGTTAAAATAAGTGTTTCCTTTATTCCAGGTATTTAACTACATGGACATCACACTATCAAGACCTGTTGACAGCTCAACAAGACTGTTCTCCGGAAACTTTGATGCCGTCAATCACTTTGAAAACTTCCCAGTAGCAGATAACTTCACTTCCTTATTAGTGGCCACTGATGGTCTGATCTACTCAATACAAATTGTAGGACCTGGATGTAAGTACACAACCTCACTGATATGATTGTTTGAAATCTACTGATTTTTACATAAGAAATGTCAACATGTTTTGTAACTAACCTAATTATAATAAAAACGTTGTAAGTAATAATCAGCATGCCATTTTATATGTAAGGATTAAGAGAATGGGAATAAACACAACAAAAAAATAATGATAACCACTTAACAAAACTAATTTCTCTAATGAGTTGGAAAATAGCAGTAATCCCAGAGGCAAAGACATTTATATGATTACTGTAGGGCAGGAGTGTACAACTTCAGGCCTCAAGGGCCAAGTCTATCCTTGCTTTAGCACAGGTAGGACAGGCCAAAGTGAACAAGCCACTGATTATCTCATCTGTGCTTTATCTGGAATATCCTTAAAGTGGACGTATCACTGTAAATTTTCTATACATATTTGAAAACTTTATTCAAAACTGCCTATGTGTCATGTTAACCAAAATTCTAGCAGATGTATAGTTTAGGTTTAGGAGATATTCACACTTTTATTTCTGGGAAAAGTGAAAGTGAAAATGTCCTGGTACAACACAGTCTATACAAAAAGGAGATAAGCCAGCACAAGTTGAATCATAATATCTGGAAAGTAAAATAGATTCAAATAGTCTTGGTGTTCTAAGGGTATAGGAGACAATATACACTAAAGTAGGGGAAAAAAGAAACCCCCCAAAACAAGAAACCCACTATTGCGTCACTCAAACCAGAAATGACCAAGTTTATGCAAAAGTAGAAATATTTATTATTATTATTGCATACAAACAACATGTAAAGACTCACGTTTAAAACATAAGTAAAAACAATTGCAAAGTAGAGGGGGACATACAAAATTGCAATAATCCAAGTACACACAGCATTATACCCCTAAGGTCCCAAATAGGAACTTATAAATACCATCAAACGATACCCCTAAAATCATATGCCCTCTGAAACATCAGTACATGAGTTTCTCAAAATCAATGACTCAGTTGGTTAAGGCACCAGCTGTAGAATCTGCTTAGACCCTGAGGTTGCAGGTTCTAGTCCTGGTAAGGTCATCTTAGCTTTTCATCTTCATCATGGGATTCTGGGAATGCAAAGGAAACTATATAAACTTTGTATTCTTTGACAGAAACAGGTTTTCTGATCTATTTCAGACATGTAAATAAACCCACAAGTGTAATTATATAGGCACTTAACTGTGTTGTATGAGTCAGTGATTATGCTTGTCTCTGGTGTGCCCCTTTCCCCAATTGGCCCTGAGCAACTGCCTTCTTTCCCTAATTGTGTGGAGAAAGGTCTTCAATATTCATCATATAATGCATTTTACTTGTAGCTCCAGTTATAAAAGCAATTGTGTCTGAATCCTGGGGTTCGATTTATCTTGTGAAAAAACCTGGCCGTGGCAGATGGACAATGTATATATATGCAGGAGGTCCACATTCTGTCCGTGTGGAAGGGCTGAAAGGTACAGTATAAAACTGTAATTGTAACTATAAAATATTGAAATTTGATATTCATAGGACAGCATTTCATATTTCACAAAAAAAAAAAAATAATATATATATATATATATATATATATATATATATATATAGATATATATATATGCAGTCCCTTGGGTTGATGCCTTATCATGGCGGGAGTGTTTGCGTGTGTCATTGAGGCCGAGAACTATGCCACAGGTAGAATAAACTCCTGGCAGGGTCACCTAAGGTGGACAGATCAAGCTAAGACACCAGACTAAGTCAATGAAAAATCTGCCAACCTGCACTGGACCATCCAACAAACAAAAAATTACATATCCTATATAATAATTTGCTAAAAGTTTGTAACGATGCAGTCATGTGC
The DNA here is from genome assembly GCA_037306005.1 of Rhinophrynus dorsalis. NCBI lineage: Eukaryota > Metazoa > Chordata > Amphibia > Anura > Rhinophrynidae > Rhinophrynus > Rhinophrynus dorsalis. Next base: position 41,659,918 of record CM074725.1, read on the forward strand.
AGTTGAGACTACTGCACGTGCTGCTGTCATGCGCAGTAGAGACTACCCGTGACGTGACTGATACGGAGCGGGGCACTCCGAATTCAGACCATGGTCCTCTCTGTGCTGCACTGAGAGAACCGCAGTCTGAATTCGGAGCGACGCGCTCCGTATCAGTGATGTCACGGGCAGTCTCTACTGTGCATGACTGCACTGTGACCGGTCGGCACTGTTGCCCATGTATATGGGCTCTTCAACTAGTAAACAAATAAAAGAAAGAATCAAAACAAAAAATAAAAAGTATAAAAAATAGAAAATAAAAATAAAAAATGCAGGGGGCAAATGGGCCTAATAAGGAAGAGGGTGAGGGGGCAATTGTAAGCATGAAAATTGACTTGTGTCATTGTGGACATATGAGCAGCTGCCTCCCACCCCCTTGCTCACAGCAAGTCAAACTCCATTAATCTCTACAAATGCTGCAGCCTGGGATTTACAGCTTGCTGAACCTACTAATTGGGACAGTTGGAGGGGTAGAGGCTATGTAGGATTTTGGGTCCTAAATACCTTCCATCTACAATCCCCCCCATACAAATTGGCACACAGCCTTGCCACCACCACATCTTAGACCCATCAGTCTTAGCAACCTTTGTCCATAAGCAATGAACTCTGGAGAGACCATCTGCATTTCACTGATCCTTACCAGCTCTATGCTCCATGGAAAATTTGAAGGGCTGAGGCTAAGAAACCACCAAGTCATCCTTGCATTTTTTCCTTGTTTTGTCTCATCCATGTTAACCCCTTAAAGACAGGCGGTCATGGGACATTTCCGTCCCATAATGACCGCATAGGCGCACTTGGACTCGCCGGTACACGTGACCTGTTGCGTGTATCGGCGCGTCATTATGGGGCCTGATAGAGATCGCTCCGATCTTGGAGCAGTCAATTTCAGGCCCTATTTTTACTTACAGCGCTCCCGGTTTCCTTGACTAACGCCTATGTTGTGGAATTCTAACTCTTCTGTGAGTTCCTCTATTTGGGAAGGTCCAGTCTCATCTTGTTCCCTTTCTTCACCTAAGTAAACTACAGACAGGCTCTTAGTCATTACATTGTTCCCAATCAGTATTAAAAAATGGAAAAATGATCTCTGCTTCCTCTGTTCCTACTTCTCCTCTACAGCTCTGGCCTGATTAGATGAAGTACCTTCCTACAATTTATGAAAGTGGGCAAAATCTCTTCTTAGTACTACTTCATAAGGCAAGGAGGGTACTACACTCACTCTATATCTCACAGTCCCAACATCGGTGACAATTTCCACCTCGGCTGTAGAATACAAGTGGGTGTCTCCATGAATACACACAATATCAAGCATATTCTGCCAGTCTAGTTTTTCTGACTGAAGTAAGGGTCTAGTTACTGCAGTAACCTCACTCCCAGAATCAAGCAGTGCTTGTATACTCTTTCCTTCCACCTTTACAGATGTTAAATGGTTAATACCAACAGTACTGGTTAAAGCAGACAGGTTGGTGTATGCCAACAGTGTACCACATCCCCCCCCTCCAGGTTACATTCCATAGGCCCATCAGTTTGTGGGTAATTACGGGCCATATGTCCCATTTTGTGACATCTAAAACATTTTATGTGCCTCCCAGTTTGGCTCTGTGACTGCTACAAAAACCTTGCTCAGAGCACTAACTTTACTTGTAGAAGTTTCCTTTTCTACTTCAAGATACAAAACTAACAAAAATAGCACAGGTTTAACCAGCCTTTTTGAATCCTGCTTTGTTGCACTGCTCTGCTATTCTTGCTCACAGCAAGTCAAACTCCGTTTCTCTCTACAAATTCTGCAGTCTGGGATTTTCAGCTTTGCTGAACCTGCTAATTGGGACAGGTGGAGGACTAGAGGCTATGTAGGATTCTGGTTGATAAGTACCTTCCCTCCACAATCCTCCCATACACTTTGTCACAGTATGTATCAAAGGGTTAACATGCTGAAACCAGTTTGGATGCCCAACATTGATACCCAACTTGAGGTCCTTCAGCTCTACATGTCCCATAATCCCCAGAATTACAATTTCATGTGTGATGGCTTCTGTTGGCAGGGAAACTATGTGCTCAATAACAGCCCCCTCTTCCCTTCAAGGACATTGATACCTAACCGGAAGCCCTCCAGCTCTGGAGAACTACTGCTCCCATCATCCCACCATTAACCCATTGAGTGCCAAAGAGGACTACCACTCTGCCACTCAAAGGGTTAACATGGGACGGGTGTGATGGCTTCTGTAGGGAGCGAAACTATGTGCTCACAATAACAGCCACCTCTTACCATTATGTACATTGATGCCTAACCTGAGGCCCTACACCTCTGGAGAACTACAGTTCCCATAATCCCCAGCATTAAAATGGGATGTGTGCGATGGCTTCTGTAGGCAGGGAAACTACCTGCTCAGAAAAACAGCCCCCTCTTCCCATCAGGGACATTGATGCCCAACCTGAGGCCCTGCAACTCTCGAGAACTACAGCTTCCATCATCTCCGTCATTAACCCACTGAATGCCAGGGGATACACAAAGCATTGCGGAAGCCAGTTTGGATGCTCAACCAGGAGCCTGGCCTTTAAACACTTCAAACCACAAAAGGCTGTGCAACATATTATTAACCCTTTGTGTGCCACAGAGGGGCCTGCCCCACCCTAGGATTCAGCAGGGAGCAAGGCTCCTGCAATCCAGTGCAAGAGGGGTATGCAACACAGTTGAAAACCCTCTGACACTCATATGTATGTATTTGTGTGTGTGAATGTTGCATGTGTGTGTATCAGCATGTCTGTTACACTTGTGTGTCTGTGCATATCTGATGTGTGTGTGTGCACATATCTGTTGTGTGTTTGTGTGTATCTCTTCTCATTGTCTGTATGTGTCTGCCTGTCTGTTGCATTCGTCTGTGTGTATCGATGTGTCTACATTTCACACACGTACGCACAACAGTCATAACATGAAGGGCAATGCTGTCCCACATGTGTATTTACAGTATATATATGTCTGTGTGTGTTTCGCTCCTTACCCCTTTCATTGCCAGATTGCTATCCATTGCATTCTTTACCCCTTTGGCAATCAATGAGTTAACCATTTCAGTGCCTCAGTGCTATCCAATCCATTCAACACCTCTTTGTCACTCACAAGACACTTAAAGGGATAGTAATACTTAACAAGTAAAAAAATATATATTGTAGTGTACATCCCCCTGAGTAAAAAAAGGGTATTCTCACTGCTGAAAAGTGTTTTATTCAAAAGTTATTACAGCTCAAATCTGAATTTTTTAGGTTCAATATCACAGTGGCCTGAAATTGTACAGCGGCGCTGTTGTTACACCATCCTATGGACAGCTCTGGTCCATAGACCATAAATCTCCATAGGATGCTGTAGCAACAGCACCACTGCGCAATTTCAGGCCACTGTGATATTCCACCTAAAAAAAATCAATTTTGAGCTGTAATAACTTTTGAATAAACACCTTTCAGTAGTGGGAGTAATCTTGTTTTACTCAGGGGGATAAACCCTACAACATATTTTTTAGATTTTAAGTATTACTATCCCTTTAAAAGGTCAACCCTTTTGGTGTTACTGAACTATCCAATGCTTGGGATATCACTTTGACAATCAAAGGGCAATCAAACAGTTAGCCATTGCATTGGATACCTCTGACACTCAAACACCAGTTACACAGTAAAACGATTGCATTACATACATCTGTACCACTCAAAGGATTAAGGGCTCGATTCAAATGTTGGCATTAAAACCAACGTGAAGAAAAAAACTGCCTTTGCACGTTAAGCAAGACCAGGTAAAGTGAGATTCAAATCTTCCTTACCCAGAAAGGCTAACGAGCGATAACCAACAAAATACACGTTAACCTTAAACCTGCGTCCCATAGAAAATCTTACCTAAAAACACACGATAAAAAAGTTACCTAGCACCACAGCCAATCACAGCACTCCAAAGCATCAAGTTCAGTCAGAAAATCCAAAATCCACGTCAACAGTTCTGAACACCTTTCTCTGTGCTTCCCTACCCAGCCACTAGGGGAACACAGAGATGGATTTCAGCACCATGGACAGCTTTGAATGCCATAGGGATGTGCACTGCTCACCCCTGTGGCATTCAAAGGGTTACAATCAATAAAACTAGTACACCAAGCACTACACAATGCCCCCTTCCACATCCCCCCCCTTAGTATGTCACATATATTGCATATATGTGACATACTAACCCCATCCACATCCACCTCATGGACGTCCATGTAGTGGACAAATCTGTCTTTTATTCCACAATTAACCCTTTGAGTACCAGAGAGGTAGGAAAGCATTGCTTAGCATGTTTCCTACCCCTCTGGTACCTAAAGGGTTAATAGGCAAGGTATGGACTACATACCTTGCCTGTATATATGTGGTTGTGTGTGTGTGTGTGTGTGTGTGTGTGTGTGTGTGTGTGTGTGTGTGTGTGTGTGTTTTAAACTTTTTTTATTAAAATACTATTATTACACATTAGTTTAAATGAGATCTCATCCATTCATAATGCCCTACCTCCTGTGTCCCATTGCTATTAGTACTTTTGCTCCACTCTCCTTCAAAGGGAGAGTGGAGAAAAAGTACTAATAGCAAAGGGACACAGTAAGTAGGACATTATGAATGGATGAGATCTAATTTAACCCTTTGAGTGCCAGAGGGGTAGGCAACGCATTGCAAAGCAATGCGTTGCATACCACTCTGGCACTCAAAGTGTTAAAATACAACTGAGGGAGCAAGCTGCACTGTGACTGCAGCTTCCCTCATCTTCATTAATAAATTCCTCCTTCATTCTTAATTCCATTGCTGCGGGTGGCTGTGAAGCCCGCAGCATAAGAAACGGCTGGGCACTAGCGAAGCATTGGAGGAAGCGGGAGCAGGGGAGACAGACATAGGAGGAAGCGGGTGGTAAGCTTGTATTTGCTGCCCACTTCCTCCAATACCTCTCCTCAGGCGTTGGCATTGTGCCAGGCTGCCTGGCGCCACCCGTTGTACAATTCATCCCTTCTCACAATGCGTTGTATGGGTGCATACAGTGCACATCCCTATGGCATTCAAAGCTGTCCATGGTGCTGAAAGCCATCTCTGTGTTCCCCTAGTGGCTGGGTAGGGAAAAGCACAGAGAATGCTGTTCAGAACTGTCAATGTGTATTTTTACTCTGTCTCCTGTGCTGTTCTCCAAAAAAAAAATAGGCGTTATATTTCTGGAGAGAAATGTTGCAATTTAACTCACGTTAGCCCTAACTCCAACATTTGAATAGCTTTTGGTGTCGCTTGTACATTATCCTCTATGGGTGAGATCTTGCTGTTCTGGCGACGGGCGACGTGTTTCAGAACTGGCGTCGCTTCTTACTAGTGAAACATTTGCATTGCTCAGTTGACGTTAAAAGCAGCGTCGCCAGTTTTTTCTGGCGACGCCAACATTTGAATCGAGCCCTAAATGTTTGACTCATAGTGGCCTCCCCAACACTTACCTTCCAATGCACTGGATAGGCCTTTCCCACCCAGCTAACCCTTTCAGTGCCTACTACTGTAAATGCATTGTTCATTATGTTTTGGATTTGGATGCCCCCTCTGCTTCTCGAAGGGTTAAACTGCATGGGAAATGCAGTGCCACTATTTCTAGTATATGTATCTATCGCTGTCAGGGGGCATGGCTGAAAACCGCTGATTGGTAGAGGAGGAGGCAAGAACTCAACCAACCACTGCTGCCAGTCTGTTTAAATAATAATAATACTAATAAAAATGTTACCTACTGGCTTAGGAGAAGGCAGGGGCAAAGCCTCGTGTCCCCTCAGCCAACTGCTTACAAAAAATAGTCAGACTTCATGGTGGGGCATCAGGACCCCTACTGATGCCCTCCAACTACTAATATCTTAGCTGATTAGGCTGGAGCACCGAGTAGGAGTGGGCAGGATCGAGAAATTCTCTCATGTCAATGAGGGAAAGCCTCACTCATAGATATGCAAAGTTTTCCTGATCCCACCCACTTCTACCCTGTAGTAGAGGTAGGATGGAAGCTGGGGAGCGCTATTGCTCCTCTGTGTCACCACTATTGATCTCCCAGCCAAATCTGATGGGAGATCATTAGCTGGCCACACCCACAGTTCAGGATGTGGAGTTAGCCAATGCAGCTGAGGTGTCCTCAAACCTTTGCAATTACCGATTCTGATTAATGGGAAATCCAGCCTCTGCTGTTATAGAATCTCAAATGCAATTTCATAAACACTAAACAGATACAGAACATTAAGATTACATCATAATAGGATGAGTCCTGGGTAGGCATTGGTCGCTAGCAACATCACACACCACACAAAAACTAGGGCATATTTTTATGATGATATATTTAAGCAGACCCAGCAATTTAAGAAAAATGAGTTTGTTTTACAGGTAATTCAAATCTGCCAGTATGTGGTACTGGCCATTGGATTGGAATATTAATTGTTTTTCACAATATCACTTCTATGTTTTATTGGCACAGTGTGGAACTTTATACCAATTCCATAAACAATTCGCAAATTAATTATGTTCAAGGCCAAACTTTCCTCTCCCTATGTTATCAGAAATGATTCCAAAGTTTGGACTCTGCCTAGATTAAATCAAAGTACAGAATGTGGTAATATAGGCCAAACATGGGAACTAATTAGCATAATGTGCCAGTCTATGCCACCCAGAAATAGAGTTTAATTTAAAAAAATCCATTTATATTGTATACAAATAGCTAGTACAACATAGAGGCTGTTGGTAATATATCTTTACTATTATCTAATCTTATCTTAAGGCTGCAGGTCTACTATTATCCAAATGTCTAAAGCAACTCATATCATCTTGACTTAAACATTTTTGGTATTTATTTTGTATATGTTAACACTTTGTGTGTCAGGGGGGTGAGCAATGCGTTAGTAATAGACTTGTGCACGGCAAACATTTTCGGTAAAATTCGATTTCGGACGAATTTTCTTTTTTTCATTCGGAGACTCCGCATTTTGGATCAGACCTGTTGGACTCGAATGAAATTCGACGACAGTCTGAATTATTCTTCAAATTTAAAATACTATAAAAAATAACAATTAAAAATGAAAATTAAATAAATAAAAATAAATGGAACCATTTCCAGGGTCTAAATGAAGAATGTGGAACAGGGTAAGATGGAGCTTTAGCCTTATGGTACCATGGATGAAGTAGATGAAGTATGGATGTAGCTAAATTTGAAGGAAGACTGAGGATGACTTGTGCAGGGCGGACTCAGGATGAATGGAACACTGTGTATATGTAGCCAGCAGCAAACTGCAGAACACTGGAGCAGCCAGGACTCAGTAGATGGATACTGCAGACTTCAAGAGACTACAAAACTGAGGATGACTGGTGTGAGGAGGACTCAGGATGACAGCAACACTGGAGATGTAGCCAGCAGCAAACTGCAGAACACTGGAGCAGGCAGGACTCAGTAGTTAGATACCACAGCCTTTTTTTTTACAAGAGATGAAAAACAATAGAGCGAGACTGAACAACCTGTATAGTGGGACAACAATGTAGACTTTAAATTCACCCCGTGTCCCACTAAGTCATGGGGGTGCCCTTTGCCCAACCTACGATGGTTCTAGAGCTGGGTAAGCTGGAGCGCTCAGTATATTATGTTACTATGGTACTTTTTTTTCTAATCTGCATCGAACCTGAGAGCAGGGTAACTCAGCTTTGGCAAACTTACTTTTAAAAAAGTAATTTTCTCCATGAGCTGGGGAGCCAATTGAGAGCGCTGGGGGCTCAGTATATTTCCTGTTACGGAAAATACCCACTCACTCTGGACAGTGGTTGGGGGGCAAGAAAGCAACTCCTGGACTACCAGGGACAAAGTAGGCCACACAGCCCTCTTCTTATCCCAGAAACTCAGGGGATCTGTACTTGGGGGCAAAGGAGGTTCCGCAAGTTTAGCCTTAACCTCAAACTCAGCACTTTTTCTATTGATGTGGAGCTGGGGTTTTTTTGTCCTGTCCGAAGCATAATCTGTCCATTGCCTCAGCATAAAAAGCAGCAGCTGCTCCACCGGAACACGATGAAGTACTACTGGAGCTGCTATTGATAGGTCCCAGAAGACCACCACACTCCTCCAGCTCATCTGTGGAATCTTCTCCCACCTCCTCTGACTGCATCCTCTTTTTTCTTTGCCTCTCACGCACCCTCACTATCAATTGTTACCTCCAGGCAGTAAGGGAATTGAAACTAAGTGCCAACTTGCCTCTGATTCGAGGATCGCAAATTGTGGCAAGCATTAACTCAGGACAATTGTCTATGCGCTCTTCCATGCGCCGAGTCAGTTCCTTCTTCAGCCTCATTAGAAGGGCAGCAACATCGGGAAGTATATTACCCTCAGCACCAGGCAAGTGTTCCCTATGGGCAAGGGAATCGTCCATTTTTAAGGAGAGGTGTGTATGTGAAGAGGGGAATGACTTCTGCCAGGCTAGTATTCTCTTTGCTTAAAATTTCCATCAAAGCATGGGACTGTCACTACCTGTTCCATCAGGGCCCAGTCAGCCCTGCCCAGTGTTCTGTTACTGCCAATGAAATGGTGACATAACATTGCGTGAATTGCCTTTTTCTGCTCAAGGATACACTCTAGCATATCTAAGGTAGAGTAACACCTGGTCCCAACATCTTGTTTCAGGCGGTGCTCTGGGAGGTCTGCCTTTTTCTGTTCCTCCCTGAGGAGCTGGCTATCTTTGACGTTCCGATGGAAGTGGCCAGCAATTTGTCAGCACTAGTGTTGAGCGAGCGTGCTCGGCCGATGCTCGGATCGGCTCGAGCATCGCTCTGCTCTGCACATGGCGGTACTCGTACGAGTACCGCCATGTGCTCGCCCGACATGCTCGGGTGAAGAGGATCTGTGCCGGAAGAGGCACAGATCCGAAGACGCTCCGCTGGACCACCAGGGAATGGAGGTACGGGGGCATTGCGGAGATGAAGGGGGCATTGCGGAGATGAAGGGGGACATTATGGAAGAGGGGCATAGACTCTATGCCCCTCTTCCACAATGTCCCCCTTCATCTCCGCTATGCCCGTCTTCCACAATGTGCCCCTTCATCTCCGCTATGCCCCTCTTCCACAATGTCCCCCTTCATCTCCTATGCCATAGAGGAGATGAAGGGGGACATTGTGGAAGAGGGGCATAGCGGAGATGAAGGGGGACATTGTGGAAGAGGGGCATAGAGTCTATGCCCCTCTTCCACAATGTCCCCCTTCATCTCCGCTATGCCCCTCTTCCACAATGTCCCCCTTCATCTCCGCTATGGCATAGGAGATGAAGGGGGACATTGTGGAAGAGGGGCATAGCGGAGATGAAGGGGGACATTGACCAGGCACCCTCCGCTCATCAGAGCAGGGGGTGCCTGGTTTAATGCTCGAGTGCTCCCATTCATTTGAATGGGGCTCGGGTGCTCGGCCGAGCACTCGAGCATCAGGGGGTGCTCGGTCAGAGCACCCGAGCATCGGGGTGCTCGCTCATCTTTAGTCAGCACAACTCCAGAAGTGCTGACAACCTTCCAGTGTTACTGCCATCCTCGAGAGCAGCCTTCACTACTAGATGCAGGACATGTGCTAAGCAGCGCACACCCACAAATCTGCCATCTTGGAGAGCCTTTATCATGTTAGCTGCACCATCAGTAACCACAGACCTCATTTGTGCCCGTGTGCCTGCCTGCTCCCGTTGCCACTGCGCCACCATGTTCTGCAGTGCTTTGCGAATGTTATCTGAGGTGTTCTGCTGATCCATTACCTTAGCATGGAGGTGGAAAGAGCGGTGTCCTGTCTACTTGGCTACTGAACTGAACTTGTTGTTGCTATCAGTGATGTGTCTTGCAACACACTGGGCTGCCACCAATGTGCCGTCAATGACAGGAAGCCACGCTCGCCACTCGGAGCACTCCATAAGTCAGTGTAAAGTGCACTGACTGGCCACCAACCTTTCCTAGCAGGTCCTTCAAAAGCCCAATGCATAACCGGTACAGTGAGGGCACTATAGTTCTACTAAATATGTTGAGGGATGTAACTTTATATCGGGGTGTGACATCCTCCATAAGTTGCTGGAAGGACTCCCTGTCCACCAAATTAAAAGTAGCACCCCCAACGGCTATGAGCTGTGCAATGTAGCGTGTAATTTTCCTGGACTGTTGTCTGCCCATCCTCTTGGAATGAAACCCACCAAAATCTTCCAATGTGGCCTGTATTGATTTTGGGATGGCCTGTGGCTGTCTGCTGCTCTTACTAGGTACCAGTAGACCTAAAGATGACAGCAGGGATGTTGGGACTGGGATTGGAGGAGGATAGTGGAGTAGTGGTACTGGTAGTGGAGACACTAGCAGCTACTACCTGGCTGGAGACTCAAATGGAACTGGAGAGGCAGGTGTTGAGTTGTCAATAGAATACACAAGTGTAACTGGAGAAACAGGAGGAGTACTATGGGAAGCAGGGGAAAAATTAAGCTCAGGTGTCCCCAGGTTTATAGAACTGGCTGTAGCAGAGGTGGTGACTAAACTGGCAGTGGCACTAGTCATTGTGCAGGTGGTTCTGGGGGGATCATCACAAAACAGCTGACAAGAAACAGGTGACTGCTTCTTCGTGGTCTCAGAGGAGGACCTGGAGCTCTCTACCCTGCTAGTAGAGGTAGAAGGACTTGCAGTTCCCTTCTTATTTTTATTTTTTGGTTTGGAGTGCTGCAGCTGAGTCTGACTAGTACTACTCAAAGTGCTCGTCTTTGCCTGCCTGCTGCTGCTAGCTCTGCACGAAAGCAACATCACTGTGGTGGTGTTGGTGGTTGCTGGGTCACTGCAGCTGGTACATGGATGAAGAACATCAGGTTGTTCACTAGGACTCAAATCTATGACAGATAGGTAGGTAGTGAACTATAATAGTTTTCAAATTGAAAAACCTAGCCACACGACAACTGAGAGACTGGCTTTGTCACTCTGCAAATGATTCAAACAAATTCCTACTATTTTAGTATTTTTAATATTTAAAGGGTAGTAATGTTTCATAATAAAATCAGCTCTAATTAATCATCATAGTATTTGGACTTTGGAGAGTGTTATTTCAATTCTGTCAGAGTTGTAGTTCTAGAGTAATACAATGACAAAGTTTCCCCCTTCCGCCCCTTTTACTGATGTAACACTGCTCAGCCAGATCAGAAGGGGGGTGCCCAGGTAGACTGCAGAGAGGGACAATCTTTCAATTAAGATAAGGGAAAAACCTGAAAAACTTGTCTGGGGGGCAGGGCTTTCATTGTTCTCACTGTAAGAATATTGTCCCCTTCTGTTATCTGTCTGGTCTATGGACTGCATTCCACATCTGAGAAGAGATGGCTTACACTAGGTAAAAGGGGCGGGAGGGGGAAACTTTGCTTGTGAATATCTCTTAAACCATAAAGGTTTGAGAGATAAGACTTATATCATTCTTCATGTTTTTTTAATGCCTACAAAATAAAATAAAGATAAAACGAAGTATTACTATCCCTTTAACACAGGAACAAATGTGACTCCCTTGCGGTGGTAATAAGGTACTAGGCCTGCCTGCAGAACTGAGAGACTGGCTAATGTGTCACTCCGTAAATTATTCAAACAAATCCCTAATATTAATTTTATTATTTAACACAGGAACAAAGGTGACTCTGCCTTGCGGATGCAATAAGGTACTAGGCCTGCCTACAGAACTGTGAGACTGGCTGATGTGTCACTCTGAAAATTATTCAAACAAATCCCTAATATTAATTTTATTATTTAACACAGGAACAAAGGTGACTCTCCCTTGCGGACGCAATAAGGTACTAGGCCTGCCTACAGAACTATGAGACTGGCTGATGTGTTACTCTGAAAATTATTCAAACAAATCTCTAATATTAATTTTAATATTTAACAGAGGAACAAAGGTGAGTCTACCTTGCGGACGCAATAAGGTACTAGACCTGCCTACAGAACTGTGAGACTGGCTGATATGTCACTCTGAAAATTATTCAAACAAATTTCTACTATTTTTAATATTTTACACAGGAACAAAGATGACTCTCCCTTGCAGTGGCAATAAGGCACTAGTGCTGGCTGCCTGCCTATTCCTAATGCTACCTGCCTGCCTATACAACTGGATATTCTCTATCTCCTTCACCTCTCTGAGCTCCAGCAATGCAATAAGTGGAAATGCAGGCTGTCTGGGTGTCTGTGTCATTAGTCCAACCCCCATCATGAAACGGAGAAGCTGACTGGAATAGAGACAAAGCGGGAAAGTAGCGCATGAAAAGGAGAAGCTAATTGGACTAGAGACATGGAGGGAAAGTAATCGCGAGCGCGGGTAGTAGTCTCCGAATTTCCAAAATTTTCTATGACATTCTGAACCAGGGCTGTTTGAATTCAGATTTTTTTTTAAGAATGACCCTTGCCTGTCGGACAGCCTGAATGACGCTGAATGACCTCATATTCATCGAATTTCGAAAGTTGATGAACTGAATCTCACAAGCCTAGTTACTAATCCCTCTGTCACTCAAAGAGTTAAAGAGAACCAATGCATAAAACCAAATGTGGAATATATAGTTTTAAATAACCTGTCTTCCAAATAAGTTATTCTGTGGTTCATAGGATAAATGACTAATTTAAATAGCTGATATTTATGATAATTTATATTGCACATTGTCTATTTATTTTTTTTACCATAACTGGATTTGCTTTATTCCTATATGTTAAACAATAAGTATAGTTTATTAATTTCTTTTTTTTTCTTTCAGCTACCAACACATCAGGTCAGTAATTATTCACTTATTTTATGATGAATGAGCATAGAAAAGTATAAAGAGGTTGATGTATTAACCCCTTAACGACCCTTGAAGGTCATAGCACGTCATGGGTAGATCTGACTTAACGACCCATGACGTGCTATGACAGTCATGGAATTCCGAGCTCTCCCTGCGGCTGCACGCCGTTCAAGGAGTCCGGAACCGGAAACAAAAAAAAAAAGTTCATGGTCATTAACTGCCGGCCGCGTGTGCTCGCGACTGGTCCTTAAGGGATTATGATGAACTGGAGATGTTCTTAAAAAAACTATCAACCACAGGAGACAAAAGTCATCAGATTTAAATGGGGCTTTTAATCTCTTGAATGCTAGAGAGGTGGTCTCCAATGGACTGTGAAGCTAGCACTCCAGATATTAAAATATGCAGTTAAATCAACTAGAATTTTTATTTTTCTTCTGGGGTGAAGTCAGATTGTCCCAAACTTGTTCTTGTACAAAGAGGAACTGGAGAAAGGCTGATAGAAATCAGCTTCACCATAAGGAACATGTAACATTTTCCATTGATTTAACATTTGGATACAAATCCATTGAATGCTAAAGAGGTGTCCAATGCACCACCAAGAAATGTGCTGAAAGCCTCTCTAGCACTTAAGGGATTAAAATCCCCTTTTAAATCAATAGGGATTTTTGTCCCCTGTACAAATAAGTTTAGCAGTTGTATTGATGTGAAGGACTTAAAGGGATAGTATTACTTCAAAATTACTATCCCTCATATTGTAGCCCTTAATAAACTGAGTTAAATGACACCAGCGGCATCTCTCAAACCTTTATGGTTTAAGAGATAGCCGCTTTCAAAGTTTCCTATCCCCTGCTGTCAGCGTTCTGCTGCCAGCAGGGGAATCCGGTCCCGGGACAGGTGGAGGCTCTTAAACAGAGCCGATATCTCGTTATGGAAGGAAAAATGATTCATTGAAACAGTCTTCTACGTGTGGTTGGTTACCAAGCACACGTAGAAGACAGTTTCAATTAATAATTTTTCCTTCCATAACAAGATATCGGCTCTGCTGAAGAGCCTCCGCTTGATTCAGAGACAGGATTCTCCTGCTGGCAGCAGAACGCTGACAGCAGGGGAGAGGAAACTTTGAAAGCGGCTGTCTCTTAAACCATAAAGGTTTGAGAGATGCCGCTGGTGTCATTTAACTCAGTTTATTAAGGGCTACAATATGAAAGATAGTAATTTTGAAGTAATACTATCCCTTTAATAAATTGTACAGTTGTTCACATCAATGTGAGTTCTTTTTCTGTATTCAAATTCAAACGCACACACACACACATATGCACACAACTGACACTAGAATGCAGTTCTGATTATATAAAATATGAAATTGACTTAGCTTTGCTTAGCAGATTCTGCTTACAGAAGTCAACAGGGTGGAAACAATAAACCACATTTTATAGTCCAAGAAGATACCGTCACTGACCTGCCCACTTCCTGCAACTGCAGCTCTCATTAATTCCAGTGGTGATCAATCACTCTACATGTCACGAAGGACCTGAACTATGGGTGCAATGCCATTTTTTAATGATAAAAAATGGGCGTAACCTCCAATAACTTTCAAATCTATGATTGCACAGTTAAAAATTAAGTAAGCACACCCAGCCTAGCTATAAGCATTTAGCATAAACACTTCCAATAGATATAAGATATAACATAAGTATGTCCCCAAAGAAACTTCTAGCAAAAGGTGCAGCATACATTAACTTAATAAGCCATTACAGGAATGTTGTATACTAATCTCCTAGGTTCATATACTTCCTCCCACTGTTACAAGCAAGTTCAAGGGAGCTTCCCCCTCTCTTAACGCTGTGGTTTCACTTGTCACTTCTAACACACAGAGAACACAAAACTGTTAGCAAAAGGCTGCGTGGGAGTAAGTCCACATATGCTCGCATAAGGCCACAGTGGATTGCAGGTCTGATCCCCATTTACACTGGCTATACCCTTGCATGGCCACACAGAAGTTCTTGTACAAATCAACTGCACCATAGAGGACAATAATATTGTATGTCCCATTGATTTAAATTGTACTTGAGAGATACCACACTGTATTATTGTACTATGAATTTTTCTCAACTGTTCCAGCTACATCACGTTGCTCAGATTGCGACCCTAATGCCCTGTGTGAAGAGTATTTCGGCTATTTGGAATGTACATGCAAGGATGGATTCATAGGAGACGGCTTCACGTGTTCTGACATCAATGAATGTGCCTATTCCTGGTCAAACAACTGCACAGATGGGATTTGTCATAATACTTTTGGGTCTTATAAATGTCAATGCCCAAGTGGATACACAAATACCTCAGGAAATATTTGCGTTGATATTAATGAGTGTTCTTATCCTAGTCTGAACAAGTGTCATCCAAAAGCAACATGCATTAATTCCATTGGCTCTTATTCTTGTGAGTGTCCTCTTGGTACCTTTGGCAGTGGGTTCTACTGTGAGATGGATAATCCATGTGTAAATCACACTATTCTCAATGAGCCCTGGAGAAGCACCTCCAATATCTACTCATTAACTTGCAAATGTGATTATGATAAAAGTGGATGGTATCGGTTTATGGGCAGTGGAGGTGTGCGCATGCCAGAATCCTGTGTACCTGAAAATAGCTGTAATGCTCATGCTCCATTGTGGTTACATGGACCACATCCAGTAATTTCTGATGGTATTGTTGATCGTACTGCCTGTGCCCACTGGAGAGGGGATTGTTGCTACTGGTCAACCAATGTTCAGATTGTGGCTTGCAGCAGTGGATACCATGTCTACAAATTTAGTGGCACACCAGAGTGCAGTTTGACCTATTGCACAGGTATGTCTATTGCAGTAATTATAATATTTCAGGCTATGCATTAAAATAATAATCAATATCAATATAATAATAATAAAAAACATAATGCATGATATATATGTGAATAAGTACAAGTACAATAACACCTCTTAATAATAAATCCCTGCTTACTGTAAATGAACAATTAACCTTTATTATGGGGAAAAAACATAGAGCTTTTCCTGCTGAGTAAACAGGAGCATTACCACTTCTGTGAGATGCTTTATCCCAAGGTTGTTATAATCCAAATCAGTTTGTTTTATTGTTTTTGTTTTCTCATTAGCAGTGCCTCCTGATATCCAGACAGTTCACATATGATTTACCTATTGTCAGAACAGTTAGTTTATTACATTAGATGTGAGAGGGGAGACACTGTCTACAGTTCTCCACAGAAGAGTGAAGTACCAGCTCCATTATGACCTTTGAATAAAGTAGATGCAAGCAGTGGGGGTTTCCTTTTTTACTCAGTAGGAAAAAATATGAGTCAGTTCTCCATGAAAATAAAAAATTAAACAATGACTGATATATCTATTGGGAAGACATGATTCCAGGGTGTATTTCACATTAGGCCAAGCAGGCAACTGCCTAACATGCCAAGTGCTGAGGAGAGTCATAGCTGTGCTGAACATACCCACATTTCAACATGCAGGTGTGGCCAGAAAGCTTCTAGTGTTCCTGGTTTGTGGATGGAGGCCTATTTATATACTCGTTTACAGACCCTTTAACTGATGATAATTTAACCTTCTGGATGCTAGAGAGGTATCCAATGTCAGAACTCTCTTGCAGTCAAGGGGTTAAGAGCTACTTTGTGCTTATATGTCATAGGTTAAGAATATTTTATCTGCCAGTAAATAAGTGGGTGGGGCTAGAGAGGAGTGGAGGTATGGCTATGTGTGGAGCAAAGGAAGCCTTCAGAGGTTTTGCCAAGGGACACCTCAGATGAAAATCAGGCCCTTCATCATTTCTTATATTGGACTCAGGGACCTCAAACATTTACTGAAGGCTTCCTTAGAAAATGTAATTGAAGATGTTTGGAGTCCTTGGGTCCTGCAACAAAAAATAATGTCTGTCTCAATGGACATGGTATCAAGTACTGATAAGGGATTAATCCTGGGTAACCAATCAATGCAGAACTGATTCTTAAAGGGGATCTATCACCCCTATACAATTTTGTCTTAAAAGTTAGGTTATATAGCAAATAGGTGGAATAATGTATTAATTTATTTTTTGAAATCACTGTTTGGCAGAAATTCAAGGAATAAATACTGCCCTGCACCCTACTTACGGACAGACTGCTGTTACCAGCTCTGTACCTCAGTCTGTCACTCTTCCTCTGCTTCCCTCCCTCTATCCATTCACCTCAGATGACGGAAGCTTCCTGCATGTAAGCTGGAGCAGTCTCTGGCCAATGAGAGCACGCCAGCTTACTTGTAGAAAGCTTCCATCATTGGAGGAGGCTGGATAGAGGGAGGGAAGCAGAGGAAGAGTGACAGATTGAGGTATAGAGCTGGTAACAGCAGTCTGTCCAGAAGTAGGGTGCAGGGAAGCATTTATTTTTTGAATTTCAGCCAAATAGCGATTTTGAAAAAGAAAGTAATACACTCTTCCACCTATTCACTATATAACCTAACTTTTAAGAGGAACATGAATAGGGGTGAAAGATCCCCTTTACGGTCCTGTGTTCAAAAGCAAAGTACAGTAGATCTGGCACAATCCAACTTCATCAATAGGGAGAAACACAAAAAATATTCCAATTGATTGAAATGGGTCTTTAACCCTTTGGTTTCTAGTAAACCCTCTAGCCTCCAAGGGATTAAAACTCTCATTAAAATCAATGGGAATTGTGGGCCTTCATTTTGATCATAAGTCTCATAGCAGCCATTAGGGTTTTCTGTTTAAAGGAGCAGTAAACTTTTTCTATGAAAAAATATATATTGTAGAGTTTTTTCTGTTTAGTAAAATAAGGGTACTCCCACTGCTGAGAGTTGCATATTTCTAGCACTAATACAGCTTAAACCCATATTTTTTTACATCAGCAATGTCCTCTAATTGCATCCCTCCCAAGTGTCCCTCTTTAGGAGGGACAGTCCCTCTTTGAGACCCAAATTCTTCTGTCCCTCTTTCCCACCTGGTATCCCTCTTTATAGGAGATCAGACTGTGTGGTGTATATATAATTGAATCACATTGCTCCACAGCAATAAAACTGACAATGTTTATTTACATTTCAATATAGGTGTTTATAAATGAGTCTGTGCAAATACAATACTTTGGTCTTACTCTAAATCATTTATTCAGTTACACAAAGAAATGTCAGTAGGTCTCGTTATTGCCCCACCCACAATCCACACCCCAAGAAGTAGCACCTAAAACAAAAGGGTCCCTCTTTGGCCTTTTAAAATGTTAGAAGGTATGTAGTGGTCAAATTCCAAACAGCTATTCTGTTACATTCTAATGGAGAAGAAAGTCAGTAACATACAGTTCTCCATAGAATGTGATAGAAACTGACAAGTCACTTCCTGTCAGTTAGACCTTCCAGGAAGTAAACACACAGTAAATTCATTTTCTGATATTTTGAACCGATATAAATGTTTAATAAAACTGACAGCAGCTAGAGTACCCTTGTTTTACTCAGCAGAAAAAGCTCTATAACATAAATGTTTTCATAAAAAAAGTTTACTGCTGCTTTAAGGGGTTTATTTTTAGAAGGTGTTAGTGTTCCTTTAATGTATTTCATTTCTTGTACATGTTTATTATGCCTAAACACACCTTTGTAATGTTGACCTGCATTTTTAATTTGTGGGTTTTTTTTGTCTATCCTTCCTTCTCCATCTTGTTAGATCCTCTCACAAGTATTAGTAATTGCTCGTGTACAGATGATGAAGAATGCAAATTTGCTGATGGAGATTATCATTGTGACTGCAAAGACAAATATAAAATATCTGGTAGGTGCACCTGAACCACCGAGACAGACAAAACATTATAAAACTCAGTCAGGAGCATTGCTAGTTACTGGATAAGAATGATAAAGCCCGAGGAAAAATATCATGCTGAAATTATAATGCTAATTCCCATATTTGTAATGGTGCGGTTTGGCAGTTTGCACTAAAAATATTTTTATAATTAAATTATAAAGTGTTCCACTCCTGCCCCTTTTACCTGTTGTGAGCTACTTCCTCTTAAATATGGAATCTAGTCATCAGACCAGACAGATCTCAGTGAGGGACAATCTTCTGGCTGTGACTATAAGGAAAACCCTGCCCCCTTGATGAAGGAGGGCAGGATTTTCCTTATGCTCACAGAAGATTGTCCCTCACTGTGCTCCATCCGGACCGGCTTGGAGAGCAAAGTTACATAGGTAAAAGGGGTAGGAGAGAACACTTTACAATTTAGTTATAAAGGAACTAGACACAGTATAGCACTGTAATAAAGCTCTGAATGCTACAAAAAGGTTAAAGAATGATCTAAGCTTAAATTATTTGGAAACATTACTATTGCTTTAATTTAAATCAGCAAGACTTTGGGTAATTTTTATTTCTCCCCTACAGTGTAGCTGCTTTGGCCCTGAATTGCTCCACTTTGCCTTTATACAAAAGTTACTTCATGAGTAACTGTATACTCCTACAGAAAAAATAGGCCTTTTCCCTAACATGGTTAAGACTGGATGAAATGTTACCCTTCCCACATACCCCAGCTGTTTTGTGATGTCACATGCTTATCAGCACATACCAGCTGTTACATCCGTGATTACATCATTGACAACATCACAAATGAAATCATCTTCTGATATAAATATAATTATTGGGACTTATCTATAAAGCCAGAAGTGGTGCTATTCTGGGGTAACACAACTGTGCCATAGTGGAGAAATAAATATTCTCACTGATTCTTATTGTTTTAACCAAGCAACTCTCTTGCATTCAAAGGAATTTAAAGGGATAGTAATACTTAAAATATAAAAAAATATATGTTGTAGGGTTTATCCCCCTGAATAAAACAAGAGTACTCCCACTGCTGAAAGGTGTTTCGTTCAAAAGTTATTAATTTTCAAAGTTGAATTTTTTAGGTGCAATATCACAGTGGCCTGAAATTGTACAGTGGCGCTGTTGCTACATGATCCTATGGACAGCTCTGGTCCCGGGACCATAAATCTCCATAGGATGGTGTAGCAACAGCGCCATTGTACAATTTCAGGCCACTGTGATATTGAACCTAAAAAATTCAACTTTGAATATTAATAACTTTTGAACGAAACACCTTTCAGCAGTGGGAGTACTCCTGTTTTACTCAGGGGGATAAGCCCTACAACATATTTTTTTTTTTACATTTTAAGTATTACTATCCCTTTAAACCCATTCCAATCAATTATAATTTGAGGATTTTTTATTTGTGCCAATGGTGCTACTGGTTTGCTTCAGAATTGCTCCACTTTGCCTTTATAGGCAACTAATAATAGGCCCTAACACACACACACACACACGCTTACTTTACTATGGCCAGAAAATCCTATGAGCATTTCCCCTGCTCTTTCGGTCCTGAGATAACATCTCCAAACAGTCCTGAATGTCAAACATGACAGTTACTAGCAGAGCCACAGAGAGGACCTCAGACTCTGCTCACTGCACATGCTTGTCTTAAACCTTTGAGAACCAGTGGGTTGTGCAACGCATGGCTTTGCCATGTATTGTACACCCCTCTGACCCTTTAAGGGTTAAGTGCTCTCATGATTTAGTTTGAAAATACTGCCAGCAACTCTAATGTTTGCCTCCATGGATATGGCATGCAGGACAGACTGAAGATGCTATCTATTAAATGTATGAGGGAAAAATTCTTAGTGGCCAAAAGGATTTTCCATTTATTATTTGGAGTTATTAGTTCTTATGTAACTGGTCACCTGACAACTGGAGGATGCACCACATGGTTTTATGGAAGCACGTGGCCTGTTTGACCACTCTTTTGTTATTATTGTATTACAATATATTATTTATAAGATCTGGTCAGTTAATATTGGAACATGAAACAAAATGTCTCTCCAATGAAAAAGTTGGACAGTATTATACTATATATAAATACTATAAAAGAAGAAGTGGTAAAGTGACCACAAATTCTATATCCATGCCTCACACACCCCAGGGAGGCAGCTAGGATGAGATTTACATATATCTTCAACACTGCCTGAGCGCAGCATTACACACTAAATTATAATGCACAAACCCCTGGGCAGCAGCAAAGAGGACATATGCAGATCTCCTACACACTGAACTGAAGCCAACATACACACCCTGGGTCACAGCTAGGAGGAGATTAGCATATCTCCTACAGACTGCACTGAGCCCAACACACTCACGCACTTACTTTTCCACACCCCTCAGTATCCCTTCAGCAAAATCAAAAACATGGGTGACTGTCACCTATGGGCATCTGAAATCGAAAACACCAACACATTCTATTTTTGCTGCAAAAAGTATTGTTTTATGGTTTGAGAGATATTCACAAGCAAAGTTTCCCCCTCCCGCCCCTTTTACCTAGTGTAAGCAATCTCTTCTCAGATGTGGAATGCAGTCCATAGACCAGACAGATAACAGAAGGGGACAATCTTCTTCCTATGAAAACAATGAAATCCCTTAATTGAAGATTGTCCCTCTGTGCAGTCTACCTGGGCACCTCCCTTCTGCTCTGGCTGAACAGTGTGACATCAGTAAAAGGGGAGGGAGGGGGATACTTTGTCATTGAATTACTCTTGAACTATAACTCTGACAGAATTGAAATAACACTCTCCAAAGTCCAAATACTATGATGATTAATTAGAGCTGCTTTTATTATGAAACATTACTATCCCTTTAAGTGCTATACCAATATTAAAACATCACAATTGCACCAACAAACAAATGGAAAAGTGGAGTTACGGCATTCCGGCTACAAATAAATATAATAATAGTAGAATACCACCAACTACTATGCCAAATACAATCCACTTCAATCCCTAAACATAAGGTCTGATATTATCCCAAAAGAACCATCAATGTATATAGAATATAAGGAGAGCGGTAAAGAATGAATGTAATCGACATAAAATATGTGTTCACTAAAGTCGCAAAGATAATAGTGCAAGTATGCCAAAGGGTTATTGCTTATCCATTAACCTAATAATCCATAGTAATAAAAAGTACTGATTTGCTGTTTTATTTCCCAAAGAAAATAGTGCAAGTCTGCTCAATGGAGGAGCTTCAGGCAGCCTCTCATGATGTTCGTAGAGAGTGACCGATCAACCAAAGTGGGTTCCAGCTTACTGATGGCTTTAATGCTGGTAGAGTTGCATCTGTGAGGCCAATTATAACAAAGTTTTGTGGTCATTTTGATTATGGTAAACCTAGAAGTCTTACACGAATGGTCATATAAAGTATCCTTCATCATCCTTGTACACATCATTAATGTGAATAGATACAGTAATTTCCAAGTATTTGGACAGTATTGTATGTTATCCATCCTTCAGAAAATTTAGAAAACTAAATAAATATAAACTTATTAACAATTTATACTGATGACACAACATCAATGCCCAAGTCCCACCTTACAGAGCCACCTAGCCTGTACAGCAGCATGTACTCCCTTCTCCTGAAGGCCACATTGCTGTGTGCTCCATCCTCCTGGCTGGGCAAATAGTCCCTACCTTCTCCCTGAGACAGATCTGAGAGGAGACTGAGATCTGTTATCCACATCACAGACAGCTTTCAGTCTCCTCTCAGGTCTGCCTCTCTGTCTCCTCTCTGGTTAGTAGGTAAGAGACAGAGGTGTAACAAGGAGCTGTCTGATCAGGAGGAGGGAGCACACCATTATCTGTACAGGGTAGGTGGCTCTGCATGGTGGGACTGGGGCATTGATGATGTGTGAGCAGTATATAAATATATTGTTAATATGCAACACAGATATGGTGCACCACCAAAAGAGTATTTGAAGTACATACTAGATGTATATATGCCAAAGGGAATGTGTTAGAGCCAATATAATAATTATAGAAAGATCTGGTTTATATTGTCTAAGTTCCAAAATACCAGTATTGTTAGCTGCACTGATTAAAGTACAGGAAACCACTCATGTTTACAGATTCCCACATATATCCAGTTAGGCTCTTACATTAATTTATTATATGTGTGCGAGAAGAATCCGCCACTTCTATATTTATTAATAAATCGAGTATTAGGTATAGCGATATCCCATCTTTCTTGCAGTGTCTCTAATTCCTCTGATTTTAATAAAACAGACCAAGTATGTCTACAAGATTCTATATGCCTTACAAAAAAACAATGCTTTCAGGATCGTGGCATCCTATGCCTCATCACAGTATGTAGAGGACTGTAGGTACTAAGTTGCCTGAAATAATCTCATTTAAGCTAATCTTTGTGTCTGCGTGCAACAATGTAGCGGTTAACAGCCACTTCTCTGAGGTGGCCGTTTTATACATAGATCAGTAAAGTCACCTCTCCATAATAGCCTCAAAAGTTGGATGTACACAATTTAAGTGCACTTGAGGTTGTCTTCAAAAATCATTGTGTAATAGACACCTGGATGCATACATCCCTAACGGCCATGGGTATCATAGAGAGAAAAAGATTTTTAACACATTAAGAGCAAGTATAGCTGATCACGGACAACAGCAGTCTGTGTCCGTGTACCCTCACGTATGTTTCGCCTCTTAAGGCTTTCTCAAAGAGAGGTGACTTTACTGAACTATGTGTAAAACGGCAGACACAACAATTAGCTTAAAAAAGATTCATTCTGATAACTTAGTACCTACAGTTATCTACCTACTGCGATGAGACATAGGATGCTGCAATCCTGAAAGCTATTAATATGTATAGGAGTGGAGGATTGTCCTGCTTTTACACTAATTACATTTGTTTAATATAAGGCATATAGAATCTTGTGTGACATACTTTGTCTATTTTATTAAAATCAGAGGATTTGGCGACACTGCTCCTTCACATATTGTGAAGAAAGATGGGATATCGCTATACCTAATACTCAATCTATTAATAAATATAGAAGTGGTGGATTGTTCTTCCACACATATAATAAATGTAAGAGCCTAATTGGATATATGTGGGAATCCGTAAATATAAGTGGTTACCTGTATATTAATCAGTGCACTTAACAATACTGGTGTTCTGATACTTAGACAACATAAATCAGTTCACACAGTGATCCTGTCGTAAGCAGTATTAGCGGAAATATTAATTGGGTATTGGATACCCAGATCACACAATTCGACTTTAAAAGGATAGTAATGTTTCATAATAAAAGTAGTGCTAATCAGTCATCATAGTATTTGGACCTTGGAGAGTGTTATTTCATTTCTGTCAGAGTTGTAGTTCAAGTGTAATTCAATGACAAAGTATCCCCCTCCCGCCCCTTTTACTGATGTAACACTGTTCAGCCAGCTCAGAAGGGAGGTGCCCAGGTAGACTGCAGAGAGGGACAATCGTCAATTAAGATAAGGGAAACACCTGAAAAACTTGTCAAGGGGGGCAGGGCTTTCATTGTTCTCATAGGAAGAAGATTGTCCCCTGCTGTTATCTGTCGGTCTTACAACCAGATTCCACATCTGAGAGGAGACGGCTTACACTAGGTAAAAGGGGCGGGAGGGGAAACTTTGCTTGTGAATATCTCTCAAACCATAAAGGTTTGAGAGATAAGATTTATATCGTTCTTAATGTTTTTTTAATGCCTACAAAATAAAATAAAGATAAAATGAAGTATTACTATCCCTTTAAGTAGTGCCATGTGAGTAATGGTGCACACAGCAATAAACGCTGTACACATTTAAAACAGTGAGCAGTACGAATTGTTTTTAAATTCTCCAGTTTTTTTGTTTTAGTTACAAACTTTAATTAAAGTTATGTTTTAAATATGTTTTTAGCTCTTTACTCTTTACCTTAGTCTCATTAAAAATCATTAATGCCCAACTCATATTGTCAAGGTGGGTCTGGTGCTGTATAAGGAGCTTTTCCTAATCTTGTCTTTCTATAATATATTGGTAATATCTTTATTTATTTAATTTTCTCAGTTTTCTGCAGAACCTATGGTACTATCCAAATTATTTGAAATTACTGTATCTATTCACAGTAATGTGTCATGGGGGGCTGGTCAGGAAGAGGTGCTGACCACAGCAGCAAACGTAAATAAATTGGAACCCAGAAAGTAAGAACACCAGTACACACACAACTTAAAGCAGAACTACCACCCAATAATAAGATAGCGTCACATCATTGCCCATCTGGCAACTAGCTGCTCAGTAGCGCTAGTCGCCAGAATTCTTACCGGATTAAAGAGAAATCTCTATTCTTCATGGACTGACAGCAAGACGGAGCACAGACATTTTGCCCTAGTGACGTCCATGCACCTGCAAGGAAAATGAAAGAATAATGCACAACAGAACACTCAATATAAACGAAAGAAGCAGGGCCTCTGGGTACAGGGAGCAGGACCTCTGGGTACAGGGATAAAGCTAGTTCAGAAACACACGAGGGATGCACAGGAATGCAACCAGTTCAGGAGCACAAGAGGGCAGCCAGCTCAGGAACACAGGGAAACAGCCAGCTCAGGAACACAGGGAAACAGCCAGCTCAGGAACACAGGGAAACAGCCAGCTCAGGAACACAGGGAAACAGCCAGCTCAGGAAGACAGAGACACAGCCAGCTCAGGAACACAGGGAAACAGCCAGCTCAGGAACACAGGGACACAGCCAGCTCAGGAACACAGGGAAACAGCCAGCTCAGGAACACAGGGAAACAGCCAGCTCAGGAACACAGGGAAACAGCCAGCTCAGGAACACAGGGAAACAGCCAGCTCAGGAACACAGGGAAACAGCCAGCTCAGGAAGACAGAGACACAGCCAGCTCAGGAACACAGGGAAACAGCCAGCTCAGGAACACAGGGACACAGCCAGCTCAGGAACACAGGGAAACAGCCTAGCTCAGGAACACAGGGACACAGCCAGCTCAGGAACACAGGGAAACAGCCAGCTCAGGAACACAGGGAAACAGCCAGCTCAGGAAGACAGAGACACAGCCAGCTCAGGAACACAGGGAAACAGCCAGCTCAGGAACACAGGGACACAGCCAGCTCAGGAACACAGGGAAACAGCCTAGCTCAGGAACACAGGGACACAGCCAGCTCAGAAACACAGGGAAACAGCCAGCTCAGGAATACAAGGAAACAGCCTAGCTCAGGAACACAGGGAAACAGTCTAGCTCAGTAATATAAAGGAAACAGACCAGCTCAGGAACACAGGGAAACAGCCAGCTCAGGAACACAGGGACACAGCCAGCTCAGGAACACAGGGACACAGCCAGCTCAGGAACACAGGGACACAGCCAGCTCAGGAACACAGGGACACAGCCAGCTCAGGAACACAGGGAAACAGCCAGCTCAGGAACACAGGGACATAGCCAGCTCAGGAACACAGGCACACAGCCAGCTCAGGAACACAGGCACACAGCCAGCTCAGGAACACAGGCACACAGCCAGCTCAGGAACACAGGCACACAGCCAGCTCAGGAACACAGGCACACAGCCAGCTCAGGAACACAGGCACACAGCCAGCTCAGGAACACAGGCACACAGCCAGCTCAGGAACACAGTGACTCAGCCAGCTCAGGAACACAGGGAAACAGTAAGCTCATTAACACAGGGTTGCAGTTGGCCCAAGGACCTCAGGGGTGCAGCCGGCTCAAAGAACTCAGGGGGGCAGCCAGCTCAAGGAACTCAGGGGTGCAGCCGGCTCAAGGAACTCAGGGGTGCAGCCGGCTCAAGGAACTCAGGGGTGCAGCCGGCTCAAAGAACTCAGGGGGGCAGCCAGCTCAAGGAACTCAGGGGTGCAGCCGGCTCAAGGAACACAGGACCCAGGCCCAAAAGTAAACTGATCTGAACTCAAACTCAAACTGAAACTCAGTAAACTGGCCCAGAGGAAGGGGAGAGACTAAACTAAATAGGGCGGAGGTGATTGCAAGGTAGGGACAGCTGGGAACAGATTCAGATCTCTTTAGTTTGAGTGCAGCAGCCTACAACAGCACCAAGGAAAGGTAGTGGCACTGCAAGGTATTGCACCAGACTGAGGATAGGACAGAATCATGACATGAAGTGCACAAGGATGATGGAAGATACTTTATACGTGAACTGCCATTTACCCATGAGAACAAAGATTGCATGTAAAGTGAGATTGCTGCGATCTAGAATGGAAGGGTTAAATGAGGGTAGCAGGTATGCGGGAATGGTACTTGGGAAGACAGGATCAGACAGGAGACTGCATCCCAATAGCTCACATCTCTTGCTTTGATGATGTGTGAACAGTATATATTGCTAATATTTCTATTTACTTACTTTTCTCAATTTTTTGAAGGGTGGATAACTTACAGTACTGTCCAAATACTTGGACAGTACTTCACATTAATGATGTGCACAAGGATGATGAAGGATACTATATATGTGAACTTCCATTTACGCATGACAACAAAGAGTATGTTCTAGTGTAAGACCTTTAGGGTTCACAGAAAGAAAATGACCACAGAACTTTGTGACTCTGCCAGCATCTATTAAAGCCATCAGTAAGCTGGAACTCTCTGTGGCTGATTTGTCACACTCTAAGAACATCATGAGACGCTGCCCGAAGCTCCTCCATGGAGCTATTTTCTATGAAAACAAAACAGCAAAACAGTGTTTTTTTATTATTATAGATAATTAGGTTCATAGATAAGCAATAACCCTTTGGCACTCAAAGAGTTAAGCCAAAGACTTGCGCAATAATCCTCTGGCACTGAAAGGGTTAAGACTTGCCCTATTTTATTTGGTAGTCTGCCCTGTTTTCTTTGAGACAATTAAGCTTGCGACATCTGTATGTTGGCCTTTTTTTATGTCCTGTTTTGACCTATGTGATATTATGATCTTGCCATTTTCAAGGTCGCCACATAGAGGGCGACATTTCAGAAGGATATCTTCACTCTCTGTTCTTTGTTTTTTAAACAATGCTTAACCCTTTTAGTTGCACAGGGATAAGCAAGGCATTGGAATGCATTATGTACCCCTCTGGAATTCAAAGGGTTAATATGAACCTCATAGTCATATAATATATATTATTGTACACACACAAGGGAATATAGATAATGTATATTACTGTACACATTTTACACACAGGAGTGTATATATAATGTATATTAATGTATACACTGTGTAGATTAATATACATTTTATATACACTCCTATATGTACAGTGTGTACAACAATATACATTATCTACAGTCCTGTGTGTACAGTGTCTACATTAATTTACATTATATATATACTAGTTGAACAGCCCGTTACACGGGCCACAGTGCCACTGCCACCCAGTCGCGGGGCAGTCACTCGCAGTGGAGACTGCCCGCGCCACGGCTGATACAGAGCTGGATGCTCCTTCGGAGTGCCCAGCTCTGTATCAGCCGCGGCTTGCAGTCTCTACTGCGCATGACTGCAGCACGCTCAGCAGTGTCTACCAAGCATGTCCCGGCGTTACACACGATTTAGCAAATTATTATATAGGATATATAGTTGTGTGTGTATACAGTGTGTATATTAATATACATTATATATACACTTCTGTGTGTGGAATGTGAATATATAATATGCATTATATATACACTCCTGTGTAACTGAGGCTCACGTTAACCCTTTCAGTGCCACAGGGATATGCAGCGCATTGCAATGCCTTGCATACCACTCTGCCACTCAAATGATTAACCATTGCTTACAAAATAAAGAAACAAAAGGGCAAAGCCGTCCCACACTGCTAGTTCAAATTTATTCCATAAACATTGTGTTGGTGGTTATAATACAAGTTTATTGTTTTTAAATTACTTACTGGTTCAACTACATTATGAGTTATTTGCTATTTCTGTTTTTACTGTATCTCCAATAAAGGAGTACTTGTACAGTATTATACTGTACCCGTAGTCTATTGAGAGCATTGATCTATTTCCACTATGAGTGAGGTGAATGACCAGAAAGACGGAGGTCGGAGGAGCAGTATATTTGAGACGTGCCAAAATACTCAGAGGCTGGTCTAGCCTCTACCGATAGTGAGTACCCATTGCAAGGGGAGGATTCAAGTGGGATATCTATTGGAACAAACAGTCTGCACTTAGAGGTGTTTTTGCGCTGTTCTCTCTTTTGTGTGTTTTTAGTCTGTGGTGTGTATGGAGGAGATGCACCAAGGTGTGATAAAGCAGTGATAAAGAGGAGATAGCTTCTCCAGTGATTTCACTTCTCCAATTCTTATATTATTCAATGGAATCTATGCAGTAAGATTTCTTCCATCTTTGGAGATCTTAGTGCATGGACTCTATAGAATAACACAGGAACTCTTTATCACTCTTTATTGTATCTCCCCCAATGTACTAAGGTTTCTCACATAGGAGATATCTTAGGCATGGGCTCCATAGGATAACATAGGAACTGGACAAGTGATATCACTGGAGAAGTAATCTTTAATGTTGAGCGAGCACCACGATGCTCGGGTGCTCGGGTGCTCTGACCGAGCACCCCCTGAGGCTCGAGTGCTCGGCCGAGCACCCGAGCCCCATTGGAATGAATGGGGCAACACCAGGCACCCCCTGCTCTGATGAGGGGAGGGTGCCTGGTCAATGCCCCCTTCATCTCCGCTATGCCCCCTTCATCTCAGAATGCCCCCTTCAGCTCCGCAATGTCCCCCTTCAGCTCCGCTATGCCCCTCTTCCACAATGTGCCCCTTCATCTCCGCTATGCCCCTCTTCCACAATGTGCCCCTTCATCTCCGCTATGCCCCTCTTCCACAATGTCCCCCTTCATCTCCTCTATGCCATAGAGGAGATGAAGGGGGACATTGTGGAAGAGGGGCATAGCGGAGATGAAGGGGCACATTGTGGAAGAGGGGCATAGCGGAGATGAAGGGGCACATTGTGGAAGACGGGCATAGCGGAGATGAAGGGGGACATTGTGGAAGAGGGGCATAGAGTCTATGCCCCTCTTCCACAATGTCCCCCTTCATCTCCGCAATGCCCCCTTCATCTCCGCAATGCCCCCGTACCTCCAGTCCCTGGTGGTCCAGCGGAGCTTCTTCGGATCTGTGCCTCTTCCGGCACAGATCCCCGCCACCCGAACATGTCGGGCGAGCACATGGCGGTACTCGACGAGTACCGCCATGTGCCGAGCAGAGCGATGCTCGAGCCGATCCGAGCATCGGCCGAGCACGCTCGCTCATCACTAGTAATCTTCTCTTTATCACTTCTTTATCACAGCTTAGTGCATAATCACAAGAGTAAAACCAGCTGCATCATAGGGTAGAAATAAAACTTCCCCAAATTTTCCTTTGATTTAAATGCATCTTTTAACAACCACTAATAATAGAGATATACATTGCATTATGTTGAAGGCTTCTCTAGCATTCAAGGCGTTAAATGTTACATCAAAATCAATAGAAATTTGTATTTTCCCCCTATGGTGCATTCCCTTAGTCCTTAGTATATTAGCACCATGAAAGTAGAATACCATATAAACTAAAATCTACACTTTTTTGCGTTTCAAGCACTTGCAGATTTAAGTCCTGTTGTGACCTGTGGCACAAAGCAAATGAAAGCTTCCTTCCGTAAATGTCAGCTGAGCAGTCTGGACATCAGTGTCGGGGATTTAGTTCTCCAGGACAGCAGTGGATGTTTTGTTACTCAGGATGATAACATTACCAACATGTATTCAGTCCTGGCTCCTCTGCAAGTAGGAAAATGTGGAACTCGGTTAAATGTAGGTGATGTTTACAATACTTTATGATCAAGTTCTTTACAATTGTATTCTCTGTTATGGATGTAAGAAACTCCTACCTATTGGGTGGGATTCAATTAAAGGAAGCCTATCATTTAAAAACAAATCAGGTGGTATTGATAACTTTGAAATCACCTATATATCTATTTAGAAAGCTATTGTCTTAGTTATTTAGATTTTTGATTATGCTAATGATGGAACAACATGTCATATCCTGCTAAATGTAGGCATGCAGTGAATGCACTACCTGTCCTGTCCCTACAGGACCACTACATGACACTGCTCAGCAATGCATTGCCCACCTACCTGAGGACTGAATGTGTTATGAGTCAATTAGTGGGGAATATAACTCTGAGTGCCAGAGGGATGGGCAATGTACTGCGAAGCAATTCATTGCATACCCCCTCTGGGACTCAGAAGGTTAAATACTTATTGGCAATAGCAACAAAAATTGTGTATTTGTCTTAAAGGGCATCTATTGCTTTTGTGGCCTTGAAGTAGCAGAAAAGTTTTTTTGTAAATAATTATATATATATTCTTTTTGTTGTACAAGACATAATAATAACTTTTGATTTTCTTTTTCATGGAGCACCCATACCTGGTATTAGGGTGACCACATTTCAATTCTGCCATTCATGGACATTGCAGAGAGAAGAGTGCACCACAGAGTTCTAAATATTAGAGAGAGAACTTTCCATTGACTGCTGTGACAGAAAGCGATGCCTGTGGTGGGCTACAAAAAAATGTACATCAAGCTCTAAGCCTTAGCCTAGCATTACACTACAACACAAAATGCACTGCAGCTCCCGATTGATGTCAGGATCAAGGTTCAGCTCTCTAGTGTTTAGAGCTCTGTCTGGAAGCCATTTTCTTGTAGCCAAACAGAGGCATCACTTCCTGTCACAGTTCTACTTTTAGTGGTGCTCTGGATCTTCATTCCGGGACTTTGTATTGCCCCAGAAGGGGGCTGCCTGGGACAAGGGACACACACTTAAAATCTGGGACTGTGCCAGGCAACCCGGGACAATTGGTCACCCTACCTGGTATGTAAGATAGATAGATAGATAGATAGATAGATAGATAGATAGATAGATAGCAACCAAAAGGATGAGCACTCAAAAGAGCTTATTCATTTATAATACAGTGTGAAAATTTATTGTCAACGTTTCGGCCCCCCTAGAAGGGCCTTCCTCAAGTTCCTTTGAGTGCTCATCTTTTGGATTGGTATTAATACAACCTGCAATTTGAATTCATTCTTTTATGTAACACCAAGGCATAATAATAACTTTTGATTTTCTTTTTTATGGAGTGCCCATACCTGGTATGTTTATAAACATTGACAATACATTTTCAAATGTTATTATGAATTAATAAGTCCTTTTGAGTGGTCATCCTTTGTGTTGCTATACATATATATGTATACACTAGCAATGTGGGACGGCGTTGCCCATCATATTATTTACACAGAGAGACATTGTGTGAAACAGAAATATGCAGTGTTACAGATACGCACTTAAAGAGACACACACTGTGAAACGCATACATACAGAGAGACACACACATATACATGGACGTATGTCACATATGCAGACAGTGTGTGACAGACACAGTGGTGATGTAGATATGCTGATAAGAGTTGTAAAAAAGGTTTTATTTGCAGCTCTTCAGCTTGATGAATAAGGCCCTGTATCCTTACAGTTGAAGTGAGTGTACTGTGTTACTTGGTGAATAAGGCCCTGTATCCTTACAGTTGAAGTGAGTGTGCTGTGTTACATGATGAATAAGGCCCTGTATCCTTACAGTTGAAGTGAGTGTGCTGTGTTACTTGGTGAAGGTCACAGTAAGAAGATGTTTGTGAGTAAAGGAATACTTTAGATTACAGCAGTGGATACTGCAGTACATTTGAAGAAATAGGTTGGCAGACAGAGGGTTAAGTGACAGATGCAGTGATAGATAATGTAATGTACATGGACCCCTAACAGCTAATAGGCTTCAAAACAGGAAGGCTCATATACTAAGTAAAGTGGTAGAATTTTGTGGAAAAGTAACAGCAGCACAGGGAACAATACCCATTTATTTAAATGGGCGTTTTAACAATTTCAACGCTAGAGAGGTCAGCAAAGAATTTTATTTGTTCTGTATGGTACAGATGAATTGTTCCTCTTTGTGTTAGTACATCAGCCTCACAGATCACAGTACACAGTAAGCTGCTGCAAGAGCCAAAAGTATAAATGGGTTTAAATTAATGGGGTAAGAGTATAATTGTATGGGCCTTATGTATCAAGATAAAAGGTGCAACGCAAAAAAAACATATGACACCATAGGGTTGAATTGAAAATTCAGGAAAATCGTATTGACATAAATGGGGCTTTAACCCCTTGAATGCTACAATGGTCCCAAACACGTTGCTTTGGCAATGTGTTTGCATTGTCTGTAGCATTCATGGAATTAAAAGTCTCATTGAAATCAATGGACATTTTCAAAGAAATCAGTCTAACCCTGTGGGCAGCTTGTGAGGAAGGAGTGGGCTGCACAATACCCAAATGTGGAAGTTTTCCAAACAGATATTAACCCTTTGAGTGACAGAGGTATGCAGAGCAATGTGCTGCATATCATCTCTGGTACTCCAAGGGTAAATGGACTTAACCCTCTGAGTGCCAGATAGGTATCCAAGGCATTGCAACAGCATTCAGATGGTTACATTGAAACAAAGTGAGTCCATCAGCTCCAGTTCTTACCATGGAAACTGAAGATCTGTGTGTTCTAACCTATTCCCCAGCTGACTCCACTCACCTGATTCCAATGTGCCTCTGAGTGTCCCAGTGCATTATGGGACAGAGGGTGGAAACAGAAGTTGTTATGCTCTTTGAAAGAAGTGATCAATGTGTGGCTCCCCAGCAAAATGGGAGCTGCTGGTTGGTGGGTTATATTATTGTGCCATGAGTTGTTTACTGTAAGAGTTGTAAGTCGAGAGAAGTGATGTAGCAGTAGGTGAGTTGGGGAGGAGAGGGTTAACCCTTTGAGTGACAGAGAGGTACGCAACGCATTGCTTTGCAATGTATGCGTAACCCTCTGGCACTCAAAGGGTTAAGACTGACATTGGGGGGCGGGCTAACTCTTCCTTACAGCCACCCCTGGGTGTGTGTGGCAGGGGACACAGGTTTTCTCTCTTATATATATACACTACCAGTGTGGGACGGCGTTGCCCATCATGTTATGACTGTTGGGCGCCCGTGTGTGAAATGTAGACACACTGATAAACACAGACATATGCAACACACAGGCAGACACATACACACAGTGAGAGGCAGAAACATGCAAAAGACATGCACACACACAGACACACCAGAGATGCACACATGGACACACATATATAACAGAGATGTACACACGCAACATATATGTGCAGAAACACATGCATGCATGAGTTGTGCACCCCTCTGGCACTCAAAGGGTTAAGGTATAGAGAGGCATGTCAGAGTTAAATAGCAGTGGGAAGTGTATTCATACCTGGGAACTTTGACTTGGAGTTCCTGGAAGGGACTTCTGTGGTGCTGATGTGGAGAGACAAATGGGGCGATCTTGGTTAAAAGTGGGCGGGGTTTAATCACTAATAGGGGCGGGGCTTAACATAAATGTAGAAAAAGTGTTAGTAATAGGCTGGGAAAGGATGATAAGTGGGAGGGAAATGCAAGTTTACAATGTGAGGGGTTTGAACACACTATAACGGTTTGTTTGACACACAGACACGGTAGGTTTGGATAAAACACAATTTTATTGAACAATGAAAAAAACAATAACCCTCACGGGTCCTGTAATATATACATAATATAGTACAGACACAAGACAGGTTATACAGAGGTAGGCCCACACAGGTCCAGTATACGCAGATAGTCCAGAGATCAATATACTGACACAGGTCAGGCAGTTCTTGTGTGAGTCTCAGTTTAACAGTACTGAATGGGTTACTATTAGGCAGAGAGTTTTGACAGGCCCTAATAGTGCAAGGCCGTTTAAGAAGCTCAAACAAAGGTGAGAGCTCCAACTCGAGCAACGCCCAAGATAATGGAGACCAGACAATTGTGGACTGCCGTAGCAGTATAAGAGATTGAGCAACTTGAGCACTGCCGTAGCAGTAACGGAAACTGAGCAACTTGAGCACTGCCGTAGCAGTAACGGAGACTGAGCAACTTGAGCACTGCCGTAGCAGTAACGGAGACTGAACAACTTGAGCACTGCCATAGCAGTAACGGAGACTGAGCAACTTGAGCACTGCCGTGGCAGTAATGGAAAATGGGCAACTTGAGCACTGCCGTAGCAGTAACAGAGACCAAGCAACTTGAGCACTGCCATAGCAGTAACGGAGACTGAGCAACTTGAGCACTGCCGTAGCAGTAACGGAAAATTAGCAACTTGAGCACTGCCGTAGCAGTAACGGAGACTGAGCAACTGGGCACTGCCGTAGCAGTAATGGAAACTGAGCAACTTGAGCACTGCCATAGCAGTAACGGAGACTGAGCAACTTGAGCACTGCCGTAGCAGTAATGGAAACTGAGCAACTTGAGCACTGCCGTAGCAGTAACGGAGACTGAGCAACTGGGCATTGCCGTAGCAGTAACGGAAACTGAGCAACTTGAACACTGTCATAGCAGTAACGGAGACTGAACAACTTGAGCACTGCCATAGCAGTAATGGAAACTGAGCAACTTGAGCACTGCCGTAGCAGTAACGGAGAATGAGCAACTGGGCACTGCCGTAGCAGTAACGGAAACTGAGCAACTTGAACACTGCCGTAGCAGTAACGGATACTGAGCACTTAAGCACTGCCGTAGCAGTAACGGAGACTGAGCCAATTGAGCACTGCCGTAGCAGTAAAGGAAACTGATCAACTTGAGCACTGCCATAGCAGTAACGGAGACTGAGCAACTCGACCTGAGAGGCACTCAACCGGGGACTGCACGGGAGGCAGATGAATAGGAATGTCGCCTGGGCGACACTGAGGCAAACGAGACCAATCTGCAGTGAGCTGTCCAGAGACAGCGAACGGCTAGACACTACACTAACCGGAGACCGGCCAAGGCGTGCAGAGGAGGCACATCACCACAGCAGCCCAGATGGGCAGGATCCACACACGCAGAGCAGGAATGTAGGCCAATCCGAGTCGGTACACCACGCAGGAACGTCAGCCAGGCCGGGTCGGTACACAGAGCAGGAACTTCAGCCAATCCAAGTCGGTACACAGAGCAGGAACGTCAGCCGGGCCGGGTCGGTACACAGAGCTGGAACATCAGCCAATCCAGGTCAGTACACGGTTAGAGACGAGAAGCAGAATGGTCAGACAGTCCGGGTCGGTGCACAGGCAGGAACAAGATGCAGAGTCGCCAGGCAGGCAGGGTCGATACACTGAGATCTCACAAATAACAGGAACAAGCGCTGGTACTGAAACACCATGAAAGGGCACTCGAGAAGTGCCAGATCCCAGCATTTAAGGACAAATGCTGGGCGGGACAATAACAGAGTATCCAATAGCATAAGCAGGAGCGAAAACTGACAGAATGTCGCCAAATAGCACGGGTACCGTGATACACACTCCCTGAGGGGTAAAACTTGATACACAACCCTGTGGCAATCAGTGGGTTAATTGTGTACCTGATGGCTGGCTGTCCTGTGTCTTGCATGGCAAATGATGACAGTCAAGAAATAATTCAGCATTGAGGGCCTACCTTAACCCTTTGAGTGCCATTTTGTTCCCCTGGTGCTGCAGCACCCTTCAGTGGCTTTACTACAGGTCCTGCTGAGGCCACTGGGAGTCAGGGTGAGTGACTGTGTGTGTGTCAGCCATATTTCTTTCTGGCTTTGTGTGTGTGTTTGGTGCTCTGTGTGTGTGCTTGGTGCTGTGCAAGTGGGGTGTGTGTGTGTTTGGTGTTGTGCGAGTGGGGCATATGTGTGTGTTTGGTGCTGTGTGAGTGGGGCATGTGTGTCTGTCTGTGGTGTAGGGGCAAGTGGCATCCATTTTGGGTTTTTTTCTGACTTTGATAGTGGTAGGCAGGCTGCATAGTGGGGGCGGGCCAACTCCCTGCATGATTTTCACACCAATAGCAGTGACTTGGTGTGAAAAACACCCCCCCCATTGAATCATCTAATGGGAGCATTAACTCCTCCATTCTGCCTCCCCTGGGTGTGTTTTGGCAGGCACAAAGTCTTCTTTATATATATATATATATATATATATATATATATATAGATAGATAGATAGATAGATATACACATATAAATCAGAACTTCTTCTGCTGGTTAAGATAAGGGTGCTCCCACCAGTGTGCAGTTGGTTTTGTACAGAATTGTTCCTAGGACTTTCTAAAAAAAATCTGCACTATTAACAACAATTTATTTTGTTGTTAATATTTCTGTACTTTAAAATGTAATGTTAAATAATGTTACTATGGCGGGCATTGAACCCAGCTCTTAGGGTTTGAAGAATTAGCACCTTATCCAGACAAAGCTGTCACTAATTCATTTTAATTCCATTACATCTGGCAAATGTAACTTCAGGGTTTTTTCATATGTATCACAGAGAAATGAAACCCATGCCACCTACATAAGCGAGTTTGTCTTTACGATCAGCGATGGTATTATCAGTAGAGATCAATTGAAAACCATAGTGTTCTGTGTATACCCTCTGGACATGAAACTCAGTCTTGACCTTGCCATCAATCCTATTTACAAGTAAGTTTATTATTTATGTATCTCGTATGATGTCTATGGCCAAATTTCCATTTTTCCCCAACCTTTACCAATCTGCATTGCAGAAATAGCACATGCGTGTTCACATGCACACACGCACAAACAACACACACACAAACAACATACACACACACATACAACACATATACAGGCACACACAAACAAAAACACAACACATGTTCACTCACACCCATACACATATCTACATAGACACCTATAAACATACACACACAAACACAACACACAGACACACATGTGCACACAACGCATACACACAACACATACACACAAACATACACAGATACACACACACACACACACAGAGACACACACCACTCGCACACGTTCACTCACATACACATACCTACATACACATACACATGCACAAATGTTCACACAAGCACACACATACACAAAGACACACACAATACACAGACACACACAAAAATCTCTTGTTGTAGCAGGGAAATGTTTTAACTTTACAACAGTCTAAAGTACAAACATAAACAGTTACTTGTACAGGTGATTCTCTTTTCGTACTTTAAAGGAGCAGTAAACTTTTTTTATGAAAACACATATTTTATAGAGCTTTTCCTGCTGAATAAAACAAGGTCGCTCCCACCACTGCCAGTTGTTTTATTCAAATGATATAACAGTTCAAATAATCAGGAAGTGAATTTACTGTGATTACTTCCTGATAGTTCTAACTGACAGGAAGTGACAGGCAGCTCCTATCACAGACTATGGAGAACTGTATGTCTCTGACTTTCTTGACTTTCCTCTCCATTAGAATCTACCAGGATAAATTAGAATTTGACCACTAGAGGGCACTGCTAATGTAAAAAAACATGGGTTTAAACTGTAATAACTCTGGAAATATAAATCTCTCGGCAGTGGGAGTACCCTTATTTTACTCAATAGGAAAATCGCTACAATATATATTTTTCCATAAAAAAGTTTACTGCTCCTTTAAATTATTTCTATTTCCTGTCCCACAAGGGGAAGGTCAGAGAAGACAACTCCTTCCCTCTCCCTTTGGTTTCCTGATGATTGTGAAAACCAGACACCTTTCTTTTTGTTGCAGTGTCTGTCCTTCACAACCAAAGGGAAGAAGGCAGAAAGGCCCTCCATTTTAAGTGCCTCCAGGTGGACTTAGCCACCCTCCGCCATCTTTATTTTCTTAACATACTTCACAGGACTGTTTATATATCTAATCTGCCAGTTCAAAGTTTTTAAATTGTTAGGACATTTTTTTATGGGTAACCTATCATTTTTATTTTGTGTATTTTTTTACCTCTTTTACATTTTGTTTAGAGAAGAGTAAAGTATAAACTTCTCATGATTTTTTATTTAACTTTACTTTTTTTACTTACTAGTTTTTATTTTGGGTTATTATTAGTGAATAGTGTATTTGTTCACTAAAAAAAGGACCAAAGCTCATTTGAACTACTAGATTTATAGTAATTTGGGTTAGTGAAAAGTAATTTTTATCTTTTTTATCTCAAAAATCTTAGATGACTTTAATAGGCAACCTTTGTCAATCAAACTGCTAGAAACCTTGAGGGAGATTCGCTAAGCGGTGATAAAGAGGTGATAAAGTGGAGATGACTTCCGAAGGGATATTGCTTCTCCATTTCCTATGTTATTCTATAGAGCCTATGCTTTATCTCCACTATATCACCTCTTTATCAACGCTTAGTGAATCTCCCCCTAGATCTCATATCAACCCCAACCAGGGGGGAGATTCACTAAGAGGTGATAAAGAGGTGATAAAGCGGAGGTGTCTTCTCCAGTTTATCATGTCTATAGTTCTCATGTTATTCTATGGAGCCTATGCACAAAGATTTCCTCAACTTTAAAGGTCTTAGTGCTCCATAGAATAAAATAGGAACTGG
This sequence comes from Rhinophrynus dorsalis, assembly GCA_037306005.1. NCBI lineage: Eukaryota > Metazoa > Chordata > Amphibia > Anura > Rhinophrynidae > Rhinophrynus > Rhinophrynus dorsalis. The sequence continues at coordinate 41,699,067 of CM074725.1, forward strand.
AGAAGAGATGAACTGGAGAAGTCATCTCTACTTTCTCACCTCTTTCTCACCTCTTAGTGAATCTGACCCCTATGTTGAATGGTTGGGAATAATAAGAGTTATTGGGGGAGATGCACTAAGGCATGATAAAGAGGTGATAACTGGGGGATAACTTGTCCAATGAAATCACTTCTTTAGTTCCTATGTTATTCTATGGAGCCTATGCACTAAGGTATCCAAAGTTGCAGAAATCTTAGTGCATAGGCTCCATAGAATAACATAGGAACTGGAGAAGTGATATCACTGGAGAAGTCATCTCCGCTTTCTAACATCTTTATCACACCTTAGTGCATAACCCCTATGTCTCTAAGAGCTGGAGAGACAAAGGTTGCCCACCCCTGATTTAAAGTAACAGCTCTCCAAATAATAAACTCCACTCAACTTACTATGACCAGAAAATACTTATTGCCCCTTTGATATTTCCCCTTGTTTCTTTTAAAATAAACAACATCTTCAATCCATCCTGGATGTCAAGACCATGGAGACTTTAATGTATTACTTTAATGTATTTAGGGATTTTGTTGCCCCCAGGCCCAACAAAATGGATGCATCTCCCACACATAAATGCATGGACACCCTCTAGTTTTCTGGCCCCTTCCAAAGGCCACAGTCCTTCCCTTAAAGATACAGAACAATGCAAACTTTGTGCTAAAGGAAATGGAAATTTTGATCTGGAAAGGCATTTGGCAATATATTTACTATTGAGTAACATATGAACATTTCTAAAACATTTCATTTTCCTCAGGCACAACAGTTAAACTGTCCAATCAGCTGCCCCTGCCAATCTGCCAGCCCAGGCCTACAATTTCACTATATGGAGGTGGGCATATCATTTGCTGGCAGATTTTTTAAACTTAAACATGTAAAGTTTATGAGCCTTCTTAACCCTTAAGGACCAGAAGAGTGTGCAACACATTTCAAAGCAATGTGTTGGCCACTGCTCTGGTACTTCATAGGTTAAGATTTCCATGTGCAGGGAGCAGAGTTTACATCTAATTTAGATGTGTTACTTCTGAGCGAGAGAGACAGACAGACGGATATAGACGTGTAGAGACTGGGAAATAAACAGAAAATCAATGCTAATATATCTATCAATATACACCAACTGATTTCAGTTAAGAAACGAAAGCAATAAAATAAAACATGCTGTTTAATTTATGGGGAGATGAAAGGCAGCTCTTGGAACATACAATAATGTAATTTTTTACATTGTTTTTATGATATTTGGATGGGTGATTGTTAAAATATATTTTACCCTTCTGTCTTCCTATTATTTTAGCACAACAACTATCACTGCTACGGGCACTGGAGAGTTTACTGCAAGTATGGCTCTTTACACCGATAGCAGCTACAGAATCCCATATACGGGTAAAAGTGTCACATTGTTTACCAAGACTGTCCTGTATGTTGGACTGTCCCTTAATGATCCAGACTCATCTCAATATGCTATGGTGATGAAGAACTGCTATGCTACTCCATCAGCAAGTCCTGATGATCCTATGAAATATTATATAATCAAAAACAGGTACTGTGTTACTTGATAGTAAATGAAATGGTGCTGATCTTTTTTCAGGTAGTCCATTTTACACTAAATATTTTAAGTGCTTAATTTGGATTACATTTTACCCACTGAGTGCCAGAGGGGTAAGCAACATATTGCAGAGCAATGCATTGCGTAACCCCCCTGGCATTCAAGGGGCTAAGAAAAATAACATTTCCTATTAATAACCACAACTTTTAGTACTATGGCCATAAAATCCTAATGTCCCCTATGAATTTACAATTCTGTCTTAGTTCAAAAGATAATGTTTTCAGTCAGTTCTGTATGTCATCAATTTTCCCTCTAAGTTGAGCAGGAGTGGGTGACACAGCACTGAAATAGTTAAAATAGAAATTAAAGCTAAGTAGGGTGACGTGCACCTGTTATTCCAATACAACTCTGAAGAAAACAGTCTTTCAGGGCTGGATTACCTGTGCTCACCTTACAGGCATACCTGGGAACTTGCTCATCTTGAGATGGCTCATGTGCTTTTGAGTAGAGGATGTCAATGACACGATTTGGGCAGGGCTTAATCATATCTGAGTCATGAAGTGGGCCGGAAATGGACAGAATATGGAGGAAAGGAGGAGAAGTGGGTGGGAAATAGGAGGAATAGGATGGGAAGGAGGAGAAGTGGGAAGAACAAGGTGAGAAAGAGGAGCAGTGGGAGGGAAGTGGGCATGTCATGGGGAGAGGGTATGATCCATAAATAAAAACACACACACATCTATTATTTGGGGATAACAGACAACAGCTTTATTTATTTATTCACTCACATAATTATTATTGTATGTATTCAAAACCATAACAATTAATCATTAATAAATGATAATTCCTTAAATGACAGTCCTTGCCAATCTGCCTTCCTTGAAACCTTAGCATGGCCAAATTGTCCGGGCTCATGCTAAATCCCAATGTTCGTCAGCACTTACAGCTGACTCCACCATTCTTCAGCACTCATAGCTGACTCCACCATTATCCAGCACTTACAGCTGATTCCACCATTATTCAGCACTTACAGCTGATTCCACCATTATTCAGCACTTACAGCTGACTCACCATACAATTACCCCACTGGCCATCCACTTTAGCTTCAATGGGTAACGTTAACTCCCACAACCTAAGTCCGGGGCAAAACTCCCAAAGGACTTCCGCCCTAACTTTACCACATCAGTTATCAATTTCTGCAAACCATGCAAGGACGATCTGCTCACCAGGCACTCAAAACACACCACACAAGGGGGGGGATGCTTCTCTCTGTCCTTTCTTCCCCCAAACAGAAATCCACTTCCTGTACCAAACCTACTTAAGCCCTTTCCCTAAACTCCTCCCTATTACACACACGTTCTGCCTGGATCAACCCTTCCCATGACATGCTTCCCCTCCTGTACCCTGTGGTCCCTTCCGGGGAATTGCTGAACAGGGAGGGAAAGAGGAGAAGTGGGTGGGAAGTAGGAGGAACAGGGTGGTAAGAAGGAGACGTGGGCTGGAAGTGGGCAGAACAAGGTGAGAAGGAGGAGAAGTGGGAGGGAAGTGAGCGGAACACGGTGGGAAGGAGGAGTATAGGTGGAAAGTGAAAGGAAAAGGAGAATAAGTCTCTGTCCCCGAGGTGGGTGAATAGTGAGAAAAATTTCCTGCATGACTTTTTGTGGAAACTGGCATATTTTTCTCTTTATTCGCAATAGTTTTCTCCTTTTCTCCAGTGCTACATTTTCCTCCTTTTCACCTATTTTAACATATTTCTTGCTAATACTTACTATGGGTACAATATTTCCCAGTGCAATATTACGTCTTCTGAGGGCTGAAGTTGAGAAATAAGTAGCTGAAAGTCAAAGCTGTGAGTCCTACAGCAACATATACCTTGAAAAATATGTTAGCATGCAGAGTGCATTTGTCCTTTGTCTACAACACTAACATCCCGATTAAGTGACACTGGCACATATTAGTGATGATGTCAAGTAATAAAAAAAATAAAGTACAACCTACAATGTGGTATATGTGTATGGTAGTGGTGGTGGTGAACTGGTGTGGTGTGATTGGCGGGACCTTGACAAACTGTATCCCCCTCGGGAGGAGAGGCATCATCATCATTTATTGCACACAATGCTGCAACCACTGCTGCAGTCAGTTTTTGAACTACCACTTTACTCCCACATTCCTGCACAGCTCCACCTTTCCCCCTCCCCCTGCCCCTTGTGCGTTTGCTGGACATTACTCAACTTAACTACTGTGTGTGTTTTTACTCTACAGTACACAACACAACTGATGCAGTGTGATGTATTGCCTTAGCCTAGTCAGCTGTCTGTCACCTAATATATTTAGTTGTTTGTTTCTTTCTTTCTTTATTTTTTTATTAGTATTATTAATTTTAAGTTGTCCACCCTATCTTATCACAGTCTGCCCCCCCCAAAAAAAATGGCAACTGAAAAAATCAACAACGTCTTTGCTCAGACTTCCCCAGCACACAGACAATAACAGCAAAATCAGTAAGCAATTTGGTCCACAGCTGCCTGTGTCTTGGCAGTCATTCACATGGAATTTTGGGGTATTTGGGGTCAACATCCTTCCTTCCCCTCCCCAGAGTGCCCCCAGACTCTCATATTACAGATAACAAATGTCCTACCTAAAAGACTCCCTAAACTAAACTTCAATTCCCCTCTATTTGCCTATATTCTCTAGCTCAAAAAAAAGAATGGTATACTGTAAGAGCTTTATACCCTATTATATGGGTGTAGAAAAGTAGGAAAAACTTTCATGTGGTGGGAAAAATTCTCACATCTTCCCATTGAAGTCAATGCAATGAGGTAGGTGAGAAAAGCAGAAAAACTGCACTTTACGCTGGAAATTATTTGCCAACCACAAAGTGTCGTTATTCGCCAGTTTTGGTTTGAGGCAGGGATTTTCACCCACCCTTAGTTATAATTAGGAGGTCTTAGAGTCCTGCTTAAACCAGCTGTATGGTTGGTTCATGAGGACCTTAGTTGAGAAATATTATTTTCAGTTACACCTTTTTGCTGTGCACTCCAAATATTCACAAAGCAAATAAATGGAAATTGACTGTTTAATATTTAGGGAACAGTCAAGTACAGTCATACAGTAATTCTTGCATATAAATGTTACATTATAATTATTGCATTCTCGCTCATTAGAATTGTTCCTTTTTTTGTTTGTTTTTAACAGCTGTCCTAACAAACAAGACAAAACTATCAATGTAGCAGAAAATGGTGTAGGGAGCCAAGCAAAATTCTCTTTGCAGCTGTTTACTTTCATTGGAAATTACAGCAGTGTTTACCTGCATTGCGAGTTATACCTTTGTGACATCAGGACACGCATTTGTATACCTGTGAGTACAAATTGTTGTAATGTATATATATTGTGTAATGTATATACAGCACTCACTGATGAAAATCAGGAAATAAACATTTGATATATCAAGGAGGATTGTTATAAAGTATGTAGAGGGATATCCACTAAGACGTGATAAAGAGGTGATAACACAGAGATGACTTTTCCAGTGTTATCAATTCTTCTGTTTTCTATAGAGCCTATGCACTAAGATCTTCAAAGTTGTAGAAATCTTAGTGCATTGGCTCCATAGAATTACATAGAAAACGTAGAAGTGATATCACTGGAGAAGTCATCTCCATGTTATCACCTCCAAATCACACCTTAATACATATCCCCATAGTGTTGTGGTTGGCAACAGGTGCCTCTTGGGCCACATGCAGCCCTCGGAGGCATCTCTTGCAACCCGTGGGAGGGTTATGCACTAAGGCATGATAATGAGGTGATAAAATGGAGAAAACTTCTCCAGTGTTATCACATCTCCAATTCCTTTGTTATACTATGGAGCCTATGCAATAAGATTTCTGCAACTTTGGATATCGTAGTGCATATGCTCTATAGAATAACACAGGATTGGGGAAGTGATATCACAGGAGAAGTCATCTCCACTTTATCCCCTCTTTATCACACCTTAGTGCAGAGCTCCCATAGTCTTCTGCTATAATTGGAAAAGGAGATAATTTCCCTTACCACTTCACACATCTTTTTTAAACCTATATGCACGCGTCCTCTTTCTTTTTACTCAAAACATGTCTTCTTTAAATGGATAGTAGTTTTTAGTGTGAATATATAAAATCTGTATTCAGTATTTATTCTGCTGAGTAAAACAAGGGTACTTCCTCTGCTGAGAGCTGTATCAAAACCATTCTTATGGCCCTTATGTTCTGGGGCAAACTATTTGCACTATAGGGGAGAACGAAATATTCCCAAAATTCCCATCACTTCAAATGAGGATTTTAACCACTTAAATGATAGACAGGTTTCAATGTATTGCTTTGCAATGTAAATGTTTAGTTCTTCCCTATATATAGTGCAAATGGTTCCTCAAAGAACTCTTCCATTTTTCTTCTGAACTTAAGGCCATAAGTGGTATGGAATTGTTACTAAAATCTGCAGTTGGCAAAAGTGACTGGCCATATTTTTAAAGAAGATGTGAATAATTAACTGGCAGAGTGACGTTAACTCCATTCGGTTAAAAGATTGTATCCTTTTAAAAGCGTATACACGTTCAATCAGTCCAGAGAAGCATAACTAAACTTCTACAGGAGATCAAGATACATACTGTAGAATTTCTAAAAGGAGCATAACCATCTAGATCTAGAATAACATAGTTATATAGAGCAACTGAGTAAAAAAAACCTCTCGTCGAAGACATCCAAGTGTGCATTAGTTAAATTGTTACACGCCTTAATTGAGGAAATGAAACAGTTGATCTTAAGATTACATCTTCACATAATGCACAAAAATCCTTCTGCTGAAAAGATCTAGTTGTGCATCAGTTAAATCGTTTCACCAAAACATAATACGCTTTAATTCAGGAACACTCTCATCTAAGCGTATACTTGTTGAATAGCTTAGTGGACCAAACTGATCAACTAGTTATGGGGAAATACCCATTCCAACCAGTTTTGAAATTACAGAGATGTACGCACACTTTTGATTTGTCACAAATGAATTTCAATTCATGTACCTCACATATTCTTGTTTGATGAACTTTATTATTATATATTAAATAGCAGCCTCCACACTAATTGATCAATCAGTGGGGCAGGCAAAGTAAAAATCCTAATTGATTTCTGATCATGCCCCAATTATATGCAACTGCATAAAATATACTCCAATACGCATATTGTTGCATACAATAAAATCGGAAATAATTGCTATTCGCACTGTGGGGGTTAAATAGTTGGTATCACTTACATGTAAAGACATAATAGGCTAGCAAGTCAACCTTATTACTATATATGAAGTAGCAGCCTCCACATAAATTGGTCAGTCAGTGGGGCAGAAAAAGTAAAAATCCTCATTGATTTACAATTAGGCTCTAATCATACGCAACTGAATAAAAATATACTCAAATACTCATATTGTTGCATACAATAAAATTGGAAATAATTGTTATTTGCACTGTGGAGGCTAAACAGTTGGTATTCAAGACACATTTCGCTTGCATGTTTTATAATTGCTCAAATGAGCATGGAGAATAATTGAAGGCACTCAACAAGTACACACACACACCGGATGCCTATATTATAAGGTATAAACAACAGGTATAGCACTATATATATATGGCATCAACGAGTGTTTGTACATCAATCGTGAATGCACAACCTCGCAAAGGTTAATCATGAATGTACAACCTCGCAAAGGTCAATCATGAATGTACAACCTCACAAAGATATAATAATACGACTAATACATTGAAGATTAAGTCATTATTTTGTAATAACTTGATACTTTATTCATTACGCATGAGTACAAATAACCATACACAGATTTTTTATGACCTAATAAAAGTTATGTTTTAGTAAATAATTTTAATTTAGATCCTTCCTAAGACCCACATCTTCCTATAAAATTCATGAGATAAATTTCATAGAAGGAGTTTAACGGAGTGCATACAATAGAGAATACTTTTTTCCTTCTTCTGAGAGGGAAATGGTTTTTGTCTGTCTCAGTTATTATATTCTCATTGCATCCGAAGAGCATTCATCATTTGAGCTATAATCCCTGCATAATGATTTTGGAGTTTGTACGATCTCTAACCCATGTATTTGGGTAATTTTTGTTTGCATATTTATAAAGCAATGTTTACAAATATGATGCTATATGAGAAAATTTGCTAATGAGAATTTTTTCTAAATATATATCTGTCACTTGAAATAAAACTATGACGACTTGAGTGTTTTGGACAGCATTTTCAAATCATCTATAGTAATGTTATCCATTCTTCATTTAAAACTATAGTTTATGGGATATTTAGCTTTATTTTTGCATATATAAAATTAGCCAGTACCCACTGGTAAAAAGTTGCAGTTGGGAGGGTGTAAAATGTTAATATCTGACAGTGCCAGCCACATTACTGGTAACTGTATTATTTCTTTTATTGCAGTCCTGCTCTGGAGCCCGATCTGCTGATGAAAGTACTGAATCAACTTTCCCCATTAGTGTGGGACCAATTTCTCGTGGAGGTATGTCCATAAGTTCAAATATCACAATCTAACATTAATCTCTGATAGACAACAAGGTGTCTCCTTATCACTTGTCTCTGCTGTGATCTCTGCAATCACTGATAAAATCCCATTGGGTATTGATCATTGATTTAACCTATTTCCATACCATCTTGTCCCAAGTCTCAGGAGGTCCACTAAGATCGGGGTGGGGCAAATACTCAGATTTGTGAAATAAAGTTTGGCACGATTGATTGGGAGATTGGGATTGGGAAGAGGGGAGATGGGGGTTTGGCCTTAAAATGGGGGGGGGGAGCGGGGAGAATAGGGAGGAGAGTGAACGGAACTGGCAGTGAAGTGGGCGGAGTTACAATGAAAAACACTGAGCCCTGAGAATCAGCCTCTGTCATAGAAACATAGAATTTGACAGTAAATACAAACCATTTGGTCCATCTAGTCTGCCCATTTTCCTACTGTAAAAACCTCAAACCTTATTTGGTCTTTTCTTATGTTAAGGACAGCCTTATGCCTATCCCATGCATGCTTAAATTCTGTCACTGTATTAACTTCTACCACTTCTGCTGGGAGACTATTCCACTTATCTACTACCATTTCAGTGAAGTAAAACTTTCTTACATTATGTTTAAACCTGTGTCCCTCTAGTTTTAGATTATTGCCTTTTGTCCTAACATTTTTACTCCTTTGAAATGTACTTCCCTCCTGAACTTTGTTGAATCCCTTCATGTATTTGAATGTTTCTATCATATCCCCTCTCTCTCTTCTCTCCTCCAAGCTATACATATTCAGATCCTTTAGTCTATCCTGATATTTCTTTTCCTATAAACCAGTAACCATTTTAGTAGCACTTCTCTGAATTTTCTCTAGAGTATCTATATCCTTCTGGAGATGGGGTCTCTAGTACTGTACACAATACTCTAGGTGAGGTCTAACTAGAGATCTGTAGAGTGGCATGACCACTTCCCTTTTTCTGCTACTAATGCCCCTAGCTATACAACCGAGCACCCTGCTTGCATTCCCCACCACCTGCCTACCTTTAAGTCATTAGAAATAATTACTCCCAAATTTCTTTCCTCTGTTGTCTCCGACAGCACTGTACCCTTAACAGTATATTTTTCCTTTGGATTTTTGTGTCCCAATTGCATGATTTTGCATTTATCAACATTAATCTGCAGCTGCCACACTTGTCCATTCTTCTAATTTACCTAAATCATTTGTCATTTGGCTTATTCCCTCTGGAATGTCTACCCTATTGCAGATCTTTGTATCATCTGCATAAAGGCATACCTTACCTTGAAGACCTTTTGCAATATCTCTAATAAAAATATTAAAAAGAGTGGGACCTAGTACAGATCCCTGAGGTACACCACTAGTAACACTCCTTTCGTCCGAATATTCTTCATTGACTACCACCCTCTGTCTCCTGTCATTCATCCATTGCCTTATCCAATTAACTATTTCTACATCTAGACCCAAACACTGCAATTTATTAATGCGTCTTCTAGGAGGGACAGTGTCAAATGCTTTACTGAAATCTAGATAAGCTATATCTACTGCTCCCCCTTGGTCTATTATTTTAGTTACCCAGTCACAAAAATCTTTGAGGTTAGTTTGACAAGATCTTCCTGCTGTAAAAACATGCTGTTTGGTATCTTGCAAACCATTCAAATTCAGATATTCATCAAGTCTGTCCTTTAGCATAATCTCCATTAATTTTCCCACTACTGATGTAAGACTTACTGGTTTGTAGTTACCAGACTCTTCCCTGCTACCTTTTTTGTGAAGTGGTACTACATTTGCTACCTTCCAATTTGCTGGAACTACTCCTGTTGATAGTGACTGATTGAATTATTCTGTTAAAGGTTTTGTCAGAACACTCAAGTTATTTTAATAATTTTGGGTGTATCCCATCTGTCCCAGTAAATTATCTGTTTTTACCTTAGAAAGTTGAAGTAGAACTTCTTTTTCTGTAAACATGCATGTTTCCCATGTCTTGTCATCTTGTCTTCTTTTTTTCTAACAGAGGTCCCTTCTAGTGATGATCGAGCACCCCGATGCTCGGGTGTTCGGGTGCTCTGGCCGAGCGCCCCCGGAGGCTCGAGTGCTCGGACGAGCACCCGAGCCCCATTGAAGTCAATGGGAGGACTCGAGCATTACACCAGGCACCCCCTGCTCTGATGAGGGGAGGGCGCCTGGTTCATAGGAAAAGGTCAGAAAATGATGGAAACACCACAGAAATGGTTCAGGGACAGCATAGGGAGGATGTCTGGATGCATCTTGGACTCCAACGTCGCTGCTGGGAACGATGTTTCGCCCGTAGTACGCCATTTTTACAGACTGACCGTAAAACACACAAAAAGGAAGATAAAAACTAATCTGCGGCTAGGCACACTAAACAATATGTGATGCTAATCTGCGGCTAGGCACACTAAACAATATGTGACGTTAATCTGCGGCTAGGCACACTAAACAATATGTGACGCTAATCTGCGGCTAGGCACACGAAACAGAATGTGACGCTAATCTGCGGCTAGGCACACAAAACAGAATGTGACGCTAATCTGCGGCTAGGCACAGTGAACGGAATATGTGACGTTAATTTGTGAATTTGCACACTAAACAGAATGTGACAATAATCTATGGCTAGGCACACGTTTAAAATGGCCCTTTTTGTCGCTGCGTTGTAAAATCATTGGCCCTGTGCACCTAACAGAATATGTCAGCTTGTCACTGCACTGTGAAATATTTGTCCCTGTGCACCTAGTACAATGTCACCTTAGAACATGTCCCCCCCCACAAAAAAATGAAATTCTGCCACCCCCAAAAAAAATTAAATGCTGCCCCCACACACAACAGTCCTAAAAAGGACTTTTGGGTCTTGAAAGAGTTTCAACAATTTTATTCTCCCTACACTGACTTCCTGTGCATCTAGTATTATATGTCACCTTTCAAATATCCCCCCCACAAAAAAAAGGAAATTGTGCCCCCCCAAACAAAATATAAATGCTGCCCCCACACACAACAGTCCTAAAAAGGACTTTTGGGTCTTGAAAGAGTTTCAACAATTTTATTCTCCCTACACTGACTTCCTGTGCATCTAGTATTATATGTCACCTTTCAAATATCCCCCCCACAAAAAAAAGGAAATTGTGCCCCCCCAAACAAAATATAAATGCTGCCCCCACACACAACAGTCCTAAAAAGGACTTTTGGGTCTTGAAAGAGTTTCAACAATTTTATTCTCCCTACACTGACTTCCTGTGCATCTAGTATTATATGTCACCTTTCAAATATCCCCCCCACAAAAAAAAAGGAAATTGTGCCCCCCCAAACAAAATATAAATGCTGCCCCCACACACAACAGTCCTAAAAAGGACTTTTGGGTCTTGAAAGAGTTTCAACAATTTTGTTCTCCCTACACTGACTTTCCCTGCCTAAGCGCATCTCTCCCTGGCTAAGAATGAGCCGAACTCGCGCGTCGGGTGCTATACAGCACCCGATCACGGGTTCTGGCCAGCCAATCAGTGTAATGCCAGCAGCCAACATGGCTGCTGGCATTACACTGATGTCAGAGCCTCCCCGCACGTTTATTGGCTGCGCAGCAGCCGCGAAACGTGCGGGGAGGAGACCCGAACATGGCGGGCGAGCACATGCGGTACTCGTACGAGTACCGCCATGTGCCGAGCAGAGCGATGCTCGAGCCGAACCGAGCTTCGGCCGAGCATGCTCGCTCATCACTAGTCCCTTCCCTTCATCTTGCTGTGTAAAAACTGAACAGAAATATTAATTGAGACAGTCAGCTAGCCCTTTATTTGCATTTACATAGTTTCCATTTTTCGTTTTCAGTCTGACTATTCCTTGTTTCATTTTCCTCCTCTCACTTATATATCTAAAAAATGTTTTATCCCACTTTTTTATTGACTGGGCATTTTTTTCCACTGTGCATGCTTTGGCACATTTAAAGTGTTAGTAATGTCCAAGAAAAAATATTTATAGTTTTGTGGTGCTTAAAAAAGTTCAACTAAATGCAACAAATCCTATCTCTCTATGGTTTGAGAGATATTCGCATTTAAAGTTTTACGTTTTCTGCTGTCAGCTGTAAAGGTTTCTTGACTGATATTGGGGGGACAGTTAATAAAAAAAATAAATAAATGAAATAAAATAAGAAATTTGTATGTGATAGAGACGGAAACCCCTTATATAAGTTGCCACTGGGGTGACTGATACTTGATTTGATAAAGTATTTTGTGAAGGATGATTTGTTAGATTTATTGTTAGTGGTCCAAGCCCTGAGAAAACATTGATTTGTAGGACTTACCGTAAAATCTCAGGTGTAATATGCACAATTTTACCCCACTTCACCTTATGTGAAGTGGGGAGTGTGTATTATACACAAGAGTTTTTTAAAATAAAAAAATAGTGTTTGCTGATACATTCCCACCCTCCCCCGGCACAATCCGCTATTAAAATAATACTTACTACGTTCAATTTAAGTCTCCATCCAAGAGAAGGCAAAATACAAGCGATGTAAAGGTTCCCTGCGGTCGGCATGCTTCCATTTGCTGCCCTCTTCCTTCAATGTGCTGTCAGGACCTTCTGCCTATGGTATTGCCCTGGGAGGACCTTGAGATCCTCACAGGGCATTACCATTGGCTGGAGGCAGCTGTTGAAGGAAGCGGGTGGCAAATGGAAGTATGCCGTCCACCGGGAAACTTTATATTGCTTGTATTTTGCCTTCTCTTGGATAGAGACTTCAGTGGGGACTTAAATTGAACCTACTAAGTCTTATTTTAAGAGCGGATTGCGCCAGGGGAGGGAGGGAATGTATCTGCAAACACTATTGTGCCAGACAAGCTTAAGTCCTACAAATCAATGTTTCTTCAGGGCTTGGGCTTCTAATAAGTCTACTGTAAAATCTCAGGTATAATACGCACCTGTGTATAACACGCAGGTGTATATTATACCTGAGATTTTGGGGGAAAACAAGAGTGCCTATGTATATACGTACCCTTGTTTTCCTCCTTACTGAAAAAAAATGTCAGTGTTTGCAGATACGTTCCCTCCCTCCCCCGGCACAATCCGCTCTTAAAATAAGACTTGCTAGGCTCAATTTATGTCCCCACTGAAGTCTCCATCCAAGAGAAGGCAAAATACAAGTGATGTAAAGGTTCCCTGAGGGCAGCATGCTTCCATTTGCCGCCCGCTTCCTTCAATGGGCTTTCAGGACCTTCTGCCTCCAGCAAATGGTATTGCCCCTGTGAAGATCTCAAGGACCTTAAGAGCGGATTGCGCCAGGGAAGGGAGGGAACGTATCTGCAAACACTGACTTTTTTTTCAGTAAGGGGAAAACAAGGGTGCGTATTATACATAGGCACTCTTGTTTTCCCAAAAAATCTTGGGTATAATATACACCTGCGTATTATACACAGGTGCGTATTATACCTGAGATATTATGGTAGACTTAATAGAGGCCCAAGCCCTGAAGAAACATTAATGTGTTGGACTTAAACTTATCTGGCACAAGCCCTAAGGAAACATTAATTTGTAGGACTTAGGCTTGTTAGAAACAAACCCCCAAAAATTGTTTATTTTTTTGTAGGACTATGGGTTTTTTTTTAATTTTGTTCAAAGCAAAAGCCCTGATTAAACAAAAAAGGCCCTACTGGCCTAGTGCCAGCAGGTCATGTTGGCCAGAGATCACTGGCCATTGTCAAATGTCCTCCTCCTGAGTCTGAGTCCATAACTGTGGAATTTGCAACTGCTGTTCTTGCTGCTGCTGCTTAGACGTTTAAGCAGCAGGATGATTAGGCAGCTTAAAGGAATGGGATCAACAAAGCAGTAAGATGGGTGATGGATGATGAAGGTTCCACTTGCCACTTCTATCTCCAGTGATGCGTCTGAGGCAGTAGCAGCACAATAAGTAGCCCCCAGTCTATGTGAAGAAAAGAAGACGTTTGCCAATAATTCTTCTCCACCTGCCCCTCCTCCAAAATCATGGGTGTGATGTTATTAGAATAGAAATGTTTCCCTTGAGAGCAGGAACTGTGCCTCTCATCAGCAAATTCAATGTGCACAGTGTGTGTGTGTGGTAAATAACATCTGGGGGCACAACTGTATCCAAACACCATGACACCAGAACCCATGTACTGCCGATGTCACTGTACCCCTTGTCCACACCCCGCTAAGGACACATGACAACTTGCTGACAGTTTAAGAGGAATGATGAACCCTCCCTGACAGCATCTTAGCATATTCTGTGAGATGGAATCTCCTCAGATGCTGCTTGATGCACTGCCTACGAATCTTCTCTACCAAACTGGCATGTGTGGTCAGTGCACTACACAGTGTGCAATGGGTAGAGACAAACTGCCACATCCTAACATCAACAGAGTGGCTATTATTTGGCAGGGGAGGTAACGATGATCGAGGTGGATTGGCAGAAGATGTAGTTACCCTAGAAGGTGATGGCGAGCTAGTTGTTTTTTTATCATGGAACTTCCAGTCTTTGCCTGGGTTGCTCTATTCTTCTTCCTCTTTGATCTCTGCCTCGCCTCTTGTTGCCTTTCTGGAGAGTCAGGGGGTATAGTAACTGTGGTGCTTGATTTCTATGGGGGCTGTTTGGCTTTAACATGTTTGACATAAATGGCATTGTGTCTGTGTTTCATGTGTGATATCAGGGCGCTTGTGCCAAGGTGTGTTCCCTCCTTTCCTCTTCTCACTGACTTGTCACAAATTGTGCACAGTGCCGTTGGTGATGACTGCACTGTGCCTGCTCCAAGAGAAACATAGCCCCACACCCACGACTTCAGGGTTGAGGGAACAGGTGGAGAAGAATGGTCTCTTTCTTCTTGTCATCCACATTCCCCTTGTCTGTGTCATCTGATAATGTTGCTGCTACTGCCTCAGATTCAGCACTTCAGCTAGGACCAGAGGTATTGCTGGCACTGGCAAGTTGAATCTGTCCTAGTCCCGCATCACTTGTTGACTCATTCCCACTGTCTGTGGCACACTATCTTGCTCCTCAGCATCCTGCTGCCCTTGTATCTCAGCAGCAGCAGGAATTAGACCAGTTGCACATTCCTCAAGTTCCAAAATGTCACTAGTGTTGGTGGTGATGCCCATCCACATCCCTGTCTCCCATTCCTTCTCAGTTTCTGCTAAAAAGGCCATCAATGTCTCTTCCACCTCAGCTTCTCCAGCATAATCATCACCACCCCCACTAGTCCCTATGTGCTGCTGCTGCTGCTCTATTACAGACATCTCACTGCTGCTTGGAGAAGGTGACGAGCAATGTGACAGAGGGTCTCCTAATGTCACACTTGGCATTTCCTTTTTACCTGATGAAGGCAGACTGGCAGAAGTAGCAACAGGCACAGGCAGCTGATTTATGCTCCTAATGGTGGTGAAGGTATTGATTGTGCACCTTCTCTCCCCCAACAACAGTTCTGGCCTCTTAGTATTCAGGATCCTGTTCCACTTGGACACTATCAAGAAGGGAAGGGGAGGACTCCTAGGGTCAGAGGAATGGTGTGGCCTCCCTTGAATGCTAATCTGGATGCTCTCAAATATTTTCCCTAATACTCCGGCTGCTTCACAGTTACTGCTACTACTAACCCCAAACACATCAAGTTCAGCCACAGAGTCTTCCTCTTCAGTCTCACAGTCACTAGTTGTCACGGTTAGTAAGAGCACTCAGGAGTCAGAACGTATATAATAAAACAACCTTTATTCAAGGCACAGAACAAGATATAAACAGCAGACAATAGGAACAGGCAGTAGGTCAGCAGATAAGCTAGCCCTACTATCAGGAATAGTAGGCTGCCTAGGATAGACCTCACTGCTGAGTCTAGGCCAAAGCCACTGGTAGTCTCTGCTGGAACTTGGACTGGAACAGGAACAGGTTCAGCCACAGAACAACGAGTTTATACCGGACTCACGCCTGCAGTCAGTATTGATGGTAGTCTAGATACCGGACTCACGCCACCAATCGGTATAGATGGTAGTCTGGATACCGGACTCATGCCTGCAATCAGTATAGATGGCAGTCTAGATACTGGACTCACTCCTGCAGTCGGTATAGATGGTAGTCTATCAGAGCCCCAGGTCTGCACCAGATGGATGTCCGTGGAAGAGGCAACACAAGAGGCAAGCTGGACAGAGCCACAGAGCAACACCAGATAGGATGGTACTGCTTGGGGATGACAAGTGTGACTTAGGGTCCTTCTCCTTCCCCCCCTCCTGAGTACTACATGACATACTAGCAGCAGGCAAATTTTTGGTGGCAGCAAGTTCAGCACTAGCAGCAGGAAAGCAGTGGCGACAGCAGGAGCATGTGCAGCACTTCTGGGAGCAGATACAGCACTATTGGCAGCAGGGGAAGAAATGGAGGCAGCAGGTACAGCAATGGTGGCTGCAAGTACAGCAGTGGCAGCACTGCCAGCAGAGGCAGCATGTCTGGCAGCAGGTACAGCACTAATGGCAGCAGGGGCAGAAATGGTGGCAGCAGGTACAGAAATGGTGGCACTGGAAGCAGGTGCAGCAAGTTTTGCAGCAGGCACAAGCAGCTGACCTGTCCTGCTCTCACTAGTACTACCCTTCTCTTCCTCCCTTCCCATTAATTTCCCCAAGATTCCTAGGGGTGATTTAGGGGTACTGTACAGCACTGGTTCAGTAATGCTCACTTCCTCCTCCTCCTCAGACTCAGTGGACACATAATAAGAGTCCTTCCAGTTCCTCTTTTTACTGCTCATAGTGATAGCAGTCACTATGAGCCTCTCCTGCCTCAGTTTAACAGTTCCCAGCAGAACAGCACAGCACGTCTACCTCGCTCTGTAGCTGCTTCTTTTGTGTTTCACTTCCTGGAATATGTCACATTTTTATAGCGAAAAAGTGAAAACAATGTAAATCAATGGGCAGAAACTTTCTAGCCACTGAAAAATTGGCAGGGAATTTTTACCAATGGCCAAAAAACACATACATTTTACTTGCTGTTTTAAAAGTGGATTTTCCCATGAAAAAGCGGACAATAATGCGATTTTCACAGTATTTCTTAGGGAACACGACAACAACTTTTGCCCATCCATAGTCGTGTCCATGGAGGCGGACATGACAGTTTTCAACTTTTTTTCAAACTCAAGCAGGCAGAGTGCATGAACCTACTTAACCCTTTAACCCTTTGTGTGCCAGAGAGATAACCAATGCATTACTTTGCAATACGTTGGATACCTCTATGGTATTCAAAGGGTTAAGAATCAGACAGATTGCACATCAAATTGTGAAGCAATGTGTTGCATACCACTCTGATCCTTAAAGGGATAGTAATGTTTCACAAAAACAGCAGCTCCAATTAATCTTCATAGTATTTGAGACATAGAGGGTGTTATTTCATTACTGTGAGCGTTGTAGTTCAAGAGTAATTGAATGATAAAGTTTCTCCCTCCTGCCCCTTTTACCTAGTGTAAACCCCCACTCCTCGGATGTGGAATTCAGTCCATAGACCAGACAGCTCACATCAAGGGTCAATATTCTACTGTGAGAACAATGAAAACCCTGCCCCCTTGACAGATTTTTCAGCTTTTCCCCTTATCTTAATTGAAGATTGTCCCTCTCTGCAATCTACTTGGACACTCCATGGTGCTCTAAGCTGAGCAGTGTTACATCAGTAAAAGGAGAGGGAGGGGGATACTTTATCATTCAATTACTCTTGACCTACAACTCTGATAGAATTGAAATAACACTCTCCATGGCCCAAATACTATGAAGATTAATTAGAGCTGCTTTCATTATTCAACATTGCTACCCCTTTAACCCCTTAACGACTGGCCGCGCAGGAGCGCAGCGGTCAGTAAAGGACCACGGAGCATTTTTTTTTAATTTGCCGGTCCGACTCAGGGCTCCCCGAAAGGGGTGCAGCCATGCAGGGAGCCCTGAAATCCATGATGGTCCTGGTATGTCATGGGCATACCTGGGAACCCTCCGGATTTGCCCCGGAGACTCCGGTTTTGACACTGCTTTACCGGGTCTCTGGGGCAGAGGCTGATTCCTCCGGATGTGGGAAGTTTCTATTGAAACTCTACCCACTCCTACTGTTTCCCCCATTGTAACTCCTTCCCTGGACTTCTTTTGAGCTCTGTCTCACACCTTTAAGCCCTCCACCCCTGCGTGTGTCAAGCCCCGCCCCTTTTTGACACGATTTGTGTCATTATTCTCATTCCCTGCTGCATCAGAGGATTCCCCTCCGGGTGGACATCCGTGTAAAGTTCCCAGGTATGGTCATGGGTCGTTCAGTCACTTTTACCCATGACGTACCAGGACCGTCAAGGGTCGTTAAGGGGTTAAAGAGTTAAGATTACAGTGTGCAGTTATTGGTCCTGTGGTCCTGATAGCAACTGTTATGTCTTCCTCAAAGGAGCCAGGCCAAATTCCTAGAAGCCATTAGGATGATTTTTCCATAGTAATTTAAACTTGTGTGTGTATATGTGTGTGTGTGTAGGGGTGTATTAAGAGGTTTTGTGTGCCAGATCCAATTTATTACAAAATAACACGTAGGATATTTTCCCCTGGGGCTCTAAAGTTTAAGATAAATCTGTCCCTGTACTGAAATCAGTGACTTAACCCTTTGAGCATAGCTGTTAACTGTCCCCATTTATGCGGGACAGCCCCGCATTTGGGACCCAATCCTGCTGTCCCGCCACATTGACGGAGTGTCTCTTGACTAACTCCTCATAGTGTTTTACAGAATACTTAAGGACAGGGAAAATCTGAGGTCGTTTTCCCTTAAGGACAGGAGCAATTCTGACCTTTTTTGACTATGTCTTTGTTCAACAGTGTTTTCCCTCTTAGTATTTTATGCCACCCCCATAAATTATATACTGTTTTTTAAGCACAAATAAGGCTTTCATTTGATACCCTACTTATATGGATAACCCACCATTTACTTTATTAAAATTAAAAAAGGTAAAAAAAAAATGTAAAAAAACACCATTTTTGTTTTTTCTCTTGGGATCAATTGGGCACAAAGGGTTACATTTTTATGGTGACTGCATGAAAGGTATGACCGGTCAGTCATACCTACAAAATGTGCAGTTTAAAGTGGCCACTGTCCCCCCCTTGGGTGAAAATCCCCACGTTCATTTTTTCCCACCCTATTTTGACACTTTTTTTCTGTGACATTTGGCAGTGTGTATGTGTATTACATAGCTCCACAACAATCACACTTCCAAAATTTTTAATGAGATTTTTTTTTTTTTAAATAAAATATCTTTTTGTAAAAAAAAAAAAAAAAAAAAAAAGTGTGTAGTGTTTTTTTAGCAAGCCTCTGGCACCAGCAGTGAAGGGGTTAATACCCCCAGCTGCTGTATTTTCATTTGCCACTAGGTGTCTCCTCTCCACTTCTGTCTCCCTTACTTTGATAGCAAGGGGGACAGAGGTAGAAGAGACACGCAGAGACAGCATGCTTTCTGTGCTGCCTCTGTCTCTCATTATGCGGTACATGTGATCACTGCTACGGCTTTCACATGAACCGGCACAAGCAAGAAGGGCTGAGACCGAACGCCCCAGTCTCGGAGCGCTCAGTCTCAGCCTGGAATTAATGATAGCAGCATGCACGGAGGCACGCTGCTATCATTTAAGCCATGACGGTCCTGGTCCATCATGGGTCCTTAAGGGGATAACAACCCATGACAGTCCAGGACCGTCATGGGTCCTTAAGGGGTTAATAATGTTTTATTATTTAAACATTTTAACATACCTCCCAAATGTCCCTCTTTAGGAGGGACAGTCCCTCTGAGACCCAAATCCATCTGTCCCTCTTTCCCACCCTGGTGCCCCTATGTTTAGGAGATCAGACTGTATTTTGTGTATATAAGTGTATCAAATTGCTCGACAGCACTAAAAATCACAGTAATGTCTGTTTAAACTTCAGTATACATATTTCTTAATTAGTGTAAATAAAATACTTTGATCTTGCTCTATTCAGTTACACAAATAGGTGTCAATATACCATGTAATAACCTAAAGATTCTCAGTAATGCTCTGCCCACCAGCCACGCCCCCAGCAACACAACTTAAAACAAATGTGTCCCCCTTTGGCAATTTGAAATGTTGGGAGGTATGCTTTGAGTACCAGAGGGGTACCCAATGAATTGCTCTGCAATGCGTTACCTACCCCTCTGGCAATAAAAGGGTTAACGTTGCATTATTCTCTTTACCCGCTCTCTTATTAACTACCTCTGTTTTCACTCATCGTTTATCAAATTCTAAGATATAGAACTCAGCTCAGTCATAAAGCCATCTGCATTGTCAATGAAAGATTTATTTTGCTGTATTTGCTAATACATTATATTTCACCCCTGAGGCAGCCATTTTTGTTGCTGTTTTAATCAAACAACTTTTTTGTGATATTTCGATAAGCAGCTCTGCAAAACCAGGAGACTTTGTATTTTTTATAAAATATCAATAAGCGGAGACTACTAACATGGCAGTGGACACTTATCCAAAAGGCGGAAAATATATTCTATCTTTAAAGAAAAGGGGATTAAATAACACATTGCTTCACACTGAATTGTGCACCCTTGTGGCCCTTACAGGCATAACATTTCATATGAATGAAAAAACACACTAGGAAATGCATACAGCTCTAACGGCCATATTCCACAAGCTAAGGAGGTGCAGTTCTAGAGCAAACAACTGCATTAAGTTAATGAGATGTTTTATATTTTCTTATAATGCAGTTGGTTTGTCCCAGAATTGCTAATGTTTTACTTTCTGCATAAGGCTGTAAACAAGTGTTTCTCAGTGTTAGTCCTCTGAACACACCAGACCAGATTTGCAGATGTTCCTAGTTGATCACATGTGTGCATACCTGGGAACTTTCCGGTTTTCCCCCTGAGACTCCGGGTTTGACAATGAATTACCAGGTCTCCGGGGCAGAGTCAGATTCTCCGGATGTGGGGAAATCCTGCCCACTTGTGCTCAATCCCACCCTGTTCCTCCCACTCCGCGCCCTCTTCTACCCCTTCCCTAGTGCATTCTATATGTTTTTTTATGTTTAGTAGTCCCACCCCTCATCACAATTAAGCCCCACCCCTTTTTAATGATGCAAATTGCGTCTTTTCTCTACTCTCATCGGCACTAGAGGGCTGTCCTCTGGGCAGCCCCAAGTAAGAAGTTCCCAGGTATGCATGTGTGTAATCAGTGGGTCAGTCATTGTGATGGATCCACTTGTGAGTAAGTAGGGATATCTGGAAAACCTGAGCTGTTGGGCCACAGACTGGAGTTGGGAATCACTGCTCTATACCATATGCATAAGATCATGTCACACCTATCTCATTCATGTATGTGTATATATATATATATATATATATATATATACAGAAAGTAAATAATAAGTAATGCATTAGATGGAATGAGTGAGTGAGAGAAAAGAGAGAGAGAGAGATTTCTGCATTGTTCTGTAACATAATGTTATAAATACGCAGATTCTAATGTTTGTCTTTTTTTACAGATAGCATAACTGATCCCATTGATGGTAATCTAATTTTCTTTTTTGTCTTTTAAAGGGTAGCAATCTAATTTACATATCACTGTGCCAAGTATCTTCTATTCATTTAAACATTTCTGTTTTAACTATCATTTGTTTAGTTTCCTAATAAATAAAATAGAACTGCGAGTCATTGAGGAGGTAATGAGCAAGTAACTTAAAAACATGTTAAAACTGAATATTTTACAAGTTATTAATTAGTGTTCCCACTTCTGGGAAGGTCAGCATTAAAAATGTATAACCTTCCATGTATCAGTCTGTAAGAAGCTTCTAGCCCCACCTCCTGTAACAGTTAAAGCAGTCAGTGGTAGCCTAGTTCCATTTGGCTATGCATGTAGGAATGACATCACAGCAGCCAACAGTTTATAATGCTGCTACTACCAGAGGATAGAGTAGCAGTGATCAACTAGTAAAAGAATGGATTTTAACACACACATGCACTCACGTGTATACAAACTCAATTCCTTTAATAAAATAAATATCACATTAATTAAACATAATTAAGTTAAACAAAGTTTGTTGTACTAGTTACATTGCTCTGTGGCATAAAGTTTAAAGATGTACCAGGTAAACCAACAATAGCTGTACCAGGTAATGAGGATAATATAAATAGTCTTTTTAGTATGTTTTCTTTCCCTAAATAAAGGAGAACTGTCTGTGTCCTTGAAATAAGTGGCTTGTAATATGTTTCATAGAAGGGAATTTGACCTTCATACAGCAGTCAGAGATATCTATTAGTGATGAGCGAGCACCCCAATGCTCGGGTGTTCGGGTGCTCTGACCGAGCACCCCCTGAGGCTCGAGTGCTCGGCCGAGCACCCGAGCCCCATTGAAGTCAATGGGAGGACTCGAGCATTACACCAGGCACCCCCTGCTCTGATGAGGGGAGGGTGCCTGGTCCATAGGAAAAGGGCAGAAAAACATGGAAACACTACAGAAATGGTTCAGGGACAGCATAGGGAGGATGTCTGGATGCACCTTGGACTCCAACATCGCTGCTGGGAACGATCTTTCGCCCGTAGTACGCCATTTTTACAGACTGACCATAAAACACACAAAAAGGAAAATAAAAACGACTTTAGGCGAAAAATTGTTACCAAACAATATTTGCTGTATATTTACTTGTATATCATCTGCAAATTATCCCAAAAATTTCCTTGGTTTTCGGAAGTGAGGCCATGATTAAGAGGGAAACGTGCGCAGAGGCAAATTCTCCCAAAAATTTCCTTGATTTTCAGAACTGAGGCCATGATTAAGAGGGAAACGTGCGCAGAGGCAAATTCTCCCAAAAATTTCCTTGATTTTCATAACTGAGGCCATGATTAAGAGGGAAACGTGCGCTGAGCTGACCATCTAAAACATTATGGGTGAGGGTCTGCTGCAGAGCTGACCATCCTAAACATTATATGCGAAGGCCCGCTAGTGAGCTGACGCTATAAAACATTATATGAGAGGGCCCGCTAGAGAGCTGACCCAATAAAACATTATATGAGAAGGCCCGCTGGTGAGCTGACCTATATAAAAATTGGCAAACAGGGCCCGCTGGTGAGCTGACCCTATATAAAAATTATATCACAGGGCCCGCTGGTGAGCTGGCCCTATATAAAAATTATAGCACAGGGCATATGGAAGAGGAGGAGGAGGATGAGAAGATTAAGAGTCAACCATATACCCGTTTTTTGGGTGGAAGGGGTGAATGGGAATACAGAGTATTCCCATCATTGTAAATAACATATATAAAGTGAGTTTATGTTCCCCCGGGGCTTTCCTCCAGTGGAGTGGAGAAGTCAGGGGAAATCCAGGCCTTGTTCATTTTTATAAGTGTCAACCTATCAGCATTGTCGGTGGAAAGGCGGATACGCTTATCTGTTATGATGCCACCAGCAGCACTAAATACCCGCTCAGACAGAACACTGGCGGCAGGGCAGGCCAGCACCTCCAAGGCGTAGAGTGCCAGTTCATACCACGTGTCCAGCTTGGACACCCAGTAGTTGTAAGGCACAGAGGGATCATTGAGGACGCTGACACGGTCTGCTACGTACTCCTTCACCATCTTCCAAAACTTTTCCCTCCTTGTGACACTAGGCTGCGCATCAGGGTGAGGGTGCTGGCGGGGTGTCATGAAGGTGTCCCACGCCTTGGAGAGTGTTGCCCTGCCTTTCTCGGAACTGCTGTGTGCTCCCCTTTTCTCCCCTTCTCGGTTGGCCAAGGTAGCACGTACTCTGCCGCCAGCGTTGTCAGATGGAAAATTTTGGAGCAATTTTTCGACAAGAACCTTCTGGTATTGCACCATTTTGCTTGTCCTCTCCACCGGAGGAATGAGAGATGAGAAATTCTCTTTGTAGCGGGGGTCCAGAAGGGTGAACACCCAGTAATCCGTGTTGTCTAAAATGCGTACAACGCGTGGGTCACGGGAAAGGCAGCCTAACATAAAGTCAGCCATGTGTGCCAGAGTACCAACAGTCAAGATTTCGCTGTCCTCACCAGGAGGATGACTCTCAATATCCTCATCCTCTTCCTCCTCTTCTGCCCACCCACGCTGAAGAGATGGAACTAAAGTTCCATGGCTACCCTCTGTAGCGGAGGCAACCGTGTCTTCCTCCTCCTCCTCCTCCTCCAATTGTCGCTGAGAAGACGAAGTGAGGGTGCTCTGGCTATCACCTTGTGTAAGCTCTTCCTCCCCCATTTCCACCTCTTCCACATGCAAAGCGTCGGTTTTAATTGTGAGCAGCGAGCGTTTCAGTAGACACAGAAGTGGGATGGTTACACTGATAATAGCGTTATCGCCGCTCACCATCTGTGTCGATTCCTCAAAATTGCGTAAAACCTCGCAGAGGTCTGACATCCATTCCCACTCCTCACTTCTGATTACAGGAAGTTGAACGGAGAGGCGACGACCGTGTAACAGCTGGTACTCCACTACTGCCCTCTGCTGCTCACAAAGCCGGGCCAACATGTGGAAGGTGGAGTTCCAGCGCGTGCTCACGTCACACAGCAGCCGGTGAGCTGGCAATTGTAAGCGCTGCTGCAGCTTCAACAGGCCGGCTGAAGCTGTTGATGACTTACGGAAATGTGCACACACGCGGCGCACCTTGGTCAAGAGATCATGCACATTGGGGTAGGTTTTTAGAAATCGCTGCACCACTAAATTAAATACATGCGCTAGGCATGGTACGTGTGTGAGCTTGCCGAGCTCCAAAGCCGCCACCAAGTTACGCCCATTATCACACACAACCGCCACCAAGTTACGCCCATTATCACACACAACCATGCCTGCTTGCAGGTTGAGTGGCGAGAGCCACTGCTCGGTCTGGTGACTAATCCCCTGCAACAGCTCTGAGGCCGTGTGCTGTTTGTCCCCAAGGCAGATCAGCTTCAGCACGGCATGTTGACGCTTCCCCACTGCAGTGCTACACTGCTTCCAGCTACTGGCTGATGGGGGAGTGGCGCTGTGTGTAGAGAATTCGGAGGTGGAAACGGAGGAGGAGGAGCCAATAACGTAGGTGCTGGTGGAAACCCTGATGGAGGTAGGGCCCGCAATCCTCGGCGTGGGTAGCACCCGTGCCATCCCAGGGTCCGAGTCGCTCCCAGCCTCCACGACATTTACCCAGTGTGCCGTCAGGGAAATGTAGCGTCCCTGGCCACAAGCACTTGTCCATGTGTCAGTCGTTAAGTGGACCTTCCCAGTAACTGCGTTGGTCAGGGCACGGGTGATGTTACGGGACACATGGTGGTGTAATGCGGGGATGGCACACCGGGAAAAGTAGTGGCGGCTGGGGACCGCGTACCGAGGGACAGCTGCTGCCATCAGGCTGCGGAAGGACTCAGTGTCCACAAGCCTAAATGGCAGCATTTCGATGGCCAGTAATTTTGAAAGGTGTGAGGTTAGTGCTATGGCCTGTGGGTGGGTGGCTGGGTACTTTCTCTTGCGCTCAAATGCCTGGGGTAACGACATTTGGACGCTGTGCTGGGACAGGGAAGTGGATGTGGTCGCTGATGGTGCTTCAGATGCTACAGGTGCAGGGCGGGAGGTATGCGGGCCTGCGCCTTCAACAGGCGATTGGCCGGTACCGAAAACAGGGGAAGAGGAGGCAGTGGTGTGGCCTGCAGACACAGATGGGCGATCCAGGCGTTCCTCCCACTTACTACGGTGCTTGGATGCCATGTGTCGGATCATGCTGGTGGTGGTGAGGTTTCTAGTGTTCATGCCTCGGCTCATTCTGGTGTGGCACAGGTTGCAAACTACAATTCTTTTGTCGTCCGCACTTTCCTTAAAAAAACGCCATACCGCGGAACACCTACCCCTTGGCAAGGTAGATTTACGCAAGGGGGTGCTCCGTGGAACATTTGCGGGACGGTTTGGTGCGGTCCGCCTTCTTTCTGTAGCCACACCACTGCCTCTTCCAGCCTGTTGCGGTGCTGCAGATGGCTCACCTTCAGGACTGCTGTCATCGCTCGGCTCTACACCTTCCCAGGTGGGGTCAGTCACCTCATCGTCCACCAAGTCCTCCTCCACTTCCTCACTCTGATCATCCTCCTCAAGTCTTGATCCCACCACATACTCAGTCATTGACAACTGTATAACATTCTCCTCAACAAGGTCTTGAGACGGAAATAGTGGTTGATTTAATGGCAACTGTGTCTCATCATCATCATCATCATCCACTACTTCCTTTGACCTTAAATGCCGTTCACATCTGTCATCTTCTTGTGATTGGGTAGCCTCTAGAGGTTGTGAATCAGGGCACAAGATGTCATGTTCCTCTGCAAGCGTGCTTGGAGAGAGGGTCAAATGAAGGATTGGTGATGAGACGAGCTCCTCACTATATCCCAGTGTGGGATCACTTCTTTGACCAGACCGTGTATGGTGGGAGGAAGGATGATCAGAGTGAGGATTATGTTGACCAGACTCTTGGCTACTGAGAGTGGACTTGGTGGAAGACAGGGTGGTGCTTAACCGACTGGAAGCAGTATCAGCTGTCATCCAACCGACCACCTGTTCGCAGTGGTCGGACCTCGAGAGTGATGTCCTGCGACGCCCTGTAAAATTACACATGAAGCTAGGTATGGTGGATGTCTTTCTTTCTTGTGCTCTGGCACCAGGCACAGTTTCTCCGCGTCCTGACCCGCGCCCTGAACTTTCAGGATCACGTCCACTTCCCCGTCCCTTTTTACCCGCCTTCTTCATCTTACACAGAATATGTGACTTTAATATTTGAGTTTGAAAACTTAACAGTATTTCTTATTATTCTGCAACTGTACAGAGTACACAGAATAGGCTGCTAAACGGCGGTGATACACACTGAATGGAATATGTGACTTTAATATTTGAGTTTGAAAACTTAACAGTATTTCTTCCTATTCTGCAACTCTGCAGAGTACACAGAATAGGCTGCTAAACGGCGGTGAAACACACTGAATGGAATATGTGACTTTAATATTTGAGTTTGAAAACTTAACAGTATTTCTTATTATTCTGCAACTCTGCACAGTACACAGAATAGGCTGCTAAACGGCGGTGAAACACACTGAATGGAATATGTGACTGTAATATTTGAGTTTGAAAACTTAACAGTATTTCTTATTATTCTGCAACTCTGCACAGTACACAGAATAGGCTGCTAAACGGCGGTGAAACACACTGAATGGAATATGTGACTGTAATATTTGAGTTTGAAAACTTAACAGTATTTCTTCCTATTCTGCAACTCTGCAGAGTACACAGAATAGGCTGCTAAACGGCGGTGAAACACACTGAATGGAATATGTGACTTTAATATTTGAGTTTGAAAACTTAACAGTATTTCTTATTATTCTGCAACTGTACAGAGTACACAGAATAGGCTGCTAAACGGCGGTGAAACACACTGAATGGAATATGTGACTTTAATATTTGAGTTTGAAAACTTAACAGTATTTCTTATTATTCTGCAACTGTACAGAGTACACAGAATAGGCTGCTAAACGGCGGTGAAACACACTGAATGGAATATGTGACTTTAATATTTGAGTTTGAAAACTTAACAGTATTTCTTATTATTCTGCAACTGTACAGAGTACACAGAATATGCTGCTAAACGGCGGTGATACACACTGAATGGAATATGTGACTTTAATATTTGAGTTTGAAAACTTAACAGTATTTCTTATTATTCTGCAACTGTACAGAGTACACAGAATAGGCTGCTAAACGGCGGTGAAACACACTGAATGGAATATGTGACTTTAATATTTGAGTTTGAAAACTTAACAGTATTTCTTATTATTCTGCAACTGTACAGAGTACACAGAATAGGCTGCTAAACGGCGGTGATACACACTGAATGGAATATGTGACTTTAATATTTGAGTTTGAAAACTTAACAGTATTTCTTCCTATTCTGCAACTCTGCAAAGTACACAGAATAGGCTGCTAAACGGCGGTGAAACACACTGAATGGAATATGTGACTTTAATATTTGAGTTTGAAAACTTAACAGTATTTCTTATTATTCTGCAACTCTGCACAGTACACAGAATAGGCTGCTAAACGGCGGTGAAACACACTGAATGGAATATGTGACTTTAATATTTGAGTTTGAAAACTTAACAGTATTTCTTATTATTCTGCAACTCTGCACAGTACACAGAATAGGCTGCTAAACGGCGGTGAAACACACTGAATGGAATATGTGACTTTAATATTTGAGTTTGAAAACTTAACAGTATTTCTTATTATTCTGCAACTGTACAGAGTACACAGAATAGGCTGCTAAACGGCGGTGAAACACACTGAATGGAATATGTGACTTTAATATTTGAGTTTGAAAACTTAACAGTATTTCTTATTATTCTGCAACTGTACAGAGTACACAGAATAGGCTGCTAAACGGCGGTGATACACACTGAATGGAATATGTGACTTTAATATTTGAGTTTGAAAACTTAACAGTATTTCTTCCTATTCTGCAACTCTGCAGAGTACACAGAATAGGCTGCTAAACGGCGGTGAAACACACTGAATGGAATATGTGACTTTAATATTTGAGTTTGAAAACTTAACAGTATTTCTTATTATTCTGCAACTCTGCACAGTACACAGAATAGGCTGCTAAACGGCGGTGAAACACACTGAATGGAATATGTGACTTTAATATATGAGTTTGAAAACTTAACAGTATTTCTTATTATTCTGCAACTCTGCACAGTACACAGAATAGGCTGCTAAACGGCGGTGAAACACACTGAATGGAATATGTGACTTTAATATTTGAGTTTGAAAACTTAACAGTATTTCTTATTATTCTGCAACTCTGCACAGTACACAGAATAGGCTGCTAAACGGCGGTGAAACACACTGAATGGAATATGTGACTTTGATATTTTAGTTTGAAAACTTAACAGTATTTCTTCCTATTCTGCAACTCTGCACAGTACACAGAATAGGCTGCTAAACTGCGGCGAAGCACACTGAATGGAATATGTGACTTTGATATTTTAGTTTGAAGACTTAACAGTATTTCTTCCTATTCTGCAACTCTGCACAGTACACAGAATGTGCTGCTAAACTGCGGCGACGCACACTGAATGGAATATGTGACTTTGATATTTTAGTTTGAAGACTTAACAGAATGTGCTCTAATCTGCAACTTTGCACACTAAACAGAATGTGCTCTAATCTGCAACTTTGCACACTAAACAGAATGTGCTCTAATCTGCAACTTTGCACACTAAACAGAATGTGCTCTAATCTGCAACTGTGCACACTAAACAGAATGTGCTCTAATCTGCAACTTTTCACACTAAACAGAATATTTTTTTTTTTTTTTTTTTTTTTCCCCCCACACAAAATAACCTGCTGCCCCCACACACAGTAGTCCTAAAAAGGACTTTTGGTTCTTTTTTTTCACAATTTTTTTTTTTCCTCCCTACACTGCCTTTCCCTTCCTATCCTCAGCTCTCCCTGGCTCAGACTGAGCCGAACTCGATGGTCAGGTGCTATACAGCACCCGACCACGGGTTCTGGCCAGCCAATCAGTGTAATGCCAGCAGCCAACATGGCTGCTGGCATTACACCGATGTCAGAGCCTCCCTGCACGTTTATTGGCTGCGCAGCAGCCGCAAAACGTGCGGGGAGGAGACCCGAACATGGCGGGCGAGCACATGCGGTACTCGTACGAGTACCGCCATGTGCCGAGCAGAGCGATGCTCGAGCCGATCCGAGCATCGGCCGAGCATGCTCGCTCAACACTAATATCTATTGTTTTTTTGCATTTGAACTCTGTAATCTAGGGCATTTTACTGCTCTGGGGAGATTTTCATATCCAATTACAATAATGGGTGGTGCTCTCTATGGTTTATCTCATTCAGACTGATAAAGTCTATTGTTTATTGTGTGGGGCTAACAACTAGATACAGACCTAATATGGTGCACAGCAAATACAAGCAACTGTAGATACCATGCAAACAATATGTACATAGATATAACAATTTGCTGTATGAAGTACATCAAACTAGGTAATGCCTTAAGCCATTGAGGACGGGGGGTGGGGGTTAAGGTACAGGCTCATTTTTAAAACTTTCAATTTCGCCATAGGATGCATTGCATTACAAAATATGGCTAATATTACAGTTTATCACTATATTAAATTCATTATGAGCCAAACTTGTATAGGAGTGATAGTTCCCCTTTAAATAATTATATATTTTCCTTTTTTTTATATAATCTTTCTCTCTTTCAGTATCTCCATACGTAGATCTGGCACGGAGACTCCGGTTTTTGCAGCTGATTCCCAGGTCTCCAGGGACAGACACTGAGTCTCCAGCAGTGGGGAGTTTCAGAAGAAATTCTGCCCACTTCTGCTCCTTCCAATCTAGTTCCTCACACTTCCCGCCCTCTTCTTCTCCTTCCCCACCCAGTTCCTCCCACTTTCTGCCCACTTTTGTGACACATCTGTTAAGCCCTACCACCACCAGTGAGTAAGCCCCACCCCTTTTGAAACAAAACACATCATTTATATCCCCCCGCGGCACCACCGGGGTCGCTTAACAGTGAGTGGGGGGCTTAAGAATCTAGAAAAAAAAAAAAAAGGTAGAATAGGTTGGGAAAGGAGGAGAAGTGGGAGGGGAAAGGGATGAACAGGCAGGGAAGGAGCAGAAGTGGGTAGAGTTTCAAAAGAAAGTCCCACATCCAGAGAATCAGCCTCTGCCCCGGAGACACAGTAATGCAGAGTGAAAACTGGAGACTCCAGGGCAAATCTATGCCAATTCTTACCTCCATTTTTATAATTTAATTGATATCCTTCTACTCTCTCCCCCTCTCCAGTTTAACCCTTTGAGTGCCAGAGGGCTGTGCAACACCTTGCATTGCAATGCATTGCTCACTCCTTGGCAATGAACGGGTTAAAGAAGTTAACATCACGGCAGAGTTCATGTCATTTACCAAGCATTTACGTAAGCATGTTATTACGGCTGTATGAAGAAAGGAAAAGAGTAGCGTTTCAGGAGCAGACCAACTGTACCGTATGGGGAGGGGGGTGGAATTGGGCTTTCACCCTTTGAGTGCCAGGGGGGACACAATGCAGTGCAGAGCAATGCGTTGTGTACCCCCTGGCACTCAAACGGTTAGTGTAGATAGGTCTTCAACACATTGTAAAACATTGCAGTGGAGAAATCTCTAACATTCAGGGTGTTAAAGGGATAGTAATACTTTGTTTTATCTTTATTTTATTTTGTAGGCGTTAAGACTTATATCGTTCTTCATGTTTTTTTATCTCACAAACCTTTATGGTTTGAGAGATATTCGCAAGCAAAGTTTCCCCTCCCGCCCCTTGTACCTAGTGTAAGCCATCTCTTCTCAGATGTGGAATGCAGTCCATAGACCAGACAGATAACAGCAGGTGACAATCTTCTTACTATGAGAACAATGAAATCCCTGCCCCCCTTGACAAGTTTTTCTCAGGTTTTTCCCTTACCTTAATTGAAGATTGTCCATCTCTGCAGTCTACCTGGGCACCTCCCTTCTGACCTGGCTGAGCAGTGTTACATCAGTAAACGTTTCCTCTCCCGCCCCTTTTACCTAGTGTAAGCCATCTCTTCTCAGATGTGGAATGCAGTCCATAGACCAGACAGATAACAGAAGGGGACAATCTTCTTCCTATGAGAACAATGAAAGCCCTGCCCCCCTTGACAAGTTTTTCAGGTTTTTCCCTTATCTTAATTGAAGATTGTCCGTCTCTGCAGTCTACCTGGGCACCTCCCTTCTGATCTGGCTGAGCAGTGTTACATCAGTAAAAGGGGTGGGAGGGGGGCACTTTGTCATTGAATTACTCTTGAACTACAAATCTGACAGAACTAAAATAACACTCTCCAAAGTCCAAATACTATGATGATTAATTAGAGCTGCTTTTATTATGAAACATTACTATCCCTTTAACATTCCTATATAGAGCAATGGGCATTTGGAGAAGGTTTGCTCTCGAATTGCTCCTCTTTTTTATTTTTTTCTACATAACACCCTTTAGGTTTTGTATCAATTGCTAGTTTGTTGTGGAATTTCAGATTCTAATGGAATTTTCTTTATTTTCCAGTTCCTACAACACCTTCTGGCACTTCTGGTAATATATTTAATTTTCTTACATTTATAACACTGATACTGACATGCAGAAATCTCTTAAATGATTTAACACAACTGAGATTATTTACTAACATCTTCTGGTTACAAAGATGAAGAAAAGTCCTGGACAGAAATGTTCCCTTTGGGCCTGACGCACAAAAAAAATATAAATTCTGGGTCAAACCAACTACCCCATGGGTGGGTGGGTAACAATTTCCATTGTTATAAATGGGTCTTTTAGTCCCTGGTATGCTAGAGATCCCCAATACATTAAAAATTGTGAATTTGGGGAACTGATACTTGTCCCTTAAAGGAATAGAATACTTTATTTATTTCAGGCAATAATTTTGTATGTATTAAAGGGATAGTAATACTTCGTTTTAACTTTATTTTATTTTGTAGGCATTAAAAAAACATGAAGAATGATATAAGTCTTATCTCTCAAACCTTTATGGTTTATGAGATATTCACAAGCAAAGTTCCCCTCCCGCCCCTTTTACCTAGTGTAAGCCATCTCTTCTCAGATGTGAATCTGGTTGTAAGACCAGACAGATAACAACAAGGGACAATCTTCTTTGTATGAAAACAATGAAAGCCCTTCCCCCCTTGACAAGTTTTTCAGCTTTTTCCCTTATCTTAATTGAAGATTGTCCCTCTCTGCAGTCTACCTGGGCACCTACCTTCTGCTCTGGCTGACCAGGAGTGGGGATACTTTGCTTGTGAATATCTCTTAAACCATAAAGGTTTGAGAGATAAGACTTATATCATTATTCATGTTTTTTTAATGCCTACAAAATAAAATAAAGTTAAAATGAAGTATTACTATCCCTTTAAAAAAGTAATCCGCTAAGTTGTGAGACTTGGATTCTGGTCTGCGGACTGGACGGATCGACTGCAGAGCCAAAATAGGAGTGGACACCAAGGAAATCTTCATGACGACTACAAAGTGGGCATGGTTTGGGGCAGTAGACTGTCATCATGAAGATTTCCTTGGTATCCACTCCTGTTTAGGCTCTCCAGATGCTCCGTCCGGTCTGCAGGCCAGAATCCAGGTCTGACAGCTTGAGTAGTGACGTGCATAAAAGAGACGGGAGGGGTAAACTTAAAAATGCTATTGCTCCTAAACTTATGTGAAAAATACATAGATTGATTTGTTTATTTCTTTAATATATACAATATTATTGCCTGAAAAAATTAAGTATTACTGTTCCTTTAAGGTGCAGTACAATGCTCTAGAACTACTCATACTCAGATTTCTGATTAAGGCCCACATTAATTATGCTGATGGTGAGCAATTTGGGATCAAACCATCTGTAGTATAGGGAGTTAATATGATTTACCATAGATTTTAAGTGGGACTTTTAACTTCTTCAATGCTGAAAAGGTTTCCAATGTATTGTGCTGCAATACACTGGAGACCTCAGTAGCATTTAATGGGTTAACAACACCCCCTAAATCAATAGGAATTTTGGAAATGTTTATATACATATTTTCTTTGTGCATAAAGCCCTCTGTATTAAAGTGGATGTGTCACCTATGGACAACATCCCATAAATAGTTAGGTGACATAGCCAATGAGAGCGCTCCAGCTTACAGACAGAAGCCTCCGTCATCGGCAGAGCAGAGCTTCGGGCTGCAGTCTGTATGGAAGTGGCTGCAGCCCAGATGTTAAATTTAAGTGAAATCAAAACTTTAAATAAAAAATAAATAATGTTTTCATCGTATTGGCTATATCAACTATTTATGGGATGTTGTCCATAGGTGACACATCCACTTTAAATAAAATTGGAGCAATCTGGATATGAAAAATGAATCTTACGTATAAAAGAAAAGCTCAATAAAATCAGAAGTTTTTGTATTTGATAAGTAGGTTTCATTTCCATTTTTTGTCCTAAAACTGCCAGACGCTGACAAAAAATACATATAATAATTCACACAGTTTTTTTACTGATGTTTTTTCTTTTTGGTGGAGACGATCTACATCTCTCCTGAAACTCAGCCTTTTTTGTCAATTTAATGTGAAGTGACAAATTTTGAAATGATTGTCCCTTAAGGAATTAATCCTTTGAGTGCCAGAGAGGTATCCAACGCATTGCAACGCATTGGGGGAGGTTCACTAAGCGGTGATAAAGTGGGGATAAATAGGTGATAAAGTGGAGATGACTTCTCCAGTGATATAACTTGCTCAGTTCCTATATTATTCTATAGAGCCTATACACTAAGATCTCTAAAGCTGAAGAAATCTTAGTACATAGGCTCCATATAATAATATAGGAACTGGAGAAGTGATATCACTGGAGAAGTCATCACCACTTTATCACCATTTTGTGACTCTCCTTCCTGGGTTGCGTTGAGGGAGGAGATGCACTAAGGTGTGCTAAACAGGTGATAAAGCAGAGATGATGTCTCCAGTGATATCAGTTCTCCAGTTCCTATGTTATTCTATGGAGCCTATTCACTAAGATTTCTTCAGCTTTGGAGATCTTAGTGTATAGGCTCTATAGAATAACACAGGAACTGGAGAAGTGATATCACTGGAGAAGTCATCTCCACTTCATCACCACTTTATCACCGCTTAGTGAATCTCCCCCCAATTCCTATGTTCCTCTCTGGAGGTTATGCACTAAGATCTCCAACGTAGAAGTGCATTGGCTCCATAGACTAACACAGGAATTGTTGAAGTGATATCACTGGAGAAGTCATCTCCACTTTATCACCTCTTTATCACTCCCTAGTGCATCTCCTCCCCTCCATGTGTTGGATGCCTCCCTGGCATTCATTAGGTTGATAATAATCTATATTGGCTGACTTATAAATTCTTGAATGCTTGAAAGCAGTTATACAAGCCCTATTAAAAATTAAATTAAAGTTGTATTTTTTCCTTATAGTGCAGTTAGTGTGCCTCAGAATTACTCTACATTTCCCTTTATAAATATGCCTCAGTGTCTCAATACACTATACCCGTGCTTCCCAGCCCTGCCCTCAAACACCCTTAATAGGTTTTGTCTTTAGGGTTTCCCTGATTTTGCAAAGGGGAAATAATTACATAGCAAAATAGTAAATTAGGTTGAAAAAAGACAGAAGTCCATCAAGTTCATCCTTTGCCTTATAACCCAGTGACGTGAAAATTATATAGCTTTCTAGGATTTCTTCTCCAAGCTTTACAATTTAGACCCTCCTTCCTCTTCCAGTGAGTCCCATCTTTCTCAAATAGGCAGCTTTCTCTCTAAATCGGGGATCCCCCAACCTACCGACCAAATAGCCAAACAAATGGAATAACCTTTTACATCACTCGAACTGGAATCTGCCTTACGATACATGCCGGTGGGCAAATGTCCGGAACCTTATGGTTTCTTAGTTTTATACTATAGGACATTTCAGGGAGAGCTCCTCCCTCACCTCCTCTCCACCTTCGATGGAGTCTTACATGGTCATCGCTTCGCCCCTAAATCTCTTGAAGCCCACATTGTGATCATTCCTAAGGCAGGGAAAGATCCTATGCTTTGCCAGAATTACAGCCCAATATTTCTGCTGTATGTGGATATATAATTATTCACAAAAGTCCTAGCTAATCATATTTGTACCCATCTTCCACTGCTCATCCACCTGGACAAATGTGGATTTGTCCCAAAATGAGAAGCCTGACATAACCCGTCCACAGCTAACTCTCTTTTTCATTTGTCCAAACACAGCAACGCTCCCACAATCTTTTTATCCAACCATGTCAAAAAGACATTCGATGGGGTGAATTGGGTTTATATGGAGTCTGTGCTATGGTACTCAGGATTTCAATCAAATATGCTCTCAGCTATCTTGAGTCTGTATAACTCCCAGTCTGCCAGGGTGTCAGCCAATGGTGTTCTCTCTGACTCCTTTCCCATCCGGAACGGCACCAGGCAAGGTTGCCCCCATCCCCTATCCTCTTCATTCTCACCTTAGAGCCACTCCTATACCTGATTCGCAAGGACCCTAACATCACAGGTCTGACCTCAGGCGACGAAACCTTCAAAATTTCGGCATATGCAGATGATGTTCTATATTACATTTCCAACCCCTTTTGCTCTTTCCTTCCTCTGCTGTGCCACATCGAATAATCCACCCTATTCTCCCAAGCGTAGATAAACTATAGTAAATCAGAATTTCTTAATGTAAATCCGACTCCTACCGATCCAAAGCTGATACACGTGTGATTTAAGTTCCACTGTTCCCATGAGTATATCTCTTATCTTGGGGTACTACTGGCCTCTAATTTAGAGACACTACCTACCCCAATCTTTCCCCCCTTCTTAAGTCTGTAACCTCAGATCTTAATAAATGGGATTTTCCCTTTATCTCGTAGATGGGAAGGGTAAACACAATTAAAATGATGGTTCTCCCAAAAGCCATTTACCTCTTTAACTCCCTACCTGTTCACATTCCTTTACACTCTACAGTCCGTTATCCTTAAATTTGTTTGGAAGGGGAAATGATCCAGGATAAGTAAGGATATTCTCTTCAGCAATTGGATGCAAGGTGATCTTGGCTTACCAAATCTCACCAATACTATCAAGCAGCTATTCTTGCTAAGCTTTTTTACCTTCATCCTAGAGACACTAAAAGGTGGGCAAAGTCTTTCTTCCACTTACTCCAAGGCACAGCCCCCTCTAATACCTCTTGTCCCCCAACAAGCTCTGTACCCTAGATCACCTAGTTCTCTCTCATTTGTTTAGCACATGCCATACTTTCCTCATCTCTCCAACTCTCACCTCCCCCTTCACCTCTAGAGTCCTTATAGATAATCCAGATTTCTCACCTGGGGTACTGAACACTGCGTTTAGACCTTGGCAGCAGAACAACTTAACTGAACTAGGTTCCCTGGCCAGCCTAGGAACACCTCTATCAAAAGACTGACTTTGACAAATGCTATATGTGAATAAAATTCCTTCGATTCTTCTGCTACAGGTGCAATCTTGGATTAACCATAAATCCTCACAAGGCTATCCCACCAGACCGCTAACCCCCTTTGAACTCAGGTTATGACATTTATATAATGCCAGAAGGCATCTAGCCTTTGTCTATAGACTCCTCAATGATCCCCCCTCTGACAGATTACAGTTTTTCAATGTGAGACAGACCTAAACATAACATTTGACCCGGTCACGTGGAAGAAAATTATCTGACTCAATTGTAGAAACTCCCTAGGCACTTCCATAAAAGAATTAAACTATAAACTGATCTCACACTGGTATAGCACTCCGGTGCAATTGGCTCGTGCATATCCCCAATTAACGAACCTTTGTTGGATGATGCCAGATTGATAGAGGTACCTTGTTCCATATGTAGTGCTCCTGCCCTTTCATCCGAACCTTCTGGATTCAGGTGGTTCAGAATATAAACTCTATCCTGAACATAGATTTAGACCTACACCCCCTCAAATGTCTGTTTTTATTTGATCCATCTCAGGCTACTTACAGAAATAAACAAGAAATATTCCTTGCACACGCCCTATTAAATTTGGAAAAATCTTTGATACCTCTATACTGGAAATCTGATAAGATTCCTATGATTTCAGAATGGATTGACAAAACCAACTCATATAGCTCTATGGCTAAATGCCAGGCAATCACTTGTGATGATCTACCCTGTTTTCATTCTGTGTGGTCACCATGGTACCTCTCTCAGGGCCAACAACACTGTGCCCCTAGCCCCCCCCACACTCTCCCATAGACCCTCTGTGTTAATGGCACACTAACTTCCTCCAAATGACCACCATAAGTGGTTCTTTCACTTGAAGTCCTGAGACCCTTCCCCTCCCATCCCTCCCTTTAATTTTTTTCTTCTATCTCTCTCTCTCTGCCTTTTCCCCCTCTGTTTTCCCATTTCACAGCCTTTTTCTTCTCTGACTTTCCCCATTGTCTGCTCTATACTGTTATCTCCCCATTAGAGTCTGACCTGTGGTTGGATGTATTGGACCCCCATACTTTGTGGCTTTCTTACCACTCCTCACACGCATAGTCTCCTGTTCTCAGTTTACTCATATAGACTGGAATTACACTGGATCTCTTCTCTTTTTTGTTTTCTCTTCTTTCTTTTTTTTACTTCGACATGCATGACGTGTTCTTTTGGATGTTTCTATGCATAATTCTTTATTGTATTAATTGGATACTTTTATGAATTTTTCTTTCAAATAAAGCTTCTTTAAAAAAAACCAAAACAGAATTTTATAGCTTTCCTGCTGCCAAATAAGTTAGTCTTTATCAGACCTTCCTGTTCTGCCTACTAATAAACAGTATAACCCTGTATGTTCCCTTTTGACAGAAAGGTATCTAATCTTCTCTTAAATGTATCCATTGTATCTGCCATAACCATCACCAATTATATGACTGAACCCACTGAGTAACTTACCTGAACCCAAGCAAGGAAATCCAAAAGTCTTGGTCTGTGTTGGAAATAGGAACCATTATATCTATAAAGTAAATATCTCAGTTCTGAAGACCGTAGTGTTCCTTACCCATGATTATCAAGTATACCTACTTTAAAATGGGACTTTCACCTTAATTCAAGTTTGCATATTTGAAAACTGCATTAAAGCTGTCTATGTGTCATGTTTTGCTTGTTACCATATGCTAATGTATGCTAATATCAGTACTCTTGCAATACCAGTTACATTTCAAATGTTAATTAAGCTTTTTGCTGATAATTCATATGATAATTAAGCCTTTTCTGTGATGTGTCATACTGTAATGAAGGTCTCAATGCTGTTCATATGCTAATGAAGCTCTGTGCTGTACCAGGAAATGTTCACTTTCACTTTTCCCAGAAATAAGCGTGAATATCTTCTAAACTATACATCTGCTAGAATGCTGGTTAACATAACATATAGGCAGTTTTGAATGAAGTTTGCTAATATGTAAAGAAAATTCAAGGTTATGAGTGTACTTTAAGTTCACATGGGCACCATTAGCTTAGCATTTCTAATACTGCTATAACTCTCGAAAACAGAAGAGCTGCTTCCCATGGTGCTTTTCACATGGTTGACAATCATCTCATGTGCTGGAACCTCAGCTCAGCATGCTGCATCTGTGTTCCCTGCAGAATGTAGTGAAGATGCAGCAGAGCTGGTCTGCATGACAGCATAAAGGGCCACTGTGCAGCTTGTTCTGATGGGCAATTATATTGTTCTGGTGCTCTCTGCAAAGATTCAATCTATAGAGGTCCACATGGGTATCAGCCACATCCTAAAATACCCACCCTGTGACTTAATAACCAAAGGAATGCACATAGGGAATGCAGGTACATTGGAGGTGAGCTAACACTGGTGGGCTGATCAGACATACAGTGCAGTACTGTCAACTTGCCAGAGTGACCCTAGCCTAGCCAGTGAAGTTTTGTTGGATGCCCATGCATAATCACAGGTGAAGTAATCAAAATTAATTATCCACTAATTGCACACATCAGACTAGGACATCCTTACAACTTGCAGTGTTAGGAGTACTTGAGGATCGTGGTTGAGAAACTATATTCTAGACTAGGGCAGGCAAGTTTGGCTCTCCAGTTGTTGGATACATGCAACAACTTCCATCACCCCCCTTCCCTCCCCACCAGCCAATGGCTGGCTGTTGATGAAGAATGTTGTAATACTCAACTGCAGAGCCACAACTTGCCTATCCTCTGCTCTAGACTGTCATGGCTTCTCTGCAACCCTGATTGCCATAAATAGGTTTTGATGAAAAAATGATTACACTTGAGATTCTGTCTTTGCTTGTAAATTATTGCATATCTCTTACTGTGGTCTTTTTTCTTTTCAGGCACACACGCATCATGGGCTATTATCACATTTGGTTTTCTATTCATGGCAGTGTCTTTAATACTGTAAACTATAATGCAGGCCATTTTTTTATCATAATATTGATCAACATAGAACATCTTTTGATAAAACGGGTGATTTTTCTGCCTTTTTATGTATATGGAGCAACCTTTGTGTACTGCAAGACTTGCATCTTTAGCACAGAAAACAGCAACCAAGAGTCCTAGGGGGAGATTCACTAAGTGGTGCTAAAGAGGTGATAAAGTGGAGAAGACTTCTCCAGTTTATCACTTCTCCAATTCCTATGTTATTCTATAGAGCCTATTCACTAAGATTTCTTCAACTGTGGAGATCTTAGTGAATAGGTTCCATAAAATAACATAGGAATTGGAGAAGTGATAAACTGGAGAAGTTATCTTCACTCTCTCAGATCTTTATCACCGCTTATTGAATCTCCCTCCAGAATAAATGCTAGGGCAAAGTAATTGTATATAATTCTTCATAACTTCCAAACAACTTCTTTCTACTAGAAATATATCTAATTTTCACCATTGTATCTGCCATCACCACATGCCTAGGCGAAGAGTTAAAC
This sequence comes from Rhinophrynus dorsalis, assembly GCA_037306005.1. Lineage (NCBI taxonomy): Eukaryota > Metazoa > Chordata > Amphibia > Anura > Rhinophrynidae > Rhinophrynus > Rhinophrynus dorsalis. The sequence goes on from CM074725.1 coordinate 41,739,691, forward strand.
AAATTTACAGACCTTACTGTAAAGGATCCCTTCCTCTTCTGAAATTGAATCATTCATTTCTCTGGCCCCCAGCTATTTGATCAGACACTGGGATGAATATTTCACTATAATTCAGTTGGTTAGCTCGAAGATTGCTACCCTAATGTTTTCTGTCTAAGGTCTTCAATTGTTATATTCTATAAAAAATAGTAATAAATTAATATCGAAATTATATTCTGTTTAATGACTCTTTATACAATCAATCATGGGACCAATGAAGAAAAATATAAACTTATTTTACATATGACATTTTGTTTGTTGTAATTAATATATGTATAAGAGGTGATTAAATAGACAGGCATATTATATGTGATATTTGGTCCTATTGGCATTTTCTAGCTAATGAGCCTGTGCGCCTGCATGCAGAAATCATTATAATAGGTTCAATTCAGTATACAAAAACATGTGCAGTTCTGGAGCAAACCAACTGCACCATAAGGGGGGAATAAGTTTTACCAAAATTCCCATTGATTACAATGATTTATTTAATATATTGAAGGCTAGAGGTCACCAAATCATTGCTAAGGAATGCTTTGGAAACCTCTCCAGCATTCAAAGGTTAAAAAGCCCATTCTAATCTACAAGAATATTTATGTTACCTCTGTGGTGTAGTTGGTTTGATCTAGAACTGTAGCTCCTTAGCTTATTAAATTGCAACTTATATACAGACCACCTCAGTGAACAAAACATTTACACCACCTGGAGGTAGTATAATGGTACTGCACCTAATTCTCTTTTGCCTAGTTTATAAATAGCCTGTGCATTGTCAATCACACCTCTAAATGACCATACACTACCAACTGATCCGGATGCGTAGGCCTCAGAGACTACTATGGAATGGAATGCCAACTATTTGCAGGACACAGAACTCACAGTGGTCGCCAAACTTGTCCTCAGAGTTTAATTGCATACTATAGGCACATGCAAGGGACTGCAATTTAGAGTGATTTGCTAATGTTTATTGAAGGGATGTCTATTCCAACATCACAGTATTTTGCGATCTCACCTGATTAAAGACTTACACCACAAAAGATTGCAATGCTGGGATAGCCATCCTTTCAATAAACATAAGCAAATCACTTTGAAGTGCATTTTTTTTCATGCGCCTGTATTCTACACTGCCCAACCCTTGGTGCAGCTGTTTCTGCACAAGTTGTGTATTGTACACAGGACAACATATACATGTCTGGTGCCCCTAGGTAAAAGCATCCAAGGTGCGCTTAGCACCACCCATGACCACATACCAAAAGAGATATGCAAACTGATAAACTGTATATCATAAACTAGGGCAATTAGGACTGATCTGGTCCCACCAATGACTCAGAATTTGGGAGTGACCAGCACAGTTTAGACACTGCCCCTCAAAACTTTGTGCTTTAGGAAGTTGCCTACTTTGCCTAATGGGAAATCCAGCCCTGTCTGTATACAAGTACAAAGCGGCAACAGGACCAGAGTTGTTCATCTAAACAATCAATTGCAACAAAATACGTTCTAAGCCGCATCCCCATCACAATGTTTCCCACATCCCAATCACTATAGTTCATTTACTTCATATGTGTATGTTATCAGAAAGTCCAAAGGAGACATGGGTCTAGTATGAAAAGGTTTACTCGTACTTCCCCAAGACAAATACTGCTCACCAGAGCATAAGGAAGAGGATGGGGATATACCATGAAGACGAGGACCAGTTCTGGAGCAAATCAACTCTACCATAGGAGACCCCCTAAATATTCACATTGATTAAATTGAACTTTTAACTACTGGAATTCTGGAGAGGTCCTCAATGATTTGCTTCGCCATGCATTGGAGACCTCTTTAGCATTCAAGGGGTTAAAAAGACTTATTTAACCCCTTAAGGACTAATGACGAAGCAGGACATCACGGCGGACCATCACTTAAGGACCAAGGAAGATAAACTGGATCTGTGGGAATTAAACCTTTTATCTAATGGCTGTAAAGGTTTAATTCCCACAGATCCAGTGTTATCAACAAAAAGACAGAGTCACCAGTGGGAGAACATTTTTGCAAAATGGAGACAGTGTCAGGGACATTAAATTAACTGTATTGATGGGACAGTTCCGCACTCAAAGGACCAGAAAAATATGGGAGGTTAAATTAATGTTGCAGTTTAATGCTATAAATTATGGTTTGAATAAAGACAGAGAATTCAAGTCACAGTATCACACTGTGGATTAAGCTTTCCAACAGTCCCACTGGGATCGTAAATATCTCTAACTCCTCAGAGGAAGACTGCAAGTTACCATTGACTGTTCAAAGTATCTGGGTCTGTAACTGAGTTTTCTTATCTGATTTCCATTCTAATCAATGCAGTGTCTATTTCTATATAAGAGAGATGTTTTCATATTTATCTGTATAACATGCCTGAGAAAAAGACCTAAGAGGTCTTGAAAGCTTGCATTCTAAATCTGCTTAGTTAGCCAATACAGGTATCAAAAGCTATATTTGCCTCCTGTATTTTTACAGCTAACATAGTACTATCATCTGTTATTCAGGGACACTGTAGAGATGAGAGCAGCAGAATACTTGTCCTCTGCCCTAGGACAGCTTTGGGGACAGTCCACTATACATCAATGGACATCCATGTGAAACCTGATCTTTCTCTGGTGCACCACAGAGTTCTAAGCACTAGAGGAAAAACTGCCCATTGACTGCTGTGGCAGAAAGGGATGCCTGTGGTGGGCAGAAAATTTACATCATTCTCAAAGCTTTAGACTAGCATTACACTACAACAAAGTTGCACTGCGACTCCTATTTGATGCCAGGAGGCAAGGCTCAGTCTAGTGTTTACAGCTCTGCCCTGATGCCATTTTCTTGTAGTCCAGCAGATGCATCACTTCCTGTCACAGTAGACAATGGACAGTTCTCTTTCTAATGTATAGAACTCTGTGCTCTGGAGTCTTCATTCCGGGACTTTGTGTTGTCCCAAAAGGGGACTGTTCGAGACATGGGACACACATTTACAATACAGGACTGCCTTGAGCAATCCAGGATATGTGGTCACTGCCTTGTTATGATGTCACTTAATATAATGATTACTGGGAAAGAAAATGTGCTAAGTATGATTATTATGAAAATAGGCAACAAATACTCAGGACCGGATTTACATCCCAGGGTCCCCTAGGCAAGGCACTCTAAGTGCCATTAGCTTCACCCATGGCCACACCCCACTCCTCATAAAACCCAACCCCCTCTCCCATATACTGTTTTCTGGCACAGAAAGAGCCTTAACCCCTTGGTAGCAAAATAAATCTTCAACACATTGCTCACAATGTGTTTAAGATCTCTCTAGCACCCAAATGATTAAATAATAGACTGTAATAGAGTATAAAACTGGTGGAGGGACACTGAAATTGCTCTGGCCACACCCACCACAGAGAATGTAGGTGTGGCCTGTTGAGGATACACAAAAGAAACAGAAGACCAGGCACTGTATATCTCACATAAAATAAACAATAAATTAGAGATCTTGCTCACAATCGAGGTATGACACACTTTTCACACTGAACAGAATTTGTTAAAAAGAATCAATTACTCATATTTGTGAAACAATATATGCAGTTTTATTTAAGGATAAATAACATTTATATAAAATACAATAATAATTGGTGAATTGGAATATAAAGGTATACAAAATTGACTCAGTATATATCTTAATGCAACCAAGTCCTAGACTAAGATATATTTATGGCATAAAGAAAATATAATACGATAAAATATATCAGGTAACTACACAGATAACATACCAGCACATATAGGGTTAAAACTTACATATAGGTATCCAGAGGTATAAGCTACCAAGATTTGAAGACAGCAGCATTACAAGGGTTAATTGTTCCTTACAATTACAATAGGGCCACAGGTCACGTAACAATCCTTTTATAACCACAATGCACAATATTGCAAGAAGTAATACCTATCTGAAAGACATAAGGTCCCACATCTGCTAAATATAGACTTTAACTATTTATCTGCTGTTCTCAATATGCATACCTCTGGATATAACACAGAATAATGAAATACATTTCCCAGTAAAAATTTGCATTGCCACATTAATTTAATATTAAGCAATTAAAATAAAGTATGGTTATAAAAACACAAGTATAACATGTAAATATATCAGTGTAATATATACCATACATATTATAATGACAAAATCATGTCTGCACACAACTCAGCAGCAGGGGTTAATAGAAGCATGAAGAGTACGGACCAAGCAATTACTCAATCCAAAGTGGAGTACGCTGCCTTGTTCTGTCAGGATTTTCACAATGTGACTTTTCCAACACATCAGATCCACACCTTGATACCACCACGAAGACAATGCAATTTTTAAATAGAACCAGCTATAAAGTACCAGAAGCACAGACAAGAGAAACAGGAAAACTTCCCAGATAGCAAATGCAAATGTTAATATATACATACATACCTGCAGTGGACACCAATGCATTCCACAGCATGCATGTATAGAATTCCACACACACACAATTAACAACTGGCTCTATAAGTGTTAGCAATGCTAGCTAACTATGACTCCCAGTGATCTAAAATTGCTATCAGTCTGATCTCACCCTATTACTACTTTGATTGGACTGTATAACCTCCAAAGATTATTCTAACTTTATAGCAAAATGGCCTCTTTGTAATAGTTCTCAGTAGGTTGGCCAGTTCCACTAGGAAATATTAGAATTAGATTAACCTAGAATATACTGGGGTATAATAATTTTGCACAGAAAGGTTCTGCTCACTTCAGGAACTAGGAAATTCGGCAAACAAAAGCTCATATTTCCCCCTGTACAATGCTTATTTTACCTAAACCCCCATAACAGAAAGGTAAACCCATAATTATCTCATAGGTCACTCCTTAGAGAATTAGCATATTATTAAATAAAATTGGTAAATGCCATATACCAACAACTGGAAGAAATAATCTACCATATCAATAGGTGGCAGTCTACTACTAGGAATTTTCAGGAAAGATTTTAATTGTCAATCTTCCTAATGAGGAACCAAATAAAAAAAAAAAAAAAGTTTCTGAATATGTTCTCTTTTAAGAATGTAATAATTTATCTTCCCACATAGAAAACACCAGGTACAGTTAAATAACATTCCTGTTCAAGGCGAGATAGACTGGGTTTCAAGGATATTTACTTATATGAAAGTCTGAAAAATCCCTTTCTACAAAATGAAACTAATGCTGCTTAAAGAGACAAGCCTCATATATACAAAGACAAAATGGTTTCTGAACAGCATTGAGCAGACCCTCTGACAGGCCAGCATAGCTGAGGCACCCTTCAAAATGAGTCACCCTTCAAAATGTGGAGCTCTAGGCAGCTTCTTAGTCTTCCTATTGAGGAATACAGTTCTGCAAATATTTGAATATTGAGCGTCAGTATAAAGTCCATCCAGTTGAATGGAAAATACAGCACAGGAAAATCCATAGTTAATTATAAATTGTAAAACTCATCCCATGTATGTTTTCCATCCTCCCCTCCTAAGGAGCTTCCAAAGAAGAAGCAATGGCGTAACTATAGGGGTCGCACCTGCGACCGGGCCCGTCACTCCAGGGGCCCGGCCTCACCCTGTGACCCCCTTGTCTGACGCCCTCAATTAAGTAATGCAGAGCACTGGGGCTCTGCATTACGAGAGTGCCGATCTGCCAGAGGGAGATCAGTATTCCCTCCGGCAGACTGGCACTCTCGTAATGCAGAGAACTGGGAGATGACATCATCTCCCAGCGCTCTGCATTATTGAAGAGGACCGTGCAGGAGAAGAGGTCTGTGCAGAAAGAGGCACAGACCTGTCCTCTGCCACTGGACCACCAGGGAGGTAGGAGATTTAGGGGCAATGTGGAAGGGGCGTTGTGGAGATGGGGGCATTATGGAAGGGGCAATGTGGAGATTGAGGGGCATTGTGGAAGGGGCTATGTGGAGATTGAGGGGCATTGTGAAAGGGGCAATGTGGAGATTGAGGGGCATTATGGAAGGGGCAATGTGGAGACTGAGGGGCAATGTGGAGATGGGGGGCAATGTGGAGGTTGCCAATGTGGTCAGGGGGCCTATGGCAATTCTTGCACCAGGGCCCTGTGGCTTCTAGTTACGTCTCTGGGGAGAAGTTTGGGATTCTAAAGGCCTGAAAATTGTAACAAAGTACCATGTCTGTCTGTATGGACGCAATATTCAGTACTAAGTAAATATTAATTGATTCTTACTGGCATTGTGTTGTATTTCTAGATTAAGATGATGATTTTCATTACTAAAAGTGCTTCTTTAAACTAGAATTTCAACATCACAGAAAAATGTAATATCACTCTCAGGAGTAGATTCACTATTTCATAAGTATTTCCTTGTTCTTTTGACAATTAAAAACAAACGTTTATCCTTGCTATGGTCCATCTCAAGGTCAAAAACTTAAACATTTAGTGTCATAGGCTTACATGCTAGTAATTCAAGTCAAATGCCCTATGGCAAACGGTATAAAATGTATTCAGTACTGTACATTCTATGCACATCTAGTATGTATCTGTATTTACATAACATTACAATCAAAAAAGTTTTTTATGTTTACAAATCACATCTTCAAAAGTAGTATACGGAAGAATTTTGTTGTCACGAACATGTTCTTTGTTTATCGTATCAGTAACATCACATACTCTTCTTGATAACCCCTTGAATGCTGAAGACGTATACAATACATTTTTTCTGTTGCTACAAATTTACAACTTTTTCTTTTACAGTGTACCGTAAAATCTCAGGTATAATACGCACCTGTGTATAATACGCAAGTGCATATTATACCAAAGATTTTGGGGAAAACAAGAGTGCCTATGTATGATACGCACCCTTGTTTTCCCCCCTTGCTAAAAAAAATTATAAAGGCTGGCCGATCCCTTCCCTCCCTCCCCCGGGTCAAACCTGCTCTCAAAACAAGCCTTACTAGCTTGAAGTCCGCTTCTTCTGTGGATGAGGCAAAATAAATAGTTCTGCACAGCTTCCTTGCGGGCGGCACGCTTCCCTTTGCCGCCCGCTTCCATCAATGGGCTTGCAGGACCTTCCGCCTACAGCCAATGGTGGTCCTGAAAGCCCATTGATGGAAGCGGGCGGCAAAGGGAAGAGTGCCGCCCGCAAGGAAGCTGTGCAGAACTATTTATTTTGCCTCATCCACAGAAGAAGCGGACTTCAAGCTAGTAAGACTTGTTTTGAGAGCGGGTTTGACCCGGGGGAGGGAGGGAAGGGATCGGCCAACCCTATTTTATTTTTTATTTTTTAAACTCTCGTGTATAATACGCACCCCCCACTTCACATAAGGTGAAGTGGGGTAAAATTGTGCGTATTATACCCGAGATTTTACGGTATATAAATCCAATAGGTTAGATCCAATAGATATATTTATATCCTATATAATAATTTGCTAAAATGTGTGTAAGGATGCAGTCATGCGCAGTACAGCTATCCCGCGCTGCTGCTACATGGGAGCAAGACAATAGCAATTAGAAAAACATGGATAAGTCGCAACAATAATGCAACATTCTCCACACACAAACACAGGGAATGTCATTGATAGCAAAACACTGGTCTAGTTTGAGCTGAACATAAAATGAATGCCAAAAGGTAATCATGTTTTTGTGCAATGTACTTGGATGGCCGGGTATTTTTGATCCTAGAGATGTATGCTTTTAGTGACTCTGTACAGTAAGGAGCACTAGATTTGAGGGCCTTCTGGGGGATATAGGTCCATAGATATTTCAAGAGTTTTCAATCCCAGCAAACACAGGGTATCCTGCTATTCTGCTTTGTGTAAGACACTCTCAAGGACTGACTATACCATGGTTTAAAGTGATAGTATTACTTCAAAATTACTATCCCTCATATTGTAGCCCTTAATAAACTGAGTTAAATGACACCAGCGGCATCTCTCAGACCTTTATGGTATAAGAGATAGCCGCTTTCAAAGTTTCCTCTCCCCTGCTGTCAGCGTTCTGCTGCCAGTAGGAGAATCCGGTCCCGGGACAGGCGGAGGCTCTTCAGCTGAGCCGATATCTCGTTATGGAAGGAAAAATGATTCATTGAAACAGTCTCCTACGTGTGCTTGGTTACCAAGCACACGTAGAAGACTGTTTCAATGAATCATTTTTCCTTCCATAACGAGATATTGGCTCAGCTGAAGAGCCTCCGCTTGATTCAGAGACCGGATTCCCCTGCTGGCAGCAGAACGTTGACAGCAGGGGAGAGGAAACTTTGAAAGCGGCTATCTCTTAAACCATAAAGGTCTGAGAGATGCCACTGGTGTCATTTAACTCAGTTTATTAAGGGCTACAATATGAGGGATAGTCATTTTGAAGTAATACTATCCCTTTAAGAGAACCATAGTGGTCTGTATATAAGTACAAAGTGGGAACAGGGCCAGAGTTGTTCATCTAAACAATCATTTGCAAAACAATATGCTCTAAGCTACATCCCCATCACAATGTTCCATACATTCCAATCACTTTATATGGGTACGAATTTTAAAGCCAGTGAACACGGGTCAACACTGGCGGCGCTGGAATCATGCACAGTACAGATTGCCCTCTCCGCAGCTGATACGGAGCAGGGTTCTCCGAATTCAGACCGTAGTCCTCTTTAAGCACCTTCCTGGGACTGCTTGGTCCCAGGAAAGTGCACAGAAAGGACTACAGTCTGAATTCGGAGCGCCTGGCTCCGTATCAGCCATGGCGCGGGCAGTTTGTACTGTGCATGATTGCAGCACCTCCAGTGTTGACCCGTGTTCACTGGCTTTAAAATTCGTACCCATATAAAGTGATTGGGATGTATGGAACATTGTGATGGGGATGTAGCTTAGTGCATATTGTTTTGCAAATGATTGTTTAGATGAACAACTCTGGCCCTGTTCCCACTTTGTATTTATATACAGACCACTATGGTTCTCTGAAACCATGGTATATTCAGTCCTTGAGAGTGTCTTACACAAAGCAGAATAGCAGGATACCCTGTGTTTGTTGGGATAGAAAACTCTTGAAATATCTATGGACCTATATCCCCCAGAAGGCCCTCAAATCTACTGCTCCTTACAGTACAGAGTCACTAAAAGCTGGCTCTTTTTTTCCTCAACACATTTCTTGCAACCCTTTTGATGGTTTTGATGGTTCTGTGTTCACACCCCAATATCTTAGCAATTTCAAAAATGCTGCATCCCTCTGAAAGACTTTTTACAATTTTTGGCTTTTCAGAGCTAGTTATATCTCTTTTTCTGCCCATTTTGCATGAGGAAATGAATCTGCCTAATAATTATGCACGTCTTGACATAGGATGTTCATCTCCTTGTTTCAGCAACACTAGGGCTAGTGGCAAATAGAAGCATCATTGTATCACTGCCTGACTAAAATCATTGCTGATGATCCCAGTCCCATGCAACAGCTTAATCCTCCTGCTGCTTAGACTGTGCGGGCAGTCTGTATTGTGCACGAGTACAGCGCACGCAGCCATCTCTACTGTGCATGACTGCTTCTGACAAACATCCTTAGCGAATTATAATATAGGATGTTGTCAGAAAGTCCAAAGGGGATATAGAAGCATACCAGCAGCAGCAACAACATCCCAAACAAGAAAATAATCTGAGACAAAAATGGATGTGTTTGTTTCCATTGTGGAAATATTTTCCTATGCTTGATAACAAGCATGTATGCTCCTACCAACCATGGAATATGTATATGCTGTTATTTTTAAATTCTTCAAAGATGATGTCAAGTTGTGGATTCACTATTACACCTAGATGTTCAATCTTTTTACTGTTACATATGAAGAATTAGATAGACTTTAGTTAGGAAGTGAAAAGTGGGAGAATAATTATATTTAAAGAAGAGTCTCTGGGTTGGAGAAAATATATTTTTATTAAATAATGTACTGGAGAAATGATTAATGACAATCCTTAATTGCACCACAAGTCTTAAAAATGCAGTTTCATTTTTAATATTTTCACCCTTCTCTGAATTTCTCTGGGTCCAGTAACCAAGAGGCTGCCTGTATGCTATGACATATACTTGTATTTCTCATCAGACAAGATATAGGTGACCAGAGATAAACCATGTGCTTCAGGAGTGGTGACACAATTCTGCCATGTGTGTTGCTGCACCCTTTTCTTCTAGTTATGAAGTTCTCACCTCCTGACTTCCAGTATTTGGCATAAAGGTTTCCCCTTTGGGCTTTCAGCATATGAAATATACATTCCATGTGTACTTTCAGCACAAGGCTCTAAGAAACGTGTGTATGTGTATTTGTGTGAGTAAAAGTTCACATGCATATAACTTTATTCACTCCAGGGTTCCTTTCTCACTGCATGTGTTCCTCCAGTGCACACTTTCTTCTGTGCACCTTCACTAGAGTCAATACATTTATTGAGGACTCACTTCCTCTTACACTGTGGTCTCTGCTTCTTCTCCCTGCCTGATGTATGCTCTGATGGTCTGTCAGGTCAGTGGTCATCAAGTAAGAGACACATGTACATATTTTGAGTACAAGACTATTTGAGTGAACATGACACCGTTATTTGCTGAGTAGATTAAGAGTTCAAACTTTCAAAACCACTTAGGTCTATTTGCCCCCTTTATCCATGTCTAACACTGTGCCACCCTCTAGTTAATTAGTTTCCGTTGTGCTAGAGTGGACACCGGAACTGAGGGAATTAAATACCACTGCAAGTTCAGACTTAAATACAAAAGTAATGGAATAAAAAATAGTCCTAAACAGTGTCTACGTTTTGTGTTTAATCCCTTAAAGGGACAGTAATGTTTCACAATAAAATTAGCTCCATTTTATCTTTATAGTATGTGGGCCAAGGAGTGTTATTTCAATAGTGTCAGAGTTGTAGTTCAAGAGTAATTGAATGATAAAGTATCCCCCTCCCGCCCCTTTTATCTAGTATAAGCCACCACCTCTCAGATGTGGAATCTGGACAGCTCACAACAAAGGACAATCTTCTAACTGTGATTATAAGGAAAATCTTGCCCCCCTTGACTTGTTTCTCATTATGCTCATGGAAGATTGTCCGTCTCTGCGATCCATCCGGACAGTCTTTTTGCTCTGAGGTGAGCAGTGTTACATCAGTAAAAGGGGCGGGATACTTTATCATTCAATTCCTTTTGAACTAAAACTCTGACAGTAATGAAATAATGCTCTCCATGGTCCAAATACTATGAAGATTAATTGGAGCTGCTTTTATTGTGAAACATTACTATCCCTTTAATGATGGATGACATGCCAGGTCCATTATCGGTGTTTGTGCGTTAAGGATCAGTGACGGTCCTGCCAAGTCATGGAATTCTGGGAGAGCAGCACAGCTACACACCGCTCTGCGATCCCAGAATCCATTGAGCTAAAAAAAAAGTGCTGTGGTTCTCTAGGGCCGCCCACCCAGGATCAGATGGTTAATCAGATGGTTAATTCACACCTTCATCCAGACAGGGAAAAAGCTACATTAAATGGTTTATAAATTCAAATAGGCTTATGTATTAAGAAGTACTGGATCAATTTTGGGGCAATCCAATTGTACCATAGGGGCCAAATCATATTTCCCATTTTTAAATATGACTTTTAACACCTTTTAACCCCTTGCATTCAAGAGCGGTATCCTATTTGTCCGCTATGGTGCAGTGTGTTTGCTACAGAATTCTTTGTCTTCATTTTAGTATATCAGCTTCATAGCAATGGCAGTTGTAGTTTGGCAGCAGCTGGAAAGCCTCATATTGCCCATCCCAGCTACCAGGCAGCAGAACAAGGTTGGAGGTCAGTATGTGTTGCTTTGTGGATACCATGGGACAAGGCTGAGGGGCAGGTATATCAGGTTCTATGGCTACCAGAACAGTGGGACAAGGCTGGAGGCCAGTATTTGTGGCTCTATGGGACAAGGCTGGAGATAAGTATATGTGGTTCTATGGCTACCACAGGACAAGGCTGGAGGTCAGTATGTGTGGATTTGTGGACACTATGGGACAAGGCTGGAGGGTAAGTATACGTGGTTCTATGGCTACAATGGCACAAGGCTGGAGGTCAGTATGTGTGACTTTGTGGATACCATGGGACAAGGCTGGAAGCTAAGTATATGTGGTTCTATGGCTACCAGAACAGTGGGACAAGGTTGGAGGTCAGTATGTGTGGATTTGTGGACACTATGGGACAAGGCTGGAGGGTAAGTATACGTGGTTCTATGGCTACAATGGCACAAGGCTGGAGGTCAGTATGTGTGGCTTTGTGGATACCATAGGACAAGGCTGGAGGCTAAGTATATGTGGTTCTATGGCTACCAGAACAGTGGGACAAGGTTGGAGGTCAGTATGTGTGGATTTGTGGACACTATGGGACAAGGCTGGAGGGTAAGTATACGTGGTTCTATGGCTACAATGGCACAAGGCTGGAGGTCAGTATGTGTGGCTTTGTGGATACCATAGGACAAGGCTGGAGGCTAAGTATATGTGGTTCTATGGCTACCAGAACAGTGGGACAAGGTTGGAGGTCAGTATGCCTGATTCTACTGCAGTGGAACAAGGCTGGTGGCTGAGTTGGAAAAAAGGAGAAAAATTACAAATTTGCAGGAATTCCAGCAGAAGAAGAAAATTGCCATTTTTGGCAGTTTTCTCTTTGTGCTTAAATATAGTCTCTGAATAAATCTTTAGACTAGAATATATAATTCATGGGATTCAATGATAACAGGTAAATATAAAACAAATCAAAGCATGAACAAAAATGCATAGTAAAGTTTATGAGAGTTCATGCTTGGAAGGGACCACGGTAAGTTTTCATCAACAAGATGACGTTCACAGTGAGTCCAATGGAACTTTTGAATAGATTATATGTTATATTTGTTAGTTAAATTTATTTGAATTATGTATTCTATTATCTACAGGTGTAACAAGCCAAGAGATGTGAGAAGCTCTGAGCATGATCAAAAGCAACGTTGCCTGTTCTATGGCTAGTCACTACTTAAAGGGATAGTAATTTTTCACAAAAACAGCAGCTCCAATTTAATCTTCATAGCATTTGAGCCATGTAGAGTGTTATTTCAATACTGTCAGAGTTGTAGTTCAAGAGTAATTGAATGATAAAGTATCCCCCTAAAGCCCCTTTTACCTAGTGTAACACTGTTCACTACTGGAATCTGGTTGCTTGACCAGACTGCTCACAGCAAGGGACAATCTTCTTACTGTGGGAACAATGAAAGCCCTGCCCCCTCTTGACAAGTGTTTAAGGTTTTTCCCTTATCTTAATTGAGGATTGTCCCTCTCTGCAGTCTAACTGGGCACCTCCCTTCTGCTCTGGCTGAACAGTGTTACATCAGTAAAAGGGGTGGGAGGGGATACTTTATCATTCAATTACTCTTGAATTACAGCTCTGACAGAACTGAAATAACACTCTCCATGGCCCAAATACTATGAAGATTAATTAGAGCTGCTTTTATTATGAAACATTACTATCCCTTTAAAAGCATCACATTTTAGCTCTCTAGTCTAGGGTTTGGAGCGGTTTGATTAATATTTTAAACTCTACATAACTGTAAAAAAAATTTTGGGACATTACCGTCCCTTTAAGTTTTTCTTTCCTTTCTTCTACCCTTTTCACACATTACCACACATCTTAATGTCAACACGGGGATAACTACCAATGCATCTGAAGGGGCGGAAGCGCCGAGACTTCAGGGAACTGCAGTCTGGATGATTATAAAAACAAACACTAATTTTCATTTTTTATTTTACCGCCTATCAGTCACAGGATGACCCTCCTTCTTCAAAGTACAAATGTTTTTTTGTTTTTTTTTATTACAAGTCAACACAATGGGGGAACGATTGTTTGCAAGTCAAAAGACAAAAAAAAAAGTCTGTAGGCAAAGTCTCACAATGTGGAAGCAGCTGAGGAAGATTTGTTTTACAGTGTTTTATTTCGTATTGCTACCGCATACTATAGCTCTGAAAGAGTTAATGTGGTTTTCCCTTCTCCTTTCTCATTTCTTACACAGCCTCTGCACCCATCTAACTCCCCCCATCTGATCTGTGTCAAGGGATAAATATTATGTATCCATGGCAAAATCATCTCCCCTCAAAAAATAGCTTGTTACTTATACTTTATAACCAACGTCCCTGAGACAGGGATAATCAAATAGCTGAAGTGACGCAGAGAGTTACTGTAAGAGGAAAAATAGATCAAAATATTGATCAAAGCATGAAAGAAGTATGTCAAAACCATAGACACCATTAAATAATGGTCTCCAAAATTAAGAGTCTCATTCATACCTTCAGGGTGTAAAGGGATAGTAATACTTTATTATTACTATCCCTCATATTGTAGGTATTTGCAAAATAAGTTAATAGCCTCCAAGTTCATCTCTCAAACCTTTATGGTTTGAGAGATAACCGAAGGCAAAGTTCCCCCTCCTTCCCCCTTCCCTGATGTCAGCATTGTGCTGACTGCAGGGACATCTGGTCTGTCTTTCATCGTGCGGCTCTGTAGCAGAGCCTCGATCGCATTAGTGACAAATAATTATTTCACTGAAATGGTCTTCTACATGTGCTTGCAAACCAAGCACAAACCAAGCACACGTAGGAGACCGTTTCAGTGAAATAATTCTTCTTCACTAACGGGATCTCGGCTCAGCTGCAGAGCCGCAAGCCTGTTATATGACAGACATCCCCTGCAGTCAGCACAACGGGAAGGGGGAGGAAGAGGGGGGACTTTGTCTTCGGTTATCTCTCAAACCATAAAGGTTTGAGAGCTGAACCTGGGAGCTATTAACTTATTTTGCAAATACCTACAATATGAGGGATAGTAAATATAAAGTATTACTATCCCTTTAATGTGGCAAGATTAATCCACATTCATACTTTTTTCAAGAGGGTCTGTACCAAGTCTCCCCCTCTGATACCAAGTGAGACCTGTTCCAAACCCCAGCAGGCAAAATTAGCTAATTTGCCCCCATGGGCTGTTTTAAAATGTCTTGCTACTGGGGAAAGCTGCTTACCCTGTACAGTGTCTCGATCAATATTTTTAATATCTTTTAAAGGGGAACTACCACCCCGCAAAAACCTAACCTGTATTGATTCTTCATGCTGGTGAGATGGCTCAGCTGGTTAAGGCACCAGCTGTAGAATCTGTTGAAACCGCAAGGTCACAGGTTCTAGTCCCGGCAAGGTCGACTCAGCCTTTCATCCTTCCGAGGTAGATAAAATGAGTACCATTAAATTGGGTAATAATATCTATACCCCCAGGACATACTTGAAAACGAGAGACAATCTCAATGTATCCTTCCTGGTAAAATACTTTGATATTATTATTATCTGGCGACTAGCTGCTTAGTAGCGCTAGTCGCCAGAAATATTACCCGGTTCTGAAGATTTCGTCCTTTTTCTGACTGTCACTGGAACAGGAAGCACGGACGTCTCGTCCCAGTGACGTCCGTGCGCCTGCGCTGTCAGTCCCTTTTGAGCCGGCCGGGTAATATTTCTGGCGACTAGTGCTACTAAGCAGCTAGTCGCCAGATGAAGAATCAATACAGGTTAGGTTTTTGCGGGGTGGTAGTTCCCCTTTAAATGCTCCCTTATTCGCTTCATAGAGCATTCTTTTAGTCTTTCCGACTTTTCATGGTACAGTCACATTCAATACAATATATGACCGCCTTCGTTTTACAACTGATATAGGTGTTGATGGAACATGTATTGCTAAACCTGTCAGTGACACTGCATTTTTTTTCATATATTTACATGTGCTACATCCATAACAGGGAAAGAATCATTTTTTAGGGTACTTGCTTCTATGTCTGCAGTAGTGGCTTCTCACTAATTTATCAGGTAGATTAGGAGATCTTCTGAATGTTCCTGGTATGTGAGAACCAACTACCTCCTGTAAATCAGGATCACTCAACAAGATATTAATATGTTTATTCAAAATATTCTTAAATATTTGCGAGTTACACCTATAATCTATAATGAATCTAATTGGTCCTGATTGACTATCACCGTTAGGTTTTTTAACCAATAATGTTTCCCTTTTTGTATGTAATGCATAACGATAAGCTTTTTTGATCAAATTGTTGGTGTACCCCCGATTTTAACTCTGGCAGGGAGTGGCCATTAAGGACCACTGTGTTTTTTTTTTTTTTAAGCTTACTGCATTCTCGGATTGCCGTTCAGTGTGCAGTCAAGTGGCGACCCTGGGTTTCCGTGATGTGCCAGAACAGTAACTGGCCCTTAAAGGGATAGTAATGTTTCACAAAAACAGCAGCTCCAGTTAATCTTCATAGTATTTGAGCCACAGAGAGTGTTATTTCAATACTGTCAGAGTTGTACTTCAAGAGTAATTAAATAATAAAGTATCCCCCTCCTGCCCCTTTTACCTAGTGTAACACTGCTCACCTCAGATGTGGAATCTGGTTGTAAGACCAGACAGATAACAGCAGGGGACAATCTTCTTACAGTAAGAACAATGGAAACCCTGCCCCCCTTGACAGGTTTTTCAGCTTTTTCCCTTATCTTAATTGAAGATTGTCCCTCTCTGCAATCTACCTGGACACCTTCCAGCTGCTCTGAGGTGAGCAGTGTTATATCAGTAAAAGGGGTGGGAGGTGGATACTTTATCATTCAATTACTCTTGAACTACTGACAGAATTGAAACAGGGCCCAAATACTATGGTGATTAATAAGAGATGCTTTTATTATGAAACATTACTATCCCTTTAATGTCCAGACCGGTGTGATGATCTTGGCACGTCACAAGACACTAAGAGGTTACAATAATACTGTGTATGCAGTCACATTATGTTAACAGAACTGTTTTAATGCATACGTCCCAACTTTTCAAACTGACAAAGAGGGACATTCGTGTTTTAGGGGGTATTGCTGGGGGAGTGGCTGGTGGGTGGGGCATTATCGTGAATGCTTAGGCTATTTCGTGACCTATTGACACCTCCTTGTGTAACTTAATACATGACTTATAACAAGACTAAAGTGTTTTATTTTACACAGACTAATGTAATCCAGAAAAAAGATGGTACCGTGTTAGCCAGAGGAGTAGATAGGATTCAGTGTAGCAAAAAACTCACAAGAGTGGTATAAGGGTGATACCTTTTAATGGTTAACTGAGGACATAACAAGGGCACTTGTTATGTCCTCAGTTATCCATTAAAAGGTATCACCTTTATACCACTCTTGTGAGTTTTTTGCTACACTGAATCCTACAGACTAATGTATAAACACATATACTGAAGTTTAAATAATCATTAATGTGAGTGTTATTGCTATAGAGCAATGGGATACACTTATATACACACCACACAGTCTGATCTCCTAAACACAGGGACACCAGGGTGATACACTTAAATACACACCACACAGTCTGATCTCCTAAACACAGGGACACCAGGGTGATACACTTATATACACACCACACAGTCTGATCTCCTAAACACAGGGACACCAGGGTGATACACGTATATACACACACACACAGTCTGATCTCCTAAACACAGGGACACCAGGGTGATACACTTCTATACACACCACACAGTCTGATCTCCTAAACACAGGGACACCAGCGTGATGCACTTATATACACACCACACAGTCTGATCTCCTAAACACAGGGACACCAGGGTGATACACTTATATACGCACCACACAGTCTGATCTCCTAAAAAGAGGGACATCTGGGTGGGAAAGAGGGACAGAGGGATTTGGGTATAAAAGAGGGACTGTCATTCCTAAAGAGGGACACTTGGGAGGTATGTTAATGATAACTTTGCAAATTTAAAAGTCAGAGGGCAGAATACATGAAAGTGAATTCATGACTCATGTGTAAGATTTTTTCATAAATGTTTGCACATGAACAATTTCTTATAAATACACGGTGACTCCGGCCAAGTTTGCTTGTGTACAAAGGAGTTTAGTAAACAGGCCAAATGAATATGAATTACTGACATACCGTACATTACACAGACAACACTGAGATTTTCTGACTGCAGCAAAATCTTCCTGTTGTATGGTGAATGCTTCACGTGAGACAGGAAGGAACTGATTTTTATTTTTTCTGTGTGCCAGGAATAGGTGTGCCATTTATCTCAAGTATGAAGGGTGTGGAATTTGCTAGGGTACATGCCAATAAACAAAGGAAAAGAAAATCCTCCTAATACAGCACCAAGCCTTAGAGGCACGTGGGTTGGTATTCTACTGAACAAATATAGGAGCAACAAAAATATAACATAATCTGTATTAAATTCTCATTAAAAAAATGTAAATAGGCAACTAAAAATAATAAAAAACAGCTAACTTAAAGGGATAGTAATGTTTCACAAAAACAGCAGCTCCAGTTAATCTTCATAGTATTTGGGCCATAGAGAGTGTTATTTCAGTACTGTCAGAGTTGTAGTTCAAGAGTAATTGAATGATAAAGTATCCCCCTCCCACCCCTTTTACCTAGTGTAAGCCACCTTCCCTCAGATGTGGAATCTGGTCCACAGACCAGATAGGTCACAGTAAGGGACAATCTTCTTACTGCAAGAACAATGAAAACCATGTCCCCCTTGACAGGTTTTTCAGGTTTTTCCTTATGCTCACTGAAGATTGTCCCTTTCTGTGATCCATCTGGACAGTCTTGATGCTCTAAGGTGAGCAGTGTTACATCAGTAAAAGGGGCGGGAGTGGGATACTTTATCATTCAATTACTCCTGAACTACAACTCTGACAGTATTGAAATAACACTCTCTATGGCCCAAATACTATGAAGATTAACTGGAACTGCTGTTTTTGTACTGAAATAACACTCTCCAATACTATGAAGATTAATTGGAGTTGCTTTTATTATGACACATTTCTATCCCTTGAATTTTTAGGCCTTGCTTTTATGGCAACAGGAATTTATTGGAGACCTCCCTAGCATTCAAGGTGTTAAAAAAAAAAAAAAAAAATCTCTGTGTTAACCCTTTCAGTGCAGGGGGGGTATGCAATGCATTGCTTATCCCTCTTGCACTAAAAGAGTTAAACATTATGAATACGGAGAATGTATATATTTGGCCCTCATGACTGTTCCTGTCAAAATCACCACTCTGTCAGACAGATGATGCACTGCAAGAAATATGCAGCAAAACAACATTTATGGGAGGAATTACAGAACCACTAGCAGGAAATTACAGACAAATATTTACTATTTAAAATGGCAGAAAAGCTAATGAAAAGTATCAAACAACAAAGAACAAAGATACAATACTGTATCAGTACATCAAGAAAACAATAAATTGGCACTCACATGATACCCATATAGCTTCATGCTGCTATAAAGCAGTTTTCACAATGAAACGCGTTAGTGGGCTATTGCATTTATATCCATATCATTATACGGTTTGTTTTTATGATATTTGAATCTATATCTATCTATCTAGCTAGCTATCGATATATGTGCTTTTGGGATTAAATTTATATTTGATTTACATATTTTCAGAGTGGGGCCTTCTCATTTGGAACTACTGATCTGGCACTTTGCAGACAACCCAAGCGGAGACAGGGAATGATCTCCTCAGGCCTGTAGTATAAGCATCCGGTATATTCCTCCACTGACCACCAATTAATTGAGTGCAAATATATTGTTTTCTTGCTGCTGTTGTATTGATACAGTACTACACTATTGTAGCCTCCTCTTTCTTTGTTGTTATATGGTGTTTTGCTGTCTGGAGAGGACGTGTACAGGAGGAGCAGCCTGCTTGAATCAAGTAGAGAATATCTAGGAGACTTGTGGGACAGTTGAATTACCCACATCCATGTGTTTTCTGCCTGTCATATATGTGACAGATAGCTATTTATTTTGTAAGTATTCACATGCGGGGTGTTTTGTAGGTGAGATCACTTTAAAGGGATAGTAAAGTCCCCAAAAAATTATGTTATAAATGTTAGCTGCATGAAAAAAAACATTTAATGTGCTTAATCCCTTCTCTCCAACCGTTATGGTTTGAGAGATGTAATAAAATAAAGTCCTCCGCTCCCTCCCCCTTCTCATGCGTTTGCTGTATAGCGGACTTCATGAGATCCTGCTTCCGGGACCAGACGGCGGCTCTTCAGGAGTGCTGTCATCTAGATATTTAAGTATAATTATTTCATTGGAATGGTCTACAACGTGTGATTGTAAACCAAGCACACATTGTAGACCATACTGATGAAGTAATTATACTTAGCTATCTAGGTGACATCACTCCTGAAGAGCCGCCTACAGTCGGGCGACCGGATTCTGCCTCTGACAGCTTTACAACTCATCAGGCAGAAAGGGGAGGGAACGGAGGAGTTTATTTTCTTATTTCTCTCAAACCATAATAGTTTGAGAGAAAGGATTAAGCGCATTAAGTGTTTTTTTAGTGGAGCTACCATTTAGAACATACTTTTTGTGGGATTTTACTATCCCTTTAAGATTTACTATACCAGTGGATCTCCCCCTTTGTTTTTTATCCTAATGAAATAAATAAAAAGTAATCCCTAACATTGATAACATCATGCAATACAACACCACTTGGCTAGGTGACTGAGCAATTCTTCCTCCTACTAACAAAATTACATTCTGCTCAATCAAATGAACTCAGAACAATACAAACACAATTCAGTTGAAACCAGGACACTGTACGCTACATAATTTCTAACCAATTTCAACAAAGTAATTTTTAGCATACATATCAACAATCACAACATACATTATAACTTACACACCTTGACGTGGTTAGCAGGATACAACTAGTTTGGATACTTTGCACAAATTTCAAAAAGGACCAGTGCAGTTCACTAAGAGAGACCAATTTCGATATTAACAAAACCACAAACAATACAACCCGCCTCCAAAATGAAATAAAAAAAAGAGGGCAACACCATCCCCACATTTCTAGTATCATAGGGGGAGATGTTCAAAAAGTCTTCATAACGAAAAACTTGTCAGATCGTGAGTTGGTGGTAAAAGGAGGATGATATTTTCATAAGTAAATCCTTCACGTTTGAAAATTCGTCTAAAGAATTAAAAATGACGGTAAGAAGATTTTAAAAATTGTCTTTCAATTTGTCTTTGAAACGAACATTTTCAAAGAAACAAATGACTTTTTTTGTCTTTGAAACAAATTTTTCTTCTCCAAGTTTAGACCATTTTTATTATGTCGGAAAAAAATGACGTTAATCAGACAAAAAATGACGTCCAAACGCATATTTTTTTCTGAAAATACCTTACATTATGATGGAACACTAAGCCACACCCACTTTTAAAACGGCTTTTTCTCTTTGACGGAGATGGCGGAATTTGATGCAAAAAATGACGGAAATATGTCTGAGAATTGACGGATCATGGTGTAAGAACTTTTTTATTCTGATTACAGACAATTTCAGTTACCACCACTTTCTGAACATCTCGCCCATAGAATTACTGTGTGTAACAGAAGAATTTACCTAGGCAGGAGTCCAACATACAGCAGTCAGGTGTATCTAAATAATTACTGTGTTTAACAGAAGCACTTACCTAGCACTGCCCTCCGGGTAGCCCTGCCTGTCAAGTTCCCAGGTATGGTGATAGCCAAAGTAGGATAGATCGTTTTTGTAAGGAAAATGCATTGCAGTAGAGTTATCTGACCAACCTATTATATATGTATATTTTAATGTTACAGAGACCCCTCAGATAGGCAAGCGTCTTTAGGATCAAAATACAGAAATTCACAAGGAAGGTTGAGAAAGGCAGCCTTTTTTAATTTTCCCCAGGCTCAGGAGGCATTAGCAGACATCTGTGACACTAAGTCAGAGTGGAGGGAGATGGTTAAGGTTAGAACCTGTAAGCTCTTCCAAAGTCTATCTAGAAAGAACTTTTTTGTGAAAGAAATGGATTTTTGTGAGGTGTTGATATCTATTTCTTCTGATCTCTCCGCCCCTTAGATTTTACTTATTTTTTTCCTCTTTTAAAGAAAGGCTCATACAGTTTTAAAGCGATAGTAATACTTCAAAATTACTATCCCTTATATTGAAGCCCTTGAAAAACTGAATTAAATGCCACCAGCGGCATCTCTCAAACCTTTATGGTTTGCGAGATAGCCGCTTTTAAACTTTGCTCCCCCCTGCCTCTCCGCTGACGTCAGCGTTTTTGCTGCAGCAGGGAAATCCCTTCTTTGAATCAAGCGGAGGCTCTTTCGCAGAGCCGAGATCTCGTTATACAAGAAACAATCCTTCACTAAAATGGTCTTCTACGTGTGCTTGGTAACCAAGCACACGTAGAAGACCGTTTTAGTGAAGGATCTTGTCTTCCATAACGAGATTTCGGCTGTGCTAAAGAGCCTCCTCTGGTCCCGGGACTGGATTTCCCTGCTGCAGCAAGAAAGCTGACGTCAGCGGAGAGGCAGGGGGGAGCGAAGTTTTAAAGCCGCTATCTCGCAAACCATAAAGGTTTGAAAGGTGCCGCTGGTAGCATTTAATTCAGTTTTTCAAGGGCTTCAATATAAGGGATAGTAATTTTGAAGTATTACTATCCCTTTAAATGAGTACTTTTGTTAGTCTATCTGTGTATACGTGAAGATGTTTATGTCATTGTGTATATCTGACATGCTTTTGATTCTTTTCAGATCATATTTGCGTTGTCTTCTTTGATGCTTTTGAAAACAAAAAAATATCCTACCTGAATCCTTAAGTTACATACAGTAAATGTGTAAATATGCTGACAAATGTATAATGATACCTACCAAGCCAATTATTTATAACTGCACTGTAGAGCTTTGTAATATATTAGCACTGCCTGATTGACTGGTGTGGTGTTGTTAGTTATATGTGGGTGTTCTGCAATATGGGTGCTTTGTTGGTGGGTGATGTATAGGTGATACATGGGTTTGTATTTTATGGGTATTACACCTAATTCTTCAGCCCAGCAATGGTGCCACAGCCACTCTGTCCTAATATTATTGATAACAGTGCTATTCCACAAGTTACACTCTCAACAGTAGGGGTGGGCGAAAAGTGTGAAAAATGTCCCAAGAAAAATTTCTTGGAAACGTGCCGATTTTTTGCTTTTCCCATGAAAAAATTTGACTTTCCGCCTATGCAAAAATGTCCTCCTTTTCGCTTATTTTAACAAATTTTCCACCTATGTTAACACATTTTTTGCCTATATTTCCTATAGGTACTACATTTCCCACTGTAATATTACTTCTCCTGAGGGCTGAAGTTTAGAAATAAGTGGCTGAAAGTCAAAGTTGTGAGTCCTACAGCAAAATATGGCTTGAAAAATGTGTTAGCATGCAGAATGCATTTGTCCTTTGCCCACAACACTTTCTTGCTTAAGTGACACTGGCACATATTCATGGTGATATCAAGTAATAAAAAATTAAAGTACAACCTACAATGTGGTAGATATGTATTTTAGGTGGTGGTGGGGGACTGGCATGGTGTGATTTGTGTATGTATTTTTACCATTGTCATACTCTATGCTCCTCAGATTATTAACACACATTATTTATCGGTCATAGCAGTGGTCCCATCTGTCCTCCACCTCCTCATCTGTACTGCTGTTAATATATTTGTCCTGGCTTTGTCTGTCATGTGTGGTTTCTGCTACTACTACTACTGGAGCTAGATGTTGATGTAATTCTACTGCCACTACTACTAGGTGTCAAAGGTGCAGCACTTACAGTAGCAGCACCAGAGGTACTCTTCATATCTAACACTGTGGATGTTAACCTGTGTTGCTGTCTCTGGGTACTCAAAACAGGTGTGTGTGGCTGAGTGGGACTTGGACTTTGAAGAGGTGATGATGCTGATGATGACTGATAGGGTGACTGTGTGCTTTTTGACATCTGTACTTGTCCAGGGTCAGACTTTCCAATGACTTTCTCAAACACTTTATGGACAGGCACAGTGCTCCTTAGAAGTGGCGGAAGATACAGCCTTTGACTTTCTTCTAACCTTATAGCCCTTTCATCATCCTCACTCTCAACTTCATCTGGATCTTAACAAGAGAAGGATGCTTGAGGGATTAATTCTAGATCTGCATCATCATCAGTCATCATTAGGTCATCTTCAGCAGCATCAGCATCCCCTGATGCCAACTATTACCCTCATATTCCTGTAAGCTTTTTGAGGTCTCAAACAATTTCTTTTTACTTCTACTGTAACAAAGTTCACTACTACTTTGAGGATGGGTGTTTTGGTGCTTGTGTGTCTCACTGTCTGATGCAGCACGCACTTCAGCTGCTAAACCTTCCTCTATTATGCTGTTGCCAGCATCATCAGCACTAGAATGTGACTTGTTGTCACTTCAGTGTTCTTCTTATATGGTTCTATATTTCTACTGGCACTGGTGGTGTTGGACCTAGTTTTGCTGGGACCTTGACAAACTGCATCCTCCCTTGGAGTAAAGGGATCATCATCATTGATTGCACACGCTGCAACAACCATTGCTGCAGTAGGTTATTGGACTACTACTTCACTCTCACATCCCTACACTGCTCCACCCCCCTTCCCCTTGTGCGTTTGCTGGACATTCTGCAACTACACCGTGTTTTTTTTACTGTACAGTGCACAACACAACTGATGGAGCTGTATGATGCCTTGCCTAAGTCCAGTCAGCTGGCTGTCACTGTCACCTAAGATATTTCATTTTTTATTTTTATTTATTTATTTTTATTTGTTTAAGTTGTCCACCCTGTTGTCTTATCACAGTCTGTCCAAAAAATTATAACTGAAAAAGAAAATCAACAATGTCTTTCCCCAGACTTCCCCACCCAGCACAGGGACAATAACAGCAAGATCAGCAAGCAAATAGATTGCCTGTGTCTTGTCAGTCACATGGAGACTTTTGGAATATTTGGGGGACAACCTCCTTCCTCCCTTCTTATCCCCTAGAGTGCCCCCAGACTCCCCTAAAACAGAGAACAAATGACCTACCTAAATGACTTCCTAAACAAAGCTTCAATTCCCCTTTATTTGCCTATCTCCTCTAGCTAAAGCACATGCTGCTCTCTCCTCTCACAAACACAGAATGGCTGCTATGAGAGCCTGACAGACTTTTATATGACTGTAGAAAAGTTTTGTGTGCTGTAGAAATATTTTTCTTCCCATTGATTTCAATGGGCGGAAAAGGTGGGAAAAAGCAGAAAAACGGCACTTTTCTTGGGAAATTTTTCACCAAGCAGAAATTGCCATTATTCTCCAATTTCAGTTTGAGGTGAAAATTTTTGCCCATCCCTACTCAACAGAATATTTCTGGATTGACAGTGAGGTGACCTCATTGCAACATAGAAGTATAAAGTAGAGAGTAGAACTTGTGGATTGATCCATGATCTGAGGCCACTGAGGCCACAGGGTGCTCCATTACCTACAGAAGAAAATATAATTTTTAAAATACAATGTATGTATGGATCTGTGACTACCAGTGCAACAAGGCTGAAATTCAGATTTGTTTATGTGTGGTTCTGTGACTTCCAGAGGACAGTGGAACAAGGCTGGTGCCTGGAATGTGAGACTGTGCCTGAGTGGGTCTGTGGCTAGCAGTTGGACAGAGGAATTAATTTAAGGTTATAAAAAGCATATGTGTGATTCTGTGGTTACCAGTTTAACAAGGCCTAGTGAGACAGTGAATAAGGCTGGGGTGTCAGACTGTGTATTTGTGAATTTGTGACGACCATTAGACAGAGGAACAAGGCTGAGGTGGCAGGCAGTGTATGTATGATTCTGTGGCTACCTAAAGAACAAGGCTAGTGTGTAAGACAGCATATTAGGAATGAGGTATCCTTGTATTAGAGGGACAAGGCTAGTGTGACAGTCTGTTTATTAAATAAATAGCAAGTATGATGTAGAATATTTTAATTGTTTTCATTTCTTTTCTGCAAAGAAAAAGCCCAAAATAGCAGCTCACATATTATTTTGCTCCCCAGAATTGGCCCTGAGTAAGTGTGCACACAGGCACCAGTCCAGAACTGTTATATCTGAAGCCCTCCCAGTCTAAATAAGAGGTTTTTCAATGCTCAAGTCACATCTTGAGCAACAGATGTTTCACTTGTTTTTTTGGTAGGGAACAAGAGTGACTTAAGTCTTTCAGTAATAGTGAATTCTAGTGTTGAGCGAGCACCCCGATGCTCGGGTGTTCGGGTGCTCTGACCGAGCACCGCCGGAGGCTCGAGTGCTCGGCCGAGCACCCGAGCCCCATTGAATTCAATGGGGCGACACGAGCATTACACCAGGCACCCCCTGCTCTGATGAGGGGAGGGTGCCTGGTCAATGCCCCCCTTCATCTCCACAATGCCCCTCTTCCACAATGTCCCCCTTCCACAATGTCCCCCTTCCACAATGTCCCCCTTCATCTCCGCAATGCCCCCTTCATCTCCGCAATGTCCCCCTTCCACAATGTCCCCCTTCCACAATGTCCCCCTTCATCTCCGCAATGCCCCCTTCATCTCCGCAATGTCCCCCTTCCACAATGTCCCTCTTCATCTCCGCAATGCCCCCTTCATCTCTGCAATGCCCCCCTTCCACAATGTCCCCCTTCCACAATGTCCCCCTTCATCTCCGCAATGCCCCCTTCATCTCCGCAATGCCCCCCTTCCACAATGTCCCCCTTCATCTCCAAAATGTCCCCCTTCATCTCCGCAATGCCCCCTTCATCTCCGCAATGCCCCCTACCTCCAGTCCCTGGTGGTCCAGCGGAGCGTCTGTAAGATCTGTGCCTCCTTCGGCACAGATCCCTGCCACCCGAACATGGCGGGCGAGCACATGGCGGTACTCGTACGAGTACCGCCATGTGCTGAGCAGAGCGATGCTCGAGCCGATCCGAGCATCGGCCGAGCATGCTCGCTCAACACTAGTGAATTCCCATGGGATTAACAAGGGAACACTGATGGACTTCATGGACCCCGTTCTATTCCACTGATAGTGCACTGGGGCTCACAATGCGGATCAAACTTCATTGGCAGGTCTGCTCCCAGGTGAGTTTTAAGGATTACAAGAATTCAGTATGTGCAGCTGCCTAATCTTAGCAGAACGGTATTCATGATGGCATTCTCGTAAATCAGAAGGTAGCATACTTGTAAATCAGAAGGTTGCATGCTCATAAATCAGAAGGTAGAATCCAGACAAGTGATTTAATTTGTCACGTGTCACATTTCTTATAAACATTTACAAGAATTTATTTTTTTATAATTAGACAGTGATTCTGAGAACACCTGTTTGTGTACAAAATGGCCTAGTTATAGTAAGGTCAAGAGAGTGTGGATTGCTGTCATACCATAAATTACACAGGAAAGACTGAGATTTTTACGACTGAGGCAAAATCTGTCTAATTTATGGTGAATGCTTCACCTGATACAGGAAGCAAGTCATTTTTATTCTTTGTAATTACCTTTTTTAACACAGCCAGATGACAGCTCTGTGTCATTTCTAGTTGTTGATGTATGTTCTACATGTTTATACTTTCAGATTCTTCCTAAAGCCTTTAGGAAGCAAAAATCAGTGGTGTTTTGAGTATCTTATTGGACTCAGGTAAGGTGTACGTGCATCTCCCATAGGACCTAATATAAGGAACTAACAGGTGCAATTATGGACACACACAACCTGCAAAATAGGTAGGGGACAAATGAAAATTTCAATTGATTTAAATTAGGATTTTAACCAATGAATGGCTAATTTAGTTATCATAATATTGATCGATATGAACATTTTTGATATAACAGATTCTTTTTTTTCCTTATTTTGGGATGTTTTTCTTGAAGAAATTTGAAGCAAACATTGTATGCTGCAAGACTTGCAGTTTTAGCACTTAAAATAGCAAGCAAGAGCCCTTGGGGTATTATGCAGAAAGAATTAGGGAAGCAATGCTGGGGAAAGTTAATTGTACCTAATCCTTCTCAACTTCCAGATGGGTGTTAGGCTATTTATCAGAACTTACCTGAAAGTGTGTCCTCTTCTGCTAGAAATGTATCTAATCTTCTCTTTTATATATCCATTGCATCTATCATCACCACATGCCTTGGAAAAGAGTTCCACACATTTACATACTTTACTGTAAAGGATCCTTTCCTCTGCTGAAGTTGAATCCTCTATTTTTCTGGCCCCTAGCTGCTTGATCAGACATTGGAATAAAATGTTCACTATAATGCTGTCCTCATGCTTTCTGTATAGGGGGAGATTCAAGTGATGATAAAGAGGAGATAAAATGGAGCCTATGCATTAAGTTGAATAAATCTTAGTGCATAGGCTCCATATAATAACATAGGAATTGGAGAAGTGATAAACTGGAGAAGCCATCTCCACTTTATCACACCTTTATCACCACTTAGGGCCATATGTTTAAAGATAAACCTATAAAAAACTGTTGTATAATGAAAAAAATAGGTAATTGTGTGCACGAGCAACATATTTTCTATAGAGTATATGACAAAAAAACGAGTAATTTCCGTTGTGTACGACACAACTCCAGAATTGCTGGGCAAAGGGGCGGGACTAAACTATTCTCCAGTGTTGTATTGAGGCATAGAAAAATTGTCGTACCTAACGACAAAAAAAAGTCTTGCAAAAGACAGAATTTGTAAGTTAAAAAAAAGTGGAGGGAATGTGAAGTTTTGAATGTGAGAATTTTTGTCTTTAGTTAAGACATTTTTGTCGTTAGTTAAGCCATTTTTTGTCGTTAGTTAAGACATTTTTTTGTCGACAATTTCAGTCAGGACAAACGACATATTTCCGATCACAACTAACACTCTCTAAAAATAATAAAGATCCCAACGACACTGCACTTTGAAAAGATGTTACAAACGACAAAAGCTATTTCACTACTTCTTTGAACATATGGCCCTTAGTGAATATCCCAAATGTATTGAATGTTTATATTTTATAAAATAGCACTAAAATAAATTGTGTATTATATTCTATTTAATGACTCTTTATAAAAACAATCATAGCACGATTGAAGAAAAATATAAGCTTATTTTAAATAATAAATTTTGTATATTGCAATTAATAGAGGTATATGAGGTAATTAAATAAACTGATGTTATATTTTGATGTTTGGTCCTATTGGTATTTTTTACCTAATTAGCCTGTGTTCTTGCATGCAGAAATCATCTCATAGTTGCAATTCAGTATACTAAAAAGGTGCAGTCCTTGTGCAATCCAACTGTGCCATAAGGGGGTAGACTGGGTCTTTTAACATATTGAATTTTAGTGTTCTCTAGCTCATGGAGAAGTAATGTGTTTTAGACCGCTGCAGCTTTCAAGTGGTTAAAAGACCCAGTCTAATCAGTGATAAGTCTTATGTCATCTCTATGGTGAAGTTGTATTGCTCTCAGTGCCCAAACATTTACACCACCTGGAGGTAGTATAAAGGTACTGCACTTTGTTCTCTACGTGCCTACTTTATAAATAGCTTGTGCATTGTCACTCACACCACTAAGTGACCAAACACAGTGATCCAGATGTGAGGGCCTCAGACACTGCTATGGAGTGGAATACCAGCTATTCACTAGACACAGTGCTCTGTGTATCACAGTGGTTCATTGAACCACTCAGTGTTGTACTGCAGACTACAGGCACATGCAAAGAATTACCGTTCACAGTGATTTGCTTATATTTATTGAAGGAATAACTATCCAACACCACAACATTTCAGTATCTAAGTCCTCAAATCATTGCAATGCTGGGATAGCCATCCCTTCATCAAGCATAAGCAAATGACATTGAAATTCAAGTTCTTTCATGTGCCTGTATTCTGCACTCCTACTCTGCCCATCCCTTGGGGCAGCTGTTCCTGCACAAGGTGTGTGTTACACACAGGGCCAGATCCAACGTGCCTTTACCCCCCCCCCCCCATGACCACATACCCACTCCTCAATGGACTCTTCTCCTAGATTCACCCACTAATGTCTGGCACAGAGAATAGTCTATAACATATATGGAAACAAATAAACAAGCTTAATCCCTTAGCTGCTATAGAGGACTTCAGGAAAAGCAGTATGCAAACTGATAAATAAACTGTGCACCATAAACTAGGACCATTAGATCTTGTCTAGTCACACTCACAACTCAGAATGTGGGAGTGGCCAGCACAACTTAGGCACTGCCCCTAAAAACTTGGTGCTCTAGGAAGTTGCCTGCTTTTCCTCATGAGAAATTAGTCATGCCTTTATATAAGTACATATCGGGAACAAAGCCAGAGTTGTTCTTCTAAACAATCATTTGCAACAAAATGTACTCTAACCTGCATTTATACATCCCTATCACTATATTTTGTTTACTGTATATATATATGGGTATGTTATCAGAAAGCCCAGAGCTTAAATGAGGAGTAAACTTTTTATGAAAATATATATATTGTAGGACTTTTGTGCATATCTGACTTCTTGCTATATGCAAATTACTCTTAGGATTGGTTTTCCTAAGAGAAATGGGGGAATCCAGGAATGGACCCCTTGCTCACAGGTGCCTAGAGGCATTGGCTGCACCTCACTGATGAGGCCCAACAAGACAGAAACCTACATCTGGGATTAGCTGTTTCCCTTTTTCAGAGAAGAATTGTCTGGTATTTTGTGGCTGTACTGTCATTTTGGTAGGACCTGTATGATATGCTTCAGAATATTTCTTCTCTGTGTATGGTATTTGTGAACTAAAAGAGATTGCACCCCGGCCACAGGACATAGTCTTAGTGAGCTCTAAACACTAGAGGGAGAGCTGAGTTTTAATCCTGACATTAGTTAGGAGCTGCAGTGGGCGTGATGTACATTTTCTTGTAGCGCCACCACAGGCCTCACTTTCTGTCACAGCAGTCAATGGGCAGTTCTCCCTATAGTGTTTAGAACTATGTGGTGTGCATTTCTCTATGAAATGATCCTTAATGGCAGAATTGAAAATAGGATTTTAGTCTTACCTGTTAAATCCTTTTCTCTTAGTCCATATAGGTTACCGGTAACTTTGGGTAGGCAACCTGCCCCTTTAAGTAAGACAGGAAACTTTCTTGAATAAGAAGTGTTAGGTGGAGCCTAACTTCCCTCTCAGCCTGCAGTAGCCAAAACTCTCCAGTTAGATCAATGACGCTAACTATTGACTAGATAGCCAAAGGGAAAAGAAGACTCCTGTGAGCGTGAACCCGAAAGGACTCTCATGTTCTGCCACAGGAGAGCCAAGTATGGTCCCTTGACAGGGTGGGAGACCAGTAACCTGTATGGACTAAGAGAAAAGAATTTAACAGGTAAGACTAAAATCCTATTTTCTCTGTCGTCCAATATAGGTTACTGGTAACTTTGGGATGTCCAACCATTGAGTTCCCTGAGACGGTAAATAAGGCAAGGACCAGGTGCAGTGCCCCCAAAGTCACCAGAGCATACATGAGCTAAACAGATCATGAGCTAAAATAATGTGTCAACGGACACGAAAACCGGTGTAAACACACCAGAAACTGTAACACAGCACACTGAACTAGAGCCAACAGGGCTCAACAGTTAAGGAGTACTAAAAGTACCTAGAAAGACCCTAGACAGGCAATACAGCCTCTAGGATCTTCCTGTCAAAACTGGCATCAGCCAATGCCAGCACATCAACACGTTAGTGTTTGGAAAAAGTGTGCACTGATGACCAAGAAACCGCCTTGCACAACTGAACAGCAGAAGCCTGATTCTTGTAAGCCCAAGAGGCTCCAGTAGACCTGGTAGAATGAGCTGTAACCCGAAAGGGCACATGCTTCTTCCTCATTTCGTAAGCCTTACGAATGGTGACTTAATCCAGGAAGCAATGGTAACCTTAAAAGCTGGCTTACCAGCCTTAGGACCCTCAGGAATGACAAGCAACGTGTCAGACTGGCAGATGTACTCAGTACGATGCACATAAAACGTAAGGCAGTGCACAACATCCAACAAGTGAAGATCCCTTTCCTTGTCAGATGTAGGGTCAAGACAAAAAGAAGGCACCACCATTTCCTTGTTAAAGTGGAACTCAGAAACCACCTTTGGGATAAATTCCTGATAAGTGCAAAGAACCGCCTTGTCCTTATGAAAAAAACAAAAAGGAGGGTTTACAGGACAAAGCATGTAACTCTGCGACACGGCGAACAGACACAATCACCAGGAGAAAATTCATCTTCCAAGTCAGGAGACGTAAAGGAATGGCAGCCACGGACTCAAAAGGTGGACGCTGGAGAACACCTAAGACCAAATTGAGATCCCACTGAGGAGTGTGACTCTTAAAAGCAGGGTAAGCATGAGCAACACCCTGAAAGAAAACCTTGACATCAGGGATAATGGCAAGATGTATCTGAAAGAAAACAGAGAGTGCAGAAGTCTCAACCTTCAAGGAACTCAAACTGAGACCCTTATCAACCCCATCCTGCAAAAAAGACAGGACCGTAGGGAGATCAAAGTCATGGGAAAGATCCCTATCAGTACAACAAGAATGAGAGGTAGACCAAACCCGATGGTATGCCTTAGGAAAAACAGGCATCCAAGCACGAAGCATAGTAGCAATGACCTCAGAAGAAAAGCCCTTCTTCTTCAAAATTGAGGATTCAACCTCCAAGCCGTCAAACCCAAACGTTCAACATCTTCCTTCCACATATATCCCTGTAGAAAAAGATCCGGAAGGTGGGGAAGTCGAAACGGTTCATCCACCGACAGATCTAGAAGCTCCGGAAACCAAGACGGGTGAGGCCAATATGGAGCAATCAGAATGACTGGAGATCGCTCCAGACGAAGCTTCCTCAATACCCTGTGCAACATGGGGGGGAAATATGATTGCCAGAAGAAAACTCATGGACTGGACATGACATCCACTACTAGAGCCTGAGGGTCATTCCAACTGGAACAGAACAGCGGAACCTTCCTGTTGTGTCTCATTGCCATCAAGTCGATCTGAGGAAGACCCCACTTCTGGACAATGAGATGGAACACCTCCTGATTCAGTTCACATTCTCCGCTGTCGATGGTGTGTCGACTTAAGAAGTCTGCCAGGACGTTGTCCTTCCTGGAATGTGAACTGCGAAAATAGCAGGAACATGATCTTCTGCCCAGGCCAAAATAGCCTAGACCTCCAACCAGGCTGCAAAACTTCTTGTGCCACCTTGCTTGTTGATGTAAGCCACGGCTGTGGTGTGGTCTGATTGGACTCGAACAGGACAACTTTCCAAATGGACCGTCCAATACCGGAGAGCTTGGAAGATTGCTCGAAGCTCCAATACATTGATCGGAAGGGGACTCTCCTCCAGAAACCACCGGCCCTGGACATTCAAGAGCCCCAAGACCGCACCCCATCCCGACAGACTGGTATCTGTGGTTACAGTCGTCCAGAAGGGAATCAGGAAGGCCCTGCCTTTCAGGAGATGCGAGAGGTCAAGCCACCATAACAGACTCAGTTCCACACGTAGGGGGAGAGAGACTGATATCTTCAAGAGATCCGTCTGACACTTACAGGCCTGTGTTAAAAGCGCAGGCGGCCACTCACTGATTCGTGGGAACCGGGGTTCAACGAGTCATGCCGAAGAAGGTTTGGGAGTCTTGGGCTTAGCCGAGGACTGCTTGGTTCTCCACTGCTGTTTAGGCTTGGAGGAGGCACTAGGTGCCTGGGGAACCTCCTGGGTCGCTGCGCGCACCTCAGTCTGAAAGGGACAAAAAAGCCGATTCCGTCTGGACTGTGGCTTCTTCTTGGGGAGAAAAGGCAAAAAGGTGCTCTTCCCCCCAGTAGCCTCACTGATGGTGTCTTTCAGCTCAGGCCTAAACAGAGAGGTTCCCAAGAAAGGCAAAGAAAGAAGCGTTTTCTTGGAGGTAGTGTCAGTTGACCAGATCTTAAGCCAGAGAGCACGTCTGGCCATCACAGACATGGTAGAAACTCTTCCTACCAAATGTATGTAATCAAAAATCCCTGTTAGCTGCTCAGTCCAAACTGCAATGGCTCTATTCACCCAAGCGGCCACAAAAGAAGGACGCAAGGAAGTACTAACTTCAACAAGGTGTCTATATTCCTATCTGTCCAATAATTGAGAACAGATGCATCCCCACTGGCAGAGCAGTGGACTTGGAGAGTCTAGAAACCGGGGCATCCACCTTAGGAGGTTGAGCCCACTGTACCAAAGCTGCTTCAGAGAAGGGATACAATTTAACAAATTTTCTAGACACAGCAAGCTTCTTGTCAGGAAGCTCCCACTCATCCAAGACCAGACGGTCAAGAGTGGGATTGGGAGGAAAGCAGGTAGACTGGTCCTGAAACACATCAGAAGGGTCCTTGGGATCATCAGATACCAAGGGAATATCCATTAGTTGTTTCCCTTGTTCAGAGAGGACTTGTCTGGCCTTTCGTGGTGGGACTGTCATTTGGCGAGACCAATATGATATGCTTCAAAAGATTTCCTCTCTGTATATGGCACCGGAGAGCTAAAAGAGATTGCACCCTGGGTGTGTGTACACAGTCCCAGTCAGCTTCTTGCATATATTTGCTAGCTAATGAGCGTAGTTGAGCATCTCTGACTTTTCTTTCTACATATGCAAATTGCTCTTGTGGTTGGTCACCCTAAGAGTAATGAGGGGAATCCAGACATCGACCCCTTGCTCACAGTGCCCAGAGAGATTAGCCACACCTCACTGATGAGGCACAACATATGTCTGGGTTTAGCTGTCGCCCATGTTCAGAGAGGACTTGTCTGGCATTTTGTGACTGGACTGGTGTTTAACAGGACCAGTATGATATGCTTTGGAGTATTTTGTCTCTGTGTGTGGCAGTGGTGAGCTAAAAGACATTGCACCTTGGGTGTGAGGGCACAGTCCCAGTGAGCTTCTTGCATATATTTGCTAGCTCATGAGCTTAGTTGAGCATCTCTGACTTTTCTTTCTACATATGCAAATTGCTCTTGGGGTTGGTCACCCTAAGAGTAATGAGGGGAATCCAGACGTGGACCCCTTGCTTACAGTGCCTAGCGGGATCAGCTGCACCTCACCAACGAGGCACAAGAAGGCCGAAACATACACCTGGGTTAGCTGTTTCCTTTGATCAGAAAGGACTTGACTGGTGTTTTATGGCTGGACTGTCATTTGGCAGGACCAGTATGATATGCTTCAGAAGATTTCCTCTCTGTATATGGCACTGGAGAGCTAAAAGAGATTGCACCCTGAGTGTGTGGACACAGTCCCAGTCAGCTTCTTGCATGTATTTGCTAGCTCATGAGCCTAGTTGAGCATCTCTAACTTTTCTTTATACATATGCAAATTGCTCTTGGGGTTGGTCATCCTACGAGTAATGAGGAGAATCCAGACATGGACCCCTTGCTCACATTGCCTAGAGGGATCAGCTGCACCTCCCTGACGAGGCCCAAGAAGGCTGAAACATATGTCTGGGGTTAGATGATGCCCTTGCTCAGAAAGGACTTGTCTGGCATTTTGTGGCTGGACTGTCATTTGACAGGACCAGTATGATATGCTTCAAAAAATGTTCTATCTCTGTGTGTGGCACTGTTGAGCTAAAAGACATTGCACCTTGGGTGTGAGAACACAGTCCCAGTTTGCTTCTTGCATATATTTGCTAGCTCATGAGCCTAGTTGAGCAACTCTGAATTTTCTTTCTACATATGCAAATTGCTCTTGGGGTTGGTCACCCTCCCTAGAGGGATCAGCTGCATCTCACCGATGAGGCCTGAGAAGGCTGACATGTATGTCTGGGGTTTAGGTGTTTTCCTTCTTCAGAGAGAGCTTGTCTGGCCTTTCGTGGCTGGACTGTCATTTGGCATGACCAGTATGATATGCTTCAGAAGATTTTTTTCTCTCTCTGTGTGTGCCACTGGTGAGCTAAAAGACATAGCATCTTGTGTATGAGGACACAGTCCCAGTGAGCTTCTTGCATATATTTCCTAGCTCATGAGCCTAGTTGAGCATCTCTGAATTTTCTTTCTACATATGCAAATTGCTCTTGGGGTTGGTCACCCTAAGAGTAATGAGGGTAATCCAGACATGGACCCCTTGCTCACATTGCCTGGAGGGATCAATTGCACCTCAATGACAAGACCCAAGGTTGCCAAAATGTATGTGTGGCATTAGATATTTCTTTGTTCAGAAAGGAGCTGTCTGGCATTTTGTGGCTGGACTGTCATTTGGCAGGACCAGTATGATATACTTCAGAAGATTTCCTCTCTGTATATGGCACTGAAGAGCTAAAGAGATTGCACCCTGAGTGTGAGGACACAGTTGCAGTCAGCTTCTTGCATGTATTTGCTAGCTCATGAGCCTAGTTGAGCATCTCTGACTTTTCTTTCTACATATGCAAATTGCTCTTGGGGTTTGTCACCCTACAAGTAATGAGGCGAATCCAGACATGGACCCCTTGCTCACATTGCCTAGAGGGATCAGCTGCACCTCCCTGACGAGGCCCAAGAAGGCTGAAACATATGTCTGGGGTTAGATGATGCCCTTGTTCAGAAAGGACTTGTCTGGCATTTCGTGGCTGGACTGTCCTTTGGCAGGACTAGTATCATTTGCTTCAGAAGATTTTCTCTCTGTGTGTGGCACTGGTGAGCTAAAAGACATTGCATCTTGGGCACGAGGACACAGTCCCAGTGAGCTTCTTGCATATATTTGCTAGCTCATGAGCCTAGTTGAGCATCTCTGACTTTTCTTTCTACATATGCAAATTGATCTTGGGATTGGTCACCCTAAGAGTAATGAGGGGAATCCAGACATGGACCCAATGCTCACACTCCCTAGAGGGATCAGCTGCATCTCACCGATGAGGCCTGAGAAGGCTGTCAGGTATGTCTGGGGTTTAGGTGTTTTCCTTCTTCAGAGAGAGCTTGTCTGGCCTTTCGTGGCTGGACTGTCATTTGGCATGACCAGTATGATATGCTTCAGAAGATTTTTTTCTCTCTCTCTGTGTGTGCCACTGGTGAGCTAAAAGACATAGCATCTTGTGTATATTTCCTAGCTCATGAGCCTAGTTGAGCATCTCTGAATTTTCTTTCTACATATGCAAATTGCTCTTGGGGTTGGTCACCCTAAGAGTAATGAGGGTAATCCAGACATGGACCCCTTGCTCACATTGCCTGGAGGGATCAATTGCACCTCACTGACAAGACCCAAGGTTGCCAAAATGTATGTGTGGCATTAGATATTTCTTTGTTCAGAAAGGAGCTGTCTGGCATTTTGTGGCTGGACTGTCATTTGGCAGGACCAGTATGATATGCTTCAGAAGATTTCCTCTCTGTATATGGCACTGAAGAGCTAAAGAGATTGCACCCTGAGTGTGAGGACACAGTTCCAGTCAGCTTCTTGCATGTATTTGCTAGCTCATGAGCCTAGTTGAGTATCTCTGACTTTTCTTTCTATATATGCAAATTGCTCTTGGGGTTGGTCACACTAAGAGTAATGAGGGTAATCCAGACATGGACCCCTTGCTCACATTGACTAGAGGGATTAGCTGCACCTCACTGACAAGGTCCAAGAAGGCTGACTTTTAAAGGGATAGTAATACTTAAAATGTAAAAAAACATATGTTGTAGGGTTTATCCCTCTGAGTAAAACAAGAGTACTCCCACTGCTGAGAGGTGTTTTATTCAAAAGTTATTAATTTTCAAAGTTGAATTTTTTAGGTGCAATATCACAGTGGCCTGAAATTGTACAGTGGCGCTGTTGCTACACGATCCTATGGACAACTCTGTTCAGTTGACCATAAATCTCCATAGGATGGTGTAGCAACAGCGCCACTGTACAATTTCAGGCCACTGTGATATTGCACCTAAAAAATTCAACTTTGAAAATGAATAACTTTTGAATGAAAGACCTCTCAGCAGTGGGAGTACTCTTGTTTTACTCAGGGGGATAAACCCTATAACATATTGTTTTTTACATTTTAAGTATTACTATCCCTTTAAAAACAATGAACAAACAAATGTTAAAAAAGTGTGAAGTAGGACTTGTGTACCTGTATTTGGGGAGAGATCACCACACAAGAACTGGAGCTCATTCAGCCCTTATAGGGGGTGGTTATAACTATCCACAAGAACTGGGGTCTTATATCTGAGGACCCTCAATTACCTTTTTATAAAGTGGCACCCCCCATGCTAGCATACCGGAAAGGGAAATTGCTTAGAGATATATTGATGCAGCCAGACCATCCGCCACCAACAAAGAAGCCCCCACAAACCAACTGGCTAACTTCAAAACCATTAAAGACCGATTGCTACAGATGCTCTAACTGCCTGACGTGTAATACAATGCTAACAGGACAAACTTTTAAGCATCCGAACACCAATGAAAACATTAAAATCAGACACAGGGTGACATGCACCTCAGAATATGTGGTTTACATTCTTATCTGTCCATGTGGTCTCTACTATGTAGGTAAAACCACAACACCCTTTAGAGAGCTCATGGCAAATCACCATTCATCAATCATAGCGGCACTGCAAACAAGAAATACTGACATGCCAGTTCTCAGACATTTTCTTCAAGGTCAACACACCTTGCCCACTCTGAGATCAATGATCATAGATCATGTGCCCCCACTAAGACGTGGGGGAAACCGTGGCTCAAGCTTGTTGCAAACTAGAGGCAAAATGGATTTACAGGCTTAATACGGTAGCCCTGCATGGGCTGAATGAAGTCATAAGCTATTCAGCTTTTTATTTAAAAAAAGGGAGATTACAGTGGCAAGTTATGCACGGAATTAAGTCTATGACCAGAGCATTCACTATGCCTCTCCCAACCACCGGGCCAAGAACTCCTATGCCTCCACACTCTATAACAGGTCAAAGCAGGGCAGGTGAAGCATATAAATGGGTGAGAAACCAATGCTTTTTCCATGCCCCCCTGTTAAAAGTTCCAGGATGCACAATCAGAAAGGAACTGTCTGGCATTTTGTGGCTGGACTGTCATTTGGCAGGGCCAGTATGATGTGTTCAGAAGATTTCCTCTCTGTATATGGCACTGAAGAGCTAAAGAGATTGCACCCTGAGTGTGAGGACACAGTTCCAGTCAGCTTCTTGCATGTATTTGCTAGCTCATGAGCCTAGTTGAGTATCTCTGACTTTTCTTTCTATATATGCAAATTGCTCTTGGGGTTGGTCACACTAAGAGTAATGAGGGTAATTCAGACATGGACCCCTTGCTCACATTGACTAGAGGGATTAGCTGCACCTCACTGACAAGGTCCAAGAAGGCTGACTTTTAAAGGGATAGTAATACTTAAAATGTAAAAAAACATATGTTGTAGGGTTTATCCCTCTGAGTAAAACAAGGGTACTCCCACTGCTGAGAGGTGTTTTATTCAAAAGTTATTAATTTTCAAAGTTGAATTTTTTAGGTGCAATATCACAGTGGCCTGAAATTGTACAGTGGCGCTGTTGCTACACGATCCTATGGACAACTCTGGTCAGTTGACCATAAATCTCCATAGGATGGTGTAGCAACAGCACCACTGTACAATTTCAGGCCACTGTGATATTGCACCTAAAAAATTCAACTTTGAAAATTAATAACTTTTGAATGAAAGACCTCTCAGCAGTGGGAGTACTCTTGTTTTACTCAGGGGGATAAACCCTACAACATATTTTTTTTACATTTTAATTATTACTATCCCTTTAAGTCTGGGGTTAGGTGTTTCCCTTGTTCAGAGAGACCGTGGCTGGACTGTCAATTGGCAGCACCAGTATGATATGCTTCAGAAGATTTCCTCTCTGTATATGGCACTGAAGAGCTAAAGAGATTGCACCCTGAGTGTGAGGACACAGTTGCAGTCAGCTTCTTGCATGTATTTGCTAGCTCATGAGCCTAGTTGAGCATCTCTGACTTTTCTTTCTACATATGCAAATTGCTCTTGGGGTTTGTCACCCTACAAGTAATGAGGCGAATCCAGACATGGACCCCTTGCTCACATTGCCTAGAGGGATCAGCTGCATTTCCCCGACGAGGCCCAAGAAAGCTGAAACCTACATCTGGTGTTAGATGTCTCCCTTGTTCAGAAAGGACTTGTCTGGCATTTCGTGGCTGGACTGTCCTTTGGCAGGACTAGTATCATTTGCTTCAGAAGATTTTCTCTCTGTGTGTGGCACTGGTGAGCTAAAAGACATTGCATCTTGGGCACGAGGACACAGTCCCAGTGAGCTTCTTGCATATATTTGCTAGCTCATGAGCCTAGTTGAGCATCTCTGACTTTTCTTTTTACATATGCAAATTGATCTTGGGATTGGTCACCCTAAGAGTAATGAGGGGAATCCAGACATGGACCCAATGCTCACACTCCCTAGAGGGATCAGCTGCATCTCACCGATGAGGCCTGAGAAGGCTGTCAGGTATGTCTGGGGTTTAGGTGTTTTCCTTCTTCAGAGAGAGCTTGTCTGGCCTTTCGTGGCTGGACTGTCATTTGGCATGACCAGTATGATATGCTTCAGAAGATTTTTTTCTCTCACTGTGTGTGCCACTGGTGAGCTAAAAGACATAGCATCTTGTGTATGAGGACACAGTCCCAGTGAGCTTCTTGCATATATTTCCTAGC
This sequence comes from Rhinophrynus dorsalis, assembly GCA_037306005.1. Lineage (NCBI taxonomy): Eukaryota > Metazoa > Chordata > Amphibia > Anura > Rhinophrynidae > Rhinophrynus > Rhinophrynus dorsalis. The sequence continues at coordinate 41,780,210 of CM074725.1, forward strand.
TCATGAGCCTAGTTGAGCATCTCTGAATTTTCTTTCTACATATGCAAATTGCTCTTGGGGTTGGTCACCCTAAGAGTAATGAGGGTAATCCAGACATGGACCCCTTGCTCACATTGCCTGGAGGGATCAGTTGCACCTCACTGACAAGACCCAAGATTGCCAAAATGTATGTGTGGCATTAGATATTTCCTTGTTCAGAAAGGAACTGTCTGGCGTTTTGTGGCTGGACTGTCATTTGGCAGGACCAGTATGATATGCTTCAGAAGATTTCCTCTCTGTATATGGCACTGAAGAGTTAAAGAGATTGCACCCTGAGTGTGAGGACACAGTTCCAGTCAGCTTCTTGCATGTATTTGCTAGCTCATGAGCCTAGTTGAGCATCTCTGACTTTTCTTTCTACATATGCAAATTGCTTTTTGGGTTGGTCACCCTAAGAGTAATGAGGGTAATCCAGACATGGACCCCATGCTTACATTGCTTAGAGGGATCAGCTGCACCTCCCCGATGAGGCCCAAGAAGGCTGAAACGAATGGCTGGGGTTGGCAGTCTCCGTTGTTCAGAGATGACTTGTCTGGCATTTTGTAGCTGGACTGTCCTTTGGCAGGGCCAGTATGATATGCTTCAGAAGATTTCCTCTCTGTATATGGCACTGGAGAGCTAAAAGTGATTGAACTCTGGGTCTGAGGACACAGTCCTAGTCAGCTTCTTGCATGTATTTGCTAGCTCATGAGCCTAGCTGAGCATCTCTGACTTTTCTTTCTACACATGCAAATTGCTCTTGGGGTTGGTCACCCTAAGAGTAATGAGGGGAATACAGACATGGACCCCTTGCTCACATTGCCTAGAGGGATCAGCTGCACCTCACCGATGAGGCCCAAGAAGGCTGACATGTACATCTGGGTTTAGGTGTTTTCCCTGTTCAGAGAGACCGTGGCTGGACTGTCATTTGGCAGGACCAGTATGATATGCTTTAGAAGATTGTCTCTCTGTATGTGGCACTGGTGAGCTAAAAGGCATTGCATCTTGGGCATGAGAACACAGTCCCAGTGAGCTTCTTGCATATATTTGCTAGCTCATGAGCCTAGTTGAGCATCTCTGACTTTTCTTTCTACATATGCAAATTGCTCTTGGGGTTGGTCACCCTAAGAGTAATGAGGAGAATCCAGATGTGGACCCCTTGCTCACAGCACCTAGAGGGATTAGCTGCACCTCACTGATGAGGCCCAAGAAGGCTGAAACATACATCTGGTGTTAGGGGTTTCCCTTGATCAGAAAGGACTTGTCTGGTGTTTTGTGGCTGGACTGTCATTTGGCAGGACCAGTATGAAAGGCTTTGTAAGATTTTCTCTGTGTGTGTGGCACTGGTGAGCTAAAAGACATTGCACCTTGGGCGCGAGGACACTTCCCCAGTGAGGTTCTTGCACATATGTGCTATCTCATGAGCCTTGTTGACCGTCTCTGACTTTTCTTTCTACATATGCAAATTGCTCTTGGGGTTGGTCACCCTAAGACTAATGAGGGGAACCCAGGTATGGACCCCTTGCTCACAGTGCCTAGAGGGATCAGCTGAATCTCACCAACAAGGCTCAAAAAGGCTGTAATCTACGTCTGGGGTTATCTGTTTCCCTTGTTCAGAGAGGACTTGTCTGGCTTTTTGATGCTAGACTGTCATTTGACAGAACCAGTATGATATGCTTCAGAAGATTTCATATCTGTATATGGCACTGGAGAGCTAAAGAGATTGCACCCTGAGTGTGAGGACACAGTCCTAGTCAGCTTCTTGCACGTATTTTCTAGCTCTTGAGCCTAGTTGAGCATCTCTGACTTTTCTTTCTACATATGCAAATTGCTCTTGGGGCTGGTCACCCTAGGAGTAATGAGGGTAATCCAGACATGGACCCCTTGCTCACACTGCCTAGAGGGATCAGCTGCACCTCCCCGACGAGGCCCAAGAAGGCCGAAACGAACAGCTGGGGTTGGCTGTCTCCATTTTTCAGAGAGGACTTGTCTGGCATTTTGTGGCTGGACTGTCATTTGGCAGGACCAGTATGATATGCTTCAGAAGATTTTCTCTCTGTGTGTGGCACTAGTGAGCTAAAAGACATTGCACCTTGGGTGCGAGGACACAGTCCCAGTGAGCTTCTTGCATATATTTGCTAGCTCATGAGACTAGTTGAGCATCTCTGACTTTTCTTTCTACATATGCAAATTGGTCTTGGGGTTGATCTCCCTAAGAGTAATGAGGGGAATCCAGACATGGACCCATTGCTCACATTGCCTAGCGGGATCAGCTGTACCCCCCCCTGACAAGGCTGAAACATAAGTCTGGGTTTAGCTGTTTCTCTTGTTCAGAGAAGACTTGTCTGGCATTTTGTAGCTGGACTGTCATTTGGCAGAGTTAGTATAATATGCTTCAGATGATTTTCTCTTTGTGTGTGGCACTGTTGAGCTAAAAGACATTGCACCTTGGGAGCGAGGACACAGTACCAGTGAGCTTCTTGCATATATTTGCTAGCTCATGAGACTAGTTGAGTGTCTCTGACTTTTCTTTCTACATATGTAAACTGCTCTTGGGGTTGGTCACCCTAAGAGTAATGAGGGGAATTCAGACATGGACCCCATGCTCACATTGCCTAGAGGGATCAGCTGCACCTTCCTGATGAGGCCCAAGAAGGCCGAAACGAACGGTCAGGGTTAGCTGTCTCCCTGGTTCGGAAAGGACTTGTCTGGCATTTCGTGGCTGGACTGTCATTTGGCAGGACCAGTATGATATGCTTCAGAAGATTTTTTTCTCTGTGTGTGATATTGGTGATCTAAAAGACAATGCACCTTGGGCGGGAGGAAACAGTCCCAGTGAGCTTCTTGCTTATATTTGCTAGCTTATGAGCCTTGTTGAGCATCTCTGACTTTTCTTTCTACATATGCAAACTGCTCTTGAGGTTATTCACCCTAAGAGTAATGAGGGGAATGTAGACATGGACTCCTTGCTCACATTGCCTAGAGAGATCAGTTGCACTTCACCAATGAGGCTCAAGAAGGCTGAAATGTGTGTCTGGGGTTAGTTGTTTCCCTTGTTTAGAGAGGACTTGTCTGGTCTTTCGTGTCTGGACTGTCATTTGGCAGCACTGGTATGATATGCTTCAGAAGATTTCCTCTCTGTATATAGCACTGGAGAGCTAAAAGAGATTGCACCCTGAGTGTGAGGACACAGTCCCAGTCAGCTTCTTGCATGTATTTGCTAGCTCATGAGCCTAGTTGAGCATCTCTGACTTTTCTTTCTACATATGCAAATTGCTCTTGGGGTTGGTCACCCTAAGAGTAATGAGGGGAATCCAGACGTGGACCCCTTGCTTACAGTGCCTAGCGGGATCAGCTGCACCTCACCAACGAGGCACAAGAAGGCCGAAACATACACCTGGGTTAGCTGTTTCCTTTGATCAGAAAGGACTTGACTGGTGTTTTATGGCTGGACTGTCATTTGGCAGGGCCAGTATGATATGCTTCAGAAGATTTCCTCTCTGTATATGGCACTGGAGAGCTAAAAGAGATTGCACCCTGAGTGTGTGGACACAGTCCCAGTCAGCTTCTTGCATGTATTTGCTAGCTCATGAGCCTAGTTGAGCATCTCTAACTTTTCTTTATACATATGCAAATTGCTCTTGGGGTTGGTCATCCTACGAGTAATGAGGAGAATCCAGACATGGACCCCTTGCTCACATTGCCTAGAGGGATCAGCTGCACCTCCCTGACGAGGCCCAAGAAGGCTGAAACATATGTCTGGGGTTAGATGATGCCCTTGCTCAGAAAGGACTTGTCTGGCATTTTGTGGCTGGACTGTCATTTGACAGGACCAGTATGATATGCTTCAAAAAATGTTCTATCTCTGTGTGTGGCACTGGTGAGCTAAAAGACATTGCACCTTGGGTGTGAGAACACAGTCCCAGTTTGCTTTTTGCATATATTTGCTAGCTCATGAGCCTAGTTGAGCATCTCTGACTTTTCTTTCTACATATGCAAATTGCTAATGAGGGGAATCCAGACATGGACCCCTTGCTCACAGTGCCTAGAGGGATCCGTTGCACCTCACCGACGAGGTCCAAGAAGGCTGAAACATACATCTGGGGTTAGCGGTTTCCCTTGATCCGAAATGACTTGTCTGGCATTTCGTGGCTAGACTGTTATTTGGCAGGACCAGTATCATTTGCTTCAGAAGATTTTCTCTCTGTGTGTGGCACTGGTGAGCTAAAAGACATTGCACCTTGGGCGTGAGCCTAGTTGAGGATCTCTGACTTTTCTTTCTATATATGCAAATTGCTCTTGCGGTTGGTCACCCTAAGAGTAATCAGGGTAATACAGACATGGACCCCATGCTCACATTGCCTAAAGGGATCAGCTGCAACTGTCTGACAAGGCCCAAGAAGACTGATATGTACGGCTGGGGGTTAGGTGTTTCACTTGTTCAGAGAGACCCTGGCTGGGCTGTCATTTGGTGGGACCAGTATGATATGCTTTAGAAGATTTTCTCTCTGTATGTGATACTGCTGAGCTAAGAGACATTGCATCTTGGGCATGAGAACACAGTCCCAGTGAGCTTCTTGCATATACTTGCTAGCTCATGAGCCTAGTTGAGCATCTCTGACTTTTCTTTCTACATATGCAAATTGCTCTTGGGGTTGGTCTCCCTAAGTGTAACGAGTGGAATCTAGACATGGACCCCTTGTTCACAATGCCTATTGGGGTCAGCTGCACCTCCCCGATGAGGCCCAAGAATGCTGAAACATACATCTGGGATTAATTGTTTCTCTTGATCAGAGAGGACTTGTCTGGCTGTTTGTGGCTGGACTGTTATTTGGCAGGACCAGTATGATATGCTTCAGAAGATTTCCTCTCTGTATATGGCACAGGAGAGCTAAAAGAGATTGCACCCTGGGCACGAGGACACAGTCCCAGTCAGCTTCTTGCATATATTTGTTAGCTCATGAGCGTAGTCGAGCATCTCTGACTTTTCTTTCTGCATATGCAAATTGCTCTTGTGGTTGGTCACCCTAAGAGTAATGAGGGGAATCCAGACATCGACCCCTTGCTCACAGTGCTTAGAGGGATTAACTGCACCTCACAGACGAGGCACAAGATGGCCAAAACATACACCTGGGGTAGCTGTTTCCTTTAATCAGAAAGAACTTGTCTGGTGTTTTGTGGCTGGACTGTCATTTGGCAGGACCAGTATGATATGATTCAGAAGATTTCCTCTCTGTGTATGGCATTGGTGAGCTAAAAGAGATTGCACATGGGAGCGAGGACACAGTCCCAGTGAGCTTCCTGCATATATTTGCTAGTTCATGACCCTTGTTGAGCATCTTTGACTTTTCTTTCTACACTCCTGGGAAAGAACTTGTCCAGCAAGATTTTCCTCTCAGGGCTAAAAGGTTCACCACAGCACCTGGACACTGAGCTATGCACAGCTAAGGGCATTGTCATTTATGGCAATCCGCCTAATGGTGGTATTCCATAACTAACAGAAAACAATAAAACTAAAGCAGAACAGCTTCTCTGTCTTTCCTCTTCAAAGGAAACAATCTAACTGGGGAGTATTGGCTACTGCAGGCTGAGAAGGAAGGTAGGCTCCACCCAGCACTTCTTATTCAAGTACGTTTCCTGTCTTACTTAAAGGGGCAGGTCGCCTACCCAAAGTTACCAGTAACCTATATTGGACGACAGAGAAATGGGGTTACCCTATTACCACACAAATTCTATCCTATCAAATACATGTTACCAGATCATACGGCTCAGAAACTTTGTCATAATAGAAGCTCTAATGTATGTATTTAGACTTACAGGCTATCAATGACCTGCCCTTAGGGGATACCTACAAAGTCAGTGGATAGGGACTTCAGAATCTGGGATCTGTCTACCACATTGAAACAGAGTTAATTCCTATAGAGGCAGGGTCATAGGAGCCAGGGGGTGGGGGGGATGCATTCCCCCCAGGAAATCATGCGGGGGACAGATAATTTAGAAATCCCCACCAGGTGCTAGGTGCACCGGCTCTGAGGGTGCAGGCTCTGGGTGAAGGGCAGGAGGGGAGCGCACTACACAGCGCTCCCACCTGCCAGTCACCTCCTTGTAGCGTGGCCGAGTAGAACGGACCACTAGTAGAGGAGCTTCTGTATCCTCAAGAAGACCTCTACCACGGTCTGACAGGAAGCTGCTCACCAAGCGAAACGAGCAGCTTCCTGTCAGGTTGAGGATCAGAAGCTCCTCTACCACGGTCCGCTCGGCTACGCTACAAAGAAGGTACAGAGGGGCTGGGGGGGCAAAAAAATGCTACCGCCCAGATTTGTGGGGGTTCCTACACCTCTTTATAGAGGTCTGCCCCACAAACATCTATTAACCCTTTGAGTGCCAGAGGGTTGTCCAACGCATTGCAAAGCAATGTGTTGCACACCCCTGCGGCACTCACAGGGTTAACTGCATAGAGTCTGAATAATACACCTTTCTGATAATTTTTTTTTTTTTACATATTTTTTGTATTCATTTACTCAAGAGACTTGAAGTGATTACAGGCTCACAGGGTCAGAAAAAGCTTGTTACAATAGTGTCATGTACTGTGACTGTGATTATGCATATTTAAAATACATTTAAGCGCGCTATATACACCATTATTTTCATTTGTAACAGAGAAATATATTAAAATATGGTGTGAAAGCTGCTAGAATGAGAAAGTATTTCCTAGGGAAAGAAAAATAATCCACAGAGCTAAGATAGCATAATATACATGTGCAAAAAGTAACTGACGTGCAGTGTATGGAGTGCAGCGAAAAATGGGCATGCAACTATAGCCCTCACATCGAGTATGCAGTACAGTTTGGGGCACCAGTTCTAAAAAAGGATGTACTAGAACTAGAGAGGGTACAGAGAAGATCAACAAAATTAATTAAGGGAATGGAGGACTTGATGTATGAGGAACGACTAGACAAACTTGGTTTATTTAGTCTAGCAAAAAGCGTAAGAGGAGATCTTATCACATTGTACAAGTATATGAGTAGTCAATACAAGGATCTCTGTGGTGAGCTATTTATTCCAAGGCATGATCAGATGACCAGGGGACACCCCTTGAGATTAGAGGAAAGAACGTTTAGACTTCAGCTGAGGAAGGGTTTTTTTACAGTAAGGTCTGTTAAATTGTGGAATTCCTTGCCCAAGGAGATGGTTATGGCAGATACAATGTATACAGATTATATACATTTCTTGCAAAAGAGAACACACAGGGTTATACTGAATATTAGTAGGTAAATCAGGAAGGTCCGATAAATGACTAACTTAATTGGTAGCACGATAGCTATACAATTCTTATGTCACTGGGGTATGAGGCAAAGGTTGAACTTGATGGACTTGTGTCTGTAGTCAACCTAAATTACTATGTAACAAATCTCCAAATTAAAGGGAGAGTAACACTTAATATGCAAATAAATATACATTGTAGGGTTTATCCTCCTGAGTAAAACAAGGGCACTCCCGGTGCTGAGAGAGGTGTTTTATTCAAAAGTTATTGCAGCTCAAACTTGAATTTTATTAGGTACAATATCTCAGTGGCCTGATATTTTACAGTGGTGCTGTTGCTACATCATCCTATGGATAGCTCTGGTCAGTTGACCATAATCATTCATAGGATGGTGTAGAAACAGCGCCACTGTAAAAATGTCAGACCTTTGAGATATTGCACCTAAAAAATTAAGTGTTTGAGCTGGAATAACTTTTGAATAAAACACCTCTCAATACTGGGAGAAGAACCCTTGTTTTAATCAGATGGCTTACCCTGCAATATATATTTTTTGCATATTTAGTGTTACATCCCTTTAAATCCAAAGCAAACAGAAGACAAACTTGTGTTACTTTGTATAAATTGCTCAAATGTGAAAATGTGTATTGTATATACATTACACCTGCATATAGCTCACTTATTTCAGATCAGTGGGAATTTTGGAAGTGCTTGTTTGCTCCCTATTGTACAGCTGGTTTTCTACAGTGAACCAATAACTTGCCAGAGGGGACCATGATAAGACCATGGATGTTTTTCCTGTTTCCAGTTAGATGTTATGTTGTTTTTTTACTGCTGTCTTAAACAAACCAGTTTAATGAAGAAAAGTTTAATTTGATTTACAATTAATCCAAATGTGTCCATATGTTGTTTTGGTTATTTTCTGCTAAATAAATAGCTTTTGACAAATTAACATTCATATTCTGATGGCACTTTAAGCTAATTCATGCCAATTTATGTTAATTTCCTGCACAGTTTGATAATTAGTAGGTTGAGGCTAAACATCATTCACTGTGTTATTAGAAACAGACCCAGTGTGTGGGCTCTGCCTAGATTCATAACTGTGTGTGGAATTATTTTTCCAGCACAGTAACTAGTAATCATAAAATGCCACACTGTGCCACCAGCAAAGTAGGAACAACAGACATCTGGTTGGTATGGGCACTTGAAGTGTGTTACAACACAAAGCATTCAAAATGCCATGTGAATGAAGCCTTGGGAAAACATTCTGATTCTTCGTCAGAAAGATAAAGGGTGAGATGTTCACAGCGTGGTGGTAACTAAAATTGTCTTTAACCCCTTAATGACGGCTGATCGGCACGGTGCAGTCAGTTAAGGACCACAGAGCTTTTTTTTTTTTTTTTTTGCTCCATCCGCTTCCGGACTCCCCAAACGGCGTGCAGCCGCGGGGGGAGCCTGGAATTTCATGACGGTCATAATACGTCATGGGTCGTTCAGTCAGATCGATCCTTGACGTACTATGACCATCAAGGGTCGTTAAGGGGTTAATCAGAATAAAAAAGTTCTTACGTCATGGTCCATCAAGTCTCAGACATGTGATCATCATTTTTTTACTCCAATTCTACCATCTTCTGAAAATATTGTCCTTTTGCCATTAATTCATGAAGAGACAATTTTTTCATTATGACGACTTTTTGAACACCTAGCGACATCATCTCTGAGCAGTTAAACTGGTTCTATGGGGCTGGAAACATCAGTAAGGGTTCTCATAGTGCCAGTCACCAATCAAAGGAGGAAGCTGAAGGCAGATTACTCCAAGTCATCCAAAGGGGTATTAACCCCCAAGCTATCAGATCAGCTTAGCTTTAGTCAAAGAAACTGACAATAATTTGGTTAAAGGGTTAGTAATGCCTTATATTAATAAACAGTAATATCGTAGATATTCAAAAATAAATCAATAGAGGCCAGTCCAATCTTTCAAACCTTTATAGCTTGAGAGATATAATGTTTTAACCCTCTGAGTGCCAGAGTGGTACGCAACGCATTGCAAACCCATGCGTTGCGTATCCCTCTGGCACTCAAAGGGTTAAAGTTCCCCTCTTCCTCCCCTTGTACTGATATCAGCCTCTAGCAGACAGAATAAGATCCTGGTCCCAGGACCAGCAGGTGGCTGTTCAGCAGAGTCGAAATACTGCAGTCTAAAAAGAAATACTTCACTGGAATGGTCTACAAAGTGTGCTTGCAAACCAGACGCACTTTTTAGAACATTCTAATGAAGTATTTTGTTTTAGATTGCTCTATTTCTGTTCTGCTGAAGAGCCGCCTTTAGTCGGCCAACTGGAATCTCCTGCTGTCAGCTTTACAGTTGTGTAGTTGCTGATTCCTGCAATTTGCTGACCCATTGTTAAAATGATTACTTGCAGATAACTACAAAAAATAGAAGTTGTATTTGTCATCTACTTCTCTCAAACATGAGATCAAATTATTTGTGCTTGCCTTCTACTAAATGATCACTAGATGGCACCAAATAATAAGTTACAATACACTAGCAAATCTTTTTCATCATTACTTTTTGCATCAGCAATCCTTCCAGGGCCCTCCTCAGCTAGCTGTGTAGTAGAAGCACTACAATACTGTTCCTGATTAATCTGCAAGGCCTATAATATGCAAAGTAAGTGAATACAGTTTGGTATGCTCTTGTTGCTTTTTCTTCTATTATAGGTTGGGTGCAGCAATCACTGAGCAGCTGGCAGAGGGCTGGTCAGTGGAGGACACTAACTCTGGACACATCGCATGCAAATACCGGCTTCTCAATTGCTGGTATACTAGCTATACTGGCACCGTCTCAAAGAAGCTAGTTACAAGCTGTGCCGGTATAATACCGGCTGGGTGGCAACCCTATCTACTAATACTCAAGCATTCAGATTGATTTTTGGATTCATTTATGCATTACCTTATAGAAGTGGTTTAAACCCCTAGCCCTAGGGGTACCTAGCAGGCCATGTCTTTAAGCCTTTGAGTGCCAGAGGGGTACAAAATGCATTGCACTCAAAGGGTTAAGACTTTACTGCTTGTGCACACATGTAATCAGCAACTCAGCCATTTAATTAATTAAACTGTGTTCAAGCAGGAAAATCCCAAAGATATGGCTTGTTAGGGATCTCTGAGGATAAAACTGGGAATCACTGCCCCACAGGGAAATGTTTTATTAGCAAATCTCACCTGAAATTGAAAAATAAAAATTCAGACATTGTGTCAGAGATTCTTAACTACAGTCAAGAGACCTAAAGTTTCAGGTTTTAATATGACTTTATTATCAGATCCATGTAAATGGCTGGTCATTACCTAAGATGACCAGATATCCCTTTAACATTTTGACTGCCAGCGGGGTATCCAACACATTTCAAAGCAATGCATTGGATACCGCTTTCATTTGTTCATGTTGAACATGAGCATTGTGGGTCAGAATGAGGAACATCACCATTGTGTGTTAGCTCCACATACACTGACTGACACGCCTAGCCTTGTTTCCTTGCCCAATCAGTGTCCATAGGGATCTGTGGCTACAAGTTTAGTGGGGGGGTCAGACAGTCTAAATGGGCATCTGTGGCTACCAGTGGACAACAAAACAAGTCTGCAGGCCATGCAGTGAACATGGATTTCTATGGCTATCAGTGGGCATAGGAACAAGGATGAGGGGTCAGATAGTGTAAATGAGGGTCTCTGACTATCAGTGGGCAAAGGAACAAGTCTGGAGGCCAGGCAGTGAACATACGTTTCTATAGCTACCAGTGGGCAAGGGTAGCCAGAAATCCCTGAACCTTTTTATTTTGGGAGTGCACAACAAATATGACTATGAAAAATGCAGAACAGAGGGGATGACTGTATACTGGTTGGTGTACTTTTCTAAGCCATCGAGTGCCACAAGAGTATGCAATGCACATCTCTATGGCACTCAAAGGGATAAGGGAGTGATGCTCCACTCATCATCTGACCAAGTGGGGAAGCAGAGATAATGCTCTCCGACTTTAGGGTTGGTGATGTGTAAGGGAGGGCATTCCCTCCACATCACCAGCAGTTCGACAACCCTTTATGCTAATGGGGATTTTCTCCTCCCCTCCCCTTGCATCTGTAAATTTTAGTGCATATGGGGATGTGTGTCTACATCGAAAAGGTGAAGTGCTTTACACACATCAACAAAATCATATCACCACAGCATCAACCTTTAGTGCTTCTCAGCCATTGATTCAGTCATGGTACTGAAACAATAGAATCACATGCAGTAAACAAATCCACTTAATTCAGCCCATTACACACATATGCCACCTCACAATATTTCATTAGGTATAATTTGTACCTAGCAAAATCCTCCCAAACATTACACAAAACATCAATACAGCTTAAAATTTAAAAAAAATGTGCCCGCTGGGGATGTGGGAGAAAAAGCTGAAAAGACACTCCTGAAGGACAGGAAGCAGTATGCCAGGCTTAAAGGGATAGTAATACTTAAATATTACTAATCCCCATATTGTAGGCATGTTAAAAAGAATTTAATTGTCCTCAGTGTCATCTCTCAAACCTTTATGGTTTGAGAGATAACCTCCCGCAAAGTCCCCCCCTCCCCTTTCCTTGAAGTCAGAGTTGTAGCTGTAGCATGTATTGCTCTAAAAATGAATATGGAATAAAAATATTCAAAATAAATCCATTGAACATGTGTCCTTTATTTGAGGTCCAAGACAGAGGCAACACATTGTAGACTTGGATTCCTGTGGACATTAGGTAAACCTAAGAAGTGCTTTCCAATCTCACCACTAGAATCAAGTTTAACTCCTTAACAACCCATGACGTGCCAGGACCATCATGGGTATACTTCCCTTAAGGACCCATGATGGTCCTGGCACATCATGGGTTAAATGATAGTAGCACGCCTCTGTGCACATTGCTATCATTCATTGCAGGCTGAGACTGAGCACTCCGTTACCGGAACGTTCAGTCTTAGTGCTTGCCACTTCTGCCGGTTCATGTGATCGCTTCAGGAGCGATCACGTGTACCGGCATTTTGATTGAATAAGGCAGTGTGCCTAGCACACTGCCTTTGTGTCTGCACTGTGCCTCTCTCTTCCTTATGATCAAAGTAAGGGAGAGAGAAGCAGAGAGGAGGAGACACCTAGTGGTAAAAAATAATGCATCAGCTGGGGGTATTAACCCTTCAATGCTGGTGCTGTGGGCTGGCTGGATGCAGGTCCATTTCTGACCTGCTAAAAGCAGCATTTTTTTTTATTTAAAATATAAAACATCTTTTAGTTAAGTATTTTATTTATTTATATAATAAATATTTAAATGTGAAACAATACAAAATGGGAATGTGATTGTTGTGGAGCCATGTAATACACATACACACACCGCCAAATCTTATAGATAACAATGTGGGAAAATAGGGAGGGAAAGAGGGACATGGGGATTTTCACCCAGGGGGAACAGTGGCCATTTAATACTGCCCATCTTGTACATATGACTGACCGGTCATACCTTTCATGCAGTCTCCATAAAAATGTAACCCATTGCTCCCAATTTATGCTAAAACAAAAAATAAAAATGGCGTTTTTTTAACTTTTTTTTACTGTTTTATTTAATTTTAATAAGATAAATGGTGGGTTATCCATGTAAATGTTGTATCAAAATAAAGCCCTATTTGTGCGTAAAAAAAACAGTATATAATTTATGTGGATGGAATAAAAGTCTTAGAGGGAAAACACTGTTGAACAAACACATAGTCAAAAAGGTCAGAATTGCTCCGGTCCTTAAGTGAAATCCACCTCAGATTTTCCCAGTCCTTAAGGGGTTAAAGAATTCTGATGGATAAACATAATCAACCCCCAAACACTCCCCCACTGTCCAGTACTTGTATATGAATTTCTTTGGTCAAAAAGGAATACTGTCTGTACAGACACAGGAGAGCCCGTATTATTAAATGAATGCTTTCTTCCTGATTTCATCTCTGCTATGTCTTGTTATACGTCTTAATCAATACCCTACACTCTATTATATGTTTAAATAACCATTTGAGTACCAGAGATGTGTCCAGTATCCAAGAGGTTAGGTGCTGTGATGAACCTGCCTATAGAAGTAATACCATCCAAAAGCCAAAGTCCTATGTTCTCACTGCTGCCATCTATTGGTTGAGCCCTGGACAAGAAGGACAGGTAATATCCCAAATCTGAGGTCCTGTATACTCAATGTCGCCATCTATTGGCTATTGGGAAGTACAGGTATTATGTGACTGTGAACAGTGCCGCTTGCTGCTGGTAGAAAACATTATGACCAGTGTACTCACTATTGCCATATATTGGTTGATGACATGCAAAGCAGTTTTTGTATTGCTTGTGAGTCTAATGTTAGTGTCCAATAGCCAATCAGTATGCAAATCCTTTACTTTTGCCATTTCTGTTCGTCCAGATGGCTATGGCAATACTGCATTAATTATTTTTCCATATTACACCCCACTAATATTATATCCTGTTATGATTTCAGTGCTTTACACTTTATAGTATATGTATTTTCTTTTATCACTCTAAGTTAACTATAAGCTGTAAAAGATCAGTCATTGTACTTGGGGTGAGAAGGAGGGGAGAAATAAAGAGAAAGGGCTCTGTGGTGTGCTGGTGGTTAGGTTTTAATTTATTTAAATTTTATTTATTTATTTTTTTTAATTTTAGTTGTTTTGTTTCTGCTGAAAATACATAAGATATATATATATATAATGTTGTGTGTAAATATATCATGCATTTGTAATCATGACTGTATGAACAAAAATAGTGGTATCCAAACTCATGTATGTTAACTGCTGTCATTGATTGGTTGATCCCTGGCTGTTAAGGACAGGCAATATCCCAAATCTAAGGTCCTGTATACTCAACTGTTGCCACCTATTGGCTTTTGGGAAATACAGGCATTATGTGACTGGGAACAATGCTGCTACCTGTTGGTAGAAAACATTATGACCTTTGTACTTGCTAATGCCATCTATTGGTTGATGCCATGCAATGCAGTTTTTGTATTGTTTGTAAGTCTAATGCTAGTAGCCAATAGCCAATCAATATGCAAATCCGTTATTGTTGGCATTTCTGTGCCTCCAGCCACTTATGGCTGTACAGCATTAATTCTTTCCCCATCTTACACCTCACTAATATTATACCCTGTTATGTTTTCAGTGTGCTACACGTTAAAGTATAGTTCAGTGATTCTCAACCATGGTGCCGTGTGCCATGGACTTCAAATTAGGGTGCCCCATGTTTTCCATGAATACTGAAAAAAATTGTGAAAATTGTCTTTTTAAATGTAGAAATATGGAAACTGTTACACACAATTTGTTTATTTTTATTTCTATGATTGTGAGACCTAATAATATCTATATATTTATGAATTGTACCCTTTATTATGTTCTTGATCCGAAAGTTCCAGATTGTGTGTTAGGGGTGCCTAGAGTAAATGAAGGTTGAGAACCAATGGTATAGTTATATCCATTTGTCACCCTAAGTTATCTATTTGTTGTAAAAGGCCAGGCACTGTACATGACCAAATCTTTAAATGGTAAAGAGCTGAGCTGGTTATGCCAGGATTTGAATCTGTAACCTTGTGGTCTGAGCTGGACTTGCAGTCAGGGCATTTACCACTGAACCATCTCACTGGCTGTTCTTCCCTAGTTTGAGGTCCAAGACCACCAATACATTGTAAACTCTGATTTCTGTGAACATGAGTTAATCATAGAAGTAATTTCCAATCTTACTGCTAGAATAAAATTTAAAAAATTTGGATGAGAAAATAGATTTTTCTTTGCTTTTTTTTTTTTTTTTTTCTCTCTGTGTTCACATATGAATTCCTTTGGTCACAATGAATAGATTGTATGTAAGCTAACCCTTTGAGTGCCAGAGAGGTGTCCGATGCTTTGCAACTCACTGTGTCGGATATCACTCTGGTGCTCAAGGGATTAAGGGCTGGATTCAAATGCAGGTGCTAATTTTATCTCCGAATTTATCTCCAGGTATCCCCATAGACTTCAAAAGAATTTTTTTTCATAAAACAGGTTCATTTATCTCCTGCATTTGAATCCAGCCCTAAAGTTCTTCCGGATTTTATCTCTGCAATGTCTTGGGACAAGAAACAAGTGTAAGAAATGTGGATAGATAAACATATCCCCCCTCAGTATTTACATATGAAAAATCTGTACAGTAACAGGAGAGCCTGTATTATTTAATAAAAGCTTTCTTCCTGGTTTCGTCTCTTTTGTGTCTTATGTTATACTTCTTAATCAATACCTTAAACTCTACTGATATCTTTATGTAACTATTTGAGTACCAGAGATGCGTCCATTATCCAAGAGATCGGGGGATGTGATGCTCCTGCCTATATGAACAGAAGTACTGCCATCCCAAATCCAAAGTCCTGGGTGCTCACTGTCAGCATCGATTTGTTGAGCCCTCGTTGGGAAGCACAGGCAATATCCCAAATCCAAAGTCCTTTATACTCACTATATTGGCTGAGCTCTTGTTGGGAAGTACATATATTATGTGACTGAGAACAGTGCTGCCACCTGTTGGTAGAAAACATTATGACCTGCTGTCAGTTGCCATCTATTGGTTGAGTCCTGGTTGGGAAGCACAGATATTATCCCAAATCCTTTATGCTCACTGTTGCCATCTATTGGCTGACCTCTGGTTGGGAAGTATAGGTATTATGTGACCGGGAACAGAGCTGATACCTGTTGGTAGAAAACATTATGACCTGTGTTCTCACTGTTGCCATCTATTGGTTAATAACATGCAAAGCAGTTTTTGTATTGCTTGTGATTGTAATGTTAGTGTCCAATAGCCAGTCAGTATGCAAATCCTTTATATTTTCCATTTCTGTGCCTCCAGATGGTTATGGCAATACTTCATTAATTCTTTCCCCATATTTCACCCTACTAATTGTATACCCTATTATATTTTCATTGCTCTACATATTATATTTATATCCAATTATCACTTTAAGTTAACTAGAAGCTGTAAAAGGCAAGGCATTGTACTGGTGTCTGTGTATTTTGCAACTGAAGGGGAAAAGGGGAAGAAATGTTGCGTTGCGTTGCGTTGCGTTGCGTCGCGTCGCGTCGCGTTTATTGAAGGAATAGGTTGTTGAATATTGATTTTTTTTTCTTTCTCAAAATGTGACTGCTTGAAAGTGATGTGATGTTGTTTATATGAATTCAGGTAGTACCATACAAAGTCCTGTGTGCTTGCTGTTGCCGTATAGTGGTTGAGCCCTGGCTGGTAAGAACAGGTAATATCCCAAATCCAAGGTCCTGTATACTCACCATTCCTATCTATTGGCTGTTGGGAAGTACAGGCATTATGTGACCGGGAACAGTGTTGCCACCTTTTGGTAGACAACATTATGACCTGTTTATTCTCTGTCGCCATTTATTGGTTGTTGCCATGCAATACACTGTTTGTATTGCTTATATGCCTAATGCTAGTAGCCAATAGCCAATCAGTATGCAAATCCATTATGTTTTCCACTTCTGTGACTCCAGTCACTTATGGCTCTGCTGTATTAATTCTTTCCCCATGTTACGCACCACTAATATTATACCCTTTTATGTTTTCAATGTGCTACACATTATAGTATAGTTATATTATTATTATTATTTTATTATTATTCTTTATTTATATGGCGCCAACTAATTCCACAGCGCTGTACAACAGGAATAGACATACAGAGGTATTAAATAGTACAATCAAATGTGGAGAACAGAAGGATCAGACGACCCTGCTCGTGAGACTTACAGTCTAGAGGAGTATTAATTTGTCACCTTAAGTTAACTGTTGGTTACAATGAATAGATTGTTTGTAAACTAAGAGGCATACCTGTATGGTTTACATAGCTCTTTGAGTGCCAGAGAGGTATCCAATGCTTTGCAGCTCAATGTGTTGGATACCACTCTGGTGCTCAAGGGGTTAAAGCTCTTCCTGATTTAATCTCTGCAATGTCTTAGGTTATACTTCCTAATCAATAGCCTGCACTTTATTGATACCTTTAACTCCTTAACCCCTAAAGGACCATTGATGGTTCTGTCACGTCACAGATTTCAGCGCCATTTGGGGAGCCCTGGTTCAGATTGTGCTCGGCCGGTTCTTAACGGATAATTATCCATTTAAGAGATATCTCTAGCATCCAAGAATTTAGTTGCAAATTTGATTCTCATATTAACAATAAAATTGCAATCAGAGATTAACACACTAAATAATATTGCCCCCTATTGGTGTCTCATTTTGCACGTCACAGTGCATTCTTTATAAGGCTGTTTAGTATGAAAAACTGAATCAATTCTGGAGGAAACCAACTGCACCCCAGGTGGGAACTATAAATATGCAAAATTCCCATTAATTTAAAAATGAACCCCTTTTGAGTGCAAGTGGGGTATGACAAGTATTTCAAAGCAATGTGTCACACGCCCATCTGGTGCTTAAATGGTTAAAGGTTTTGAATGCTAGGATTTCTCCAGTGCATCATAAAGCAAAACATTCTTAGCTTTCAATCTCTTTTTTTTTTTTTTTTTTTTTTTTTTAAAAAGGATGTTTTAAAATTCCCCATCAGTGGTGCAAATGGTTTGACCCAAAGTTATCCCAGTATGCATTGCTCTCCAAAATAATATCAGAATAAATACTATTCAAAAGAAACCCATTGTGCCTCTATTATTTGAGGCCCAGGACATTGGAAATCATTTTTTGACTCTGATTTCTGTGAATATTAAATAACCTCAAGAAGTGATTTCCAATCTCTACATAAAATTAGCACTTCAAGTGCCCGGGGGGGGGGGGTTAAGAAGTGTATTGCTTTGCAGTGTGTTGTATACAACATCTGGCATACAAGGAGTTAAAAAAATAAATAAATAAATAAATCAATAAGTAAATAATGATAAGTTAAAAAATAATGATTTGCATGCATTTTGTTCTTTTGATCAAAAGGTCTAGCTTGTATAGTAAAAGGAAGAACTGTATTACTTACTTCAAGCTTTGTTTCTGGTTTTGTCACTTTCTTAATCAATACCCTAATATAACAAAGTTCTTTATACTCACCTATTGACTGAGTTTTTGGGAAGTATAGGTATTATGTGACTGAGAATAGTGCTGCCACCTGTTGGTAGAAAACAATATGACCTGCTGCCAGTTGCCATCTATTGGGTGTGCCCTGTTTGGGAAGCACAGGTATTATTCCAAATCCTTTATACTCACTGATGCCATCTATTGGCTGAACTCTGGTTGGGAAGTACAGGTATTATGTGACTGGGAGCAGAGCTGCCACCTGTTGGTAGAAAACATTATGACCTGTGTACTCACAGCCACCATCTATTGGCTGATGACATGCAAAGCAGTTTTTGTATTGCTTGTGAGTCTTATGTTAGTGTCCAATAACCAGTCAGTATGCAAATTCTTTAATTTTGCCATTTTTGTGCCTCCAGATGGTTATGGCAATACTGCATTGATTCTTTCTACATATTTCACCCCACTAATATTATACCCTATTATGTTTTCAGTGCGCTGCACATTATAGTATATTTATATCCATTTGTCACTCTAAGTTAAATATAAGCTGTAAAAGTCCAAAGTCCTTTATAAGCACTATATAACTGGGACACAGTGAAGACCTTGTGAAACCTGCTGCAGTGTGGCAAATGCACACAGACCAAGATGAATCCAAACCTGTGACTACATACCCAACTTGGGAAGATGGAGCAAGGAGACTAAAGCCTTGGTATATGAAAATTGCTGTAGATGGATAAAATCTAGCAGCAAGAAGAAGACAAGAAGAGAGTGTAACTGGGAAGAGTAGATGTTGTGTAGTTTAGAATGGCGGTATAACCTGTTGGTAGCTTCTTGGCCTTTGTTGTGTGGCTAAAATCAATTGTAGTATCTGCTCAGGCAGATGGCAGATGCCTGGGCAGGGGTGGCGTGCTACACTTGGTTGATGCCAGGGGATGGGGGTGTAGGGGCCTGTGGTGCACAAGCTGCTGGTACAACACAGAGCATGTGATAACAGGACATGAGTTTCTGGTGGAGCACTTGCACAGCACTTACGGACTCTGATAGTTTCTTCACTTCTTGTGCCCCGGCCTTCTGGCTGGAGGGCAGTGAAGAATTTTTATAATTCCAGCCAGGTGACTGGGGCCTTAACAGACACCTTGTCTCTTTCACTGCGCACATTTTTGCACAGATTAATTTGATTTATGAGCACTTATGGACTATAGCACTTCACTTTCAACACAGAAAATTGCCACTGTGGTGCAGGGTCGGAACTCTTAGCATTTGTGGGGGAGGTGGGTTGACGTGCGTTTGGGCTGCCCTCTTCCCTAAACGTTGCTGAGGCTCCTCTCTCCGGAGGGAGCTGAATATTGAACTCCTGGGTTAGAGACACTGAGGCCAAAAAGCCCAGGGTGAAAGCCCTCCTCTTACCCCAGAGAGAGGAGGAGGCGCTAAAGGCCCCCCCCCAGCATGGACGAAGGGGGGCTGAAGGCTGAAACTGCCCCAGAAGATGCACCGTCACACAAAAGAAGTCACAGGCACGACTGGAGCGAGAAGAATCATAAGGATGTCACAGCACAAGACTGCACGCACCTCAGGCTTTCTATACCATCACCTGTTGGTATATTTGGTTGCGGTGTAGTTGGGAAGTACAGGTATTATATCAAATTTTGTATACTCATTGTTGCTGTTTGTTGGCTTATCTCTGGGTGGGAAGTGCAGGTGTTGTGTGACTGGGAGCACAGCTGCTACCTGTTGGTAGAAAACATTATGACCTGTGTACTCACTGTCACCATCTATTGGTTGATGACATGCAAAGAAGTTTTTGTATCGCTTGTGAGTTAGTGTCCAATAGCCAGTCGGTATGCAAATCCTTTAATTTTGCCATTCTGTGTCTCCAGATGGTTATGGCAATATTGGATTATTTCCCCATATTACACCCCACTAATATTATACCCTATAATGGTTTCAGTGTTCTATACATTATAATATATTTATATCCATTTGTCATTCTAAGTTAACTATAAGTTGTAAAAGACCAGGCATTGTACTTTGTGGTTATTATAATAATAATAATAATAATTATTATTATTATTATTATTATTATTATTATAATAATAATTATTATTATATATTAATATTATTTATTATATTGTATTATATTATATTATTATTGAAACTATATAAAGCTAAGAGAAGAGTCCTGTGTCTTGCTTTTTAATGCACTGGAGATATTGCTATTATTCTAACTTTTTAAAGTCACTGTTAGGAGTGTGACTATTTCTCCTCTATGGTGCAGTTGGTTTGCTCTAAAATGTTATTTTTAACATCAGAATGCAATTTGTACCTGTAATGGCTTGGCATCCAACCTTATAGTTTAGGGATTACATACCGGATCAATTAGAGTGCAGCGGCCTCAACAGACCAACAGCTATGAACTAATGGATCCTGTTGTACCACTCAGACAAGAGGCAGTCAACCAGATTAAAACAACCTCCAGGCACAGATAACCCATTTTAACGGCTTGAAGACCAACATCTTTAAAGAGATTAAAATATCCACCCAAAGTTACCACTGTAGAGCAGATAACTCATGCTGCTATACACTGGTAACTTTGGGTGGGTATTTTAATCTCTTTACAGATGTTGGTCTTCAAGCAGTTAAAATGAGTTCTCTGTGTCTGGAGGTTGTTTTAATCTGGTTGACTGCCTCTTGTCTGAGTGGTGCAACAGAATCCATTAGTTCATAGCTGTTGGTCTGTTGAGGCCGCTGCACTCTAATTGATCCGGTATGTAATCCCTAAACTATAAGGGTGGATGCCAAGCCATTACAGGTGCAAATTGCATTCTGATGTTAAAAATAACATTTTAGAGCAAACCAACTGCACCATAGAGGAGAAATAGAAATAGTCATACTCCCTACTGATTTAACAGTGACTTTAAAAAGTTAGTATAGTAAGAATATCTCCAGTGCATTAAAAAGCAAGACACTGGACTCTTCTCTTAGCTTTCAAGGAAATAAAAACTAAGTATAATTCACCCCATCAACGATGCAATTGGTTTGATCCAAAATTGTCTCACAATACATTGTTCTTCAAAATAATATCAGAATAAATAATATTCAAAATAAATCCATTGTTCTTCCTTTGTTTGAGTTCCAAGACAGGGGTCTGTAAACTGTAAACTCTGATTCCTGTGAACATGAGTTAATCCAAGAAAATAATTTCCAAATACACCGCTAGAATGACATAAAAACAATGTTGATCCCTAAATATATATTTTTTTTCTTAGTGTTTGCATATGAATTTCTTTGACCAAAAAGAATAGATTATTTGTAAACTAACAGGAGAGCCTGTATTTTTTACTTAACCCCTTAACGGTCATAGTACGTCATGGGTCAATCTGAGTTAACGACCCATGATCTAAAGCAAGCTACTATGGCAGCCAATCAACATCAACAAGGCAGGTCATTTGAATCGGCTTCAGTTCAGTCTACTTTCACTTTTGGCAGCCATTTTATTTCCCACATAAGCAGTGGATTCTAGAGCTGAGTTTGAGGTGTTGTCAAATGAGTTCTATATCTTCCTAAGATAGTACAACGGCTTTCAGAAAGAACATGTTCAATAACAAGGTTAAGGCATTATATCTAAGAAATAAAATTAGTTGTATCCATTTGAAGTGTCGCGGCCGAATACATGAGTGATTTTATGACGCAAAATTTACATGCAACACTTTGATAGTAAACCCAGTTCATCATTGAAGCAGACACCTCTATCTAAGAGTTTTTAATGGTTCAACACTAGTTTTTGCTCATGTTGGTGTCAGTGACTCGATTGTGCATCCTGGAAATTTTAACAGGGGGGCATGGAAAAAGCATTGGTTTCTCACCCATTTATATGCTTCACCTGCCCTGCTTTGACCTGTTATAGAGTGCTGAGGCATAGAAGTTGTTGGCCCGATGGTTGGGAGAGGCATAGTGAATGCTGTGGTCATAGACTTAATTCCGTGCATAACTTGCCACTGTAATCTCCCTTTTGTTTTAATAAAAAACTGAATAGCTTATGACTTCATTCAGCCCATGCGGGGCTACCGTATTAAGCCTGTATATCCATTTTGCCTCTAGTTTGCAACAAGCTTGAGCCACGGTTTCCCCCACGCTTTAGTGGGGGCACATGATCTATGACCATTGATCTCAGAGTGGGCAAGGTGTGTTGACCTTGAAGGAAATGTCTCAGAACTGGCATGTCAGTGCCACTCTGATTGATGAATGGTGATTTGCCTTGAGCTCTATAAAGGGTGTTTTGGTTTTACCTACATAGTAGAGACCACATGGACAGATAAGAATGTAAACCACATATTCTGAGGTGCATGTCACCCTGTGCCTGATTTTAATGTTTTCATTGGTGTGCGGATGCTTGAAAGTTTGTCCTGTTAGCATTGTATTACACGTCAGGCAGTTAGAGCATCTGTAGCAACCGGTCTTTAATGGTTTTGAAGTTAGCCAGTTGGTTTGTGGGGCTTCTTTGTTGGTGGCGGACGGTCTGGCTGCATCAGTATATCTCTAAGCAATTTCCCTCTCCAGTATGCTAGCATGGGGGGTGCCACTTTATAAAAAGGTAATTGAGGGTCCTCAGATATAAGACCCCAGTTCTTGTGGATAGTTATAACCACCCCCTGAATGAGCTCCAGTTCTTGTGTGCTGATCTCTCCCCAAATACAGGTACATAAGTCCTACTTCACACTTTTTTAACATTTGTTTGTTCATTGTTTTTAATTGCATACATGGGGACCTTTACGCATCTAACAAAATACAAAGAAAAGGGGTCCTCCTCCAACGCGCTACTATAACATCTCTTCAGGGAATATTTTTAAATTTTATTTTTATTTAATTTTTCTAGATAGGGAATTCAAGTGTTTGGTGTAGGTACTTGCCACAAATGAGGAACTTTGGCGTGGTTGGCGAGCTTACCCCCTCATTTTTGGCCAAAAAGGTTGGCACTAATGCCTCATGTTTATTCACAGTGTTATTATATATGCCCAACACAGGGTGCACTAGTCACTAGCAGTGACTTTCTGTTCTTTCTGTCTATATATATATATATATATATATATATATATATATATATATATACACACACCCACACATATTGTAGATAACTGGATTCATTATGTAGCTTCCAGTACTTTTTTAAATATATGTATATCTGTCTGTATGGATGTATGTGTATATGTATATGTGTATCTGGATTCACTGTGTATCCTTTTGAATGCATGTGTGCATGTATATATGTGTGTATGTATATGTGTATATTTGCTATGCAATCTGTGTCATATTTGTGATACTATGGTGTTGTTATAACATTTTTTGGGTAGTATGTCAGGATCGAGTTGTATATATATAGATTTAAGTATACTCTGTATTTTTAATACCCACCCCATGTTTCATTTAGTCACTTCACTCTCTATGGATTAACGAGTAATGCTTTTTAGTCTGTGCTATTTGATGTGTGATCCAGTTTAATGATTGGCTCGTCCGATTGAAATGAGATGCAATCATCAGGATTGTTTTAGGAGACTGGTTTTTATTGAAGGATAAATTAGCAGGCAGGGTGTTTGTTACCTCATGGAGAAATGGTCAGCTTGAACCAAGCTGACCATGGTGTTTTATATGTGTGTTTATAAATAAAGGCTACATGTTTTGCATATAAGTTTTCCATCATTCTCTGCCCATTTGCCATTATTTGAGACACTAGTGCTACCATTGGTATTTGAGCTGATCATTTAACGGGTTGGATCGGCATCAAACATTCACCTCATGCTAGAGACCAGCTGCTGAGGTCCAGACACTGGTTGCATCTCATTATGTGAGTATCTACTCATCTTTATGAAGTGTTATTGTTATATTTGATCACTTCTTATACCAGTGATTCTCAACCAGGGTGCTGTGGCACTTTGGTGTGACACAAACATCAACTTAGGGTGCACCATGTTTTCTATGAAGACTAACAAAAATTGACTTTTAAATGAAGATTTGTAGAAATTGTTATGCACAATATATTTAGTTTTGTTATTATGATACCTAATAATAACTGTATATTTATATATTGTACCCTTCTTATGCCCTTGATAAAGTACAAAAAATATGTTTGGGGTTCCTCGAATGTTCTAGATTATGTGTTAGGGGTGACCCGAACAAAAGAAGATTGAGAACCACTGTCTTACACTATGGGCCTTATGTTCAAAGAAGTAGCAAAATAGCTCTTGTCGTTTGTAACGACATTTCAAAGTAAGATGTTGTTGGGCTCAATAATATTTTCAGAGAGTGTTGGTTGTGATCGGAAATATGTTGTTGAAGTACAATTCCTGACTGAAATTGTCGTATGTAACGACAAAAATGTGACATTTCCTCCACTGTTTTCATAAAGTACAAATTCTGTCGTTTGCACAACATTTTTTTGTCGTTGTGTACGACAAATTTTCTTTTCCTCTATACAATGCAGGCAAGTAGTTTAGCCATGCCCTTTCCCTGCCCGGCAATTACTAAACATTACTGTTTTTTTGTCGTATATTCTGTAGAAAATATGTTGTTCATGCATAAAATTACTTATTTTTGTCATTCAGATGACATGTTTTTGTCGTTATGCCTTTGAGCATACGGTTGTATAAGCACTTCCTGTTTCCTGTTGTTTTCTGTGTTTTTGAGCTATCCATTGGAGGAGTCTCTGAGAAGGACTGAGGTGTGATGTTTCTAAATTGGTGTGGAGGCAGTTCCTCTGATGCGCTTTCTGCTACCTGGATTTACATGGTAGCATGATACGTTTTGAGTATACATCTATGTTTATTTTATATAATTGTGATGTATGAATAGACTACACTGTAAAGCACTCCACCTCCATGTTTCTTTGTTCAAAAACAGGGTGAGTCAATTGTTGGAATTTCAGATTTTGGCAATTACACGTCTCTTCTTTCCCAACCAAACAACTAACCAGTGGCTGGTAGGGGAGAGTAAGAGTTGTAGTCCTTAACAGCTGGAGTTCCAATAGCTTACTTCCACTGGTCTAAACACTGACATTTGCTTTCAAACAATTTCTGACTTCAATAAGAATTAATTGCTATGCCAAGGTCACATTGAGTTGACCTGAAATCCATTGTGATATTAAGACAAAAGCCTTCACAGTCCTAATGTGAACTTCATCACGTTCACTTCCATACTGCTACCAACCACAATCCAATAATTCATGCACACTGCCCAAACACAACATATTTTACTATCCTCTTCTCTACTGAAAACATGTCAGCTCTCATCTGCTTCAAATCAATGAGCCAGGCATCCTGCCATTGTTTCTGTATTTTATTAAAATGACATCAATACACATGCTCTGAAAATTCAACACTTAAGTCCTAAGTGGGGTATTTTTACTAGATGGATCGATTGTTAAAATGACAGCATCTGTTTGCTTGTATACATTTACTTATAATTCTTCCCTTGGTAATTATACGGGGAGCTTGGTGAGTAATAACCAGCTGTTTGAATTAGCAAGCAGTAAACACAGTTATTTGATCTGTGAAGGAGCATCCACAGCCAAGGCCAGAAGCAGGAAAGATAAGACAGCTGTTGGAACTGTAAAATCACAAGACAAAAAAGCATCAACGGCTGACAGCATCATACCATTTATAAGGAGGCAATGCACAGTGATTTCAGAAGTAGCAGGATATAGGAAGATATTATTCACTTACAGGTGAAGTGATACCCTACAAAATAGGCTGAGGGAGAAATATGTCTTCATCCTTTTCCTGTTTTGCTCTATTTCTTTTGGAATCCTGCTCCTAGACAAACGCGTTCTCATATTTTTGCTCACTTATCTGTAAAGAGTGTAATCTCATTTTAGAATATGGGGAAATGTTTAAAACCTTGGATGGTAGAGACATCCACAGGTTATCACTTCACAATATATTGGCGATGTCTGAAATCCATGGGTTTAACTACAGGCTCAGCATTCATGGACACCAATCAAGTAGAGATGAACACATTTCCTGAGATATAGTTACTGATTCTCTGATGTATCTCTAAAGTTCCAGTCAGGGGAGGGCTGGCAACTTTTGGCCTGGGGGGCAAGTACAATTAAGTGGCCTATTTCTGTTACCGCTCCAGCCCAATGTCCAAGCCCACTCCCATTTGTTAATGTTATAGCTGGCATTAATGTTATGGATTAAGTCAAGTGATACCTCAGAGCTTATAACTGAAATGGTAGTACACAACTGATATCACAGAGATGACAATTGAAATGGATCTATACTAGTGATACCACAGAGCTTACAATTGAAATGGAGCTACATTAATGATACCACAGAGCTTACAATTGAAATGGAGCAACACTAGTGATACCACAGAGCTTACAATTGAAATGGAGCTACAATACTCGTGTAGCTACTTAAATTCTGTTCACTCTATTTACAGCAGCAAATGGGAAATTGAGTGAGGCAGTGGCCCACTGACCCATATTCATGACCAGCCTGGGGGGCAATTGCCCCCTTGCCCCCCAGGCCAGCCCTTCCCTGGTTCCAGTGTTACCTAGCTTTCACATTATCAGACTATTCCAAATGCAAACAGTGCCACACGAGTCTACTCTATATATGCTGTTTCTCACATTGTGTGATCACTTTTCTTGCAAGCCTATTTGTTAAAAAGGCATGCAATTCAATCAATGAAACACTGAAAATGTGTTTCAGGTGTCAATCAGCCTGAGACAAATGCTCATCCATCTCTAAATATGGGTAAAGATAATCTTTTTTAAAGGGATAGTAATGTTTCACAAAAAAAGCAGCTCCAATTAATCTTCATAGTATTTGGGCCATGGAGAGTATTATTTCAATACTGTCAGATGTGTAGCTCAAGAGTAATTGAATGATAAAGTATCCCCCTCCCACCCCTTTTAACTAGTGTAAGCCACGTCCCTTCAGATGTGGAATCTGGCCCCGTGACCAGACAGATCACATCAAGGGACAAACCTCTTACTGTGAGTATAAGGAAAACCCTGACCCACTTGACAGGTTTTTCCTTATGCTTACTGAAGATTGTCCCTCTCTGCGATTTATCCAGACAGTCTTGCTGCTCTGGAGTGAGCAGTGTTACATCAGTAAAAGGGGCGGGAGGGGGATATTTTATCATTAAATAACTGTTGAACTACAACTCTGACAGTATCAAAATAACTCTCCATGGCCGAAATACTATGAAGATTAATTGGAGCTGCTTTTATTGTGAAACAATATTATCCCTTTAATATTGTAAATAAGGTAGTTCGATGATATATGTAAAAATTATATATATATATATGTAAAAATTAAAGAATTTATAAATAAGGTAATTCTATGTTACATTTTTCAAAATTTTACTATCCATGGTTACATAATATTTATCAGAGCATTTGTGAATAGTTGATTCTCAGCAAAATGACAAAAATGCATAGTAAACAAAAACATTTGGAAAAATGTTGCAACATATTTATTAACCCCTTAATGACACTTGACGGTCATAGCACGTCATGGGTTGTTATACCCTTAATGACCCATGACGTATTATGACCGTCATGGAATTCCGGGCTCCCCCGCAGCTGCACACTTTTCTGTGATTATGGAATCCGAATAACCAAAAAAAAAAATGCTTCGTGCTCCTTTAGTGACCGCAACGCGGCTGGTTGTTAAGGAGTTAAAGAAAGGAAATATGACACAATGACACTGAGGTGCAAAGTTGCATTTTGCCACTAAAATTTTAAGATTAATTTATCAAAAACAATTCATATATTTTACAAAAAATGGCTAGTACAACATGCAGATTTTATTTATTATTTCTCTTGAACTTGTCATAGAGTGGCTTCCATTTTAAACATTTATTTGTACAATGCTAAAACCATAGATAATGACCATTGTTTAAAAATGATTGTTTTTTTTTATTTTTCATTTAACTTTATATAAAATATCCCTGTATATTGTAAGGTCAATTTTCAAGCATTATAGTTCCTTGGGAAATGCTGTAAAATGACCTCCCCAGTTCATCTTTATGCATGTCATGTTATGAAAGTTATCATAAAAAGTCCTATTTTTGGTCCACTGCTACACATGTATTAGTTGAGATGGATTTTAATGTCTACTGGGTACTTCTACACTTAGATATACTGATGCACTGTTTCTGTTTGTTTTTCATCTTTATTCATGTCACGTTATGAAAGTTATCATAAAAAGTCCAAGGATAAGGGCAAAGCTTTTTTATGGTGAATTAAAGAGAGTCCATATGTCAACAATGTGTCTTCACTCCTGAACCTTTGTATGCCTTAAAGGGATAGTAATACATCATTTTTACTATCCCACATGATGTAGCCCTTAAAATTCTGAATTCAACGATGCCAGCAGCATCTCTCAAACCTTTATGGTTTGAGAGATATCCTCTTTCAAAGTTCACTCTTTTTGCCTTTCCCCTGATATCAGAGTTCTAGCTGAGAGAAAGGGAATCCGGTCCCGGGACCGGTGGTGGCACTGCAGCAGAGCTGAGATCTCGTTATAGATACAGAAATTCTTCACTAAAATGGCCTTCTATGTGTGCTTGCAAACCAAGCACACGTAGAAGACCGTTATAGTGATGGATTTCTGTTTCTATAACGCGATCTCAGCTCTGCTGCAGAGCCTCCGCCTGATCACTGAGAAGATTCCCCTGCTCTCAGCTAAAACGCTGATGTCAGGGGAAAGACAAAAAGAGGGAACTCTGAAAAGGTTTGAGAGATGCCGCTGGTATAGTTGAATTCAAAATTTTAAGGGCTACAACATAGGGGATAGTAAAAATGAAGTATTACTATCCCTTTAAGTGTTGTGTCTCATCTCTTTCCTGTCTTCCACCACTGATCTCAACATTGGAGGGGTGTGTCTGATGGCTGGCCCATATGAGCATCAGCCAATATTACTGTCTGCTACCCACATGGGTCATCCATTCATTGGAAGGTTAGGATATGCATTGCAAACTTCAACTTAGCTCATGCGTAGGGTCTGCCAGTGGCCCCATATGCTGCTGCTTTGCCTACTTAGTTTATTCTAATTTTACTGCATTTCTGAGAGGATGCAGTACATTTGGAGCATTTTGGACTGTGGCCTCATGGGATTGCATCATAGTTGCCTGTGTAAAACGCACTGTTATCCATCCTACCACCTTCTACCACTGGCAGTAGATCCAATGCAGCATCAATGCGTTGGTATCTTACATGTGAAAGGAGCCTAAAACATAATGAGTGGAGTCAAAATGTTGAGAAATAAATTTGCTTTACTGATGTTTTAAGAGCACAATGACATTCCTTTGAATATTTTCTAAAATAAATGTGTGATAAAATATTTGGGAATTTATTTTAAATCATGTCATTCTGTGCAGTGACCCCCATCATCCCTAATACTCTAATCTGCAAAATCAACATTCCTTTTTTTTTTTTTTTTTTTTTTTTTTTTTTTTTAATTTAAATAAAAGACCGTTACATGAATATAATATTAATGTGGAAGAAAAGTGAGTATTAAGCGAATACTGTAGGCTAGCTGGAGTACAATAAACAAATTCCAAACTAAGAATTATGTTCCACACCAGTTCTATAGGATTGGTTAGCCAACAAAGAAGTTGGTAGTGTGCGAAAATAGCTCCTATCTGTCTGAACTGGGAATCATCTCTTGCCCCTCTCCCTCCCTCCCCCCACATCTTCTCCAACCTTACATTACTTATGTTCTTCACGAAGATTCAAAATCAGATACTTTTATAAGCCACAGATAAAGGGATAGTAATGTATCACAAAAACAGCATCTCCAATTAATCTTCATAGTACCGTAAAATCTCAGATATAATACGCACCTGTGTATAATATGCAGGTGTATATTATGCCCGAGACTTTAGGGGAAGACAAGAGTGCCTATGTATAATACGCACCCTTGTTTTCCCCTCTTAAGAAAAAAAAAATTAAGCCTTCCAGATCCCTTCCCTCTCTCCCCCGGAGCTATCCGCTGCTAAAATACCATTTACTTATCTCAAAATTCAAGTTCCCGCATTTTCCCCATTAGCAGGCAAAATATAACCCATGTCAATATTACCTGCGGGCAGCATGCTTCCTTCCAGCTATGGTATTGCCCTGTGAGGACCTTCAGATCCTCACAGGGCATTACCATTGGCTGGAGCCGGTAGGTCCTGAAGGAAGCGGGCGGCAAATGGAAGCATGCCGCCCGCAGGGAATATTGACATCTGTTATATGTTGCCTGCTAATGGGGAAAATGCGGGGACTTGAACTTTAAAGTAAGTAAATGGTATTTTAGCAGCAGATAGAGCCGGGAGAGGGAGGGAAGGGATCTGGAAGGCTTAATTTTTTTTTTTATAAAAAATTCTCGGGTATAATACGCACCCCCGACTTCACATAAGGTGAAGTGGGGTAAAATTGAGCGTATTATATCCGAGATTTTACGGTATTTGGGCCATGGAGAGTGTTATTCAGTACTGCCAGAGTTGTAGTTCAGGAGTAATTGAAGGATAAAGTTTCCCCCTCCCGCCCCTTTTACCTAGTGTAAGCCACCTCCCCTCAGATGTGGAATCTAGTCTCTTGACAGGACAGATCACAGCAAGGGACAATCTTCTTACTGTGAGCATGAGGAAAACCCTGCCGCCCTTGACAGTTTTTTTCAGGTTTTTCCTTACACTCACTGAAGATTGTCCCTCTCTGCGATCCATCCAGACAGTCTTGCCGCTCTGTGTTGAGCAGTGTTATATCAGTAAAAGGGGCGGGAGGGGGATACTTTATCATTCAATTACTCTTGAACTACAACTCAGACAGTATTGAACACTGTCCATGGTCCAAATACTATGAAGATTAATTGGAGCTGCTTTTTATTGTGAAACATTACTATCCCTTTAAATGACTCTTACATCTCCAACTTATCTCTTTCTTCTTATTTTTTATTTACTTCCTTTTACTTTTTCCTTATTTAACACAAGTCTTGTGTAATATTTCTTCCTTATCAACAAGAACAGATGATAACACGATTTGGAATAATCCAAAGAAATATGCATATTTTATAATAACCTTGCTGTATGTCCCCAAAAAAGAACATTAAAAAGTAACCTACTTTATATATATATTAATAATATAAATAAAATCCGAATGAAAATGATGCATATCTTAATGTTATATATATTTGTTTTTATATATAGATATTACTGATGTAAATAGTTATCTCCTTGATCATATATTTTTATATTTTGTATCGTGATTCGAAGCTTTACTTTCTAAAACAACCAAGTTTTGCTTGGAATCTAAAAATGTTGCCCATCTGTTTAAGTTGAATCATTTTTCTGGAATTTTTTCAGACAACTTCTCTGTCTTGTTAAGAATTGTCCTAGGGGCATGTGATAACTGACTGAATGTGAGAAGACTCTGCATAAAGAAAGCAAGCCAGGCTATAAGTGGGGGTAATGTACAAATCCTCCAGAACAACTCTTTTTCTGCATTTGGGACAACAGTTTTCTATTCACTTCATCTTCTATTCTGCCATTCAGGGACACTGCGGAGAGGAGAGCAGCAGAGTATATGTCCTCAGCCCTAGGGAAGCTATGTGTATGTGTGTATGGGGCAGGTCCACTATACATCACTGGACATCAGTGCACAGCAGAGTACTTGTCCTCAGCTCTAGTGCAGCTATGCGGGAGGGGGTCACTCTACAACACTGGACATCAGTGCTCAATCTGCTCTTTCTCTGGCGCACCACAGAATTCTAAACACTAGAGGGAGAAATGCCCATTGACTGCTGAGAGAAAGCAATGTCTGTGGTGGGCTACACAAAAATGTGCATCATGACCAAAGCCTTAGACTAGTATTCTACTACAACAAAATTCCACTGCAGTTCCTGTTTAATATCAGGATCAAGGCTCAGTTCTTTCTCTAGTGTTTAGAGCTCTGTCTGGAAGCCATTTTGTTGCAGCCCAACAGAGGCATCACCTTGTGTCACAGAATGCAATGGGCAATTGTCCTTCTAGTGTTTAGAACACTGCGCTCTGGACTCTGGAGTCTTCATTCTGGGGCTTAATTTGCCCCAGAATGGGGCTGTGCTGGACATGGGACACACATTTAAAATCCAGGAGTGTCCTGGCCAATCTGGGATACGTGGTCACTAGTGATGAGCGAGCACCCCAATGCTCGGGTGTTCGGGTGCTCTGACCGAGCACCCCCTGAGGCTCGAGTGCTCGGCCGAGCACCCGAGCCCCATTGAAGTCAATGGGAGGACTCGAGCATTACACCAGGCACCCCCTGCTCTGATGAGGGGAGGGTGCCTGGTCCATAGGAAAAGGGCAGAAAAAGATGGAAACACTACAGAAATGGTTCAGGGACAGCATAAGGAGGATGTCTGGATGCATCTTGGACTCCAACATCGCTGCTGGGAACGATCTTTCGCCCGTAGTACGCCATTTTTACAGACTGACCATAAAACACACAAAAAGGAAAATAAAAACGACTTTAGGCGAAAAATTGTTACCAAACAATATTTGCTGTATATTTACTTGTATATCATCTGCAAATTCTCCCAAAAATTTCCTTGATTTTCAGAACTGAGGCCATGATTAAGAGGGAAACGTGCGCAGAGGCAAATTCTCCCAAAAATTTCCTTGATTTTCAGAACTGAGGCCATGATTAAGAGGGAAACGTGCGCAGAGGCAAATTCTCCCAAAAATTTCCTTGATTTTCAGAACTGAGGCCATGATTAAGAGGGAAACGTGCGCAGAGGCAAATTCTCCCAAAAATTTCCTTGATTTTCAGAACTGAGGCCATGATTAAGAGGGAAACGTGCACAGAGGCAAATTCTCCCAAAAATTTCCTTGATTTTCAGAACTGAGGCCATGATTAAGAGGGAAACGTGCACAGAGGCAAATTCTCCCAAAAATTTCCTTGATTTTCAGAACTGAGGCCATGATTAAGAGGGAAACGTGCACAGAGGCAAATTCTCCCAAAAATTTCCTTGATTTTATTGAACTGAGGCCATGATTAAGAGGGAAACGTGCGCTGAGCTGACCATCTAAAACATTATGGGTGAGGGTCTGCTGCAGAGCTGACCATCCTAAACATTATATGCGAAGGCCCGCTAGTGAGCTGACGCTATAAAACATTATATGAGAGGGCCCGCTAGAGAGCTGACCCAATAAAACATTATATGAGAAGGCCCGCTGGTGAGCTGACCTATATAAAAATTGGCAAACAGGGCCCGCTGGTGAGCTGACCCTATATAAAAATTATATCACAGGGCCCGCTGGTGAGCTGGCCCTATATAAAAATTATAGCACAGGGCATATGGAAGAGGAGGAGGAGGATGAGAAGATTAAGAGTCAACCATATACCTGTTTTTTGGGTGGAAGGGGTGAATGGGAATACAGAGTATTCCCATCATTGTAAATAATATATGTAAAGTGAGTTTATGTTCCCCCGGGGCTTTCCTCCAGTGGAGTGGAGAAGTCAGGGGAAATCCAGGCCTTGTTCATTTTTATAAGTGTCAACCTATCAGCATTGTCGGTGGAAAGGCGGATACGCTTATCTGTTATGATGCCACCAGCAGCACTAAATACCCGCTCAGACAGAACGCTGGCGGCAGGGCAGGCCAGCACCTCCAAGGCGTAGAGTGCCAGTTCATACCACGTGTCCAGCTTGGACACCCAGTAGTTGTAAGGCACAGAGGGATCATTGAGGACGCTGACACGGTCTGCTACGTACTCCTTCACCATCTTCCAAAACTTTTCCCTCCTTGTGACACTAGGCTGCGCATCAGGGTGAGGGTGCTGGCGGGGTGTCATGAAGGTGTCCCACGCCTTGGAGAGTGTTGCCCTGCCTTTGTCGGAACTGCTGTGTGCTCCCCTTTTCTCCCCTTCTCGGTTGGCCAAGGTAGCACGTACTCTGCCGCCAGCGTTGTCAGATGGAAAATTTTGGAGCAATTTTTCGACAAGAACCTTCTGGTATTGCACCATTTTGCTTGTCCTCTCCACCGGAGGAATGAGAGATGAGAAATTCTCTTTGTAGCGGGGGTCCAGAAGGGTGAACACCCAGTAATCCGTGTTGTTTAAAATGCGTATAACGCGTGGGTCACGGGAAAGGCAGCCTAACATAAAGTCAGCCATGTGTGCCAGAGTACCAACAGTCAAGATTTCGCTGTCCTCACCAGGAGGATGACTCTCAATCTCCTCATCCTCTTCCTCCTCTTCTGCCCACCCACGCTGAAGAGATGGAACTAAAGTTCCATGGCTACCCTCTGTAGCGGAGGCAACCGTGTCTTCCTCCTCCTCCTCCTCCTCCTCCTCCGCCTCCTCCAATTGTCGCTGAGAAGACGAAGTGAGGGTGCTCTGGCTATCACCTTGTGTAAGCTCTTCCTCCCCCATTTCCACCTCTTCCACATGCAAAGCGTCGGTTTTAATTGTGAGCAGCGAGCGTTTCAGTAGACACAGAAGTGGGATGGTTACACTGATAATAGCGTTATCGCCGCTCACCATCTGCGTCGATTCCTCAAAATTGCGTAAAACCTCGCAGAGGTCTGACATCCATTCCCACTCCTCACTTCTGATTACAGGAAGTTGAACGGAGAGGCGACGACCGTGTAACAGCTGGTACTCCACTACTGCCCTCTGCTGCTCACAAAGCCGGGCCAACATGTGGAAGGTGGAGTTCCAGCGCGTGCTCACGTCACACAGCAGCCGGTGAGCTGGCAATTGTAAGCGCTGCTGCAGCTTCAACAGGCCGGCCGAAGCTGTAGATGACTTACGGAAATGTGCACACACGCGGCGCACCTTGGTCAAGAGATCATGCACATTGGGGTAGGTTTTTAGAAATCGCTGCACCACTAAATTAAATACATGCGCTAGGCATGGTACGTGTGTGAGCTTGCCGAGCTCCAAAGCCGCCACCAAGTTACGCCCATTATCACACACAACCATGCCTGGTTGCAGGTTGAGTGGCGAGAGCCACTGCTCGGTCTGGTGACTAATCCCCTGCAACAGCTCTGAGGCCGTGTGCTGTTTGTCCCCAAGGCAGATCAGCTTCAGCACGGCCTGTTGACGCTTCCCCACTGCAGTGCTACACTGCTTCCAGCTACTGGCTGATGGGGGAGTGGTGCTGCGTGTAGATAATTCGGAGGTGGAAACGGAGGAGGAGGAGCCAATAACGTAGGTGCTGGTGGAAACCCTGATGGAGGTAGGGCCCGCAATCCTCGGCGTGGGTAGCACCCGTGCCATCCCAGGGTCCGAGTCGCTCCCAGCCTCCACGACATTCACCCAGTGTGCCGTCAGGGAAATGTAGCGTCCCTGGCCACAAGCACTTGTCCATGTGTCAGTCGTTAAGTGGACCTTCCCAGTAACTGCGTTGGTCAGGGCACGGGTGATGTTACGGGACACATGGTGGTGTAATGCGGGGATGGCACACCGGGAAAAGTAGTGGCGGCTGGGGACCGCGTACCGAGGGACAGCTGCTGCCATCAGGCTGCGGAAGGACTCAGTGTCCACAAGCCTAAATGGCAGCATTTCGATGGCCAGTAATTTGGAAAGGTGTGAGGTTAGTGCTATGGCCTGTGGGTGGGTGGCTGGGTACTTTCTCTTGCGCTCAAATGCCTGGGGTAACGACATTTGGACGCTGTGCTGGGACAGGGAAGTGGATGTGGTCGCTGATGGTGCTTCAGATGGTACAGGTGCAGGGCGGGAGGTATGCGGGCCTGCGCCTTCGACAGGCGATTGGCCGGCACCGAAAACAGGGGAAGAGGAGGCAGTGGTGTGGCCTGCAGACACAGATGGGCGATCCAGGCGTTCCTCCCACTTACTACGGTGCTTGGATGCCATGTGTCGGATCATGCTGGTGGTGGTGAGGTTTCTAGTGTTCATGCCTCGGCTCATTCTGGTGTGGCACAGGTTGCAAACTACAATTCTTTTGTCGTCCGCACTTTCCTTAAAAAAACGCCATACCGCGGAACACCTACCCTTTGGCAAGGTAGATTTACGCAAGGGGGTGCTCCGTGGAACATTTGCGGGCCGGTTTGGTGCGGTCCTCCTTCTTTCTGTAGCCACACCACTGCCTCTTCCAGCCTGTTGCGGTGCTGCAGATGGCTCACCCTCAGGACTGCTGACATCGCTCGGCTCTACACCTTCCCAGGTGGGGTCAGTCACCTCATCGTCCACCAAGTCCTCCTCCACTTCCTCACTCTGATCATCCTCCTCAAGTCTTGATCCCACCACATACTCAGTCATTGACAACTGTATAACATTCTCCTCAACAAGGTCTTGAGACGGAAATAGTGGTTGATTTAATGGCAACTGTGTCTCATCATCATCATCATCATCCACTACTTCCTTTGACCTTAAATGCCGTTCACATCTGTCATCTTCTTGTGATTGGGTAGCCTCTAGAGGTTGTGAATCAGGGCACAAGATGTCATGTTCCTCTGCAAGCGTGCTTGTAGAGAGGGTCAAATGAAGGATTGGTGATGAGACGAGCTCCTCACTATATCCCAGTGTGGGATCACTTCTTTGACCAGACCGTGTATGGTGGGAGGAAGGATGATCAGAGTGAGGATTATGTTGACCAGACTCTTGGCTACTGAGAGTGGACTTGGTGGAAGACAGGGTGGTGCTTAACCGACTGGAAGCAGTATCAGCTGTCATCCAACCGACCACCTGTTCGCAGTGGTCGGACCTCGAGAGTGATGTCCTGCGACGCCCTGTAAAATTACACATGAAGCTAGGTATGGTGGATGTCTTTCTTTCTTGTGCTCTGGCACCAGGCACAGTTTCTCCGCGTCCTGACCCGCGCCCTGAACTTTCAGGATCACGTCCACTTCCCCGTCCCTTTTTACCCGCCTTCTTCATCTTACACAGAATATGTGACTTTAATATTTGAGTTTGAAAACTTAACACTATTTCTTACTATTCTGCAACTCTGCAGAGTACACAGAATAGGCTGCTAAACGGCGGTGAAACACACTGAATGGAATATGTGACTTTAATATTTGAGTTTGAAAACTTAACAGTATTTCTTACTATTCTGCAACTCTGCAGAGTACACAGAATAGGCTGCTAAACGGCGGTGAAACACACTGAATGGAATATGTGACTTTAATATTTGAGTTTGAAAACTTAACAGTATTTCTTACTATTCTGCAACTGTGCAGAGTACACAGAATAGGCTGCTAAACGGCGGTGATACACACTGAATGGAATATGTGACTTTGATATTTGAGTTTGAAAACTTAACACTATTTCTTACTATTCTGCAACTGTGCAGAGTACACAGAATAGGCTGCTAAAAGGCGGTGAAACACACTGAATGGAATATGTGACTTTAATATTTGAGTTTGAAAACTTAACAGTATTTCTTACTATTCTGCAACTCTGCAGAGTACACAGAATAGGCTGGTAAACGGCGGTGAAACACACTGAATGGAATATGTGACTTTAATATTTGAGTTTGAAAACTTAACAGTATTTCTTACTATTCTGCAACTCTGCAGAGTACACAGAATAGGCTGCTAAACGGCGGTGAAACACACTGAATGGAATATGTGACTTTAATATTTGAGTTTGAAAACTTAACAGTATTTCTTACTATTCTGCAACTGTGCAGAGTACACAGAATAGGCTGCTAAACGGCGGTGAAACACACTGAATGGAATATGTGACTTTAATATTTGAGTTTGAAAACTTAACAGTATTTCTTACTATTCTGCAACTGTGCAGAGTACACAGAATAGGCTGCTAAACGGCGGTGAAACACACTGAATGGAATATGTGACTTTAATATTTGAGTTTGAAAACTTAACAGTATTTCTTACTATTCTGCAACTGTGCAGAGTACACAGAATAGGCTGCTAAACGGCGGTGAAACACAAGGAATGGAATATGTGACTTTAATATTTGAGTTTGAAAACTTAACAGTATTTCTTACTATTCTGCAACTGTGCAGAGTACACAGAATAGGCTGCTAAACGGCGGTGAAACACACTGAATTGAATATGTGACTTTAATATTTGAGTTTGAAAACTTAACAGTATTTCTTACTATTCTGCAACTGTGCAGAGTACACAGAATAGGCTGCTAAACGGCGGTGAAACACACTGAATGGAATATGTGACTTTAATATTTGAGTTTGAAAACTTAACAGTATTTCTTCCTATTCTGCAACTCTGCACAGTACACAGAATGTGCTGCTAAACTGCGGCGAAGCACACTGAATGGAATATGTGACTTTGATATTTTAGTTTGAAGACTTAACAGTATTTCTTCCTATTCTGCAACTCTGCACAGTACACAGAATGTGCTGCTAAACTGCGGCGAAGCACACTGAATGGAATATGTGACTTTGATATTTTAGTTTGAAGACTTAACAGTATTTCTTCCTATTCTGCAACTCTGCACAGTACACAGAATGTGCTGCTAAACTGCGGCGACGCACACTGAATGGAATATGTGACTTTGATATTTTAGTTTGAAGACTTAACAGAATGTGCTCTAATCTGCAACTTTGCACACTAAACAGAATGTGCTCTAATCTGCAACTTTGCACACTAAACAGAATGTGCTCTAATCTGCAACTTTGCACACTAAACAGAATGTGCTCTAATCTGCAACTGTGCACACTAAACAGAATGTGCTCTAATCTGCAACTTTTCACACTAAACAGAATATTTTTTTTTTTTTTTTTTTGTTTTTTTCCCCCCACACAAAATAACCTGCTGCCCCCACACACAGTAGTCCTAAAAAGGACTTTTGGTTCTTTTTTTGCACAATTTTTGTTTTTTTCCTCCCTACACTGCCTTTCCCTTCCTATCCTCAGCTCTCCCTGGCTCAGACTGAGCCGAACTCGATGGTCAGGTGCTATACAGCACCCGACCACGGGTTCTGGCCAGCCAATCAGTGTAATGCCAGCAGCCAACATGGCTGCTGGCATTACACCGATGTCAGAGCCTCCCTGCACATTTATTGGCTGCGCAGCAGCCGCAAAACGTGCGGGGAGGAGACCCGAACATGGCGGACGAGCACATGCGG
Source organism: Rhinophrynus dorsalis (assembly GCA_037306005.1). NCBI lineage: Eukaryota > Metazoa > Chordata > Amphibia > Anura > Rhinophrynidae > Rhinophrynus > Rhinophrynus dorsalis. The sequence goes on from CM074725.1 coordinate 41,819,612, forward strand.
TACTCGTACGAGTACCGCCATGTGCCGAGCAGAGCGATGCTCGAGCCGATCCGAGCATCGGCCGAGCATGCTCGCTCAACACTAGTGGTCACCTTACTTCTTGGTATGTTCGTGCTCTTTAGTGCATACTCCGCCATCATTAAGACTTTAATGTCAGTAAGACCCAAACCCTCCCCATAGAATTTGTAGTTTATATGTATTAAGAATATAAATAAAATCCGAATAAAATCAAAATGTGCATATCTTAATGTTATATATATTTGTTTTTATATAGAGATATTACTGGTGCAAATAGTTACCTCCTTGATCATATTTTTTTATATTTTGTATCGTGATTCGAAGCTTTACTTTCTAAAACAACCAAGTTTTGCTTGGAATCTAAAAATGTTGGCCATCTGTTTAACCCCTTAAGGACCAGCGGTCCCGGGGTGTGTGTTCCTGTAAGGACCAGATAGGGATGTTCGACGTGCCGCCCCACGTGACTGATCACTCCAAACGAGGGACTGAAAGAGCCAGAGCGATCAACTTCAGTCCCCGGTATTACTCACCGCGCTCCTGCAGGAGCTTGGTGAGTAAAAGTACGTGACGTACCAGGACCGTCACTGGTCCTTAAGTGCCAGACCAGCATGACGGTCCGGGTACATCAATGGTCCTTAAGGGGTTAAGTTGAATAATTTTTCTGAAATTGTTTCAGACAACTTCTCTCTCTTGTTAAGAATTGTCCTAGGGACTGTAAGCGGTTGCTTACCATAGCCAGCCGCCAGACTCAGTGGGCGGCCAGTCTCAGGACCCTCGCGGGTTTCCACGTCTGTTGGGAGTATCGGTGCTCCCTGGTGTTCATCAAGGCGGCCGGCCTCCTCGCTGCTCCCCCTAGCGGCTCCATCCGCATCTGTGCTCAGGCGCGTGTCACAGGGATTCCCTGGTGACGTCGTGTCCCAGCTTCTTAAAGGGACATCACATTTAGTGCTCCAACTCTTGGGGGTGGAGCAAGTAGTTTATAATCTGCCTGGACAACACTTCAGTTGCCCTTTCGTGGTTTTCCAGTGCAGTTGTGTTTAGTTTGTGCTGTGTATTACATGGTTTTTCTGACTACCCGATTTGGTGTTGAACTGTGGCTCTGTCTGACTATCTGTTCCGTGTATGACCCTTGGCTTGTCTGACATCCAATCTGATGCAAACCTGTGGCTCTGGCTGACTAACCGTTCCATGTATGACCTTAGGCTTGTCTGACTACCCGATCTGGTGTTGACCTGTGGCTCTGTCTGACTATCCTCTCAGTGTATGACCCTTGGCTTGTCTGACATCCAATCTGGTGCAAACATGCGGCTCTGACAGACTAATCTCTCCGTGTATGACCAAGCTTGTCTAACCATCCCATCTGGTGCTGTCCTGTGGCTCTGTCCGGCTTGTCTCTGTCTGGCCTCCCTCTTGTGGACATCCATCTGGCACAGATCTGGGGCCCAGGTAGACTCTCTTCTATACTGACTGCAGGCGTGAGTCTGGTATTAGATTCCAGTGGTCCTGACTGCAGGCGTGAGTCAGTGATCAACCCATATATAGTTGACGGTAAGCTTGCGTTAGCTTTCCTCCCAACTAGATTGACAGCAGGTGTGTGTCAGTGTTTTCCTTTGTTCCCTGCCGGAGTCTCCTGTCTAGTTCCAGTCCGGGTTCCAGAAAAAGACCCCTGCGGCGGGTCAGGTTCCGGTTGCAGTTCAAGTTCCAGTTGCAGATTATCCATGGTGGTTCCTGTTCCTACGCCATCCTTAGTTCCTGTAGAGGCTTCTAGTGGCTCCGACCTAGTCTCAGCAGTTTGGTCCAGTCTAGGCGGCCTACTATTCCTGATAGTAGTGCAACCTTGTCTGCCGACCCTCTGCCTGTTCTTATTGTCTCTGTCTTTACCTGGTTCTGTGCCTTAATAAAGGTGATTTACATATACGTTCTGACTCCTGAGTGCTCTGGGTAATGGTGACAGGGGCATGTGATATGTGAGAAGAAGCTGCATAAAGAAAGCAAGCCAGGCTATAAGTGGAACACCTCTTTTTCTGCATTTGGGACAACAGTTTTCTATTCACTTCGTCTTCTATTCTGCCATTCAGGGACACTGTGGAGAGGAGAGCAGCAGAGTATATGTCCTCAGCTCTAGGGAAGCTATGTGTATGTGTGTATGGGGCAGGTCCATTATATATCACTGGACATCAGTGCACAGCAGAGTACTTGTCCTCAGCTCTAGTGCAGCTATGCAGGAGGGGGTCACTCTACAACATTGGACATCAGTGCTCAATCTGCTCTTTCTCTGGCGCACCACAGAATTCTAAACACTAGAGGGAGAAATGCCCATTGACTGCTGAGAAAAAGCAATGTCTGTGGTGGGCTACACAAAAATGTGCATCATGACCAAATCCTTAGACTAGTATTCTACTACAACAAAATTCCACTGCAGTTCATGTTTAATATCTGGATCAAGGCTCATTTCTTTCTCTAGTGTTTAGAGCTCTGTCTGGAAGCCATTTTGTTTCAGCCCAACAGAGGCATCACTTTGTGTCACAGAATGCAATGGGCAATTGTCCTTCTAGTGTTTAGAACACTGCGCTCTGGACTCTGAAGTCTTCATTCTGGGGCTTAATTTGCCCCAGAATGGGGCTGTGCTGGACATGGGAAACACATTTAAAATCCAGTAGTGTCCTGGCCAATCTGGGATACGTGGTCACCTTACTTCTTGGTATGTTCGTGCTCTTTAGTGCATACCTAAGCCCACACTCCGCCATCATTAAGACTTTAATGTCAGTAAGACGCAACCCCCCCATAGAATTTGTAGGGAAATTAAGTAAAGGTACTTCTTCCATGCATTGTTAGTACAAATTGTTAAAAAAGAAAAGGACACTGTACTACTCCCCACTGCCTTCCCCTTTGGCACAAGAAGCATAAAGTAGCTTCATAAAAAAAAAGAAGACTATATTCTCAAACCTATAATAGAGCAAGATCATATTAGTACATGCCCACAGTAGCTTTTAGAATCATCCCTAAATAAATATAATGAGGCTGAGACACGAAGGGGAATTAGAGCAACTTTGAAGGACGCTAGCTGTATTGCAGAGGACAAATAAAAATTCCCCAAATTCCCATTGATTTAAATGGGGGTTTTAGCCACCATTTTTACTCATTAAATATTATTTCACAACAGACTCAGTGCCACAAGATTCGTGTAGAGACAATGTAGTGTCTCTACTTAAGAAAGGAATAAAAAAAAGGCATTACAGACCTGTGAGTTTGACCTCTGTAGTGGGAAAACTGCTAGAAGGGATTATAAGGGATTGTAATCAGGATTACACCACCAAAAATAAGATTATTAACAGGAGTCAACATGGTTTTATGACGAATAGATCATGCCAAACTAATCTTTTCAGCTTCTGTGAAGAAATAAGTAACAACCTAGATAATGGTAAGGCAGTTGATGCAGTGTATTTAGATTTTGCGAAGGCATTTGATACAGTGCCACACAGAGGGCTGGGGTATAAAATAAGGAAATTGGGGCTCGGGGATAGCCTTTGCAATTGGAGAGAAAACTGGTTGAAGGATAGGGAACAGTGTTTGGTTGTAAATGGACAATTCTCCAATACAGTTAAAGTTGAGTGTGGAGTGCCCTCAGGGTTCAGTATTGGGTCCACTTCTTTTATCATGTTTATAAATTACCTGGAAATAGATATAGAAAGCAAAATGTCAATATTTGCAGATGACACTAAATTATGCAGGGTAATTAATTCAGAACAGGATATTTGCTCTCTACATGAGGATTTACATAAAATAGCAGATTGGGCAACCAATTGGAATATGAAGTTTAACGTGGGAAAGTGCAAAGTCTTGCATTTGGGAAGAAAAACTTAATGAACTTAATGGAATTATTTTAGGGGACCCTTGCTAGAGAACAACCTGGGAATCCTTGTAAACTACTAATTTGGAAACAGTGACCAGTGTCAAATAGCAGTAGCAAAAGCAAACAAAATCCTGTCTTGCATAAAAAGGTGTATTGAGGTAAGATCCCACCTTGAATATGCAGTGCAGCTTTGGGCACCAGTTCTGAAATAGGATATACTAGAACTGGAGAGGGTACAACGAAGAGCAACAAAATTAATTAAGGGAATGGATGACTTGATGTAGTAGTAACGACTAGACAAACTTGGTTTATTTACTCTAGAGAAAAGACGACTAAGAGGAGATCTTATCACATTGTAGAAGTATATGAGAGGTCAATTCAAGGATCTCTGTGGTGAGCTTTTCATTCCAAGGCCTAGTGAAATGATCAGGGAGCACCACTTGAGATTATACTTCAGCAGAGGGAGGGTTTTTTACAGTAAGGTCTGTTAAATTATGGAATTCCTTGGCCAAGGATATGGTTATGGCAGATACAATGGATATATTTAAGTGAAGACTAGATACATTTCTTTCAGAAGGGAACATACAGGGTTATACTGTGTATTAGTAGGCAAATCAGGAAGGTCTGATAAAGACTAACTTATTCGGTAGCAGGAAAACTATATAATTCTCATGTCACTGGGTTTGCTAGCACACTTTGTAGACCGTTTCAGTGAAGGATTTATTTTTCAATAACGCGATCTCGACTCTGCTGATGATCCTCCGCTTGTCCAGGGACCAGATTCCCCTGCAGTCAGCTAGAGCGTTGACGTCAGGGAAAGGGGAGGGAGGGGGGAACTTTGGTCCCGAATATCTCTCAAACCACAAAGTGTGCTTGCAAACCAAGCACACTTAGAAGACCGTTCCAGCGAAGGATCTATTTTTGAATATATCGATCTCTGTTCTGCTGCAGAGCCTCCACTTGTCCCAAGACCGGATTCCCCAGCAGTCAGCTAGAGTGCTGACATCAGGGAAAGGGAAGGGAGGGTGGAACTTTAACTGCAATTATCTCTCAAACCATAAAGGTTTGAGAGATGGGACCAGGGGCATTTAGTTTGATTTTTTTTAATGGCTGCAAGATTCATACATTACTATCCCTTTAAAGGGCTTAAAAAATAAAAAATTATCAACATACATATACTTTTCCTGATAGTTTTCTATTATAATCCTCTTGGATGGTCAAGATGTCGCCAACTGATTGCATTGTACTGCACTGAGCATAACTTTAACTACTTCAGTGTTAGAAGGTGAAAGTGTTAATAGTTTGTAAGAGGAATTAATGCACTTTGTGAGTCTCCTCTTGGTATGCAAGTTTTGTTGTGCTTGAGAGACACAGATTCTTGCATTTTAATTCCATCACGCGATATTCTGTAATTGCAAAGAGCAAGTGTAATGACTGTGATGTCTTTATCAACCTGTTCCCTGCTTTTTGTTTTTAGCTTGGCCATCTGCTGTGCTGAAAGTGGCAGCTGCCATGTTTTACAAATAGCAAAGTCAAGTTCTTTTTTTTTTTTAATTCAACACATACTGTAATGTGCTTATGTATGCTAGAAACAGTTTTTATCAATAAATGTTTCCGGAGCATTGCTAATAACAATATTATTCAGCAGAGCAAACCTTCCCTTCTCCGATCTTGAATAGAGACATTCGTTTCAACATTTCCAATGGCTGAAGAGGAACATTTTTGCTTTAGGTGGTGTTTGTAGAGGAATAGCTGGTGGTTGGGGCATTAGCAAGAATGTTTAGGATACTTCATAACCAATCGTCAGCTCTTCATGTAACGGAACAAATGATTTTGAACAAGACCAAAGTACTTACATTATTTTCATATTATTTAAAATGAACCAGGAATTCTTTGTCTGTTGGGTAATGTTTGTTGTATTTTCAATGTTTCTCTTAGGTTCTTGGCCTAGTAGATGGGGTATACTCATATACAGACTACTGACATCACAAGTGGACCACAGAAATTTATTTTTCCAATGACAATCTTGAATGCTGGTTTAGTGTATTGACTTTATCCTTCACAATAACTAGTTCCCTTTTCAAGAGACTTTTTTTCCAGAAATCGGGATTAACTATGAGTTCAGTATTTGCTCCACCCTATACGAACTTTATATGAAGAGGTGGGAAGACAAGTTTATTTACTACAATAATCTTTTCAAACATTTTTTATTATAATTGGTTTATAGGTGACCACTGCCAGATATTCATATGAAGAAGATCACAAGACAACTTTCAACAATTCCTCAACCGTACGAATACTAACCAGCTGGAACTGAGTTTCACGAATACTGTACCTCTAGAAATAATTGAGTTCCTGGATGCAATTTGTATCATGAGAATAATAAGATTATTTCAACCAACTTTCGAAAGAATTGTGAAGTGAACAGGTACCTAAATGCACATAGCAGTCAAAACAGGAGATGGATTAACAACGTACGGCTTAACCACTTCCAAAGAATTAGGAAGATGAGGATTTTGTTCACAAAGCAGAAGTTAGGAAACTGAAGTCTTTAGACCAGTGTTTCTGAACTCCTGTCCTCGAGACCCACTAACAGGCCAGAATTTGATGATTTCCTTGTTAGAGCACAGGTAAGTTAATCAATGTGAATGAGCCTCTGATCACCACACCTGTGCTCTAGCACATAAATCCCTAAGTCCTGGTCTGTTAGTGGGTCCTGAGGACAGGAGTTAAGAAACACTGCTTTAGACAAACCATTTCATATTTTGATGTTTACTTATTTATTAATCTTTGTGTGAGTTATTCTTTATTGTTCAGATGCATAGGGTTTTCTTGTTTTCACACATCACACATTATGTACTAGTGTAAAAGCCCGTGTACACGGGCCAAGATCTGGGTTCACCCTTTGATGCGTACCCCTCTGGCACTCAAAGGGTTAAAAGGCCGACTCTGCCGCAGATGCAGGCATGCAGTGTAGAGACTGGCCAAAAGCACAGAATGCTCCCAGCACAGAACTCCCAGCATTCCTACACTTCCCAGCATTCTGCGTGTTTGGGCAGACTCTACTGAGCATGACGGCTTATGACAAACATCCTAGCGAATCATTATATAGGATATTCTTTCCTATACCACTGATTGCCTCTTTTGATAGCTGTGCAGATTTTGGTGCATAATAATGGGGAGCAAGGGTAGCACACTTGCCTGTGAAGGTTTCAGTATTGTTTTCCACAATTACATCGTTGTAATTAATTTTTACTCAGTACTTACATTTATTTAAATATTACAAGGTTTATTTCCAAATTATCAGTTGGCACAATGGATCTTGGAGAGATGACTGGCATATTGAAATACGGTACGGTGGGTGCATGTCTGATACTAGAGGGATCCAGCTCTATAGGTTAGTTGTTTGTGTATTTAATGATTATCCATTGTTCTCGTTTGTCAATATAAACTCTCATTTTTGTTTAATTTGAATTTATGACAGTATTTCATATATTCATGCCTTTTAACATGCATTATTGTTGTCTTTTATGATTCTTATTAGTGTAAAAGTCCGTGTACACGGGCCAAGGTCCGGGTGATGTTAACCCTTTGAGAGCCAGAGGGGTATGATGCGTACCCCTCTGGAACTCAAAGGGTTAAGAGGCTGGTCCTGCTTTGTGTCCTGCCGCCAACACAGTCATGCACTGTAGAGACTGCCCGAAAGCACAGAATGCTCCCAGCACAGAACTCCCAGCTTCTGTGCTCCCAACATTCCATGCTCCCAGCTTCTGTGCTCCCAACATTCCATGCTCCCAGCTTCTGTGCTCCCAACTTTCTGTGCTCCCAGCATTCTGTGCGTACTAGCAGTCTCTACTTCGCATGACAGCTTCTGACAAATATCCTAGTGAATTATTATATAGGATTATCATGTTCTCATGGCTTTTTTTTTCTTTTATAATTGCTCTTAATTGGCTACTAACCATTGATTCTATTATCAGTTATGATGGATGTTTTTATATAACCCAAGTTACATTGTTTTTTGATCACACTCCTTTAGAAGTGGAGTCGCAGCTCCACAAAATGCATCAGGTTTTTATTTATTGTACTTTAGTTGTTGGTCCCTCCCATGTACCCTGTGTGTTCCCTCCCCAGCTTCTGATACTGTTCGTCATTCTAGTAGGCAGAGTGAGCTCTGCATGTGTTCTCTTGGACTATATTTATCCCATATCCACCGGACAGTTTTCAGATACATTTTTCTATCACTTGTTAGTCCTAAAGACATATTGATAAAACTGTGGGACACAAACATTTTATAGCTTTGTGAATAGTGATGATCGAGCACCCCGATGCTCGGGTGTTCGGGTGCTCTGGCCGAGCGCCCCCGGAGGTTCGAGTGCTCGGCCGAGCACCCGAGCCCCATTGAAGTCAATGGGAGGACTCGAGCATTACACCAGGCACCCCCTGCTCTGATGAGGGGAGGGTGCCTGGTTCATAGGAAAAGGTCAGAAAATGATGGAAACACCACAGAAATGGTTCAGGGACAGCATAGGGAGGATGTCTGGATGCATCTTGGACTCCAACGTCGCTGCTGGGAACGATGTTTCGCCCGTAGTACGCCATTTTTACAGACTGACCGTAAAACACACAAAAAGGAAGATAAAAACGACTTTAGGCGAAAAATTGTTACCAAACAGTATTTGCTGTATATTTACTTGTATATCATCTGCAAATTCTGCAAAAAATTTCATAGATTTTTCGGAACTGGGGCCATGATTAAGAGGGAAACGTGCGCAGCGTAAAGCAGGTGTTCAACGTGGTTATGGCCCGGGTAAGGTACAGCATTCAGGAACGGAGGCCGCAGTTACCACAGGTTTTACAACATGTCCGTTTGCCCTTGTTAAGTCCAAAATTTATAGTCGGAACAGTGGGGTCTAATCCATTGAGTAAAAGTGACGAAGTGACTTAGTGGATGAAGCCAAGAACTACCTTCTGCTCTGTCGAACACCCCAGCCCTATTTAATTCAATGGGAGGACCTGAGGCACTCCGATACAACCTGTATATCACAAAATAGAGGGCCTCATTCACATTGTGGTACAATAGTTCAGGTAGTGGTCCAACACTCATAAAGCCTATGCACTAAGTGAAAGGGCTGCCAAAAATTAGACTGAAATATCACTCCAATACACCCTTTATTACACATAAAGGAGGGCATCATACACACCCTTGAAAAATTAGGATTAATGGCCTGCTGGTGACCCTCTAAAACATTAGGGGCGAGGGCATGCCGCTAAGCTGACCATCTAAAACATTAGGAATGAGGGTCTGCTGCTGAGCCGACCATCTAAAACATTATGGGTGAGGGTCTGCTGCGGAGCTGACCATCCTAAACATTATATGCGAAGGCCCGCTAGTGAGCTGACGCTATAAAACATTATATGAGAGGGCCCGCTAGAGAGCTGACCCAATAAAACATTATATGAGAAGGCCCGCTGGTGAGCTGACCTATACAAAAATTGTGAAACAGGGCCCGCTGGTGAGCTGGCCCTATATAAAAATTATATCACAGGGCCCGCTGGTGAGCTGGCCCTATATAAAAATTATATCACAGGGTATATGGAAGAGGAGGAGGAGGATGAGAAGATTAAGAGTCAACCATATACCCGTTTTTTGGGTGGAAGGGGTGAATGGGAATACAGAGTATTCCCATCATTGTAAATAACATATCTAAAGTGACTTTATGTTCACCCGGGGCTTTCCTCCAGTGGAGTGGAGAAGTCAGGGGAAATCCAGGCCTTGTTCATTTTTATAAGTGTCAACCTATCAGCATTTTCGGTGGAAAGGCGGATACGCTTATCTGTTATGATGCCACCAGCAGCACTAAATACCCGCTCAGATAGAACGCTGGCGGCAGGGCAGGCCAGCACCTCCAAGGCGTAGAGTGCCAGTTCATACCACGTGTCCAGCTTGGACACCCAGTAGTTGTAAGGCACAGAGGGATCATTGAGGACGCTGACACGGTCTGCTACGTACTCCTTCACCATCTTCCAAAACTTTTCCCTCCTTGTGACACTAGGCTGAGCATCAGGGTGAGGGTGCTGGCGGGGTGTCATGAAGGTGTCCCACGCCTTGGAGAGTGTTGCCCTGCCTTTGTCGGAACTGCTGTGTGCTCCCCTTTTCTCCCCTTCTCGGTTGGCCAAGGTAGCACGTACTCTGCCGCCAGCGTTGTCAGATGGAAAATTTTGGAGCAATTTTTCGACAAGAACCTTCTGGTATTGCACCATTTTGCTTGTCCTCTCCACCGGAGGAATGAGAGATGAGAAATTCTCTTTGTAGCAGGGGTCCAGAAGGGTGAACACCCAGTAATCCGTGTTGTCTAAAATGCGTATAACGCGTGGGTCACGGGAAAGGCAGCCTAACATAAAGTCAGCCATGTGTGCCAGAGTACCAACAGGCAAGATTTCGCTGTCCTCACCAGGAGGATGACTCTCAATCTCCTCATCCTCTTCCTCCTCTTCTGCCCACCAACGCTGAAGAGATGGAACTAAAGTTCCATGGCTACCCTCTGTAGCGGAGGCAACCGTGTCTTCCTCCTCCTCCTCCTCCTTCTCCTCCGCCTCCTCCAATTGTCGCTGAGAAGACGAAGTGAGGGTGCTCTGGCTATCACCTTGTGTAAGCTCTTCCTCCTGCATTTCCACCTCTTCCACATGCAAAGCGTCGGTTTTAATTGTGAGCAGCGAGCGTTTCAGTAGACACAGAAGTGGGATGGTTACACTGATAATAGCGTTATCGCCGCTCACCATCTGTGTCGATTCCTCAAAATTGCGTAAAACCTCACAGAGGTCTGACATCCATTCCCACTCCTCACTTCTGATTACAGGAAGTTGAACGGAGAGGCGACGACCGTGTAACAGCTGGTACTCCACTACTGCCCTCTGCTGCTCACAAAGCCGGGCCAACATGTGGAAGGGGGAGTTCCAGCGCGTGCTCACGTCACACAGCAGCCGGTGAGCTGGCAATTGTAAGCGCTGCTGCAGCTTCAACAGGCCGGCTGAAGCTGTAGATGACTTACGGAAATGTGCACACACGCGGCGCACCTTCGTCAAGAGATCATGCAAATTGGCGTAGGTTTTTAGAAATCGCTGAACCACTAAATTAAATACATGCGCTAGGCATGGTACGTGTGTGAGCTTGCCGAGCTCCAAAGCCGCCACCAAGTTACGCCCATTATCACACACAACCATGCCTGGTTGCAGGTTGAGTGGCGAGAGCCACTGCTCGGTCTGGTGACTAATCCCCTGCAACAGCTCTGAGGCCGTGTGCTGTTTGTCCCCAAGGCAGATCAGCTTCAGCACGGCCTGTTGACGCTTCCCCACTGCAGTGCTACACTGCTTCCAGCTACCGGCTGATGGGTGAGTGGCGATGCGCGCAGAGAATTCGGAGGTGGAAACGGAGGAGGAGGAGGAGGAGCCAATAACGTAGGTGCTGGCGGAAACCCTGATGGAGGTAGGGCCCGCAATCCTCGGCGTGGGTAGCACCTGTGCCATCCCAGGGTCCGAGTCGCTCCCAGCCTCCACGACATTCACCCAGTGTGCCGTCAGGGAAATGTAGCGTCCCTGGCCACAAGCACTTGTCCATGTGTCAGTCGTTAAGTGGACCTTCCCAGTAACTGCGTTGGTCAGGGCACGGGTGATGTTAAGGGACACATGGTGGTGTAAGGCGGGGACGGCACACCGGGAAAAGTAGTGGCGGCTGGGGACTGCGTACCGAGGGACAGCTGCTTCCATCAGGCTGCGGAAGGACTCAGTCTCCACAAGCCTAAATGGCAGCATTTCGATGGCCAGTAATTTGGAAAGGTGTGAGGTTAGTGCTATGGCCTGTGGGTGGGTGGCTGGGTATTTTCGCTTGCGCTCAAATGCCTGGGGTAACGACATTTGGACGCTGCGCTGGGACAGGGAAGTGGATGTGGTCGCTGATGGTGCTTCAGATGGTACAGGTGCAGGGCGGGAGGTATGCGGGCCTGCGCCTTCGACAGGCGATTGGCCGGCACCGAAAACAGGGGAAGAGGAGGCAGTGGTGTGGCCTGCAGACACAGATTGGCGATCCGGGCGTTCCTCCCACTTATTACGGTGCTTGGATGCCATGTGTCGGATCATGCTGGTGGTGGTGAGGTTTCTAGTGTTCATGCCTCGGCTCATTCTGGTGTGGCACAGGTTGCAAACTACAATTTTTTTGTCGTCCGCACTTTCCTTAAAAAAACGCCATACCGCGGAACACCTAGCCCTTGGCAAGGGAGATTTACGCAAGGGGGTGCTCCGTGGAACATTTGCGGGCCGGTTTGGTGCGGTCCGCCTTCTTTCTGTAGCCACACCACTGCCTCTTCCAGCCTGTTGCGGTGCTGCAGATGGCTCACCCTCAGGACTGCTGTCATCGCTCGGCTCTCCACCTTCCCAGGTGGGGTCAGTGACCTCATCGTACACCAAGTCCTCCTCCACTTCCTCACTCTGATCATCCTCCTCATTTCTTGATCCCACCACATCCTCAGTCATTGACAACTGTGTATCATCCTCCTCATTTCTTGATCCCACCACATCCTCAGTCATTGACAACTTTGTATCATCCTCCTCATCAAGGTCTTGAGACAGTAATTGTGGTTGATTTGATGGCAACTGTGTCTCATCATCATCATCCACTTCCTTTGACCTTAAATGCCGTTCCCCTCTGTCATCTTCTTGTGATTGGGTACCCTCTAGAGGTTGTGAATCAGGGCACAAGATCTCATGTTCCTCTGCAAGCGTGCTTGGAGAGAGGTTCAAATCAAGGATTGGTGATGAGACGAGCTCCTCACTATATCCCAGTGTGGGATCACTTCTTTGGCCAGACCCTCTATGGTGGGAGGAAGGATGATCAGGGTGAGGATTATGTTGACCAGACTCTTGGCTAGTGAGAGTGGACTTGGTGGAAGACAGGGTGGTGCTTAACCGACTGGAAGCAGTATCAGCTGAAATCCAACCGACCACCTGTTCGCAGTGGTCTGACCTCGAGAGTGATGTCCTGCGACGCCCTGTAAACTGAGACATGAAGCTAGGTATGGTGGATGTCTTTCTGTCTTGTGCTCTGGCACCAGGCACAGTTTCTACGCGTCCTGACCCGCGCCCTGAACTATCAGGATCACGTCCACTTCCCCGTCCCTTTTTACCCGCCTTCTTCATATTAAACGGAATATATGCCGGTAATCTTCGGCTAGGCACACGAAACAGAATGTGACGCTAATCTGCGGCTAGGCACAGTGAACGGAATATGTGACGTTAATTTGTGAATTTGCACACTAAACAATATGTGACATTAATTTGTGAATTTGCACACTAAACAATATGTGACGCTAATCTGCGGCTAGGCACACGAAAGAGAATGTGCCGCTAATCTGCGGCTAGGCACAGTGAACGGAATATGTGACGTTAATTTGTGAATTTGCACACTAAACAATATGTGACGTTAATTTGTGAATTTGCACACTAAACAATATGTGACGCTAATCTGCGGCTAGGCACACGAAACAGAATGTGACGCTAATCTGCGGCTAGGCACACGAAACAGAATGTGACGCTAATCTGCGGCTAGGCACAGTGAACGGAATATGTGACGTTAATTTGTGAATTTGCACACTAAACAATATGTGACGTTAATTTGTGAATTTGCACACTAAACAATATGTGACGCTAATCTGCGGCTAGGCACACTAAACAGAATGTGACGCTAATCTGCGGCTAGGCACAGTGAACGGAATATGTGACGTTAATTTGTGAATTTGCACACTAAACAGAATGTGACAATAATCTATGGCTAGGCACACGTTTAAAATGGCCCTTTTTGTCGCTGCATTGTAAAATAATTGGCCCTGTGCACCTAACAGAATATGTCACCTTGTCACTGCACTGTGAAATATTTGTCCCTGTGCACCTAGTACAATGTCACCTTATAAATATCCCCCCCCACAAAAAAAAAGAAATTGTGCCCCCCCAAACAAAATATAAATGCTGCCCCCACACACAACAGTCCTAAAAAGGACTTTTGGGTCTTGAAAGAGTTCCAACAAATTTATTCTCCCTACACTGACTTTCCCTGCCTGATCGCATCTCTCCCTGGCTAAGAATGAGCTGAACTCGCGCGTCGGGTGCTATACAGCACCCGATCACGGGTTCTGGCCAGCCAATCAGTGTAATGCCAGCAGCCAACATGGCTGCTGGCATTACACTGATGTCAGAGCCTACCCGCACGTTTATTGGCTGCGCAGCAGCCGCGAAACGTGCGAGGAGGAGACCCGAACATGGCGGGCGAGCACATGCGGTACTCGTACGAGTACCGCCATGTGCCGAGCAGAGCGATGCTCGAGCCGAACCGAGCTTCGGCCGAGCATGCTCGCTCATCACTATTTGTGAACATTTGTTCTTGGGCTATTTCTAGTTCAATCAGCAGAGAAGAAGGGTACAGATCATTGACTATGGGGGTTGGAACCCCAGACAAGCTACTGGCCCAAGATGGGCAAAATGTGAGTGCAATTATTGATGTTTTTTTTTCTTTTTTTCATTGTTATATTAAATACTACACTTAGATATTTTCAGTTTGTCTTATTTCTATTCTAGTACTTTTTTGAGGCATACACTACAAGAAAACATAGCAGAACATGTTTGAGCTTTAATAACTTTTGAATTACAGTAATCATCTCTCAGCAGTGGGAATACCATTAGTTGACTGCGTAAAAAGCTCTAAAATATATATATATGTTTTCATGACAAATGTTTACTGACTCATTAAAGATTAATTGTGGGAAACCAATTGATTCATACAGACCATGATTATTTTTGCCCTTACTATGGCAGTGGTTTAACAGGAGGTATTTGTGTGCCTTTCAGTTAATTTTAGAAAATGTTACACTCATACATTTAGAGGAGAGTATAAATCACACTTACTCTTTTGCACTGAGATAATACATACTTCACCATCTAAACATTCTAAAGGATCAGGAAGCTGTTTTATGAAAATCTACATGTTATAGAACTTTTCCTAATGCATAAAACAAGGGCACTCACACTGCTGATAATTGTTTTATTCAAATGTTATAACAGTTCAAAGCTGTTACTCTTTCTGGAAACACATATTGAAGTAGTTCAAAGTTCAGACTGACAGGAAGTGACTCAGCAGATAATAATACATCATATTTAGAACTGTCTGTCAGTGATTCATCTCCCTCATAGAATGCAACAGAATAAGTGTCTGAAATCTGGTCACTAGAGAGCACAGTTATGCAAAAAACTACATTTTAACTTGTATTATCCTGGGAAGAGGCATATCCCAAAAGACGGAGCAGGAAAAGACCCACAGTATATGTTTGTTTTTTTTTATAAAAAGTTCACTGCTCCTTTAGAATCTTACTTTGCTTTCTGATAGTTTTAATCACTAGCTTGGTCTAAGAATTTCTGTTTGAAATGTCGTCACACTAATCTGTGATCATTTCATATTTTTCTGCAATGATATATACATAGCATTACTCATCTTAATTAATTTTAAGTCCTTGTTTCTGTTTCGTAAGAACATTTTATTAGAAAAGATAATGCCTGTAATCCTGAAAGATATTTTTCACACTGGAGGCCGCTGTGTCACTGGGTTGGTGATACAGAACTGATGAGTCATTAGCTGATAGACGAAATTAAATAAGACTCTTAAAACTGATATGCTGTAGGTACTTTTTCTCTGTACATAGCATATGTGAGCTAAAAGAGATTGCAACATACACAATTATATCTGGGCGCTACAGAAAAGCGGAAACCCCCTACAGATTAAAATAAATATAAATAAATACAAAAATAAATAAAAAATACTTAAATAAAATAAACTGGAGGGCCCAAGAAATAATGAGTTAGAATCAATAATACATTGTAAAAAGCATCACGCTTGAAAGTCCAGCCAAAGAAAATAAGTAAAATGGATGCATATCCGATCCTTTAATTACTATGGATCACATCTCCTAAAGTCATTAACTGCTCATTAAAGGGATAGTAATGCTTCCTTTTATCTTTATTTTATTTTGTAGGCATTAAAAAACATGAAGAACGATATAAGTCTTATCTCTCAAAACTTTCTGGTTTGAAAAATATTCACAAGCAAAGTTTCTCCTCACTGACCAAAACGGTCAAGTCTACCATATAGCTGTCAGATTTGGAATCTGGTCAGCAGATCAACCGGTGGCTCTTCAGCAGAGCCGAGATAGCAAAATATAAAAATAACTATTTCATTGGAAGGGTCTAAAAAGTGCTTGCAAACCAGGCACACTTTGTACACTATTTGAATGAAGTAGTTCTACTTGTATCTCGCAATCTTGGCTCTGCTGTAGAGCCATGGTCGGTCCGCGGACCGGATTCCAAATCTGACAGCTAGATGGCAGACTTGACCGTTTTGGAAAGTGAGGGGAAACTTTGCTTGTGAATATCTCTCAAACCATAAAGATCTGAGAGGTAAGACATTTCGTTCTTCATGTTTTGTAATGCCTACAAAATAAAACAAAGATAAAACGAAGTATTACTATCCCTTTAACTGCTTAGGTGCTTCAATATGGGTCTTCACAAAATCCAATATAATATCAGTTCAAGTTATATTATCTCTCCTCTGAAGTGCTCTTTCGTTGTTGCTGCCCTTTAATACACTAGTGGTATGTATACTGTACAGAGATCCTGCAGGAACAATTAGAAAAATAAATAAGGGTGCAGACTCTCTATAACAGTGGCTCTTAGCCCTTTTTTCGCTTAAGGCACCCTAACATGCAGTCCCAATTTTCAGGGAACATCTAACATTTATCAAAGAGAAATGAAGAGTACAGATACATAATTATATAGTTATTTTTAGGTCTTACAACAAGAATAACAAAAACAGACCTATTGTACATAACAGTTTCCATAAATATGTATCTTATCTCAAAATTCACATATTTTCAAAGTCTTTTTGGAAAAGAAGGGGCACCCTGAGTAGATGTCTGTGGCACAGCAAAGAGCCACGGCACCCTGGTTAAGATCCACTGCTCTAGAACAAAGATTCTAGATTCTAGGTTATACTCTCAGCAATCCTGAGAATAACTTAATAAAGATAATATAATTGGATCACTGGCTCCTCTGAAATACTGCTGTCATAAATGAGACTATAAGCTCCATAAACTCTGGTATCCTGTGAGTCTTTAGGATACTGGGGGAATTTAATGTTATCTTCTCCAAAACACTCTTTTCTCTTAGAGGGTCTGCACCCTTTTTTTCTTTTTCTCATTAAAAAAGATTGAACCGTGGGTAGGATAAGAACCTATAGAAACATAGAATTTGACGGCAGATAAGAACCATTCTGTCCATCTAGTCTGCCCATTTTCCTACAGTAAAAACCTCAAACCTTTTTTGGTCCTTGGTCTTTTCTTCAGTTAAAGGGATAGTAATACTTCGTTTTATCTTTATTTAATTTTGTAGGCATTAAAAAAACATGAAGAATGATATAAGTCTGATCTCTCAAACCTTTATTGTTTGAGAGATATTCACAAGCAAAGTTTCCCCTCCCACCACTTTTACCTAGTGTAAGCCATCTCTTTTCAGATGTGGAATCTGGTTGTTAGACCAGACAGATAACAGCAGGGGACAATCTTCTTCCTATGAGAACAATGAAAGCCCTGCCCCCCTTGACAAGTTGTTCAGGTTTTACCCTTATCTTAATTGAAGATTGTCCCTCTCTGCAGTCTACCTGGGCACTTCCCTTCTGATCTGGCTGAACAGTGTTACATCAATAAAAGGGGCGGGATGGGGAGACTTTGTCATTGAATTACTCTTGAACTACAACTCTGACAGAATTGAAATAACACTCTTCAAAGTCCAAATACTCTGAAGATTAATTAGAGCTGCTTTTATTATGAAACATTACTATCCTTTTAAGGACAGTCTTGTGCCTATCCCATGCATGCTTAAATTCTGTCACTGTATTAACTTCTGCCACTTCTGCTGGTAGGCTATTCCACTTATCTACTACCCTCTCAGTGAATTAAAACTTTCTTACATTACATCTAAACCTGTGTCCCTTTAGTTTTACACTATGGTTTCTTGTCCTAACATTTTTACTCCTTTGATAGAAACATAGACATAGCACAGTGGCTCAAACAATATTCTGAGACTTCCTCTCAGTTGAGCATCACTGAACTCTCACTTTGTGTATGAATAACTAACATCTGGCTTCATCTCCTTAAAAGTTATATGTAGGATCCATACCAGGGGGGAGATGCACTAAGGTGTGATAAAGAGGTGATAGAGTGGAGATGACTTCTCCAGTGATAATACCTTTATTGGCTGAGTGGCTCTATAATGCAAGATTTCAACTTATGTCTGTTCTTCAGGTTTCTTATTATGCCTGAAGAAAATATCTAAGTTGTCTTGAAAGCTTGCATTCTACAGCCGCCCTGATAGATAATAAAAGTATCAATTTTAGTCTACCTGCTTTTTCTATGGCTAACACTTCACCACTCTTTACCCATTGTCCAGTGATATCACTTCTCCAGTTTATGTGTTATTCTGTGGATTCTATGAACTTGAGAAATCTTAGTGCGTAGGTTTCATAGAATAACATAGGAACAAGAGAAATGATATCACAGGAGCAGTCACCTCCAATTTATCAGCTCTTTATCACACCTTAGTGCATGTCCCTCCTGGGATTCTTGCTCACCCGTGCATAGAGGGAACAATGGCATCTCACTAACAATGTCAATGAAGTCTGAAATATAGGTCTGCGCTTCACTGAACTGTCATTTGTGGACAGGATCAGTATGATGTGCTGCTGGTTATCTCTTTGTTTATGTGAGCTTAAACAATTACACCCTAGATAGGATAAGGTCCTATAGAGTTACAATATTTGGCAGTTTCTTCAACAGTTGAACATCTCTGACTCTCGTTTTAAGTAAACAATCGACTATATGTCAAAGCAAATGCGCTATAGGCAGTAAATGACAGAGAGTGCAATGAGTTGGATTCATCTCTGGTACTCAAAAGGTTAAAGGGATAGTAATATTTCACAAAATCAGCAGCTCAAATTAATCTTCATAGTATTTGAGTTATAGAGAGTATTATTTCATTACTGTGAGAGTTGTAGTTCAAGACTAATTGAATGATAACATTTCCCCCTCCCGCCCCTTTTACCTAGTGTAAGCCACCTCCCCTCAATGTGGAATCTGGTCCACAGACCAGACAGCTCACAGCAAGGGACAATCTTCTTACTGTGAGAACAATGAAAACCCTGCCCCCCTTGACTGTTTTTTCAGGTTCTTCCCTTATGCTAATTGAACATTGTCCCTCTCTGAGATCCATCTGGATACCACCTGTCTGTTCTGAGGTGAGCAGTGTTACATCAGTAAAAGGTACGGGAGGGGAATACTTTATCATTGAATTACTCTTGAACTACAACTCTGACAGTATTGAAATAACACTCTCCATGGCCCAAATACTATGAAGATTGATGGAGCTGCTTTTATTGTGAAACATTACTATCCCTTTAAAAACTTGACTGCCGGAAAGATCTCCATCGTGCAATGAGTTAATAGATCCATTTAAACCAAAGGAGGATGTTTTTGTTTGTAGTTAATTGTGCAGTCAGTTTGCCTTAGATTTTTTTCTTCTTTTGATTTCTTACATACTGACCACTGTTTATATAAAGAGAGAGCCAAAGATACTCCTCTGAAGACAATCCTGGAAATTACTGTATAAGGTAATGGGCCTATCTTTGGATGAGTTTGAAATCTAAAAAAAAAACATTGCATATCATTATATGGACTTTTGAGAAAACAATGGAAGCATGATATGTTTTGCTGGAGACATGTTTTCAGATTTGTTTCAGACTTTTAAAGGGATAGCAATGTTTCATAATAAAAGCAGCTCTAATTAATCACCATAGTATTTGGGTCATGGAGAGTTGTAGTTCAAGAGTAATTGAATGATAAATTAACCCCCTCCCACCCCTTTTACTGATGTAACACTGCTCACTTCAGAGTAGGTGGAAGGTGCCCAGGTAGACTGCAGAGAGGGACAATCTTCAATTAAGATAAGGGAAAAATCTGGAAAACCTGTCAATGGGGGCAGGGCTTTCATTGTTCTCATAGGAAGAAGATTGTCCCCTTCTGTTATCTGTCTGATCTATGGACTGCATTCCACATCTGAGGTGAGCAGTGTTACACCAGGTAAAAGGGGCGGGAGGGGGATACTTTATCATTCAATTACTCTTCAACTACAACTCTGAAAGTATTGAAATAACACTCTCTATGGCTCAAATACTATGAAGATTAATTGGAAATGCTGTTTTTGTGAAACATTACTATCCCTTTAAGTGTATGACCTAATGCAGTGGTTCTCAACTCTGGTCCTCGGGACCCACTAACAGGCTAGGACTTAGGGATTTCTCTGCTAGAGCACAGGTGTGGTGATCAGAGGCTCATTCACACTGATTAACTCACCTGTGCTCTAACAAGGAAATCATCAAATCCTGGCCTGTTAGTGGGTCCCAAGGACAGGAGTTGAGAACCACTGCGCTAATGCATTACATGTGTACTGCCATCTACATGGTGGAAGGATTTTTTACACTTTTTTACTCTCTGTAATCTATATTGATTGTCTGGTATACCACCTGTTATCATATTTACGAGCACGAGTCAATAAATCATATGCCGGCTGCAAATAACAGAGCTCCATATGACTATTTGCTTTCTTAGTGAAGCAGAGGGCAACCATTGTCTGTTGTAAGACTATAGCTCTCAAAATATTTTTGAAAACCAACAGTCTGTTCCTTTCCAGTCCTGGCATTACAGAGACAAGGTGACTACCCTAACTATACACAGTAAGCCTTGTCTCATTATATTCCTTCTTCTTCCTCTTTGTAATTCTCTCTTATAACCTCAGATTCTCCCTTGTTTAAAAAAAACACTTCTACTCTTGGGGATATCTCTCTGGTTCACTTGAATAACCTTTGTGGCTTGTGATTCTGGCTTCTTTTCTATGTTCAGCGCACAATTACTGAGTCTTTTGTTTGCTTTTGAAGTCTCTTTGTCTTCTCCTACATAATAAGAGTTCTCTCGCTGCATGTCTCTTGAGTGTATATTACAATTCCTAAGCATGGTCCATTGGAGGGGTACTTTATCAACATTGCAGCAGTAAAGCAGATTCAGACACACAGTGTTATTGAGGCTGATGTGTAACAGTTCTGGAGCAAACCAACTGAAGCACAGGTGAGAAATAAATATTTCCCAAATTCACATTCCTTTTAAAATTGGGCTTTTAAACCCTTGACTTCAAGAGTGGTCTCCAACATATTGCATTGGTGACATGTCTAGCATTAGATACCTCTCTCACCCCATTATAAATCAATGCTTTTTTTTTATTTGTCATCTATGATGCAGGTGGTTTGCTCCAGAGAAAAAAAGAAAAAATGGTACCCAATGATGTGATATCACCAAACAATTCCAAATAATATACATTGAGGATACACGTATGTTTAACCCTTTGAGTGCCAGAGGGGTACAGAATGCTTTACTTTGCAATGAGCTCCATACTCCTCTGGCACTCAAAGGGTTAATAGGTCAGACAGTCTAACAAATACACAGGTGGAGATCTTCCCCTGTCTCGTTCAGAGACCCATTCATCTGGAACAAATAATGAATGGCTGCTCTCCTCACAATATTCCAAAACAGATTTATTTAAAAAACATATGCATAAATATTAACAGTATCGTCTTATGCGTTTCGCGACATCAAGCCACTTTATCAAAGATATGGGTATTTGGTAAAAAACAAGGTATGTTTATAAAATGGCTTGATGCTGCAAAACGTGTTAGTGGGTACTTTTAATATTTATTGTGGAGAAACAGGCGGTGAACCCCATGTATCCCCTACTGCTAAAAGTTGTCCCCTGTGTGAAGTGTCTCCTGTGTTATAACTTATAGAATATTCTGTGGTTTGTGTGATGTGCTATGTACCTCTGTTCTGTATTTTGCTGTGCATTCTATGCAAATAGTTATAGACTTCAGATTCATATAAGTTACTGTTAGGACTTGGGACAGAAAGCCTCATGAGCATACCTGGGAACTTTTTAAGTAGGGCTACCCAGAGGGTAACCCTGTCAGTGCCGACCGGGGAGGAAAATGACGTGATTCACGTCATAAAAGGGGCGGGGCTTAGTTGCGGGGGTGGGGCAAAAAAACCCTGCAAAATGGAGGTAAGAGGGCGAGGAGTGGGAGGAACCGGGCGGGATGGAGCACAAGTGGGCAGAGTTTCTACTTAAACTCTGCCCACCCGGTGATTCACACATTGTCCAGGAGACCCGGTAATTCAGTTTGAAATCTGGAGTCTCCGGTGCAAAACCGGAGAGTTCCCAGGTATGCTCATGAGTGACACCAAACAAACACTAATTAACCCCTGTTGTGAGAGCAGCTATATTCAAGGACTTGTTCCTGGATTGTAAAGGGGGACTCTGATTGGAGACTAAAATACTGTCTCTGATTGGTCCCTGTGTCAGCACTGTCCCAGGATTTAATTTGATTATGTGCACAAGGATGCCACCTGGAAGCTTATAAAATCCTGTATATGTCCTCAGTAAAAGCTGTTCTGTTTTTCCCTCCTCAATACACATTTCATCTGTAGTGAGGAGGGTAAAACAGAACTGCTTTTGATGAGGACACATACAGTTTTTATATGCTTCCAGGTGGCATCCTTGTGTACGTTGTCAAATGAAGGCGGGAGGTGGCCAGCAGACCCTGCCTCCTGCCTGATCTAGAGTTTCCAGGACAAGAACCCAAGGAGGGTCTCTTCTGACTTGGGGAGTCTGTGTGTCGGCCTCTGCATTTATGCATATGTTTTGTAAATAAATCAGTACTGGAATACTATGAGGAGAGCAGCCATTCATTATTTGTTCCAGAGATCCCTGTGCAGAGACAGGGGAAGACCTGTGTATTTGTTAGAGTTCCTGACCCATTAAACATGTGAGTGTATCTTCACTGTATATTATTTGTGATTGTTTGGTGATAGAACACCATTGGGCCCCCTTTTTTTTTTTCTTTTCTCTTTACATATTGCTGCTTTTGGAGAGCAAGTCCATGAGAGGAACTGCCCTTTGAGTAACAGTGATACACAAACTAGCTTGCATGTTTAAGCGTTATTATGCTGAAGATTATGTATATAATGCCCTAGCGTTTACTTTTGTGAGTACCCATCTTGAAGGTGATCTCTGGTGGTGGTCACTAAGTGCCCTTGCACTAGGGGCAACCCTTCTGTCTTTCCTGTTCATTATCTTGTAGCCAGAATTGCTCTAGTTTTTCTTAATACATCCGCTTCTCTGTATATTCATTTCAAACAAAATTCCACATTCGTCTGAGAGAACATCTCATAATTGCATGACATGCTAAGTATAATTAATAGAATGTTAAATAATGCAAATTCAATGTTTCCTCTTCTCGCTCGTGAAAAACAAATAGATTTGCGCTTTCAGAATGAATAAACACAAAATAATAAACATGAAAATCTTTTTAAAGGAGAACGAACACCTCCTTATAATATCCCACCACCCTTATCTGAATATAGTCAGAAACTTCTAATGGTCCCTATGGATTTTGCCCTTGTGTTTTGGAAATGGCCAGGATGGTTGCTGGAAAGTCCACTGGACTTCACTTCTGCTCTGTGAACGTGGTAATATTTATGATTTTACAATGTGTTATAAACCACTTGTCCTTAAAAGAGAAGAAAACATGTTTTATGAAAACATTTATGTTATAGAGCTTTTTCTGCTGAGTAAAACAAGGGCACTCCCATCGCTGTTAGTTGTTTTATTCAACATTTATAACTGTTCAAAAAATCAGGAAGTGAATTTACTGTCTGTTTACTTCCTGGAAGTTCTAACTGACAGGAAGTGACTCAGCAGTTTCTATCACATCCTGTGGAGAACTGTATGTCACTGACTTTCCTCTCCATTACAATGTAACAGAATAACTAATTGGAATTTGACCACTAGAGGGCACTGCTAATGTAAAAAAACACTGGTTTAAACTCTAATACTATTGGAAATATGCATCTCTCAGCGGTGGGAGTACCCTTATTTTACTCAACAGGAAAAGCCCTACAATATATATTTTTTCATAAAAATGTTTACTGTTCCTTTAAAGAGTTAAGTTCTCTCATCACATTGCCAGCTTCAGTTTGAAAAAAAAAATCTTATCGCAAATATCGTGCCTGTTTCCATGGTCATATTATTATGTTATCATGTCAACAAAGGCACAAGGGCTCCAACGCATTGCTTTGGAATGCATTGGATACCACTCTGGCACCCAGAGGGTTAATGAGAAATGCCACAGTGCTGAGAGGGATTCGTATCAACACCTTGAATGTTTATTGACTCTTCATTTTCCGTTCATGTTTTTCACTTTGCAGGTTTCTGCACCTTGCACCTGCTTGGATATTTCATGGTTGTTTGTTGGATCATATGGAATTTTTTGCTTAAACGTCTGGGGGAAGTTGGCTGTGATGCCCATAGCTGGGAACTCTCCAGATTTGACGCGGAGACTCATATTTTTGCCACTAATTATCGGGTCTCCGGGGCAGAGGCTAATTCTCCGGATATGGGCAGTTTTTACAAACTCTGCCCACTTCTGCTTCTTCCCAATCTGTTCCATGCACTGTCCGCCCACTTCTCCTCCTTCCCCAATCTATTACTCCTACTCTGATCATGCAAGTTAAGTCCCTCCCCCATTCAGATTAAGCTCCCCCCCATTTGAAACAAAGCTCATAATTTTTCTCCCCCCAGTAGCACCACAGGACTCCTCTCCTGGGAGTCCACAAGTCAAGGTTCCCAGGTATGGTAATCACACCGGAGATTTGAATACACTGAGTTTTTCACGCCACCCATCTGAAACCAGTCTGCTATGTCTTTGCGTTATGGTGATCACATATCCATTTAAATCAGAGATAATTATGAAAAAAATTACACACTGTAGAGTAGCACTGATTCCTGTGCAGACCTGCAGAATAATCACAAGAGATATGTGGTCACCTACATAACCCTTTCAGTGCTAGGGAAGATGTGCAATGCATTGCAGAGCAGGATCCATGAGTGGAGGAATATTGGACTAAGACAGGAATCATGCCTGCATGGCATGCCTTAACCCTTTGAGTGTCAGAGGTGTATGCATACCCCTCTCACACTCAAAGGGTTAACTAACATAATATATAAGTTTAAATAATTCAAAAATTAATTAGCTAAATAAAGAAGACTGATTCAACGTATACATTCCTTGAGAATCAGGTCTTTGACCCAAGGTGAAGGGCCAAATTCTCAGAGTGAGAGAGTCCAGTGCCACCTATTATATGTTCTGAGCAGTTAAATGATTCTTCTTTAGTCTTTTAATTGGTGCTACTTGTGCTAGGAAGGCGGAGAGAGAAGCCCTGCTTGTGATGCGTGCAAATATTACAATGATATCTTTAACCATTTGAGTGCAAGAACACTACAGTATTATTTCAATAAATGTGTATGGCTCCTTTAACAGAGGTTTATTTGATTATCTTATTTATGTAATTTTAACCCCTTGTGGATCAATGCATTGCAATGCAATGCATTGTTTCACAACGAGGTGCTCATCTCTCTTTTCTCAATGAGTAAAGATGGGGCAGCCGAACAGAGCCCTGCACTAGAAAAATACATTGCTTAACTCTTTGAATGCAAGGGGGTTACACAATGCATTAGTTTGCACTGTGTCATATACCCTTCTGGCACTCAAAGGGTTAAAACAGAATATCTCACACCTGCTTCTGCCCCACCTCTACCCAGCAGTACAGGTTTTCAGGATCTCCTCAATTAAACAAAAGTGAATCCTGTATGTGCGGCACAATGCAGCAGAACTTCCCAGCTCCCTCCCAGCTGCCCTAGGTAGTGCGTTCACGCTTTCCTTTGTGGTGGCATTTATGTGGGCTATCGTTACAACAAGCCCTGTTTACCATCAGTGCATACCTCCCAACATTTCTGTCGTACCGGCAGTAGGGGATCGCGCCGCATCTTGCGCGTTCCCGTTCGGCGTCTTCCCTTCCCGGGGCCGCATCTCCTTGTGTGCATGCGCAGTAGCCGGTTCCGGCTATCCTAGCGCATTCGCCGTTCTCTTCTCTCCTGCTATACTGGGCGCATGCGCATTTGCTGTGCCTAGTGTGTGGACCTCCAGCCCTGCCCCTTCCTGTCTCTGCTGCTTATTAGGGGGTGAGTTTTTTGTATGGACGCGTTGTTATAGCGTCCTCTAGCAATATTGTGCTGTCAGTTGTCAGTCTGCTCTTCTTCTTCTGCGTTTCCTGCCGGTCCTGATCCTGTGTCATCTTCTGTCTCCTGTATGCCTCCGTGTGTGTCCTGGTTGATGCCCGTCTGCGCCCAGTACCTGCGGCTCCGGCGGTGTTCCTGTTGCTCCTGTGTATGACCCGGCTTTGCTGACCATTCTTCGGACTCGTGGAGGGACCTCCTCTTAGTCCTTCTTACCATCTGAGTGAGTACTGTTCCTATTGGAGTTTGTTTTCTCCCTGGGGATAGCGGTAGTATAGATTGTCAGGAGGGGGGCATCGCGGGACCTCTTTGGCTCAACCGAAGGGGTCCAATCTAGCCTTGCGGCTAGCACCTTTATTCGGCCGTGGCCGCAGCGCGTCGCCCTTCTGGCAACCACCGTTCGCAAGCTACACACCCCAGCGTCGTTCCCCAGCAGCTTGCTCCTCTATCCCTTGTTGGAGGAGTCTGACCTTCCTCACTCTTGGTTCTGGTTAGGGGCGGCTACTAGTAGGTATCCCTTCTCCTGGGTCTCAGTCGTTACAATTTCAAATTGCCAAAGATGGACAATTGTGTTTTAGGGGGTGTGGCTGGTGGGTGGGGCATTAACGAGAATTTTCAGGCTGTTTCATGACCTATTGACACCTCCTTGTGTTACCTAATAAATGACTTATAACAAGACCAAAGTATTTTATTTAAGCACACTAATTTATAAACACATATACTGACATTTAAAGAAACATTAATGTGAGTTTTATTGCTGTGGAGCAATGTGATACACTTATATACACACCACACAATCTGATCTCCTAAAAAGAGGGACATTAGGGTGGTAAAGAGGGACAGTGGGATTTGTGTCTAAAAGAGGGACACTTGGGAGGTATGATCAGTGGCGTAACTAGAAGCCACTAGGCCCTGGTGCAGAAATTGAGGGCCCCCCCCATCTTCACATTGTCCCATATCCATCTCCTACCTCCATCACCCGCTCCTGCGCGGTTCTCAGTAATGAAGAGCGCGGGGAGATGATGTCATCTCCCAGCGCTCTGCATTACTAGAGCGCCGGGAGATCAGCTGAGCTGCTGCGGGCACGGGCGAGTGGCGATGGGTTCGCATGGGGCAGCCGGGCCCCTGGAGTGACGGGCCCAGTCGCAGGTGTGACCACCTACGACCCCTATTGTTACGCCACTGTTTACCATGCTACTGAGTATGCTACTTGCCCATGCACAAAAGTTTTTATGAAGTGGATGTTCCCCTCTACAGATCAAATATTAACTGCAACATAATTCTCAGAAGTTTAAAAGGCTGCCGGGATTCTGCTTGATGTTCTGTTGCATTGAAAATTTATTTTAGAAAATATTTTTATAATGTATTTCTACCTAAAGATATAATATGTGCATGTTGTTTAGTACAAACTTTTAGTGCCAATTTCAAATGTAAATGAAGATGGAATTTGTTCTGTCTGAAAAGTTCACATACAGTGTCATCTATATGTAATTTTTATCCCTTCCAATAAATGATACTGACTATACCTTGTAAACAAACCATTTTCCTTTGAGACCTATACCGGTAGCGAAGCATTATTCCATAGACTTCTCATGGAACATAATAATGATGTGAAACTCCTCTTCAGGGAGATGTTCCCGTGTCAACATCTGCAGCTCTGTTATTAATATGGTAATCTTTCTTTTTAAAGATGCATAGTTGAGACGGTTAAAGACCTTTCTTTTCGCATTCAATACAAATCCCTTGATTAACAATTTAGACAAGCGGACAAGATGGATTTACACTGATAAAATGCTAACAATATGTTGTAATCTTTCTCCATCCGGGTCTCTATAGCAAATACTGTGAGGATTATCAACTAAGAAGAACAGAGGTAATTCTGGGGCATAACAATAGCATCATAGGGAACACATAAAAATTCCCATAAATTTAAATTGAGCTTTTAACTGCCCCCCCTTAAATGCTAGAGATCTCCATCACATCACTTCTCAATGCTCATACTTGGGAACTCTCTCGTGCTGACCCTGAGACCCATGTTTTTATCTTAATTTCCAGATCTCCGGGAACACAGGCTGATTCTCAGGGCTCTGTGAGTTCCCTTGTAACGCCACCCACTGCACTGCCAGTTCCGGTTGCTTTTCATCCTATTCTTCCCTACTTCCGCCCATTTTAAGGGCAAGTCCTGCCCTCTTGACAGTGAGATGTGTGTCTGAAATGGACCAACCAAGGGGGTTGAATTTTGTTTTTTAACTTTTTGCTCGCATGTTACAAACTAAGGTCATTTTCTGTGAAAGGAAAAAATAGATGGGTGGGGTCAAATGAGGAGTGGGGGTGTGGTCAGCGTTTGAGTTAAGGGCATATAGGGTACTTTGTCTAGGTGCTCTCAATATGTAAATCTAACCTGTGTGTTTGGGGGTGGGGTCATTGTTACACTGAAAATGGTTCTAAATTTCCTGTCAGAACAAATGGAGAAGTGAACGGCTAAAGTTCCTCTAAGTTTTTGAAACCAAATAAAAAAGAGAGATTTGAGTGTGTATTTTGTGTGTCGTGCTTTGCTGGTGGTAGCGCAGACAGCTATTGCCATATGCAAATTTATAAACTAGCAAATTGCCCATTATAAGTACGCTATAAAAAATCAAATCTGCTTCTGAATCACAATACATCTAAATACTTCCCAAAACTAATGTACATTGCAAATTTTAATGCACCATTTTTCAGTTAACAAAGCCAACTTGTGTATTTATTATAATACTAGTGTAAAAGCCCATGTACACGGGCCAAGGTCCAGGTGATGTTAACCCTTTGAGTGCCATAAGGGTAAAGGGTTAACAGGCTGGTCCTGCTCTGTGTCCTGCCGTTGACACAGTCATGCACTGTAGAGACTGCCAGAAAGTACAGAATGCTCCCAGCACAGAACTCCCAGCATTCTGTGCTCCCAGCATTCCATGCATTTGGGCAGTCTCTACTGCGCATGACGGCTTCTGACAAACATCCTAGCGAATTATTATATAGGATTCTTTGAGGAAGGATAAAATTATGTAGGCCCCTGAAAAAAAAAAAAAAAAGGATATCATCAAATCTGAAAAGAATGTGCTCATTACATATTAGCATTCTTAGCCACACTGCCATTTGAAATTTAGTGCACAGTGTAATTAAGTATCATGTAGGGTAAATTAAAACACTAACATCATGTTTAACTCTTAATCATTTTTAACCCTTTGAGAGCCAGAGGGGTATAGTTAGATACTCCTCGGACTAACCAAGGGTTAAAGAGATAGTAATACTTACAGCGGAACTACCACCCCTTCTAAACTCTCCCAAATAATTACCCATCTGGCGACTAGCTGCTCAATAGTACTAGTCGCCAGAATTATTACTACATTATTGAGAATTCCTACTGCTACCAGGACTGACAGCCAGGAAACAGAGCAGACATCTTTGCATCTCTGCACGCCTGTGATGTCAGTCCCAGTCTGCTAGGAGCCGCACAGCACCGCAAGGGACTGACAGCGCAGGTGCGCAGACCTCACTATGCAAAGATGTCTGCGCTGTTTTCTAGCTGCCAGTCCCAGGAGCAGTAGGAAGTCTAAATAACGCAGTAATAATTCTGGCGACTAGAACTATTGAGCAGCTAGTTTCCAAATGGGTAATTATTTGGGGGCAAGTTTAGAAGGGCTGTTAGTTCCGCTATAACATGTCAAAAAAATATATACTGTAGTGTTTATCCCCCCTGTTTTATTTAAAAGGTATTGCAGCTCAAACTTGATATTTTTAGGTGCAGTATCACAGTGGCCTGACATTATACGGTGCTGCTGTTGCTACACCATTTTATGGACAGCTTTAGTCAGCTGACCATAAATCTCTATAGGACGGTGTAGCAACATCTCCACTGTAAAATTTCAGGCCACTGTGATACTGCATCTAAACAAGTCTGAGCTGCAATAAGTTTTGAATAAGACACCTTTCAGCAGTGGGAGTACCCTTGTTTTACTCAGGGGGTAAACTCTTCAACGTGTTTTTTTTTTTTACGTTTTAAGTATTAATATCCCTTTAATCCCTTTAATATCCCTTTAAAAAGAGGTAACATTTATAGGTATTAGACATCCAAATTTTGAATTATATAAACTTTAATAACACTCATGTTCTACAAACTAACTTCTGCTTAAATGTGTAAAAGCCCTCGGAGGATTCTCCTGACATTTTTAATGTTCCGTACTAAAAATCCTCAGAGTAAAGCACACACGAGGCATAAAGTGCAATGCTCTATGAAATAGCAAAAAAAAGACATTTTCAACAGATGGAGAAAAAAAACATCTTTAATACAAAAATAAAAGTTAATAGGGTGTGTTTTTTTATAATGCAAATACCATGTCAAACTGTAACATTTCTTTTTTATTATTTTTTTTTTTTTAGCAATCTGATTGCTAAAGGCACCAATGGCCTAATTCAGAAAGATAAAGATGTATAATTCTGGGGAAATCCAACTGCAATGTGGGGGACAAATAAAAATTCCCCTATGTTCCTAATTATTTAAATAGAGTTAAAGGGGAATTACCACCCCACATAGTTAAATCCCAAGAATTATCCATCTGGCGACTAAGCTGCTCAGTAGTGCTAGTCGCCAGAATAATTACCTCCTTACGGAGAAATTCTACTGTTCCTGATACTGACAGCCAGGAAACAGTGCAGACATCTTTGGTACCATCATTGCTTGGTACCTTAAGGTAGGGAAGGGGCTGACAGCGCAGGCGCTCAGACGTCACTGTGCAAAGACGTCTGAGCTGTTTCCTGGCTGTCAGAATCAGGAGCAGCAGAATTTCTCTGTAAAGAGGTAATTATTCTCGCGACTAGCACTATTTATCAGCCAGTAGCCAGATGGGTAATTCTTAGGAATCAACGATATGTGGGGTGGTAGTTCCCCTTTAAACTCCAATTTTTCATTAGTCCTCTGTTGTGCAGTTGGTTTACCCATTATGACTCCATTTTATCTTGCTGAATTAGGCCATAAGACCCAGATACTTTGTCATTGAATTACTCTTGAACTACAACTCTGACAAAATTGAAATAACACTGTCCAAAGTCCAAATACTATGATGATTAATTAGAGCTGCTTTTATTATGAAACGTTACTATCCCTTTAAGGTTACACAGAGAAGTATGGAACATTGAATTCTGAACATAACAAAAAGAGACAGGAAAATGTGTGCGTGGATTCATCAGCAAACAAAGGTCTATGATAGTGATGAGCGAGCACCCCAATGCTCGGGTGTTCGGGTGCTCTGACCGAGCACCCCCTGAGGCTCGAGTGCTCGGCCGAGCACCCGAGCCCCATTGAAGTCAATGGGAGGACTCGAGCATTACACCAGGCACCCCCTGCTCTGATGAGGGGAGGGTGCCTGGTCCATAGGAAAATGGCAGAAAAGGATGGAAACACCACAGAAATGGTTCAGGGACAGCATAGGGAGGATGTCTGGATGCATCTTGGACTCCAACATCGCTGCTGGGAACGATCTTTCGCCCGTAGTACGCCATTTTTACAGACTGATCGTAAAACACACAAAAAGGAAAATAAAAACGACTTTAGGCGAAAAATTGTTACCAAACAATATTTGCTGTATATTTACTTGTATATCATCTGCAAATTCTCCCAAAAATTTCCTTGATTTTCAGAACTGAGGCCATGATTAAGAGGGAAACGTGCGCAGAGGCAAATTCTCCCAAAAATTTCCTTGATTTTCAGAACTCAGGCCATGATTAAGAGGGAAACGTGCGCAGAGGCAAATTCTCCCAAAAATTTCCTTGATTTTCAGAACTGAGGCCATGATTAAGAGGGAAACGTGCGCAGAGGCAAATTCTCCCAAAAATTTCCTTGATTTTCAGAACTGAGGCCATGATTAAGAGGGAAACGTGCGCTGAGCTGACCATCTAAAACATTATGGGTGAGGGTCTGCTGCAGAGCTGACCATCCTAAACATTATATGCGAAGGCCCGCTAGTGAGCTGACGCTATAAAACATTATATGAGAGGGCCCGCTAGAGAGCTGACCCAATAAAACATTATATGAGAAGGCCCGCTGGTGAGCTGACCTATACAAAAATTGTGAAACAGGGCCCGCTGGTGAGCTGGCCCTATATAAAAATTATTTCACAGGGCCCGCTGGTGAGCTGGCCCTATATAAAAATTATATCACAGGGCCCGCTGGTGAGCTGGCCCTATATAAAAATTATATCACAGGGCCCGCTGGTGAGCTGGCCCTATATAAAAATTATATCCCAGGGCATATGGAAGAGGAGGAGGAGGATGAGAAGATTAAGAGTCAACCATATACCCGTTTTTTGGGTGGAAGGGGTGAATGGGAATACAGAGTATTCACATCATTGTAAATAACATATATAAAGTGAGTTTATGTTCCCCCGCGGCTTTCCTCCAGTGGAGTGGAGAAGTCAGGGGAAATCCAGGCCTTGTTCATTTTTATAAGTGTCAACCTATCAGCATTGTCGGTGGAAAGGCGGATACGCTTATCTGTTATGATGCCACCAGCAGCACTAAATACCCGCTCAGACAGAACGCTGGCGGCAGGGCAGGCCAGCACCTCCAAGGCGTAGAGTGCCAGTTCATACCACGTGTCCAGCTTGGACACCCAGTAGTTGTAAGGCACAGAGGGATCATTGAGGACGCTGACACGGTCTGCTACGTACTCCTTCACCATCTTCCAAAACTTTTCCCTCCTTGTGACACTAGGCTGCGCATCAGGGTGAGGGTGCTGGCGGGGTGTCATGAAGGTGTCCCACGCCTTGGAGAGTGTTGCCCTGCCTTTCTCGGAACTGCTGTGTGCTCCCCTTTTCTCCCCTTCTCTGTTGGCCAAGGTAGCACGTACTCTGCCGCCAGCGTTGTCAGATGGAAAATTTTGGAGCAATTTTTCAACAAGAACCTTCTGGTATTGCACCATTTTGCTTGTCCTCTCCACCGGAGGAATGAGAGATGAGAAATTCTCTTTGTAGCGGGGGTCCAGAAGGGTGAACACCCAGTAATCCGTGTTGTTTAAAATGCGTATAACGCGTGGGTCACGGGAAAGGCAGCCTAACATAAAGTCAGCCATGTGTGCCAGAGTACCAACAGTCAAGATTTCGCTGTCCTCACCAGGAGGATGACTCTCAATATCCTCATCCTCTTCCTCCTCTTCTGCCCACCCACGCTGAAGAGATGGAACTAAAGTTCCATGGCTACCCTCTGTAGCGGAGGCAACCGTGTCTTCCTCCTCCTCCTCCTCCTCCTCCTCCTCCTCCGCCTCCTCCAATTGTCGCTGAGAAGACGAAGTGAGGGTGCTCTGGCTATCACCTTGTGTAAGCTCTTCCTCCCCCATTTCCACCTCTTCCACATGCAAAGCGTCGGTTTTAATTGTGAGCAGCGAGCGTTTCAGTAGACACAGAAGTGGGATGGTTACACTGATAATAGCGTTATCGCCGCTCACCATCTGTGTCGATTCCTCAAAATTGCGTAAAACCTCACAGAGGTCTGACATCCATTCCCACTCCTCACTTCTGATTACAGGAAGTTGAACGGAGAGGCGACGACCGTGTAACAGCTGGTACTCCACTACTGCCCTCTGCTGCTCACAAAGCCGGGCCAACATGTGGAAGGTGGAGTTCCAGCGCGTGCTCACGTCACACAGCAGCCGGTGAGCTGGCAATTGTAAGCGCTGCTGCAGCTTCAACAGGCCGGCCGAAGCTGTAGATGACTTACGGAAATGTGCACACACGCGGCGCACCTTGGTCAAGAGATCATGCACATTGGGGTAGGTTTTTAGAAATCGCTGAACCACTAAATTAAATACATGCGCTAGGCATGGTACGTGTGTGCGCTTGCCGAGCTCCAAAGCCGCCACCAAGTTACGCCCATTATCACACACAACCATGCCTGGTTGCAGGTTGAGTGGCGAGAGCCACTGCTCGGTCTGGTGACTAATCCCCTGCAACAGCTCTGAGGCCGTGTGCTGTTTGTCCCCAAGGCAGATCAGCTTCAGCACGGCCTGTTGACGCTTCCCCACTGCAGTGCTACACTGCTTCCAGCTACTGGCTGATGGGGGAGTGGCGCTGCGTGTAGAGAATTCGGAGGTGGAAACGGAGGAGGAGGAGCCAATAACGTAGGTGCTGGCGGAAACCCTGATGGAGGTAGGGCCCGCAATCCTCGGCGTGGGTAGCACCCGTGCCATCCCAGGGTCCGAGTCACTCCCAGCCTCCACGACATTCACCCAGTGTGCGTCAGGGAAATGTAGCGTCCCTGGCCACAAGCACTTGTCCATGTGTCAGTCGTTAAGTGGACCTTCCCAGTAACTGCGTTGGTCAGGGCACGGGTGATGTTACGGGACACATGGTGGTGTAATGCGGGGATGGCACACCGGGAAAAGTAGTGGCGGCTGGGGACCGCGTACCGAGGGACAGCTGCTGCCATCAGGCTGCGGAAGGACTCAGTGTCCACAAGCCTAAATGGCAGCATTTCGATGGCCAGTAATTTTGAAAGGTGTGAGGTTAGTGCTATGGCCTGTGGGTGGGTGGCTGGGTACTTTCTCTTGCGCTCAAATGCCTGGGGTAACGACATTTGGACGCTGTGCTGGGACAGGGAAGTGGATGTGGTCGCTGATGGTGCTTCAGATGCTACAGGTGCAGGGCGGGAGGTATGCGGGCCTGCGCCTTCGACAGGCGATTGGCCGGCACCGAAAACAGGGGAAGAGGAGGCAGTGGTGTGGCCTGCAGACACAGATGGGCGATCCAGGCGTTCCTCCCACTTACTACGGTGCTTGGATGCCATGTGTCGGATCATGCTGGTGGTGGTGAGGTTTCTAGTGTTCATGCCTCGGCTCATTCTGGTGTGGCACAGGTTGCAAACTACAATTCTTTTGTCGTCCGCACTTTCCTTAAAAAAACGCCATACCGCGGAACACCTACCCTTTGGCAAGGGAGATTTACGCAAGGGGGTGCTCCGTGGAACATTTGCGGGCCGGTTTGGTGCGGTCCGCCTTCTTTCTGTAGCCACACCACTGCCTCTTCCAGCCTGTTGCGGTGCTGCAGATGGCTCACCCTCAGGACTGCTGTCATCGCTCGGCTCTACACCTTCCCAGGTGGGGTCAGTCACCTCATCGTCCACCAAGTCCTCCTCCACTTCCTCACTCTGATCATCCTCCTCAAGTCTTGATCCCACCACATACTCAGTCATTGACAACTGTATAACATTCTCCTCAACAAGGTCTTGAGACGGAAATAGTGGTTGATTTAATGGCAACTGTGTCTCATCATCATCATCATCATCCACTACTTCCTTTGACCTTAAATGCCGTTCACATCTGTCATCTTCTTGTGATTGGGTAGCCTCTAGAGGTTGTGAATCAGGGCACAAGATGTCATGTTCCTCTGCAAGCGTGCTTGGAGAGAGGGTCAAATGAAGGATTGGTGATGAGACGAGCTCCTCACTATATCCCAGTGTGGGATCACTTCTTTGACCAGACCGTGTATGGTGGGAGGAAGGATGATCAGAGTGAGGATTATTTTGACCAGACTCTTGGCTACTGAGAGTGGACTTGGTGGAAGACAGGGTGGTGCTTAACCGACTGGAAGCAGTATCAGCTGTCATCCAACCGACCACCTGTTCGCAGTGGTCGGACCTCGAGAGTGATGTCCTGCGACGCCCTGTAAAATTACACATGAAGCTAGGTATGGTGGATGTCTTTCTTTCTTGTGCTCTGGCACCAGGCACAGTTTCTCCGCGTCCTGACCCGAGCCCTGAACTATCAGGATCACGTCCACTTCCCCGTCCCTTTTTACCCGCCTTCTTCATCTTACACGGAATATGTGACTTTAATATTTGAGTTTGAAAACTTAACAGTATTTCTTACTATTCTGTAACTGTGCAGAGTACACAGAATAGGCTGCTAAACGGCGGTGACACACACTGAATGGAATATGTGACTTTAATATTTGAGTTTGAAAACTTAACAGTATTTCTTACTATTCTGCAACTCTGCAGAGTACACAGAATAGGCTGCTAAACGGCGGTGAAACACACTGAATGGAATATGTGACTTTAATATTTGAGTTTGAAAACTTAACAGTATTTCTTACTATTCTGCAACTCTTCAGAGTACACAGAATAGGCTGCTAAACGGCGGTGAAACACACTGAATGGAATATGTGACTTTAATATTTGAGTTTGAAAACTTAACAGTATTTCTTACTATTCTGCAACTGTGCAGAGTACACAGAATAGGCTGCTAAACGGCGGTGACACACACTGAATGGAATATGTGACTTTAATATTTGAGTTTGAAAACTTAACAGTATTTCTTACTATTCTGCAACTCTGCAGAGTACACAGAATAGGCTGCTAAATGGCGGTGACACACACTGAATGGAATATGTGACTTTAATATTTGAGTTTGAAAACTTAACAGTATTTCTTACTATTCTGCAACTCTGCAGAGTACACAGAATAGGCTGCTAAACGGCGGTGAAACACACTGAATGGAATATGTGACTTTAATATTTGAGTTTGAAAACTTAACAGTATTTCTTACTATTCTGCAACTCTGCAGAGTACACAGAATAGGCTGCTAAACGGCGGTGAAACACACTGAATGGAATATGTGACTTTAATATTTGAGTTTGAAAACTTAACAGTATTTCTTACTATTCTGCAACTGTGCAGAGTACACAGAATAGGCTGCTAAACGGCGGTGACACACACTGAATGGAATATGTGACTTTAATATTTGAGTTTGAAAACTTAACAGTATTTCTTACTATTCTGCAACTGTGCAGAGTACACAGAATAGGCTGCTAAACGGCGGTGACACACACTGAATGGAATATGTGACTTTAATATTTGAGTTTGAAAACTTAACAGTATTTCTTACTATTCTGCAACTCTGCAGAGTACACAGAATAGGCTGCTAAACGGCGGTGAAACACACTGAATGGAATATGTGACTTTAATATTTGAGTTTGAAAACTTAACAGTATTTCTTACTATTCTGCAACTCTGCAGAGTACACAGAATAGGCTGCTAAACGGCGGTGAAACACACTGAATGGAATATGTGACTTTAATATTTGAGTTTGAAAACTTAACAGTATTTCTTACTATTCTGCAACTGTGCAGAGTACACAGAATAGGCTGCTAAACGGCGGTGACACACACTGAATGGAATATGTGACTTTAATATTTGAGTTTGAAAACTTAACAGTATTTCTTACTATTCTGCAACTGTGCAGAGTACACAGAATAGGCTGCTAAACTGCGGTGACGCACACTGAATGGAATATGTGACTTTGATATTTGAGTTTGAAGACTTAACAGTATTTCTTCCTATTCTGCAACTGTGCAGAGTACACAGAATATGCTGCTAAACTGCGGCGAAGCACACTGAATGGAATATATGACTTTGATATTTGAGTTTGAAGACTTAACAGTATTTCTTCCTATTTTGCAACTCTGCACAGTACACAGAATGTGCTGCTAAACTGCGGCGAAGCACACTGAATGGAATATGTGACTTTGATATTTTAGTTTGAAGACTTAACAGTATTTCTTCCTATTCTGCAACTCTGCACAGTACACAGAATGTGCTGCTAAACTGCGGCGAAGCACACTGAATGGAATATGTGACTTTGATATTTTAGTTTGAAGACTTAACAGTATTTCTTCCTATTCTGCAACTCTGCACAGTACACAGAATGTGCTGCTAAACTGCGGCGAAGCACACTGAATGGAATATGTGACTTTGATATTTTAGTTTGAAGACTTAACAGTATTTCTTCCTATTCTGCAACTCTGCACAGTACACAGAATGTGCTGCTAAACTGCGGCGACGCACACTGAATGAAATATGTGACTTTGATATTTTAGTTTGAAGACTTAACAGAATGTGCTCTAATCT
Source organism: Rhinophrynus dorsalis (assembly GCA_037306005.1). NCBI lineage: Eukaryota > Metazoa > Chordata > Amphibia > Anura > Rhinophrynidae > Rhinophrynus > Rhinophrynus dorsalis. The sequence goes on from CM074725.1 coordinate 41,857,731, forward strand.
GCAACTTTGCACACTAAACAGAATGTGCTCTAATCTGCAACTTTGCACACTAAACAGAATGTGCTCTAATCTGCAACTTTGCACACTAAACAGAATGTGCTCTAATCTGCAACTTTGCACACTAAACAGAATGTGCTCTAATCTGCAACTGTGCACACTAAACAGAATGTGCTCTAATCTGCAACTTTGCACACTAAACAGAATATTTTTTTTTTTTTTTTTTTGTTTTTTTCCCCCCACACAAAATAACCTGCTGCCCCCACACACAGTAGTCCTAAAAAGGACTTTTGGTTCTTTTTTTTCACAATTTTGGTTTTTTTCCTCCCTACACTGCCTTTCCCTTCCTATCCTCAGCTCTCCCTGGCTAAGACTGAGCCGAACTCGATGGTCAGGTGCTATACAGCACCTGACCACGGGTTCTGGCCAGCCAATCAGTGTAATGCCAGCAGCCAACATGGCTGCTGGCATTACACCGATGTCAGAGCCTCCCTGCACGTTTATTGGCTGCGCAGCAGCCGCAAAATGTGCGGGGAGGAGACCCGAACATGGCGGGCGAGCACATGCGGTACTCGTACGAGTACCGCCATGTGCCGAGCAGAGCGATGCTCGAGCCGATCCGAGCATCGGCCGAGCATGCTCGCTCAACACTAGTCTATGACATCACTGAAGAGTAAAGAGCCTGAAATAGAAATGGGCAGGTCGCGTAGCAAGAAGACCTGATGATAGATGGACCAAACGAATTTTGGAATGGATTCCACTCGATACTAAATTCCCAGTAAGAAAACCAAAGACAAGATTGGTAGATGAAATTACAAAATTTGTGTGTACACAGTGGGAACAAAAGTCACAGGACCTAAGTTGTTGGAGGCTTTCTGAGGAGTCTTTCATTTTGCAGTGGATCAATAACAACTGATGATGATGATGATGATTTGATATATATAATAGAGAGAGAGAATCAGAGAGACAGAAAGGGAAAGTCAGAAATTGTGAGAGACAGACACACACACTTGTTTTTTTGGGGGAAGACAAAAATAATTTATTGCACCTGGACCCCTTACTCATTAATTACACCACTGATTTTAACCACTTGAATGCTAGAGAGGTTCTCCCAGTGCATTGAGAAGCAACGCATTGGGCCTCTGTAGCATTCACTGGGTTAAAAACCCCATTTAATTCAATGGGTATTTTATTTGTCCTCTATGGTGCAGTTGCTACGCTCCTTTTTTCTCCTTTTCTACTATTTTGTGCATAAAATGCTCTAATGTGCTACATTTTTTAAGCGAAACAAAACTTTTCAGTTGGTCTGGTAAATTTAAGAGCTTAATCTACCCTCTCCAATGGCATTTTCAAGTGTAAATGCATTTTAAATTGTGCAGGTGTTTCTGTTTACACAATGAACCTACTAGTAACAGTGGTAACAAGAAATAATTGAGATTTTGTTTTCCTGATGAACACTGCAGTCATTTAAATGAGCCCACGCTGGGTAACCACCTGGCGTCTGATCTATAAAAGGGGTCCAACAGAAGTCAGTTCAGATCATTTTAACTTTCTGCTATGCTACAATGCGTTGCTGGCCCCATCTGTTGGAAAAGAGATTCATGGACCTCAGAGAACTTAACCCTTTGAGTGCTGGGGGGGTACGCAACGCATTGCTTGCTTTGCAATGTGCTGCATACCCCTCTGGCACTTAAAAGGTTAAAATCCTCAACTAGTTGCAGCTTAAATTTTTTTTATTATTTCCCATATATTACTGGATGCGAGTTTGGCCTTTGTGCTTTTTTGAACTCTTCTGATATTCTTTAAAGGGATAGTATTACCAACATGAATCTTGTAGGCATTAAAAAATAAAACAAGATGCCCCCAGTCCCATCTCTCAAACCTTTATGGTTTGAGAGATATTCAGGACCAAAGCCCCCCCCCTCCCCTTTCCCTGACGTCATCGCTCTAGATGACTGCAAAGGAATCCGGTCCCTGGACAAGCGGAGACTTTTCAGCAGAGCCGAGATCGAGTTATTGAACAAGAAATCCTTCACTGGAACGGTCTACAAAGTGTGCTTGCTTTTGCAAGGAAAACCTGCCCTCTTCCTTCACGGGGGTAGGGTTTTCCTTACGCTCGCAGACAGAAGATTGTCCATCACTGCAAGCTGTCTTGTCAAGTGACCAGATTCCACCTCTTACAATAGATAAAAGGGGTGGGAGGGGGACACTTTATAATTCAACTAGTTGAACAGCCCGTTACACTGGCCACAGTGCCACTGCCACCCGGTCGCGGGGCAGTCACGTGCAGTAGAGACTGCCTGCGCCACGGCTGATACAGAGCTGGACGCTCCTTTGGAGCGCCCAGCTCTGTATCAGCTGCGGCGTGGGCAGTCTCTACTGTGCATGACTGCAGCACGCGCAGCAGTGTCTACAGCGCATGTCGCGGCGTTACACACAATTTAGCAAATTATTATATAGGATTACTCTGGAACTACACATCGTAGAGAACGGCCCAAAAACAATAAAGAATAATTAGAGCTGCATTTATTTTAAAACATTACTATCCCTTTAACAATAGGGAGAAGAGAGCAATTGCTGACTACTGTAAGGCCCCTCAGATTAAAGGAAATCTATGGATCTCTATATTTCCGGTAAAAAATACAGTCTGGTAGGGTTGTTTCTATTTGAACATCTCTAACTGTTACTAATTGATATCACTGCTATTCTTGTAACTAACAGAATCAACCCACAAACATTAAATATTAAGGCTGTAGCCCCAGTGACGGTACAAACAGTATGAATTGTTTCCTCCACAAATTTAACATTAACTCCTTAACAACGCAAGGGTGGATGTCCCTAAAGGAACCATGGAGTACATGTACGTCATTGATTTCAGGGTTCCTCGGGTAGCTGCAAGCCATTCGGGGAGCCCTGAATCAGATTAAAAAATAAATATAAAATGCTCCATGGTCCTTAAGTGTCAGCCGTGTGCGTGTGCCCCGGTCGTTAAGGGGTTAAATAATGTCAACAGTTTCTGGGCTTGTATACCCATTTCTTGTAGAAAACAATAGTCCATGTGTCTACTTTTAGAATACGGAAACCTCATTTTTGTATGTACCTCAACATGCACCTTATAATAAATATTGGTACTATTTGATAGTAAATATTTGGAAAATACCAGTTGATCTTTAGTTCTGATGCAGTAATTATTATTAACCCCTTAAGGACCGGCCGCACACGCGGCCATCACTTAGGGACCACGAACAATTTTTTTTTTTTTTTGCTGGATCCGATTCCGGACTCTTTGAATGGTGTACAGCCGCTAAGAGAGCCCAGAATTCCATGACGGGCCAGGACCGTCATGGGTCCTTAAAGGGATAGTAATACTTCGTTTTATCTTTATTTTATTTTGTAGGCATTAAAAAAACACGAAGAACGATATAAGTCTTATCTCTCAAACCTTTATGGTTTGAGAGATATTCACAAGCAAAGTTTCCCTCCCGCCCCTTTTAGCTAGTGTAAACAATCTCTTCTCAGATGTGGAATGCAGTCCATAGACCAGACAGATAAAAGCAGGGGACAGTATTCTTCCTATCAGAACAATGAAATCCCTGCCCCCCTTAACAAGCTTTTCAGCTTTTTCCCTTATCTTAATTGGAGATTGTCCCTCTCTGCAGTCTACCTGAGCACCTCCCTTCTGCTCTGGCTGAGCAGTGTTACATCAGTAAAAGGGGCGGGAGGGGATACTTTATCATTGAATTACTCTTGAACTATAACTCTGACAGTATTGAAATAACACTCTCCAAAGTCCAAATACTATATTTCATCAGGGCTTGTAATTTTATGTCCTTTGCTACTAGCCAGACCTGAAAAGTTACTTGCCAATACAAGCCAAAACAAACCCACCAGGGCTGAATTTCTACTCGCCAGGACTAAATTTTCACTCGCCATTGGCTGGTGGCGAGTGGAAATTTTGAGCCCCGCAGTATGATGATTAATTAGAGCTGCTTTTATTATGAATAGTGATGAGCGAGCGTGCTCGGCCGATGCTCGGATCGGCTCGAGCATCGCTCTGCTCGGCACATGGCGGTACTCGTCGAGTACCGCCATGTGCTCTCCCGCCATGTTCGGGTGGCGGGGATCTGTGCCGGAAGAGGCACAGATCCGAAGACGCTCCGCTGGACCACCAGGGACTGGAGGTACGGGGGCATTGCGGAGATGAAGGGGGCATTGCGGAGATGAAGGGGGACATTGTGGAAGAGGGGCATAGACTCTATGCCCCTCTTCCACAATGTCCCCCTTCATCTCCGCTATGCCCGTCTTCCACAATGTGCCCCTTCATCTCCGCTATGCCCCTCTTCCACAATGTGCCCCTTCATCTCCGCTATGCCCCTCTTCCACAATGTCCCCCTTCATCTCCTCTATGGCATAGAGGAGATGAAGGGGGACATTGTGGAAGAGGGGCATAGCGGAGATGAAGGGGCACATTGTGGAAGAGGGGCATAGCGGAGATGAAGGGGCACATTGTGGAAGAGGGGCATAGCGGAGCTGAAGGGGGACATTGCGGAGCTGAAGGGGGCATTCTGAGATGAAGGGGGCATAGCGGAGATGAAGGGGGCATTGACCAGGCACCCTCCCCTCATCAGAGCAGGGGGTGCCTGGTGTAATGCTCGTGTTGCCCCATTCTATTCAATGGGGCTCGGGTGCTCGGCCGAGCACTCGAGCCTCAGGGGGTGCTCGGTCAGAGCACCCGAGCACCCGAGCATCGGGGTGCTCGCTCAACACTAATTATGAAACATTACTATCCCTTTAAGGGTATAACAAGCCATGACAGTCCGGGACCATCATGGGTCCTTAAGGTGTTAAAGAGCCACATGAACAAGTGAAAAGTAAAGCAATTCTGGAGCAAACCATTTGCACCATACAAAACAAGTCAAACATCCATTTGTTTTGAAGAATCAGTAAACATTGTTTATGAAAAACATATGATACAGTGCATTCCTACCGAGAAACAAATAGTACGCCTACTAATATGAGAGTTTTTATTCAAAAGTGATTACAGCTATAAATTATTTTTTTGTTAAGCAAAAGTGTCTACTCCTCTCCAAAAGGCAATTATTTATTATATAATTAACACCTTAATGATGGGCCGCTCGGGTGCACAGCCAGCAGTTAAGGACCACGGGGCATTTTTTTTTTGCAATTGGATTCAGGGGTCCCCGAACGGTGTGCACGCACAGCTATGTGGGGACCCCTGAATTCCATGACATGCCAGGACAATCATGGGTCCTTAACACAAGTTTTCTCATGATGATGGTTTCTCATGGGGTTTATGAGAGAGTCTGAGTCACAGACTATTTCATAGTAAGTGATAAGAACAGTACCACATGATGATCACAAAGCACAATTGCAGATTAATAATAATAATCATTATAGTTTTGAGCTGTAACATCTTTTTGATAAAACATCAGTATGGGAACCTTGATTTATATGGGAATTTTACACTTTGAGTGCCAGAGGGGTACGCAACGCATTGCTCTGCAATGCGTTGCGTACCCATTTGGCATTCACAGGGGGAGATTCACTATGGCGTGATAAAGAGGTGATAAAGATGAGATTCTTCTCCTATCACTTCTCCAATTCCTATGTTATTCTATGGAGCCTATGCACTAAGATTTCTTCTACTTTGGAGATCTTAGTGCATAGGCTTCATAGAATAACATAGGAACTGGAGAAGTGATAAACTGGAGAAATCACCGCTTTATCAATGCTTAGTGAATCTCCCCCAGTGGATTAATCACCTGAATTCTAGCAAGGCCTTAAACCCATTGCAAAACAATGGGGGAGATTCACTAAGCAGTGATAAAGTAGACATGACGTCTCCGGTTTATCATTTCTCCAGTGCCTATGTTATTCTATGGAGTCGATGCACTAAGATTTCTTCAGCTTCGGAGACCTTAGTGAATAGGCTCTATAGAATAACATAGGAACTGGAGAAGTGATATCACTGGAGACGTTATCTCTACTTTATCTCCATGTTATCACCTCTTTATTATCACTTAGTGAATATCCCCCCAATGTGTTGGAGACCAATCATTCAAGGAATTAAAATATTCATTTATTTCTTCGGCAAATATATTGTGCCATTCTCTTCTTTTCTCTATTCTTCTCCACTGTCTTTCTCTATTCTGTTCTCTTTCCCCTCTTTATGGTCTCCCCTTATCCCGGTCCTCTCTTTTTAATTTCTTTTCTTTGTTCCTTTATAAACATACTTACACGTTCACATACACACCAACTCATACTCACTTTCACTTACATTTAATGCTTGACATTATTTGCCTCAATCATTGGTTACAAGCTACTTTTGATGAGACCCCTTATTCCACATGTTCTAATTTTGCTTCTTGGGTGAGATCCCATCATCATGATGGGATAGCTTATAAACTCTGTAGTTTACAATTGCTTTGGAATTACACCTATTTCCACCTATTAGACTTGCTCTCTATATACCTAGCTTAGATATGATTACTCATTAATATATGTCGCCTAATCTACCAATGATTGTTTGTTCTTATATGCAATATGTGTATGTAACCCATTTATGCTCTGCTTCTTTTATATTTGTATACGCTTCCTAATTTGCAATAAAGATTTCTTTAAAAAAAAAAAATATTCATTTAAACAAACGTAAATTTTGTGTTTTTACTTCTAGCGTAATTGTTTTTCATCATACTTGAACGACTCTCTTAGTGCATATAGCCTAATATTTTGATATTATGGTTATTTATAGTATGTAAGTTTACAGCAGTGAATTTTATATTGATATGAATCTCCTCTTTAGTTTTCAGCTACTTTTATTTTCTGAATATAAAATAGCAGCAATTATAGTTAAATGGGAGAAAATATCCTATTCTGTTCTAAACAAAGAAGTCTATTCAATGACAGGAAAATTATGGTAGCATGAAATACAATTCAGTTTCACGTTTGACCCCACTGCCATAGAAAAGGCCAGTCCAACTCTGTCTTCCATTATGTAAGTGAGTTAATTACTCATTGGTTCATTTTCAGCCTGCTTTTAAACGGTACTGAATGTAACATTTAATTTCTTTTAATGTCATACATTTCTCTACATATATATACTTTTTTGCCAACATTTAATAGGAAGCAAATTATAAAAGAACAGACGTGGTAGTCAGCCGGTATCAACTCAGCAGGCCCCTTCCATTATTCACGCAGAAAAAAAAATATTTTCATCATTATTAGCATGTAATCTATGGTTAATTCAATTCATCAAAATTATATTTAGTGCAGGTAATTTAAATGTGTCCTGCTGAGATCATTAATGTTAGGGAACTTCCAAGAAACCATGATTCCCAATTAACAGTTAGATGGGTATATTCAAGTTGCTGAGTTTGCTTATGTTATGTGGGTTTTCAGAAATAAAGTCAGTTCCTGGGTGGGCAGGGCATACAATATATTGATGCACATGGTAACATAGTAAATTAGGTTACATAAAGACACAAGTCCATCACGTACAACCTTCTCCTCATACCCCAGTAATTTTATAGCTTTCCTGCTACCAAATAAGTTAGTCTTTATCAGACCTTCCTGATCTGCCTACTAATATACAGTATAACTCTGTATGTTCCCTTTGGAAGAAATGTATCTAATCTTCTCTTGAATGTATCAATTGTATCTGCCATAACCACCTCCTTGGACAAAGAATTCCACAATTTAACAGACCTCACTGTAAAAAACCCTTCCTCTGCTGAAGTCTAAACCTCCTTTCCTCTAATCTCAAGGGGTGTTCCCTGGTCATCTGATCAGGCCTTGGAATAAATAGCTCACCGCAGAGATCCTTGTATTGACCTCTCATATATTTGTACAATGTGACAAGGTCTCCTCTTAGTCGTCTTCTCTCTAGAGTAAATAAACCAAGTTTGACTAGTCGTTCCTCATACATGAAGTACTCCATTCCCTTAATTAATCTTGTTGCTCTCCGCTGTACCCTCTCTAGTTCTAGTATATCCTTTTCCAGAACTGGGGCCCAAAACTGCATTGCGTACTCAAAGTGAGGTCTTACCAATGATTTATACAATGGCAAAATAATGTTATCCACTCTTGCTTCAATACCTCTTTTTATGCAAGACAGGATTTTGTTTGCCTTTGCTACTGCTGTTTGACACTGGTCACTGTTTGCAAGTTTGAAGTTGACAAGGATACCAAGGTCTTTCTCTAGCAACGAGTCCCCTAAAATGATTCCAGTAAGTTTATAAGTAGCCTTAGGATTATTTCCTCCCAAATGCACTTCCCCACATTAAACTTCATATTCTATTTGTTTGCCCAATCTGCCATTTTATATAAATCCCTCTGTAAAGAGCAATTATCCTGTTCTGAATGAATTACCCTGCATAGTTTAGTGTCATGTAGACAACATGTAGATACCCTTAATTTTTTGTTGACCTATAACATCAAGCAGATTTGGGGATACCTTAATTTGGGCAGAAAATTAATTCTGTTTGAATATCTTATGCAAAATAAATGTTTAACCCCTTAAAGACATGTGACGTACTATGACCGTCACGGTCCTTGAAATACTCAAGGACCGATGACGGTCATAGTACGTCACGTACTTTTTACTTACAGCGCTCTACTGGGAGCGCTGTAAGTAAAAATAGGGCCTGAAATTGACCGCTCCTAGATCGGAGCGATCTCTATCAGGCCCCATAGTGACGTGACCTGTCGCGTGTATCGGTGCGTCCAAGTGGTCCTATGCGGTCCTTATGGGACGGAAATGTCCCAGGACCGCTGGTCGTTAAGGGGTTAAGTAGTACTGCATATCATGTCCATGGATAAAGTGTGGTACCGTATTAGCCATAGAAAATGTGGGAGACTAGTAAAGTAGAGATGATACCTTTATTGGCTAATTGAGTGGCTTTGTTTGCAAACTTTCAAGACAGCTAGGTCTTGTCTTCGAGCATAATAAGAATGAAGGCTGAATTTACAATACAGGACTTTAAAACTCATGTGCATAATTTTAATGTCTAACTCCCTGACTGCGAGAGAGGCATCCACCACACTGGGACCCTCTAGCAGAGTGCAGCTCAGGAGGAAGATGCTTGATGGGGCTTGGAAAGAAGGAGGCACTAGTACAGGAAGTGGGCAGTTTGGGATAGAGTAAAAGTTTGTGGGAGGCACAGGAAGTGACAGCTGCAGTGGTGTTGTGTCATGCAGCCATAGCTGATTTAGGCAGCTGTACAGTGAGGAGCTTCCCACCTACCTGCCCCTGTGTGAGAAATATACTGGGTACGCACCTCGGTGTGTGTGCTATGGGCATGTGGGAATAAAGTCTGCAGTGGTGGTGGATTGCGGTAGCATGTGCGGCTTGCACTGTGCTGGCCTGTTGGTGTTATGGTGTCATAGCATGGTGGGGAGGCTGGGTAAAGCCTGGGGCTTCGCAGTGGTGGTGCAGGCTCTTAAGCTTAAGAATTGTAGGTATGGCTGTTGGGCTAACACTTGCCACATTCAAATAGTTCAGGATGGATGGTGGCATGGCCCTCTATCAAGTAGTGTTAATAAAGTTGGGGTATTATATGGTTAAAGTCAAGTAATGACTATGTATTAGCAAGCACTAAGGGGTTTACGTTTACGTGTTATGTATTCAGTTTCAATTGATAGTACTTTTAATACATTTTCTTAATTTTTTTTTATCTTGGTAATTAACTCTATGGCCTTTTCAACCCATCCAAGGTGTCTGTGTCTAAAGGGGCTGTAAGACTGGGAAAAAAGTTGGATGACTTGACAATGCCTTGTCATGCAACACAACGCACTGGGTACCTCTGTGTCACCATAAGGGTCAAATTCCATTAACAGAATATTTTTCTCTTTTTCCCAGTGTGGGCCATAAATTATACTTTAGGATCTGTTACAGCTGTTACCTCTGTCATGCTTCAGTGAAACTGGCCAGAGATGGCTACCTCTAAATAATTAATGGATTAACCCTTCAAATGGCAGAGAGGTGAACAATCCATCTCTTACTGTGAGGCTTGCAGCCAATAAAGGTATAATTTTTACTCTACTAGTCACCTGCATGGAGGCAGACATGATTATTTGTTGCAGGACTCCTTGAAGCCAAAATCATTCCACTGAAGGCTTCTGAAGAAGACCTCTGTGGGAGGAGTCGTATCCAGAAGTCCTGCAAAAAGAAAAAGTCTGCATAGCAAACACTAAGATTTTCTGCCTGTATTGTGGTGAGGTTTTATTATGAGGAGGTGTCTGTGTTTCTTTAAAGGGATAGTAATACTTTAAAATTACTAATCTGGATACTGTAGGAGTAAAAAAAAGAAATGATTTGCCCCCAGTGATATCTCTCAAACTTTTATGGTTTGAGAGATAGTCACTGGCAAATTTCCCTCCTCCCTCCCCTTTCCCTGAATTCAGCATTGTAGCTGACTGCAGGGGAAGTCTGTCGTACGACCGTCTGGCGGGTCTGCAGCTGAGCCGCGATCTTGTTAATAAAAAAGAAATCATTCACTTAAAAGGTCTTCTACGTGTGCTCCTACGATATTGGGATTAGTAATTTTAAAGTATTACTATCCCTTTAATAATTAAAAAATTATAACACTGGGAGACAGCATGCACATTTTGATCCTTAGCACAATGGAGCTAGCATTGTTATACCCTTTTCTCTGTAATAAACTAGAGATTCCTCTTTATGACTTTGGTTCCAGGGAGTAAAATGGTATCCTGAAGAAGCACAAGGTGGTCTAGATTGTTAATGTAAGTAATGGTTAACTGAAACAAATATGGAAGTAGATAAAATAGAAAGAACATAAAAAAAGATCAAGAAATAGGAAATCACAACATGTGAATAAAACACCCTTAAAGGAGCAGTAAACTTTTTTTTATAAAAGCCTATATGTTATAGGACTTTACCTTCTGAGTAAAACAAGGACACGCCCACCGCTGTCAGTTGTTTTATGCAAACATTATAACAGTGACTCAGGAAGCGACTCAGCAGTTTGTATCAAATTCTATGGAGAACTGTAAGTCACTGACTTTCCTCTCCATTAGAATGTAACAGAATAACTAATTGGAAATTCACCACTAGATGGCACTGCTTATATAAAAAAGCACAGGTTTTAACAGTAATAACTCTGGAAATATGCATTTCTCAGCAGTGGGAGTACCCTTATTTTATTAAAAATGAAACACCCAAAAATATATATTTTTTCATAAAAAATGTTAACTGGTCCTTTAAAATAATATAATTGCCGACACTAAATCAGTGCACCAGAACGGCAGCTCCTACAATACGAAACTCCAACACCGAAATGTAGCAGCTATTGCCTGAAGTGTCGTCAGTAGATGAGAATTTTTGGTTCAAAAGAGATGTCTCTAAAATCTGGGGCAAACCAACTGATTCAGAGGGGAGAAATAAAAATTTCCCAAATTCCTATTGATTTAACTTATACTTTTAACCCATTGAATGCTAACGAGGTCTCTCATGTTTTGCTTCAAATTACATTTTAGACCAGAATTCAAAGGGTTAAAGGTTCCATTAAACTCAAAGGAAATGTTCATTTGTTTCCTATGATGCAGTTGGTTTCCCTTTAGATTACCCCACATTTATTTTGAACATAAAGGCCTAACAGTATAAATATGTTTGCAGTAAACTAAGCAAAGTAAAATATCCCATATTTATAAAAGCAACTATTCTGGAGTAAACCCACTTCACTGTAGGGGACAAATGAACATACCTGGAAACTTCTTGGTTGGGGCTTCCCAGAGGAGAGCCCTGTTGTGCCGATGAGTAGGGATAGGCGAAACTTTCCGCCTCAAACTGAAATCATAGAAAAATGTAACTTTCCACTTAGCGGATTTTCTTCTTTTTTCCACTTTTTTCACCCCTTGAAATCAATGGGAACATAGAAGTTACACACAACACATTACACATAATATTTTATTTCCCAAAGGCATTGTATTAAAGAGGCATGAGGGTGCCTGTGTTGGTGGGGTGTGGGGAAAGAATCATTTGAACAGGGAATGTTTTTGGGGGGTTGTTTACTGGGATTGGGGGGCACTTAATAAAAAAAGAAATCCTAAATAAAATAAAATAAAAACCATAAGACATGGTATAAAGGGGTCTGAGAAGGGTGCCTGTATTGGTGAATTAATTAATCATTTGAACAGGGAATTTGTTTTGGGGGGCTTTCTTGACTGCTATTGGGGGGACAGTTAATAAAAAAAATAAATCAATAAAGTCCCGGAGCGCTCAGTCTCAGTAGGGAATTATTGGTAGCAGCATGCACAGAGGCGCGCTGCTATCATTTAACCCATGACATACCAGGACCAGCATGGGTCCTTAAAGAGATAGTAAAACTTAAAATGTAAAAAAATATGTTGTAGGGTTTGTCCCCCTGAGTAAAACAAGAGTACTCCCACTGCTGAAAGGTGTTTCATTTAAAAGTTATTAATTTTCAAAGTTGAATTTTTTAGGTGCAATATCACAGTGGCCTGAAATTTTACAGTGGCGCTGTTGCTGCACGATCCTATGGACAGCTCTGGTCCCGGGACCATAAATTTCCATAGGATGGTGTAGCAACAGCACCACTGTACAATTTCAGGCCACTGTGATATTCCACCTAAAAAATTCAACTTTGAAAATTAATTACTTTTAAATGAAACACCTTTCAGCAGTGGGAGTCCTCTTGTTTTACTCAAGGGGATAAACCCTACAACATATTTTTTTTTACATTTTAAGTATTACTATCCCTTTAAGTCAAATCTACCCATGACGGTCCTGGCAAGTCATGGGTCATTAAGGGGTTAATATGCAATTCCCTCAAACAGACTGTGAGCTTTCTACTGAAATATCGCCCTCTATTTGGCGACCTTTAAGTGTGGGACATCAGAATATCGCCCTTTTGGTGAGTGTGAAATTCTGATGTTGCCCTTTTGACATAGGCGACATTATGATCTCACCCTTTTCATGGTCGCCAAGTAGAGGGTGACATTACAGTAGGATACCGTTCTAAAGGTGGGTTTTAATCCTTTGAATGCTAGAGTCTCAGATGCATTGAGAAGCAAAACATGGTGACAACACAAGCACTGAAATGGTTAAAAGCCTAATTTCTATCAATAGACAATCAAGAGGACCCCTCACAGGGTAATAACATCTAAAGTAATATAAATTATTTACAATTTTCATTGAATATACTCACATATTTTATAGATTACACATCAAACAGACCGCAGCAACTGAGCCTCCACACAGATCACTCAATTCACAATGCACAGCGGCTACCATGGAGAAGCTGGTTCTACTTAAAAACAAGAACGCACCAAAGCCAGAACAAACAAATACAGATAATAAAGGGGTGCTCTGATCAATCAAACACTTATGTCTATCAACATCTGCATATACTCACTGAATGTCACCATTTTGATGCCCTTCAGGGGAAATAAACTCACACTCCTGTTCACATTCCCAATGATCCATTCAGTCAGTTATTGCATTTCAAAAATATTAAAAGTTTAATACAAATTTTATACAATAAAAAAGATAAAAAAAATATTCTGAATGACCACAGAGTTCCAAGGTTAATATGACCTTTTTTCAGGGTTACAGACTTTGTTTTAGAAAGATAAGAAGAAGCGTGCTGGCTTGTAGGGCCAGAAATTTACATCTAACAAAGAGATTTTAGTTGTAAAATAACAAACAAAATAAGTATCTTGTAATACCTTTTTTATTGGACTAACAGGATTTTGGATTGACAAGCTTTTGGGAGAACCTCCCTTTCTCAAGTCTAAAGTCTAAATGCTTTAGACTTGAGAAAGGGAGGTTCTCCCGAAAGCTTGTCAATCCAAAATTCTGTTAGTCCAATAAAAAAGGTATTAGAAGATACTTATTTTGTTTGTTATTTTACATCTGCATCACTGGACTAATACAGCTACAATCTCCACAAAGAGATTTTAGTTATAAACTAGCGTACATGATACGGTTTTGCCAGTAAGAGTCATGAAGAGAGATACGACCACACACACACTTTCAGATGAAGACAGTTCAACATGCTTATACACACACACACATGAAGAACATGGAAAACTGATATGGGGAAGAAGGGGAGAGAGTAATGAGGTTGAAGGGGATAGATTACTGTTGGAGAAGGGAGAGAGAGAGGGACAGAGGCATGTTGGAGATGGGGAGAGAGAGAGACAGAGACATGTTGGAGGAGGAGAGACTGAAAGATACATGTTGGAGGAGGGAAGACAGACAGATATATGTTGGAGAAGGAGGGAGAGATAGAGAGGGAGATAGAAATAGAGAGATATAAGAGGATAAGGGTGATAAACCTGGAGGAGAAGAGAACAGAAACATTGGTGGAAGTCATGAAGAGAAGGAAGCCATCAACATGGCTAGAATAAGAGAAAGAAAACAGAGACCCACCCTATGTGCTTGACCCACCAGTGTTGACCTCCATACAAAGTAGGATATCCCAGTTAATATGGAGTGCAGCACAGGTGGTGCAATTAAGTAGGGGGCTCTCTGTTTTGTCCTATTGTCCCCATAGTGATCAGTGCATTCTCTTTCATGTGTACATCTCCCCCTACCCTTACCTGATGTGTATCCCTATGGCAGTAACATTGTTAATGAAAAAAAATTAAACCTTGTGAGAGGCTTGTATGTAGAGCTCTAAGGAGGATGATCCTCTGGCAAAGACAGCTTGCACATCAGCATGGGGGGTGGCATGGTTGAGTTGTCGGCCACTTCCTCCACTGTGGTCTGTCACTTGCAGGATCTGATGGAAGGGGGTGCTAGAGCTGTAAAACATTCCATTGGAATGTGTTGGATATGTTTGTGGCAGTGAAAGGGTTAAAGGGGTGCTGTGTGTAATCACTTACCTCTATGAGAGGCAAAGGAGGAACCTGCTCCTCCTCTCCCATAGTAATGTATTGTGGGATGTGACAGCACGTCCCAGAGCTGATACACAGTGCGGTGGTGTGCCAGTGCGATGTGTCACCTACATGTGTATCCTGTTCAAATACATTGAATTGTATGGTGGCAGGATGTACATATAGGAGTCATTTCACACTCATACTCCATTACAATGTTTATAAGCTATAAGTTAAAAGGTGTGTGTTCTTTGGCCACAGTTGTTAAGGGAGATGGGACTGGATGAATAGGGAGGAAGAGTGGGTTAATGTGAAAGATGTATATTAAGGAAAAACACTGGAGGTTTGTTTTGATGAGTTGCGTTGTGTTAGGATGAAAACCACTGGCAAATTTGAGGGTGGGCAGATGAAGAGAAGGAGTAAGCCAATGCAAGGAAAAGTTTCAGACATGGCACACAACGAGGAGAGGGGGAGTGGCATACTGAGTCCGTCATGTTTTTATTTTTTTTCTATTCAGATAGAAATTGAGGGTGGGCAAACTCCTTGCAGATATTTTGAAAGGAGTGTCCATGGGGGCCTTTGGTCCCTTGACCACCCCTGTCAAAAGCACGCCCCGTTGTATCTCAAGGACAGGCAGTATGCCTCCCTGGGTGTGTGTGCGCCAGACTATAGATAGATAGATAGAGAGATAGATAGATAGATAGATAGATAGATAGATAGATAGATAGATAGATAGATAGAAAGATAGATATAGATAAATAGATAGATAGATAGATAGATAGATAGATAGATAGATAGATAGATAATTTTACAAATCGCAGATGTAGGCTTTGTCTCCATAGTCATCTTCTATTCAAATAACTTCAGGTAATAGGAGGAGGTTATGCTTCTAACTCATAGTAACAATCACTAACTGAGGAGATGTCTCCAACATGATTTACCAATATGCCAATGGAATCTTTAATTCCTACCTCCCAAGCCAATCAAATGAAGAAGGAACATTTTACTCAGAAGTCATTAAAATCCTCCATTCCCACCACTAGACTTAACCAAAGAAAAACTACAATTTACACCCTACACATCATAATGGAGAATTGGCCCGCTCCTACACATATAAACAAATTAATTAGATATAGAAAGAAATGATCACTGTTCTTAGGCACTCAATACAATAAACATATTAGGAAAAACTATTAATGCACACCAAATCTCCAGTTTACCTGACATAATAAAACTGTTCTAAATTGAAACAATAAAATGGATATATTTGCATATTTATGAAGACACATATATGAGACATAAAATATATATAACATTTGTATTAAACTTTGGATATTTTCAAAACTTTTATTACTGCTTGAACGGATCATTGACTTGAACAGGAGTGAGATAAATGAGTACCATTGATTGGGTAATAATAACACCTATTATTTCCAGCTGCTGATTTGGTTAATTCTGAAAACGCTTTGAGTCCCACTGGGAGAAAGGTGTTATATTAAAACTAGTTATTATTATATATACTAGTTATGAGCATGGAATGTTCTACCAGATGACATTCTAAGTGAGTATATGTGAATGCTGATATACAGATATATACTTTGATTGTCTGAAGCTCCCCTTTGTTATCTGTAATCTTTTATATTAATGGGAATTTTAATTTGGCCTCTATAGCGCCATCACTTTGCCCAACAATGACTCCATTTTCTTTGTTAATACAGTATGGCTGACTGAGTTCTAACTATGTTTATGATTCATTTTCAGTTAATAATACTATCCTACTTTATTTGTAAATAACTATCAAGCTAATGTCCTTATTTATTTTATTTTGTATTTGCGCCGTATCCTAATTCCAGTCTTCAGTAAAACTTTATTAATGAACAGCTATTTCATTATGTTTTTACATTCTCTGTGTTTATTTTAGATTTTTTCAAATCACGTATAATATGGTTGTTACATTTTAGAACTCCATCCAAATTCTACGCAGTAAAAACCATAGCCAAAAACATTAGCAAAATTAATTTTTGTTTATGATGCATTTTGTTATCTATATTTCTATGTTAATTTTTAAAGGCAATTTTCGGTGAAGTAAATGAGCCAATTAAATCGTTCAGGGAATAATAAATTAGGTATTGCAATGCAGATTGAGGAAACCCTGTTTAACCCTTTAAGAGCCAGAGGCATGTGCAACACATTACTTTGCAATGTGTTGCATGCCCCTCTGGTCCTTAATGGGTTTATTAGATTAGAATATATTAATGATGAGAACTATAAATCTCTCCTTTAAGTAGCACCCTATTAGAAGGAAATCTAAATGGAATGAAGCTAATAGGCAGCTATGACAAATAATACCCGACTTCTAGGGGTCACGAATATAAAATGATATAAAGAATATGCTTGAAGTGCCCATATAGTGCAATTTACATACCTGGGAATTTTGCACATCTGCCCCAGATACTCTGGATTTTACAATCAATTAACAGGTCTCCAAGGACAGAGGCCGATTCTCCGGCGGTAGTGAATTTCTTCTGAAACTCTGCCCAATTCTCCTCCTTTTCACCCTATTCTTCCTACTTCCTGCCCACTTTATGACAAAAGGATGATAAGCTCCTCCTTCCCGGTTAATTCCCACCCCCCTTTATAACACAAATTGCATCATTTACATCCCCCTGGTTGGCAGCACATGAGCCCTCTCCAGAGGCTCAACAGGAGAAGTTCCCAGGTATGATAATCTATACTTGTAGAGAAACAGAAAAGGAACAATTGTGACATTTCAAATACATTTTATGCTTGGGTATCATTGCGTATCTATTTCTCTCCATGTATTGATTGCACTATATTGACGCCTTAAATATAGTCTTTATATCATTTTAGGAGTGTAACTTTTTGTTTGGCCAAAGCGGTACTATACTGAATTCCACTAGGACACTTTGAGAAGTACATAAGAACTCCTAGGATGTATGTCCAATGTGACTACAGAGCAGAATTTTAAAAATATTCAACCAGGGTAGTGTACTAAGAGGAACTGCAGCCAATACACCATAGAGTAAAAATTAAACTTTCAATTAAATTTCCTTGTGTATAACCACTTCTCTGGAAAACTACCAGACTACCTGAGCAGTATGCTCACTCCAGTTCTCCGTACTAACTATAACCTCCGCTCCGCTGCTAACAGCTCAATGACTATACCACAGTACCAGAGCAGTATGATCACTCCAGCTCTCCACACTTATTATAACATCCACTCCACTGCTGACAGCTCAATGACTATACCACACTACCAGAGCAGTATGATCACTCCAGCTCTCCACACTTATAACATCCACTCCACTGCTGACAGCTCAATGACTATACCACAGTACCAGAGCAGTATGATCACTCCAGCTCTCCACACTTATAACATCCACTCCACTGCTGACAGCTCAGTGGGTATTCCACATTACAAGAAAAAAACCCAGTCAATCTGCCTTCTTCTGAGCTCCAAAAGTATGGATTCTCCTACCCTGGAATATCCTGCCTGTAAAAAATCAGATCTTCTCCCAGTCTAAAATCTCTAAAAATAACTACTGTTTTGTATTTCAAAAACAACAGATAACTGATTATAACAATGTGATTTTTATTTATGTAGGGGAGCCCCGAAATTCATAAAGTGCCAGGATCATCATTGGTCCTTTAGGGAAGTTATTCCATGATGGTCCTGGCACGTCATGGGTCCTTAAGGGGTTGAAGTTCAAATAAAGTAAACATTGTACTTACATGTATAGTTGGCTGGTGGTGAGTACCAAGGCAAAGAACAGGCTTGAAGTAACAGAGAATTCATGATCCCTGTTCGGGGACCTATGGATATGGGGCTGTATAGGTAAAGTGTATATAGAAAAAAAATATACCGATACCCCAATAAAAAAAGTATTATTTATTAAAAAAAAAATAAAACAGTCCTTCTCATAAACAAAGTAAGAAACATTTTTTCTTAGAGTATAATTCCAGTTGAACAAACATCTTTCTCTTTGTAATCAATCGGTTAATGACTTGTACCCACATGCAGAGGCGTAACTAGAAGCCTTCAGGCCCTGGTGCAAAAAGTGCCACAGGCCCCCCCACCACCGCATTGGCCCCCCTCGACCACATTGACCCCCTTCACAATGCCCCTCAATCTCCACAATGCCCCCCATCTCCTACTTCCTACCTGGACCTCCTGCTCAGTCCTCTTACTAATGCAGAGAGCTGGGAGATGATGTAATCTCCCAGCGCTCTGCATTAGTAGCACACCAGAAGGAGATTGCAAGCACCAGGCAGAGGGGTCACAGGGGAAGGCTGGGCCCCTGGAGTGCACGGACCCGGTCGCAGGTACGACCCCTATAGTTACGCCACTGCCCACATGCTGCTGAGATGAAAACCCACAGGTGAAGTGGTTCCAAATGGGTAGGGATGAAGGATTCTGTTGCGGTTAATTTCCAGGTTCTTTGAAGTTTATGATTCAGACAATCAGTTTTGGATGAAATATCATTATCATTCATTAAGATAATGTGATTCAGTTGCCAGTTCTCCTTTCTGCTTCTCCATCTTAGTCTACTCCTGCTTACCTAGCTGCACACATTAACTTATTTCAGGTAACAAAGGATGCTACAGGAGTCTGCCCAATTTATTGTTTTTCTACAACCCTATTGGATGAAAAGGTGTATGGGCTTTACTTACTCACAAAAATGTATTCCATGCACACAGCTTGATTCATATGATTCAACAAAATTGAATGAAGTGGTTCACTCATATCTCCTAGAGAAAATAATCTTTTTCTGAATTTATTCATCCATCTGGGCTAGTAACCTCATTTAATTGTAGGCAATGTGAAAACTTTACAACAATCCTGGCATAAATGGAGGCAATATACATGAAAAGATCATTTTATGTGACCATTGCAATGTGTAGTCACAAAATGAGTTGTATGGTTGATTTTACAGTTTATTAAATCTGGACCATCGAGTAAACAACATGAGACAATGAACGATAAGTAAAATCTGATACCTTAATGCATACCTCCCAACATTTCAAATTGCCAAAGAGGGACACTTGTGTTTTGGGGGGTGTTTCTGTGGCCGTGGTTGGTGGGTGGAGCATTACTGAGAATTTATAGGCTATTTTATGATCTATTTACACCTCCTTGTGTAACCTAATAAATGATTTATAACAAGATCAAAGTATTTTATCTACAGAGACTAATATATAAATACATATACTGATGCTTAAACAAACATGAATATGAGTTGTATTGCTGTAGAGCACTGTGATATACTTATATACACACCAACCAATCTGAGCTCCTATAAAGAGGGACATCTGGGTGGGAAAGAGGGACAGATGGATTTGGGTCTAAAAGAGGGACTGTTCCTCCTAAAGAGGGACACTTGGGAGGTATGCTTAATGTTTCCTACTCTTCTGTTTCGGATCAGTAATGGGGAGGACAATTTGCAGCCCTTCAGTTTATACTGGACACAATTCTCAAAGGCCTCATCTGTTTGTTGGCTGGCTGAGGATGATGGGAGCAGTAGCAGTCCAAAACATCTAAAGGACTGCAAATTGTCGGCCTCTGGATTAGAAGCTGCCCAGAAGAACTAACTGAATTATCATAATATCATTGGGAAGTGGTGAGAAACCTGAGGGAATCAAGCTGTTGAGGACTACCATTTCCATCATCCTCAGCCAGACAATGGCTGGCTGGGGTGATGGGAACTGTAGTTCTCAACAGCTGGAGAGCCTTAGGGTGCCTACCACTGCTATGCAGAGTAACAAGGGGATGGAACTGTATATGGTGTCTATCGTTCATCTGTAAGCATTAACAACATTTGTGTCTTTTGTCTGCTTCTCTTACAGAAGCACAACTAATTATTGCTAATTAAAATGCCTCTCACACAGCCTTTGCAACACAGGGACATCACCTTCAGTCTGGCACAATCCTACTAATATTGAGAGCCGTTGCATTGTAAGACTCAGGGCCAGTGATGACGAACAGATGCTCTCCAATGCAACTTAGGTTTGTGATGTTCCTGATGTATTGTTCTAAAGCATTAATCATCTTGACAATTACAATTGATTTTTAAATTTATGATTGCAAATCCAGCTGAACAACAGCAGTTTACAAGTGGGCTCAAATGATATGTATTCATGAACTAGAATTGTTAATATTAGTAACTATAGAAAAATAATAAAGAGGTGATAACACAGAGATAACTTCTCCAGTGACATCACTTTTCCAGTTCCTATGTTATTCTATGGAACCTATGCACTAAGATCTACAAAGTTGGAGAGTTCTTAGAGCCTAGGCTTCACAGAACTTAGATAAGTGATATCACTGGAGAAGTCATCTCCACTCTATCACCGCTTTATCGCGCCTCAGTGCATAACACCCAATAAATCTTGTGTATAAATATACATTTCCAAATTCCCATTGATTTAAATGAAACTTTTAACACATTGAATGTTAGAAATGTCTTCAATAACTTGCTTCACAATGTGTCATGGTTGTCTCTATCATTCAAGGGGCTGAAAGGTCCATGTAACAGGACAGTAAACTCCCCTTTTGACTATACATATTCTGCAAATGAAAAATATACTAAGTCAAATTGCCTAGGGCCTATGATAAATATAATAACACATGTACACATATACACATTCACACAATTACTCATGCCCATATACTCTTGAACACAGAGACACACTCATGAACAGACTCATGTACATTATACACACACACACTCATGCACGCACACACACTGCGTATTGCTGTAGCTGGAGGGCCTGATGTAGCCCACCAGTGCCATAGACCTACACATACCTTGTCCGACTGCACTGGTAGCCACTGGTAGAAACAGAATCACACATAAGGACCTCTGAGTCCCAGACTTCTCCCACCACAGTGGTAGACATAGAACTAAACATATGACTCTGACTCCCCAGTGGAAATTCTTGGGGAGATGAGAAAAACAGCAAAGTTTTTGTGGGAAATGTGTTGGGGTTAGAGAAAAGGCAGATGCTGTATGGGGTTTCTATGCATGGGTGGGTTTTCTGTGAAAATTCCAAAAGAAAAAAAATCTCTAATAATGTATGTTAGAGATTCCGATAAACATACCTGGGAACATTGTCTTCTAGAGTACCCACTTGAGGAAATAAATGACACGATTTGCATCACATGGAGGTGGGGCTTAATCATGGGTGGGACGGGGCTTGACAGACTGTAAAGTAGGTGGAAAGTGGGCATAACAGGGTGGAAAGGAAGATAAATGCTCAGGAAGTGGGAGGAACAGGGTGGGAAGGAGGAGAAGTGGGCAGAATTTCATAATAAACTCACCACCATGGAAGAATTATCCTGAGGTCCGGTAATCAACTCTCCAGGGCAGATCCGGTGAGTTCCCAGGTATACATATAAAGCTCATGATTTCTTTTTACATGGAAACTCAAATGACTCACAAACATGAAGCTATTCATTTCACCAGTATTGTGTTAATTCAGATATATTTTTGTTTAGGGTATGCATTTATTTATACATTGGGATTGCAGGTACGTACAACCCAGGATATCCAGAGAGGTTTTCCAAGAAGTTAGATGTGTATTAAAAAAACCCTTAGAATTTGTATAATTCTGCATCAAAAAAGTCAATGTACCAACCAGTGCTTAGACCAGTGGTTCTCAAACTGTGTTCCGCAGAACCATAAGGTTTCCTGAACTACAAAGGGTTCCTTGGATCATGTTAGTAATGGTGGACATGGCATGGGTGACAGACAGTTTATGTTGGGTTCTGTGACTTCTAGTGGAAGTGCTGGTGATTAAAACATTGCACACAGTGCAATTTTGTTTTCTGTTAACCCTTTCAGTGCCAGAGGGGTACGCAACGCATTGCAAAGCAATGCGTTGCGTACCCCTTCTGCCACTCATAGGGTTACATTTATCTTTTAAAGGGATAGTATTGGATTATTTTAACTAAATTTAATCTTGTAGCTATATAAAAAATAAATCAAATGATGGCAGTCCGATCTCTCATACCTTTATAGTTTGAGAGATATTCTCAGCTAAAGTCCCCCCACCCTTTGAACTGATGTCAGCGCTGTAGCTGACAGCAGGAGATTCTGGTCGCGGGACCAGACGGAGGCACTTCAGCAGAGCCTAAATAGCGGTATTTAAAATCCTATATAATAATTCGCTAAATCGTGTGTAACGCCGCGTCATGCGCAGTAGACACTGCTGTGCGTGCTGCAGTCATGCGCAGTACAGACTGCCAGCGCCGCGGCTGATACAGAGCGGGGCACTCCAAAGGAGCATCCCGCTCTGTATCAGCCGCGGCGCTGGCAGCCTCTACTGCGCATGACTGTACCGCGACCGGTTTCCAGTGGCACTGTGGCCTGTGTAACGGGCTCTTCAACGCGTATGAAATACTTCACTAGAAAGGTCTACAAATGTGCTTGCAAACCAGGCTGTGAATATCTCTCAAACTATAAAGGTTTGAGAGATCTGCCATCATTTGATTTATTTTTTTAATATCTACAAGATTAAATTTTGTTAAAATAACCCAATATTATCCATTTAACCATTTGAGTGCCAGACAGGGATCCAACGCAATGTGTTGGATATTTTTCTGGCACTCATAGGGTTAATATGCACTGTCATATAGCTCCTGGAAAAACATTAACTTGCATAAGTTACCAGATACATTTTAACCTAATCATAAGTTATCAGTATCTAGCATTCAACTACATTGAATACTGACACTATCATAACTGCTTCTAGAGCAGTGATCTCTGTCTAGCCTACAAGGGGTTAACGCTTTTCATTTTTAGGGTTTCATCAAGATTTCAATTCAAGATAAAGGGTTCCACCGCGACAAAAAATCTGAGAACCACTGGTTTAGACCCATATTTGGAATATTGCAGCAATCCAGCTGTTGTTGGACTAGAATTCCCATTATCCTTAGCTAGGCCATGCATTCCAGTCCAACGGTAAGTGGGGTTTCTGGGCAAATGGAAATTGTATTTTGATTGGCCCGTTGATTGTGGCATGAGGTTCTCTCCAAATCACATTATTTATATCTGGCTCACTTTGGCTCATTTGGTTTATGTTGTGGTTTATTTAATAACAAATCACAAATACAGAAGAAATTATGCCTAATACCAAAATCTATAAAAGGCTTTGCATTATTGGTCCACTAAACGAACCAAGGCTAGTTCACTCATCTCTGTTTAGCATAGCTGAACAAAAATTATTGCAATCAGTCTCTGAGGAACAAGTACATCTAACATCACAGCAGAGGGCAGTATAGTTAAACTTATGCCATGAAACAGATTGTTTTACTGAACTTTTCTCAGATATCAGTGGTTTCTTGTTAAGTCACTGGATGCTGCAGGGAGCTTCCGACAAGGAACTTCAACTCTTTTCCAGTTGCTAAAGGATTTGTGAAGGGGTAAAGTGTATACACCCTACAAATAAAACTCACATATTAAAGGGATAGCAATGTTTCATAATAAAAGTAGCTCAAATTAAACTTCATAGTATTTGGGCCATGGAGAGTGTTATTTCAATACTATCAGAGTTGTAGTTCAAGAGTAATTGAATGATAAAGTATCCCCCTCCCACCCCTTTTACTGATGTAACACTGCTCACCTCAGAGCAGCAAGACTGTGGCTGGGTTTTCCTTATGTTCATAGAAAGAAGATTGTTCCTTACTGTGATCTGTCCGGTGAAGAGACCAGATTCCACATCTGAGGGGAGGAGTCTTACACTAGGTAAAAGGGGCAGGAGGGGGATACTTTATCATTCAATTACTCTTGAACTACAACTCTGACAGTTTTGAAATAATACTCTCCATGGCCCAAATACTATGAAGATTAATTGGAGCTGCTGTTTTTGTGAAAAATTACTATTCCTTTAACCAGCAAAGCAAAGCAAAGTGTATCCCTCTGGACTCAAAGAGTTCATATAGTTTTATACTTACTTAACCTTTCACTAACTGAATAACGTATGTGTCTTTGCCCGTAGCTAATGTGGCCAGATCTCTACTTTGGCGCAGGACTCTTATGGAAAACACACACTTCAGACTTGTACTGGTTCCTGGCCAGTCCTGCAGAATTAATTTTTAATAATCTCCCCACATTCAAATGGAGATCTGGACACCTTACCCATAGCTAATGCTTTTAATCAGAGCTTGGGCAAATGAGACCAGACATGTGCCCCTACGCATATTCTCTCAGAGCTAGATTAGTCATTAGGCAACCTATGCTAGTGTATAGCACCTTTGGCAATTTATGGGACCTAGCCTTGGCACAATACCACGGGCCACTGCCTGTAAGTTACTGTTCACAGCCACCGGGACATCCTGAAACAGTTTCCACGGTAGCTGTGGACTGGCAACAGTGGTGGAACTCCAGGGGGCTCCCGGCTTTGCATTTTCCATGGCAAATCCAGAGAGTTCCCAGATATGATGATTGTTTCAGGGTGTTCCTTTCCTCCATACCCTAACACTATAAACAAGGTATAGAACAAAAACATTACAATGTTACTTTTCACCTGGGTTTCTTTTAAAACTCTGTCCACTTCTGCTCTTTCCCACTCAGTTCCTCCCACTTTTCCTCCTTCCCCACCCAGTTCCTCCCACTTCCCATCCACTTTTGTGATGCCCCCCAGAAAACCCCGCCCCCACTCATGTGTAAACCACGCCTCCTTTTTGCAGAGATTTGCAGCAATTATACCCCCCCAGGAGCACCACAGGAGTCCCCTCCAGGGATTTCAGAGACGAAAGTTCACAGGTATGACAATCATAGAGTGTCCAACTCCCTCTCCTTGGTGCAAGTGATGTTACATGGAGTATTTCTGGAGTAAGTAGCTTGTAACTTGGCGTTGGACAGGCTTGGGGCTAGAAAATATATCCCAGAACCGGATTTAGAGTGGAATCATGTTTTGCACATTTACTACATCGTGAGTCCAATGAGGAATAGCACAAACCCACAACAAAAATCTGTGTGTGGGGGGATGCTTAAACTTCAATGCGTTGGATATCACTTTGGCACTCAAAGGATTAGATAGGCTGCCACTCGAACTTACATAACATTTAACAGAACTTTAAAACCACAAAATAGTAACGGCAAGGACTAAACTTTCTGGTTGTGTACTGTGAGAAATGATAGCCAAGAAAACAACAAGGAGGGATATTGTCAGTTAGCTCTCCTACCTGTAAATAAGCAAGAGGCGTCTCTCTCCATCTACAACCTCAATTCCCAACTCTCCAAAGCAGGCCTCCCAAGTGTCCCTCTTTAGGAGGGACAGTCCCTCTTTTAGACTTAAATCCCTCTGTCCCTCTTTCCCACCTTGATGTCCCTCTATTTAAGAGAGCAGACTTTGTTATGCATATAAAAGTGTATAATGTTGCTTTACAGCAATAAAACTCACATTAATATTTGTTTAAACATCAGTATATGTGTTTATAAATGAATCTGTGTAAATAAAATACTTTGGTCTTGTTATAAATCATTTATTAGGTTACACACATAGGTGTCAATCAATAGGTCACTAAACAGCCTAAAACCTCTCAGGAATGCCCTGCCCACCAGCCACACGCCTATGTAAACCAGGTAAAATAAAAGTGTCCCTCTTTGGCCATTTGAAATTTGGAAGGTATGTCCAAAGTCCTCACCCCAAATCCCTGGCAACCCATGCTGGTTCAACCCCTGGCCCCCCGGACTCCTCAAATCCTCTCTGGGAAATCTAAACAAGTCCAGAAGTGCATACACAGCAGAGGAGATATCACTTCTCCAGTCACTATGTTATCCTGTGGAGCCTATGCAGTAAGATTTCTCAAGTAGGAGAGATATTAGTATATAAGCTTCACAGAATACCAGAAATTAGGGAAGTGATATCACTGGAGAAGTCATCTCTACATTATCTCCTCTTTGTCACACCTTACTGCATCTCCTCCTGGTCACGTCATTCTGTGATGGTTTATTTTCCTGGTGGATGCATGTATTGGTTCATTGCTCTGCAGTTCTCACGGAATGCCAGATAGGAAAAACATGCTAGGTCATCAACCTGCCATTACTTTCTGTAACCCTTTGAGTGTCAGAGGAGTATGCATACCTCCCAACATTTCATATTGCCAAAGAGGGACACGTGTTTTAGAGGGTGTTGTTGGGGGCGTGGCTGGTGGGTGGGACGTTACCGACTTATAACAAGATCTAGTTATTTTATTTACACAGACTAATTTATAAACACACATACTGACATTTAAACAAACAATAATGTGAGTTTTACTGCTGTAGAGCAATATGATACACTTATATACACACCATGCAATCCGATCTCCTAAAAAGAGGGACATCAGGGTGGGAAAGAGGGACAGAGGGATTTGGGTCCAAAAGAGGGACTGTCCCTCCTAAAGAGGGACACTTGGGAGGTATGAGTATGCATAGCATTCCAGAGCAATGCGTTGCGTACCACTCTGGCATTCAAAGGTTTAAGACAGGGGTTCCCACACCTTAGTGACATGGGATACACTCTTTTTGTAGTCATATTAACATTCTCTATCTACTACCTTACTAGCCAGTTTTCTTCAACAGCCCATCACTATTACATTTAAACATGCTACACAGCATATGTCCTGTATGCTTATATTGCCTGTCTATACGGAATATAATTGGATCAAAACAACATGCACAATATTGTAAAAAAAAATCTGTTGCAAACAAAAAAAATCTAGAACAACCCAACTTTCCAGATTTCCCATTATTTAACCCTTTGAGTGTCCGAGACATATGTGTTGGATACGTGTCTGGCACTCAAGGGGTTAAATGTAGACTCTGAGTGCCAGAGATATATCAAATGTATTGTGTTGCAATGTGTTGGAAACCTATCTGGAACTCAAAGGTTTAACCTTTTGAATGTTATGTATCCAATACATTGTGAAGCAATAAGCTGAAGCTCTCTCTAGTATTCAACAGGTTCAAGGCCCCATTTAAATCAATGGGAATTTTCGGTTCTCCCAATCGTGCAACTTTTAACCCTTTGAGTGCCAAAGAGATGTGTAATGCATTGCTTTGCTTTCCCCACTTGGACTCAAAGGGTTACATGACTAGCACAGTTATGGTCCTACGAGGGATTGGATTTAGTATGCATTGGACCTATGAAGGACAGACCCATAAATATGTCACGGACATTAATGGCAGAAACATGTATCTGCTAAAAGCACTGTGTGGGTGAGTATTTCTATATATTCCAGTAGGTGGCAGATCTCTGTCCCTCTAGACTGGAGGAGTTAGCATGCATTTATATTGTGACAACATTAACTCCTTCTAAACTAGAATGACACAGATTTGCTGCCAGGTAGGGCCCATAAAGTAGGAAATGCTGGTTCCTCAGCACTGCAGGAGTTTATTTGATTACATCGCCAAGTAGGTGGCCAGCCTGGCTAAAAGCATACCCCTGACTTAAAACATCCCCTGATTGCAGCTCATGTGCAAAGTAAAGATGAGCGTTTGTGGAGCCAATCAACTGTACCACGGGGGCTAAATATGTATATATCAGAGTAATCACACCCACAAGTGTGATCCAGTTCTGCAACTACACACTCAAATCTCCATTTCATAAAAACCCCAGCTATCCCCAGACATACTCTTCAGCCTTTTTTTGGCCACATCAGTGAGCACTTGATGGTTTTGCTAGGCAGTGAGAGACAGGGGTCCATGTCTGGATTGTACTTTGTTCTGAAGACACTCCAAAACTTTTCAAAATGAAGACAAAATTGTAAGAGGCAAACTGGGAACAAACAAAAGCATAATTTGATTGTCTGGCTGTATTAAGGTGTGTGTTTGTATGTAGTATATGTGGGTCTGTGCATTCATGTTTGTGTGTGTATGTATGTATGTGTTTGTGCATGTGTGGGTATGTGTGTGCATATGCATACCTCCCAAGTGTCCTTCTTTAGGAGGGACAGTCCCTCTTTTAGACCCAAATCCCTCTGTCCCTCTTTCTCACCCTGATGTCCCTCTATTTTAAGAGATCAGACTGTGTGGTGTGTAGATAAGTGTATCTCCCTGGTGTCCCTGTGTTTAGGAGATCAGACTGTGTGGTGTGTATATAATTGTATCACCCTGATGTCCCTGTGTTTAGGAGATCAGACTGTGTGGTGTGTATATAAGTGTATCACCCTGGTGTCCCTGTGTGTAGGAGATCAGACTGTGTGGTGTGTATATAATTGTATCATCCTGGTGTCCCTGTGTTTAGGAGATCAGACTGTGTGATGTGTATAGAAGTGTATCACCCTGGTGTCCCTGTGTTTAGGAGATCAGACTGTGTGGTGTGTATATAAGTGTATCACCCTGGTGTCCCTGTGTTTAGGAGATCAGACTGTGTGGTGTGTATATAAGTGTATCACTCTGGTGTCCCTGTGTTTAGGAGATCAGACTGTGTGGTGTGTATATATGAGTGTATCACCCTGGTGTCCCTGTGTTTAGGAGATCAGACTGTGTGGTTTGTGCATAATTGTATCACCCTGATGTCCCTGTGTTTAGGAGATCAGACTGTGTGGTGTGTATATAAGTGTATCACTCTGGTGTCCCTGTGTTTAGGAGATCAGACCGTGTGGTGTGTATATAAGTGTATCACCCTGGTGTCCCTGTGTTTAGGAGATCAGACTGTGTGGTGTGTATATAAGTGTATCACTCTGGTGTCCCTGTGTTTAGGAGATCAGACTGTGTGGTGTGTATATATGAGTGTATCACCCTGGTGTCCCTGTGTTTAGAAGATCAGACTGTGTGATGTGTATATAAGTGTATCACCCTGGTGTCCCTGTGTTTAGGAGATCAGACTGTCTGGTGTGTATATAAGTGTATCACCCTGGTGTCCCTGTGTTTAGGAGATCAGACTGTGTGGTGTGTATATAAGTGTATCACCCTGGTATCCCTGTGTTTAGGAGATCAGACTGTCTGGTGTGTATATAAGTGTATCACCCTGGTGTCCCTGTGTTTAGGAGATCAGACTGTGTGATGTGTATATAAGTGTATCTCCCTGGTGTCCCTGTGTTTAGGAGATCAGACTGTGTGGTGTGTGTATATAAGTGTATCACCCTGGTGTCCCTGTGTTTAGGAGATCAGACTGTGTGGTGTGTATATAAGTGTATCACCATGGTGTCCTTGTGTTTAGGAGATCAGACTGTGTGGTGTGTATATAAGTGTATCACCCTGGTATCCCTGTGTTTAGGAGATTAGACTGTGTGGTGTGTATATAAGTGTATCACCCTGGTATCCCTGTGTTTAGGAGATCAGACTGTGTGGTGTGTATATAAGTGTATCACCCTGGTGTCCCTGTGTTTAGGAGATCAGACTGTGTGGCGTGTATATAAGTGTATCACATTGCTCCACAGCAATAAAACTCACATTAATGTTTGTTTAAATGTCAGTATATGTGTTTATAAATGAGTCTGTGTAAATAAAATACTTTGGTCTTGTTATAAGTCAATTATTAGTTTACACAAGGAGGTGTCAATAGGTCATAAAATAGCCTAAAACTTCTTGATAATGCCCCGCAAACAAGTCACATCACCAGCCACACCCCCTAAAAGACAAGTGTCCCCCTTTGACAATTTGAAATGTTGGGAGGTATGCATATGTGTGTGTATATGTATGGATGTATGTGTATCTATGTGCATATGTGTTTGTGTGTACATATAAGTATGTGCGTGTGTATATAAGTATGTGTTTGCATGTGTGTGTATGACTGTGAATGTGTGTTTGTATGTCGTGCGTGTGCATGTGTGTTTATTTGTGTGGTGTGTGAATGTATGCTATGTATGTGTATCTATGTTTGTATATATGTTTATGTGTGTGTGCATACATATGTGTATGTGTGTATGTATGCATGTTTGTGTGTGTTTGTGTATATATGTGTGAGTGGCATGTGTGTGTTATTTATGTTTCAATCAATTTATATTCAAAGGCCAGACATTATGGTGACATATGTATAAGAAAAAAGAACAGCAATTCGGGCCAATAAAAAAAAAAAAAAACTACAAAAAATATGTCTAATTGTTACCTCTCTGTCAGTCAAATGGTAAAGGTGCTTAGAGTGCCTTGCCTAGGATGGAAGTTCCGTCCTGCTACCACGTCTCTAAGTGGCTTGCATATATCGGATACAGAAGTATCTAGTTTCTCGGACACCTCTGATTCACAATACAATACTGATCAATTTTCACAACATACTTCACTGATTTATCAGAGAAAGAAACTAGGTAAAGCTAGGAAAACAATGAACAGGAAGAGAGCAAAACCACCAGAGGAATATAATGTTCACAATCTGATGTCTATATGGAACAAATCTTGAATACAGTTATTGTGTCAATTAGCTGGTATACAGATCAACCAGCTCAAAAGCAGATGGGGTAAATGAGACTGCCCTGTCACAGCCACCAAATCTCAGAACTGGAGCTTAAAGGTCCTCTTGATCAATATAAAAATATTTATTCTATAAAATACGCCTCTTAAATCCAAAGATGTACAAAAAAGTCAATACGTATATATAACAATT
This sequence comes from Rhinophrynus dorsalis, assembly GCA_037306005.1. NCBI lineage: Eukaryota > Metazoa > Chordata > Amphibia > Anura > Rhinophrynidae > Rhinophrynus > Rhinophrynus dorsalis. The sequence goes on from CM074725.1 coordinate 41,889,153, forward strand.
AGCGCTAATAAAGCTCATTATGTATGACGCGTTTCAGGGATAACCCCTTTCTCAGATACCAAGGCACAATATAAAATGGCAAATATGGGTTCAGGAACATATTGTCATCCAGGAAGCTAGGAAAACATCACAAGAATAAATTGGAATTTTGTTTGCTATGGATGGTGCAATTTTCCCAAATATCTTGTGTAGGACAAAGTGCCTAACCCTAGGGTTTGAAATGAAATTTCAGCAGATTTGTATTGCTTTAAATGTTGTTTTAACCCTTTGCTTGCTAAAGAGGTATAACGGGAATGTTCATTTCCTGTCTATGGTGCAAAATGCTTTGTTCCAGAATTGCACCTCTTTAGCTAATAAATCTTTTAGTCCCATATATTGGATATAAAAGCAAACTGGAGTTATTCTGGAGTTAACCAACTGCACCAAACTGGAGTTATTCTGGAGTTAACCAACTGCACCATAGGGGACAAATAAAAAATCCTAAATTCCCATGCACTTGGATGGAACATTTAAACCACTTGAATTCAAGAGAGGATTGCGATGATGACCTCTCTAGAATTCAAGGAGTTAAAAGTATCATTTAATGTAACGGGAATTGTATTTGTCCCCTATGGCGTAGTTTGTTTATCCGAGAATAACTTCAATGTGTTTATACATATATATATTATCTATCTATCGATCTCTCTATCTATCTATCTATCACTTTCAAAGGGTTAAACACCCCATTTAAATTAAGGAAACATTTGGGAAATTGTGTTTGTTCCCTACATTGCAGTTGGTTTGCCCCAGAAATGTACCTGGCTAGCATTCAAGGGGTTAAAGTCGTTGAATGCTAGAGTGGTGATCTCTGGCTTTCAAAGGGTTAAACACCCCATTTAAATCAAGGGAACATTTGGGAAATTGTGTTTGTTCCCTACATTGCAGTTGGTTTGCCTCAGAAATGTACCTCGCTAGCATTCAAGGGGTTAAACTCGTTGAATGCTAGAGTGGTGATCTCTAGCTTTCAAAGGGTTAAACACCCCATTTAAATCAAGGAAACATTTGGGAAATTGTGTTTGTTCCCTACATTGCAGTTGGTTTGCCCCAGAAATGTACCTCGCTAGCATTCAAGGGGTTAAACTCGTTGAATGCTAGAGTGGTGATCTCTGGCTTTCAAAGGGTTAAACACCCCATTTAAATCAAGGGAACATTTGGGAAATTGTGTTTGTTCCCTACATTGCAGTTGGTTTGCCCCAGAAATGTACCTCGCTAGCATTCAAGGGGTTAAAATCCCCATTTATATCAATATGCATTTGTATGTGTCCAGTGTAAAGTAAGCCCAGGAGCCATAAGCGTATAGATTAAGATTAGTGGGCTATAACTGAAAAAGTAACTACACATGGATTTGGGAAGCAAAGGGTTAAGTAAGAAGCCTGCTGGCTGTGTGGGGTGGAGCTATGGCAGGAAATGGCTTAGAAGAAGTGAAGATACTTCAGTCTTCCTGGGTCTGAGCAAGTGGTAACAAGTCTGTGCTGTGCTGAACTCATAGTTTTACAATTATACATCTGGGTTTTAAGTGCAATGTATTTACACACTGTTTATCAGGGGGATATAGAGTTATACAGGTTGTTTAACATTCTGGTGTTTTTCTGTTGTGTCTCTTGTTGGTGATATTCTGTGCTAATCTTCTTTGCTATTGGGGTTTCTGTCTGCTGATGATTTTGTTGTGTGTGACAGGCATGCTGTTTTTGGTATTCTGTGGTGTATGTTTGAATTTGGGTTTTTTATCTGTGATAAATTGTTTGCTGATACTGAGTGTGTTATGTGCATTACTCTGCTGAGGTGTTTTATTTGGTGTACAATGCCTGATAGTATTGAAGTTTTTCTTCTGTTGTCTGTGGATTTGGTTATATTGAGAATGAGGCTGTGGCACTTATATACTGTTCTTGTGTTTGTGCAGCTTGATGTGGCAGGTTAGTTTGCTGTGGGATGTTTTGGCTGTGGGCAGAGTAGCTTGCTGTGGGATGTTTCTGGCTGTGGGCAGATTAGTTTGCTGTGGGTTGTTCTGGCTGTAGGCAGATTAGCTTGCTGTGGGATGTTCTGGCTGTCTGTAGGCAGCATGGCTTGCTGTGGGCTGTTCTGGCTGGCTGTAGGCAGAATGGCTTGCTGTGGGATGTTTTGGCTGTCTGTAGGCCGCATGGCTTGCTGTGGGCTGTTCTGGCTGGCTGTAGGCAGAATGGCTTGCTGTGGGATGTTCTGGCTGGCTGTAGGCAGAATGGCTTGCTGTGGGATGTTCTGGCTGGCTGTCGGCAGAATGGCTTGCTGTGGGCTGTTCTGGCTGGCTGTAGGCCGAATGGCTTGCTGTGGGATGTTTTGGCTGTCTGTAGGCAGAATGGCTTGCTGTGGGATGTTTTGGCTGTCTGTAGGCAGAATGGCTTGCTGTGGGATGTTTTGGCTGTCTGTAGGCAGACTGGCTTGCTGTGGGATGTTCTGGCTGGCTGTAGGCAGAATGGCTTGCTGTGAGAAGTTATGGCTGGCTGTAGGCAGAATGGCTTGCTGTGAGATGTTCTGGCTGGCTGTAGGCAGAATGGCTTGCTGTGAGATGTTCTGGCTGGCTGTAGGCAGGATGGCTTGCTGTGAGATGTTCTGGCTGGCTGTAGGCAGAATGGCTTGCTGTGAGATGTTCTGGCTGGCTGTAGGCAGAATGGCTTGATGTGGGATGTTCTGGCTGTCTGTAGGCAGAATGGCTTGATGTGGGATGTTCTGGCTGTCGGCGGACTGGCTTGCTTTGGGTTGTTCGGGCTATCTGTGGGCAGTGTAGCTTACTGTGGAATGTTCTGGTTATCTGTCGGCAGCATCTTTTGCTGTGGGATGTTTGGTTATCTATGGGCAGACTAGCTTGCTGTGGGATGTGCCGGAGATTTCCTGGGCAGACTAGCTTGATGTGGGATGTGCCGGAGATCTGTTGGGCTGAATAGCTTGCTGTGAGATGTGCTTGATTCTGTTGGACTACATGGTTGCTGTGACTGGCTTCCTGTGAGATGTGCTGAAGATCTGCTGTGTAGAATAGCATGCTGTGGGAAGTGCAGGCTATCTGTCTCTGTAGTTTTGTTACCCTCTACTTATGGCAGGGGTGATGGGACACATAGTTCTGCAGTCTTGCTGGCTGTTGCGGTGGGTCCTCATTGTGTTACCACTAATGTATGTCCACAGACGTATCACTGTGTCTTGCTTTGGGTATTTCTGTATGTGTGTCCTGTATGCAGTGTGCATAGATCTCAATACAACATTCAACCATATTTAGTAACATGAGACAGGCACTATTGCTGGCCCTTATGGTGGATATGGGTATGTCTGTGTATATATTCTTCAAAAATGAAGCATGAAAGGTTTATTCAGAGGGTCTGTACTTTTTGGTCATAATATATATATGCATGCCTTATGGGTCGATGTGACAGACTGTGAGCTAACTTGGTGTTGTTTGATGGGAATGTAATCTCTCAATGCCTGGTTCCTTGTATATGGCTGTGTATGATTGGTGAACGGTATGGAGATGTCAGTGTATTCTGTGTTAGTTGGTGACGGTCCTGGTGAGTGCTAGGTGTTTTTTGTTGCATTACTTTTGACTGGCTTTCCTTTCAGGATTCAGTTATGCTATTGTTTGGGCCTAGAGACGTTAGTCTTAGTCGGGGTCAGGGATCTGGTTTTGACAATTCTTCAACAATCAATGAATAATAATACTACTGATTACCCCCCCCAGGTTTCTCAAGAGGGCATGTGGGTACAATGCTGTCAAATACTACATTTTGTTTTCCATGGCTACCTGCTAATATGAATATGCGGCAGGTAGTTCTATGCTACTGGGCATGGTTCCTGGAACTTTTTGTCTAAGGGCACGGGGTCCCTGGGAGATGGTGCTGGTGAGTATACAATTTTTGTTTTTAAATGGCTACCTGCTAATGTGGATATGCGGCTAGTAGTCATGTGTTCTTCCATGGGCATGGTTCCTGGACATTTTGGTCTCTCTAAGGGTACGGGGTCCCGGAGAGGTGGTGATGGCGAATATTCCATTTTTGTTTTCCATGACTGCCTGCTAATGTGGATATGCGGCTGGTAGTCATGTGTTCTTTTCCATGGGCATGGTTCCTGGAAATTTTTTGTCTCTCTCAGGGCACGGGGTCCCTGGGAGATGGTGATGGCGAGTATACAATTTTTGTTTTTTACCTGGCTACCTGCTTATGTGGATATGCGGCAGGTAGTGCCACGAGCAATACACAGCGGTGACGGCATGACCTTTTGTCTTTACGTGACTACCTGCTGCGGTGGATATGCGGCTGGTTGTCGCACGTTTTCTCTACGGGCATGGACTCCGAGACTTGGTGGTGGACAACGTTACATTTTGTTTTATGGGTCTACCAGCTAATGTGGAGACGTGGCTCATAGTTACACATCTTTCTCTATGGCCATGATTTACAATTATGTTTAAAAAAAAAAAAAAAACTGTTTAATGCAATGAATGACTCTATCTGTTTGATTATGTGACTCTGCAGGTGTTTGTTGGTCTTTATGATTGGCTGGTTCAGACAATCCCGGGTGATGTAAGTTCTGTACAGTGTTCTGGAGTGGGAGTTGGGTCCCTGTTCTGGGGTTCTTAATTTGTTTTAACCCTTCGGGCATGGTCCCATGGCTCAGTTTGTGCATGGATTCATTTAAAACACAATATATAAATAATTAAAAAAAAAAAAAAAGTGTGTATGTATCTGTATGTGTATGTATATATATATGTATGTGTGTATGTGTCTGTATATGTATATATATATATATATATGTATATGTGTATATGAATGAAGTGGTTGGGTAAAATTAAAGGTGGTTTGACAAGGGCCTGCTTAGTCTGGATGACGATCAGGTATCGCTTCCACTACGTACCTGGAACGGGATAGCTTGGTTGCCCCCAAGGGCATAGGCACTGGGAGATGTGGTCGCTGTGTAAAATGGCCAATTTTAAGGGGGGGGGATGAATGGAATAATTACATCCGTTATTCTGCATCATCTGTAGTTTTGTTACGTGCAATTTAAGTAGTTTGGTCAGGGTGAGGATTGGGTTTCATGTGCTTGTTTGGTGGGGACGAGACCATGGAAGGTGTTCAATGGTCTCGTTATGGCGGGAGGACCTTGCCAGAGAAATGCATGTAAGATCAGTTTGACGGGGTGAGTAAGGAGGGTATCCCCCGCTTATAAAAGATGGAATGATTGGGAGAGACGCTGCTACTGCCCGTGCTAGATTACTGCATGTTTTGATCCACTCTTATCGGTGCTGCCCTCACCTGGTGGCAGCAGCAGTCAAAATATTCAAAGGAGGACGGCACGGCATAGTAGGGTACTCTCATTGAATGCTGGTTATGGAATTTATTCTTCAGTATATGTAGTACTGGCAAGGTCCTCTTTATTTATTTATTCATTGGAAATAAAAGGCTGTGGCCATTTTTACCCATATCTGTGTTTTGTGTTTATGTATAAATTGAACAAGAGGGGAACTTTGCTGGGTGGAATGTTCACAGATAGGAAGGACAATTGAGGATTCTGCATGTCAACTAAGCCCAGGAGCCATAAGCGTAAGGGCACATGACAGCAGATCGAATGTCCTGTAACCAGGTCTTATAGATTAAGATTAGTGGGCTATAACTGAAAAAGTAACTACACATGGATTTGGGAAGCAAAGGGTTAAGTAAGAAGCCTGCTGGCTGTGTGGGGTGGAGCTATGGCAGGAAATGGCTTAGAAGAAGTGAAGATACTTCAGTCTTCCTGGGTCTGAGCAAGTGGTAACACCCACCCTCCCGCCCTGTTTATAATTTTCTTATACAGGATAGGTAGAAGGGGCGAAAAGCAATCTTTGATATGTAACTTGCTAACTGCATTCCATGTTACTTCCTTTATAGAATGTCATTCCCACTGTTATGTAGCCACTTATGGATAGGCAATGGGAGCTTTGTTCCTGGCTTGAGGGTCCCCTTATGCAATTTTTTATTTCATCCTGGGATAATATGACGAGGTGTAGGTTGGGAGTTGCTGTTATGGGGGATAGGTATGGGTGGAGGGCGTAGGTTTTGATTGTGGGGCAGGTTGGTTTAATCACTCTCAAATCCTTCCTAACCCGTTTTATGCATTCTTCTCCTCTTTCACTACCGCAGTTGGGATGTGTCTGCATCTTCCCTTTCTCTTGTTTCCTATAATTTGTATTGCCTTACTTTTGAATTTTTGCTTGAAATGTTATAATTTATTTGTCCAGGTGTCATCATTATGTGTAACCTGCACATGTGTATTTCACAATGTCTGTGTACGTATATATGTTTGTGTGTATGCATATTTATATATATGTCTGTGCATATATGATTTATTCTAGTAAATTGTGTGTATAAATGACAAAGCATAGTCTGTTTTATTATCTGCATTCACATCTTAATGCCTAGGGGAATGGGCAGTCCTCTCAGCCATGGTTCCCCAGAGGTTTCCTCCACAGGGGGTTTTTCCTCTCCTGAGTGCTGAAGGATGGATCTTGGTGTGTCCAGTGGCTTAATTTGTCTCTTAACTTAATGGAATGCTGTTTATTGTCACAGTCGCGGGAGGACCTTGCCAGAGAAATGCATGTAAGATCAGTTTGACGGGGTGAGTAAGGAGGGTATCCCCCGCTTATAAAAGATGGAATGATTGGGAGAGACGCTGCTACTGCCCGTGCTAGATTACTGCATGTTTTGATCCACTCTTATCGGTGCTGCCCTCACCTGGTGGCAGCAGCAGTCAAAATATTCAAAGGAGGACGGCACGGCATAGTAGGGTACTCTCATTGAATGCTGGTTATGGAATTTATTCTTCAGTATATGTAGTACTGGCAAGGTCCTCTTTATTTATTTATTCATTGGAAATAAAAGGCTGTGGCCATTTTTACCCATATCTGTGTCTTTGTGTTTATGTATAAATTGAACAAGAGGGGAACTTTGCTGGGTGGAATGTTCACAGATAGGAAGGACAATTGAGGATTCTGCATGTCATGAGCTGCTCTTTTCTTTTGTGCATAGAGCCCTGTACGTTAAGAAATTTCCACTGCTTAAAGGGATAGTAATGTTTCAAAATAAATACAGCTCAGATTTTTCTTTATAGATTTGGGCCATGCGAGCATTATTATCATTCCTAATGATGTGTAGTTCCAGAGTAATCATAAAGCGTCCTCCTACTGCCACTTTTACTTATGTAAAGCTGCACAGAAAGACTGTCCAGATGGATCACAGCAAGGGACAATCTTCTATTAGCATAAGATACAATAGGTAAAAGGGGCAGGAGGAGGACACTTTATAATTCCATGCCACTGGACTACACATAGTAGAGAATGATAATACCATTCTGCATGGTGCAAAACTATAAATATCAATTGGAGCTGCATTTATTTTGAAACATTACGATCCCTTTAAATGTTGTACACTATTTAGCTAATGTTTATGCACTTAAAGTGGAGTTGTCGTTGTCACCTTGTTTGTTTTTATTTCATATTTGAAAACTACATTCAAATCTGCCTGTGCATTAACCAAAAGTCCAGCAGATGTATAGTTTAGGAAATGTTTACACTTTTAATTCTAGGAAAAAGTGAAAGTATCCTGGCGCAGCACATTTCTTAATCTTCATATGAAACATCATTGAAAACGTTCATTAGCATATGAAACTGCGCAGGTAACATAATTAGCACCATTAGTATATGGTACCAAGTATGAATATCTCCTTAAAGGGATAGTAATGTTTCCTTAACAGCTCCTTAACCCCTTAACGACATGTGCCGTACTATGACCGTCACGGTCCTTGAAATACTTAAGGACCGATGACGGTCATAGTACGTCACATACTTTTTACTTACAGAGCTCTACCGGGAGCGCTGTAAGTAAAAATGGGGCCTGAAATTGACCGCTCCAAGATCGGAGCGATCTCTATCAGGCCCCAAAGTGACGCGCCGATACACGCAACAGGTCACGTGTACCGGCGCGTCCACGTGGTTCAATGCGGTCCTTATGGGACGGAAACGTCCCAGAACCGCCAGTCGCTAAGGGGTTAATGGTTCCTTAACAGCTCCAATTAATCTTCATAGTATATGGGCCATTTAGCACTGTACTTCAATATAGTAGTTCAAGAGTAACTGAATGAGAAAGTATCCCCCTCCTGCCCCTTTTACTTAGTGCAAGTCACCTCCCTCAGTTGTGGAATCTGGTCCTGGGACTGGACAGCATGCAGCTTGAAGGAGGGCGGGATTTTCCTTATGCTCAGTGAAGATTGTCCCTCACTGAGCTCCATCCAAACCAGTTTGCAGAGAAGAGTTACATCAGCAATAGGGGCGGGAGGGGGATCCTTTCTCATTCAACTACTCTTGAACTACTACACAGACAGTACTGAAATACGGTGCTACATGTCCCACATACTATGAAGATTAATCGAAGCTGCTGTGTTTGGTGAACATTACGATTGCTTTAACTGTACATTTGCTGGTCTTTTGGCTAACATGACACATAGGCAATTTTTTATGAAGTCTTCAAATATGAAAACTTGAATCCAGGCGACGTCCAATTTAATATGTCATTAGAGAAAAATGGTGTGTTATAATTAATGACTGTCTCATTAACTGCATGGAAATCTATATAGATGAGAGGTGCCCAGAGTTTAATTACACCGGATCTACTTTTTTGTAGTCATTCTAATATGATTCACTAGCGTGAGGCAAATGTCCCTCATCATCACATTCCAAGTACATGTTGCACAGAGTAGATATACTTATTATGACTGTCTACATATTATTATTATTATTCTTTATTTATATAGCAACAACTAATTCCGCAGCGCTGTACAACAGGGATTAGACGTACAGTGATATTAAATAGTAAATCATACATGAAGAACAGAAGGATCAGAGGGCCCTGTTTGTGAGAGCTTACAGTCTAGAGGAAGGTAGGTTGGATACAGAAGGAGTAAGTGCTATTGGGTGTAACTGCCTCCTGCCACATGAACTGCCAGTCAGTGGGTGGGAGAGAGAGGTGCTGTTGAGTGCAGTGGTCCAGGGAAGGGGTGGTTCTTGGTGATAATGTTTATGGAGGCAGTTGATAGGCTTCCCTGAAGAGGTGAGTCTTCAGGGAGCGTCTGAAGATCTGAAGGCTGGGGGAGAGTCTGATGTGGCGGGGGAGGGAATTCCAGAGCTCGGGTGCAGCACTGGAGAAGTCCTGTAGGGGGAGTGGGAGGATGTAATGAGAGATGTGGAGAGGAGAAGGTTGTGTGCAGAGCGAAGATGGCGGGTGGGAGTGTATATGGCATGGGCGTCCGCAGGGGGGGGCAAGGGGGGGCCCCCCCCTGGATTTTCATCTTGACATTTAAAACATGAGCCTGAGCGTGACTTGTAGCTCTCGCTCTCGCTCGCACTCTGAAGCACCGCTCCTTCTTCTGCCCACGACGATCACCTCTCCTCTCCCCCTCCGTGACGCGATGCCCGTCACGCACAGTTGGCAGCCGATGAGAGAGGGGTATCCAACTCTCCTCTCTCACTGGCTGCAGTTAAGTCTGCACTACAGCCAATGAGAGAGGAGAGTTGGATACCCCTCTCACGTTGGCTGCCAACTGTGAGTGACGGGCGTCGCGGAGGGGAGGGGAGAGGTGATTGCTGCAGGCAGCTGAAGGAGTCGCGGAGGGGAGAGGAGAGGTGATCGCCGCGGGCAGCTGAAGGAGTGGTGCTGCAGAGAGCGAGCGAGAGCTACAGACCCCGCTCAGGAGGAGACCTGGTGGACTGCATTCAAGGTAAGGCTGGGTGCACATCATCTGAGGCTGAGCCAAGGAGGTAAAGGAAGGTCACGGTGTCATGGGCGTCCGCGGGGGGGGCACTTGTGAAGCTTATGGGGCAATGTGAAGCTTATGGGGGCCACGTGAGGGCAAATTAGAAGCTGATGGGGCAAGTTATAAGCTGATGGGGGCAATGTGAGAGCAAGCTGGAGCTGATGGGGGCAATGTGAGAGCAAGCTGGAGCTGATGGGGGCAAGTTGGAGCAAGTTGAAGCTGATGGGGGCAAGTTGGAGCAAGTTGAAGCTGATGGGGGCAAGTTGGAGGTGATGGGGAAATGTGAGGGCAAGTTGGAGCTGATGGAGCAATGTGAGGGCAAGTTGGAGCTGATGGGGGCAAGTTGGAGCAAGTTGAAGCTGATGGGGGCAAGTTGGAGCTGATGGGGCAATGTGAGGGCAAGTGGGAGCTGATGGAGCAATGTGAGGGCAAGTTGGAGCTGATGGAGCAATGTGAGGGCAAGTTGGAGCTGATGGGAGCAAGTTGGAGCAAGTTGAAGCTGATGAGGGCAAGTTGGAGCTCATGGAGCAATGTGAGGGCAAGTTGGAGTTGATGGTGCAATGTGAGGTCAAGTTGGAGCTGATGGAGCAATGTGAGGGCAAGTTGTAGTTGATGGAGCAATGTGAGGGCAAGTTGGAGCTGATGGGGGCAAGTTGGAGCTGATGCGGGGCAACGTGAGGGCATTATGGTTATGTAGGGGGTAATGCAGAGATTTGGAGCATTGTGTAGGTGTCCAGTGGAGCTGGCCAATGAGGGGGGGGCTTCAGATTTCTGTGCCTACAGATGGTACCAACTATATTTGATATTGATATACTATTCTCTTGCATGCTGTGTAGACCTAGCATGCCAGGCATTAAAAGGTTGTATGAAGGTGCAGTATGAAAGTACCATGAACATCCTCCATTCAACCCTTTGCATGCCTGAGCTTTATGTGATGACTATTCCCCTCCCCTTCATGACATTGTGAAAAAAGGACAGAGTATGGATGTCATTAAAATTATGCCCCCCCCTGGAAAAATTTCTGCGGACGCCCATGGTATATGGCAATGAGAGATGAGATATAGGGGGTGAGGTGTTAGTGAAGGCTCTATAAGTTAGCACTAGAATTTTGAATTTAATTCTCTGTTCTAATGGGAGGCAGTGTAGGGACTGACAGAGGGGACTGGTGTTAGAGAAGCGATGGGTGAGGTAAATGAGTTGTGCAGCGGAGTTCATTATGGACTCATACCTCCCAAGTGTCCCTCTTTAGGAGGGGCAGTCCCTCTTTGAGACCCAAATCCCCCTGTCCCTCTTTTCTATCCTGGTGTCCCTCTTTTTAGGAGATAAGACTGTGTGGTGTGTATATAAATGTATCACATTGCTCCACAGCAATACAACTCCCATTAATGTTTAGTTAATCTTCAGTATATGTGTTTATAAATTAATCTGTGTAAATAAAATACTGTGGTCTTGCTCTACATCCTTTATTCAGTAACACAAAGAGATGTCGACAGGTCACAAAGTAACCTAAAAATTCTCAGCAATGCCCCGCCCACCAGCCCCGCCCCCAGAAACACCATCTAATACACAAGTGTCCCTCTTTGGCCATTTGAAATGTTGGGAGGTATGTGGACTGTTGTGGGGTTAGTCGGGTGAGAGGAAGGCCAATTAGTAGTGAGTTACAGTAGTCAAGACGGGACATGATGAGTGTTTGGATTAGAATTTTAGTAGTGTCTTGGGTGAGAAACGGTCGGATTCTAGAGATGTTGCGGAGGTGGAGGCGACATTATTTGGAGATTGACTGGATATGAGGAATGAAGGATAGGGCAGAGTCAAATGTGACCCCCAGGCAGCGTGCTGTAGGGGTTGTGTGATGGTAGTGTTGTTAACAGTGAGGGTAATGTCTCCATAGAATATAATTGAACCAAAACATGCACAGTATTGTAAAAAAAATTCATTAGAAGCAAATAATTCTGGGACAAACCAACAGTACCATAGGCACCAATTAAAATTTTTCCAAGTTTTCCATTAATTTAAACGTGGCTTTTAATCTTTTAAATGTTAGTTATCCAATACATTGAGAAGCAATGCGCTAGAAACCACACCAGCTATGTGGGCTATGAGGGATTGGCTTTTGTAGGAGTTGGTCCTGTGAAGGATGAATCCGTAAATATGTCACTGGCATTAACCCTTTGAGCGCCAGAGGGGTACGCAATGCATTGCTTTGCAATGCGTTGCGTGCCCCTCTGGCGCTCAAAGGGTTAAGAGCAGATACATGTATCTGATAAATGCACTGTGTGGGTGGTCTCTAACCATCACAAACATGTTGTATAACATATGTCTGCTTCTGTTGCCCGTCTGTTTAGAATACAAGTTGGTCAAAACAACACGCAGGATATTGTAAAACATCAGAGCTCCTCGCATGTCTGATCTGGGGGGTGACAAGAAAGTTGAAAGTTAAAGGGCAGGAAGTGAGGTTGTAGAGGTAGAGGAAGTGATATAAAAAGCAAGGGTTAAGAAGGGCACTTCCTGTCCAGTGAAATCTGAACAGCGTCCCTCCCTCCCTTTTGTGTTGTGGTTAAAAAAGGGAATTTTGGTGTTTTGGGGTCATTGAAATGTGGCGAGTTTTTTTGTCACAGCTTGTGGGCACTTTGAGCCCTTGCAGATTTGGAGAAGGTCTTTAAGTTGAATATGGTTACATGAAAATTGTAGGGCAGCAGCCTGGGGCAATTGACACCCAGACTCTGTCACGGGTTGAAACACTGGACTCATTGCTCTGCATTGACCGGCTAATGGGGCACGGTAAGGTGGAACAAGATTGAAATGAGCCTAAAACTCAAAAGGGAGGCAGGTAGTTTTTGCTTAGCAAATGGAGAGATTGGCAAGGGCTTAAAGTTGGTGTTTGAAAAAGGTTACCATGCAATTTTTAAAGGGATAGTAATGTTAGAAAAAAAAGCATTAACCATATGCTATATACAATTAAAAGAGAGTACTTGCACTTATTAGTATCTCTCAGACTGTTATGGTTTGAGAGATATAGAAAAATAAAGTTCTCTGGTCCCTCCCCTTTCTGCTTGACGAGCTGTAAAGCTGTCAGAAGCAGATTCAGGTCGCTTGACCAGATGTGGCTCTTCAGCAGCTCCAATATAACGACATCTAAAGATAAATACTTAATCTGGAATGGTTTACAAAGTGTGCCTGGCTTGCAAGCACACTTTGTAGACCGTTCCAATTAAGTATTTATTTCTAAATAGCGTGATTTCAGCTCTGCTGAAGAGCCTCTGTCTGTTCAAATGACTGGAATCTGCAGTTGTCAGCTAGATGGCAGACTTGAGTAAAACAACCAGGAAAAGGTAACTTTAGCAAGTTATATCTCTCAAACCATAAAGGTTTGAGAGATAAGACTTACATTGATGTTGATCTTGTTTTAACGTCTACAATATTAAATCAACTTAAAATTAACCATTACTATCCTTTCAAATAAAGACATGACCTGCGTTAAACCCATTAATTAGTAGTCTGTGTCTTTCTTGAATCATTACCCCATGCATAAGACGTGTTACAAACAAGTAATTCTGGTGCAACCCAGATGTGCTATAGGGAGCAAATACACTTTCCACAATTTCCATTGACTTTAACCCTTTGAGTGACAGACGGGTACGCAAAGAATTGCTTGTCCATGCATTGCGTCCCTGCTCTGGCACTCAAAGGGTTATTGTAGCTCTTAAATGCTAGGTATCTAGCACAAGCTCTACTTAGCATGAAACTTCTCATTGTATACCAGTTAGTGATCTACTGGTAGATTGTGATCTAACTGCTGCTTCCCCATTATATAGAAGGTATAAAAAATTCTATAGTCATGTAAACAGTAAAAACACACAAACTCATTTACTTAGGAAAGTTTCCATGGCCAAAAATAAATGTTTGTAGCTTTCCAGGCCAAGATCAGCTTGGATACACCATACCTCCCGACATTTAAAATGTCCAAAGAGGGACACTTGTGTTTTAGGGGGTGTGGCTGGCTGGCGGGCATTACCAAGAATTATTAGATTATTTCATGACCTACTAGCAACACACTGCCACGAACACACAACTAAACGGCTGGTTCCAGGAGACAAAAATGTATTCAATTGTTCACAAAAAGTTAAAAACAATTAAAATATAGGCTTATAAATGCTAACGCGTTTCGCAGCAAAAAGCTGCTCTATCAAAGCACTAACAAGCCAGGTCCCCCCCCCCTCCGAATGCTCATGTTCACTCATCTCTACTTTTAACCCTTTGACTGCAATGACACATCACAATTTGCAGCAGAACTCTCTCGCATTCAGTGGGGGTGGAAGCTCCAGTTAAATAAGTTGCAACTTTTAGTTCTCTCCATTGGGGCAGTTGGTTCGTTCCAGAAATTCTTAGATTTAGCTTCCAGAATACAAAATTTAGAATGTTTTGTGCTGTCTTGCATTTCTACTTTTAACTCTTTAAAAACCAGAGGGGTTTACAGCTTTTTTTTTGCTTTACAATGCTTAGTACACCCATATGGTCTTTAAAGGGATAGTAATGTTTCATAATAAAAGCAGCTCTAATTAATCATCATAGTATTTGGACTTTGGAGATTGTTATTTCAATTCTGTCAGAGTTGTAGTTCAAGAGTAATTCAATGACAAAGTATCCCCCTCCCGCCCCTTTTACTGATGTAACACTGCTCAGCCAGAGCAGAAGGGAGGTGCCCAGGTAGACTGCAGAGAGGGACAATCTTCAATTAAGATAAGGGAAAAACCTGAAAAACTTGTCAAGGGGGGCAGGGCTTTCATTGTTCTCATAGGAAGAAGATTGTCCCCTGCTGTTATCTGTCTGGTCTATGGACTGCATTCCACATCTGAGAAGAGATGGCTTACACTAGGTGAAAAGGGTGGGAGGGAAAACTTTGCTTGTGAATATCTCTCAAACCATAAAGGTTTGAGAGATAAGACATATCCTTCTTCATGTTTTTTTAATACCTACAAAATAAAGTAAAGATAAAACGAAGTATTACTATCCCTTTAAGGGTTACTTATTCTATAGCATTTCATTGATTTGTGAATATAAAAGCTGTGATTAAACTGAATCAAGAGCGATCTTTAATCTGGGAGCCAACAATGTGGAATTAATATTATTAATAAGCATTATTATTTTGTATAATGATTATTAATATAAAGCTACAGCCTTTTGTTCAATGAACCATATTGTTTTATAAAGAAAAGCAATTTCCTCTTCTGAACTGAATGCCTCGTTTCCGTAATCACTTATGCTTTTAATCAAATGAAAAATAAATGAAATGTAAAAATATAAAGGATGTTTGCGTAGTCATTTGGCAGGTTGTAGACTTTTTTTGGAACCAAGATGCCATTAACAGTTTATCAGAATTTTAATACTATAATTAACAGGATGTCTTTTGTTTGCTTTTTACCATGAAGGAAAAACAAAATCTTTCTTTAATTAACATCCGTCTGAATTCAAAGCCATCAACATCAACAGTCCCGTCTGTTCTCCACTGACAGACTAGGAGATATAAAAGTTTTGCTCAAATATACTCAAATATCTGGCATTTTACCAGGGGTATCTTGTCTCGGTAGGGTTCCCCTGGGACTCCTGTCTGTCCCAATTATTCATCAAAGATTCTAATAAAATGTCATGGTACATAGAGCAGAGAAACTAAATAAATTGTATGGTACAAAATCTGGGGGTCAATGAACCAAATACATTTTGAGATCAAAAGACAGAGATGCTGTTGAAGTCCTAAAGAAAAGTGGTGCATTTCTGGAGAAAATCATCTGCATTATAGGGGAGAAAATAAAAATGTACCAAATTATCATTGATTTAAAGTGGAACTTTCACTCAAAGTGACCCCCAAATCATTATGCACATAGTGATACGCATAGCAATAATAGTATTATCCTGAATAAGTCCATCATTATTAAGAGATCCAACTTGTTCTGAGTTGCACAGGCAGGCATCTTGCTGTAGAGGCATCTGAGCCATCAGTCACTTCCTGTACCTTAAGGTACAATGTAACTCCATCACACCAATCCTAGAGGAGACTGGGATGGACAGCGCAGACTCACAGATGTCTCTTTGGCAAGATGTCTGCGCTGACGGCTGCCTCTGAGTCTCTGGACAAGTTGGATTTCTCAGTGATGCCAGACTTATTGAATGATATTAGTATTGCTATGAGTATCGCTATGTGAATAATGATTTAGGGGGCACATTAATTTGAGTGGAGATTTTAATTATTTTAATACTAAAATAAAGCAGTCTCTAAATATCAAGATGAAGAAGAAAGCTAGAAAAGCTTCCAACACTTGTTTGTGTAGCATGACTGTTAAATCATCGTAGCCCAATGAGGAGAGGGTTGCACAAGGCATTGTGAGTCAAAGAGTTGCACACCCCTCTGGTGCTCAATGGGTTAAATATCTGCTACAGTCTTCCACAGATCCCACCAGCCCACCAAACACTGTATGAAAACATCATAATGGATTGTGACCTGATGCTTTACAACATTCTATTACACTGTGAGTGGAATTTAAAAGTTAGAGACTATGGCCCATGTAAGGCAGGCATTGGACCACATGGAGGGACCTTGACACAGTGTAGTACCCTGATGAATGATGCACCTGTACTTACTAAGGAAAAAGATATGGATTCAGGAAGCCATTGTGAAGAGTCCAGAAAGTATTCCATCTTTCCTGTCACCTGCATTTGTGCTTCTCTTGAAGGGACTGTTAGAGAAGAGTCAAAACAAATGACTTGGAAGGAATCAACAGACAGGATTTTGTGACATGAAACTTCATTACAGGGATAGTAATGTTTCATAATAAAAGCAGCTCTAATTAATCATCATAGTATTTGGACTTTGGAGAGTGTTATTTCAATTCTGTCAGAGTTGTAGTTCAAGAGTAATTCAATGACAAAGTCTCCTCCTCCTGCCCCCTTTACTGATGTAACACTGCTCAGCCAGATCAGAAGGGAGGTTCCCAGGTAGACTGCAGAGAGGGACAATCTTCAATTAAGATAAGGGAAAAACCTGAAAAACTTGTCAAGGGGGGCAGGGCTTTCATTGTTCTCATAGGAAGAAGATTGTCCCCTTCTGTTATCTGTCTGGTCTATGGACTGGATTCCACATCTGAGAAGAGATGGCTTACACTAGGTAAAAGGGACGGGAGGGGAAACTTTGCTTGTGAATATCTCTCAAACCATAAAGGTTTGAGAGATAAAACATATATCATTCTTCATATTTTTTTAATGCCTACAAAATAAAATAAAGATAAAATGAAGTATTACTATCCCTTTAAGTTTCAGTAGCATAGACTATCGGATAAAATAAACAGAATCCTGGCTCCTTTCTGATACGACTTTAGGAAGAGAAAACCTATGGAATGTGAATATGCACAAAGGGCAAGATTTGATGAATAATTAAGTCTACAAAATGTAGCACACCTGTTTATGTATTTTAACTATGTTAAATCATTTTAACATAGCTTTGTTGAACAATATCATCATACAGCAAGTCAATACAATAAAAAGAAGAAGGAGTGACATTGTAGATAATGAAATCGTGCTTCATAAACAGCTAGTACAGTTTATGTGTAGTGGATGGAGAGAGAGAGGTCCAATGCACATGAGGCAAAGTGGAGAATTGTTTTCCATCCATAAATGTTCTAGGGGGAGGAGATAAAGAAGGCTTAATGCAGGATGGAGGGGATAAGCTCAGTTGGTGGTAGCGTTTGTGTGCGGTATAGGAGAAATCCAGGGAGATGATGCTGATGGAAAGGATGAAGTGCGTAGGAGATAAAAGAAAGAGGAGAACTAAAAAAATGTAACTTTTCACCTATGAAACCGCCAGCTCCCACGCCTGCAGCTATAAGGTCATTATCCAACACCCTTTCCTTTGCTTCCCCATCCAATACTTCTGTCCACTCAACTACTGCTCAACACGATTTCCTCATTGATCGGCTAAATAAATAAAATGAATGAAAAAATAAAAGTGCTGCTCAGTTTAGCATCTTATTGTGGTTCCACTGAAGCTCACAGGGTGTTGTTTTGGGAAAAACAGATCTGTTAAACAGTGCAATACAGATTCCTGCATTGAGGAGAAGCTATTTCATATTATTGTTACAAAAAGACATTAATTTGTATAACTCCCACAGAGTGTGTTGAGAATGGACAGTAGGAACAGAGCCGGATTAAGCATTATGGCAACCTGGGCTACTGCCAGAGGTGTAACTAGAAGTCTCTGGGCCCTGGTACAAGAAGTGACATGGGCCCCCACCACCACCACTTTGGCCCATTCCACAATGCCCCTCAATCTCCACAATGCCCCCATCTCCTACCTCCTACCTGGAGCTCCCGCGCGGTCCTCTTAGTAATGCAAAGCGCTGGGAGATGATGTCATCTCCCAGCGCTCTGCATTACTAGAGCGCCAGCAGGAGATTGCTGACGCCAGGCAGAGGGATCGCAGTGGGAGGCCGGGACCCTGGAGTACACGGGCCCAGTCACAGGTGCCAACCCTGCGACCCCTATAGTTACGCCACTGGCTACTGCCTAGGGCCCATGGCAACATGAGGATCCAGGTTGCACAACATGGGTGACAGACAGAGTCCCTGCTGTTGCTGCTGCTAACATCTTATGTCAGATGTCTTTTTTGTTGAAAGACCAGGATCATCCAGCCTCACCCACTTCCACAATGCCAATACCTGCTAGGAGCACTCTCTATCAGAAGCAAGAGATGTGGGGGCCCAAATTGATACCTTACCTAAGTCCCTATGCAGCCTTAATTTGTCACTGAGTAAGAATACATAAATAAATAAAATAAAGAAGTATATTTCAGGAACTCAGTGCAATATTAGCATGCCCATTCTTTTTATACATTAAAGATTATCTCCACAGGCTCAGTGCTGCACATCTGGACTAAAGCCAATGTAGTACCTTTATTTAAGAAGGGAGTTAAAACAGAAACTGGGAATTATAGATCTGTGACTTTGACCTCATTAGTGGGGAAATCGCTTGAACCGATAATAAGAGATTATGTTCAAGATTAAAAATTTGAAAAATAAAATTATCAGGAATCAATACGGTTTTATCATGAACAGATCTTGTCAAACAAATCTATTGAGCATCTATGAATAAGGAAGTAGCAACCTATATCAGCTGTGTCCAAATTCTATCCACAAGAGATACCAACAGTGCAAGGATGTAAGGATTTCCCTTTTTGAGCACAGGTGGGCCAATCAATATGGATGAGCCACTGATTAACTCACCTGTGCTTAACTGGGGAAATCATTCAATCCTGGCCTGTTGGTGGCCTTTGGAGACCGAACTTATGGGGACCTACATAATGGTAAAGCAGTAGATGTAATATATCTAGTCTTTGCAAATGCATTTGATCAGTGTCACACAGGAGGCTGACCTATAAATTAAGGATGTTGGGGGATAGAAAAACTGGTTGAAGTATAGGGAATGGTGTAACTGTTGAGCTTAAGGGAATATTCTCCAATACAGTTAAAGGGATATTAATACTTGAAAATAATTTTATTTTATATTGTAGCCCTTAAAAAACATTAAAAATGATATAAGTCTTATCTCCCAAACCTTTATGGTTTGGGAGATATTAGCAAGTAAAATTTCCCCTGGAGTGACGTTACTGCTCAAGCCTTCAGATTTGGAATCCGGTCCCTTGTCCGGCCGCGGCTCTCCAGAAGTGCCGAGATCACGATCTTTAAAAATAATTTCTTCATTGGAATGGTCTACAAAGTGTGCTTGCAAGCCAGGCACACTTTGTAGACAGTTTCAATGAAGCAGTTATTTTTAAAGATCGTGATCTCGGCACTGCTAAAGAGTTGCCGGCTGATCTGTGGACCGGATTCCAAATCTGTCCACTAGATGGCAGACTTGGCTAAAACAGCCAGGAAAAGAACTTTACTTGCTAATATCTCCCAAACCATAAAGGTTTGGGAGATAAGACATATAATTTTTAATGTTTTTTTAAGGGCTACGATATAAAATGAAATTATTTTCAAGTATTACTATCCCTATAAATATGAGAATGGAGTACCTAAGTGTTCAGTACTTGGTCCACTGCTTTTTAACATGTTTATAAATGAACAATAATTAGGTATGGAAACAAAATGTCAATACTTGTAGATGACACTATTTGCAGTGTAATAAAGTCAGAGCAGGATATCTAATGTAGGAAAGTATAAATGTATTCATTTTGGAAGAACAAATAAGCCTATTACTTATGAACTTAATGAAAGCATTCATGGAGACTTGTTGCTATAGAAAGGTCTTGGAATACTTGTAAACCACAAACTGGATAATAGTTATCAGTCTCAGACAGCAGTAGCAAAAGCAAACAAAATTCTATCTTGCAAAAAACGAGGTAGTGAGGCAACAGTGAATAACATTAATTTTCCACTTTACAAATCGTTGGTAAAACCTCATCTGTAATTTGCAGTGAAGTTTTGGTCACCCATTCTTAAAAAGGATATTCTAGAATTGGAGAGCATACAGAGAAAAGTAACAAAGTTATTTAAGGAAACGGTGAAAATTCATGGATGAAGAATGTCTAGCCCAATGGTTTATTTACTCTTGAGAAAAGATGCCTAAGAGGGGATTCTGTCACACTGTATAAGTAAATACGAGGTCAATACAAGGATCTCTCTATTGAGCTTTTCATTCCAAAGCCTGATCAAGTAACTAGGGGCCTATGGAATTCCTTGCCCAGGGAAATGGTAATGGTGTATACATTGGGTACATTTAAGGGAAGATTAGATAGTTTTCTAGCAGGATTATACTATGTGTTAATATATTAAAAAGTAAGTTCTTGTAAATAGACAAATAACCATTTTGGAGTGGTGAGGGATTATGTAATTCTCAATTTCTGGTTTATATGTGCCAAAGGTTGAACCTGGGTGCTTTTTCAACCTAATTTACTCTTTAACTTTATGTAACTATGAATCCTTAGAACATATTAAAGGACTGAATAATTTTTTTTTAATAAAAGCAATACATGACCAAAAGATATAGCCTATTATTGGAGGGTAGAAAAATAACAGGGAGTGTAAGAAAAAAATGACGTCACAGAAATATCCTATATAATAATTCGCTAAAACATGTGTAACTACGAAGTCATGCGCAGTAGAGACTGCCCGTGACGAGGCTGATACAGAGCTGGACGCTCCTTCAAGGGATAGTAATACTTAAAAATAAGTTTATTTTATATGGTAGCCCTTAAAAAAACATGAAAAATGATATAAGTCTTATCTCCCAAACCTTTATGGTTTGGGAGATATTCAGAAGTAAAGTTTCCCCTGGAGTGACGTCATTGCTGCACCCTTCAGATTTGGAATCCGGTTCCGGGACCGGCTGTGCCTCTCCAGAAGTGCGGAGATCACCATCTTTAAAAAGAATTTCTTAATTGGAATGGTCTACAAAGTGTGCTTTCAAGCCAGGCACACTTTGTAGATAGTTCCAATTAAGTAGTTCTTTTCAAAGATCGTGATCTCTGCACTGCTAAAGAGCTGCTGGTTGCTCTGTGGACCGAATTCCAAATCTGTCCACTAGATGGCAGACTTGGCTGAAACAGCCAGGAAAAGAGCATTTTACTATATTTTAAATGTGAATATCTCCCAAACCATAAAGGTTTGGGAGATAAGACTTATACCATTTTGAATGTTTTTTTAAGGGCTACAATATAAAATACAATTATTTTCAAGTATTACTATCCTTTTCAGAGTGTCCAGCTCTGTATCAGCCGCGGCACGGGCAGTCTGTACTGCGCATGACTGCCCCACGTGTAACGGGCTCTTCAACTAGTATAAATATATAAAAATAAGTAATCAATACATCCCAGCAGAAGTGCTTGAGGCTAAAACAGTAATTGAATTTAAGATTTATTGGGACATATAATATACTAGCTGAAGAGCCCATTACACGGGTCACAGTGCCACTGTCAGCCGGTCGTGGGGCAATCATGCACAGTAAAGACTGCCCACACCATGGCTGATACAGTGCCAGCCAATCGCAGTCATGCTCAGCAGAGACTGCCCGCTCCCAGCTGATACAGAGCTGGACGCTCTGTATCAGTCTCGTCATGGGCAGTCTCTACTGAGCATGACTCCGTTGTTACAATTGGGATTAATATTTAGTTAGGGCTTGTTGATCCAGGGAGAAATCTGATTGCCATTTGGAGTCAGATGCCTTCGTTTGGGTCAGCGATGGTAAACAGGAATAGGAAAAGGGTTGAACTGGATGGACGCAAGTCTTTTTTCAACCTAAATTACTATGTAACTATGTAACAAACTTTCTTGTGAATTATTAAATAGGATATGTCTCATTTAAAAAATAAAATGAGTCTGAGCTAACTAGATAGGGGATTGGCAGACTAGATGGACCAATTAGGTCATATCTGCCATCAAATGTTATGTTTCTATTAGTTAAAACTTGACACAGAAATATTGCACAACCACACTGAGTTCAATCCCAGTCACTGATCCCTTTGATAATGGTGACACATTGGGGTAATATTGATTGTATATGTTTACTGAATGCACATAAAAACAAATATGTCTGTTTCTGTTACACCTTTGTGTCACTTAATTGTTTATATACTCATTCAATACATAGATCCTTTTAATATTACCCCAGTGTGCCACCATTATATCTGAGATCAGTGAGTGTGGGAGGATTCTTTGTGGTGCGTGTGTATTTAAAGGAGCAGTAAACTTTTTTTATGAAAAAATTATATCTTGTAGGGATTTTCCTAGTGAGTAAAATAAGGGAACTCCCACTGCTGAGAGATTTATATTTCCAGAGTTATTGCAGTATAAACCCATGTTTTTTTACATTAGCAGTGCCCTCTAGTGGTCAAATTCTAATTAGTTTTCCTGTTAGATTCTAAGGGAGAGGAAAGTCAGAAAAGTCAGAGACATACAGTTCTTCACAGAATGTGACAGAAACTGCAGAGTCACTTCCTGTCAGAACGATCAGGAAGTAAACACAGTAAATTCACTTCCCGATTATTTGAACTGCTATTCATTTTGAATAAAACATCTGACAGTGATGGGAGTGACCTTGTTTTACTCAGCAGGAAAAGCTCTGTAAAATATGTGTTTTCATAAATAAAACTTTGCTGCTCCTTTAAGACTTCATGGAGAACATTTCATCACAGTCCCCGTACTGGATATCACAGGCTACCCTTGGAACTGGCGAGTGTATGATTTTTATTTTGAACTCTGCCAACTTGCCAATTTACTGTGCCAGCATTGATTGCATGCAGTTTAGAGCCACTTTGATTCTTTGTTGTTGTAGACAAGAAAGTTGAACATCTCTATTACTTACTCTCATTCTTCTCCTCTCTCCTACTTTCCCCCATTCTCTCTTTCATTCTTTCTCTCACTCTATCTTCTCCCCAATGTCTCCCCTCCCTCTCTCTCCCAATTCCCCCATTCACCCTAAATTTCCTCACTCTCTCCCCCTCCTTTTCTGTCCCTCTCTCACCTACATTTCTGATATGATTTCTCATTTCCCTTCTTTCTTAATTCATCCATTCACCATCTGCTTCCATTCTCCTTCTCTCTCTCTGTCCATCTTTAAATCTGTACCTCTGTGATTCATTCTTGATTGATTAGGAGAGAATCTACATTTTCTCTAAGTTTTTCTTAATCAGTTTGCAGAATGAATCACAGGTGTTTAGTTCATCCCTAGTTGGTAGTCTGGACAGAGTACTCCCTTACGTATTTGTGTATGTTGGTGATCAAACTATGAAGTGTTCTTATTAAAAAACACTTCAACTAAGTAAATAAAAAAGTTATGCCCACATTATTCTTCAGTGTCTGAGTCTCTTCAGTGTGGAAAAGGAAAGTTAACAAGGAATTTGTAAGCAGATTTAATCCTACCCCTCAGGAATTTATCGTATGTAAAACAAATATTATTTTAACTCCATTAATAATTGATAGCTTGCCAGCACAGATCCTTACCGTATTAAGGGAATTGGAAATTAAGGCTAAGACACTACTTTAAGAAAATATCCTAATGAATTATTAATTTTGCTTTGGTCTATTGAAAACAAAATGAGATTACATCTCAGTTCCAACTTTCTAGTAAGTAAATGTATTCCTTTATGACAGAATGTTCTCATAGACTGAAAAAAACACTTCTGAATTCTCTGCGGATGAAATTTAAACCTATTATTAAAGTGGCCTATATATTTGTATGAAAGAAATATTGCATGGTATTTGACAAGTTGTATTAAAATGAATGTAAAGCATGCATGCATTTCAACATTAAGATAATGCTGAGAGCATGTAGTACTGATACCTGATTGTTGCAATACAGTTTTTGGTATTGTGTATTTGCAACAAGGATGGCTCTAGTGACTGCATGGACAAGGTAAAAGAGAGCAATTCTAGAGCAAACCAGCCACACTACAGTGGACAAATCAAAATGATCCCAGCTGCCAATTAATTTCTCTGCAGATTCCCTGTTCCCACCTCCCCACTCACTTTCCCTCTCTCTCCATTCTCCCTGCTGACACCACCTTTTTTCAACAGATTGCCAGCTCACTCCTCCCCTCGCTCCAATCTCCAAATCCTGCTATCTTTTTCTGGCTTGCTCCCCACTCCCATCCCATAATCACTGCTCCTGTCCCCTCTCATCCACTCTTGCACCTTCTTTCACCCACTGTACCCTGAGTAGTCGCCTCCCACCTCATTAATTTGTTTGAATGGACATGGGGTTTTCTACGGATCCTCTGAATAAATACATTTTTCAAAACATTTGTGATATATAGCATTTTCTTTGCCATTTTATAATAATAAAAATAATAATAATAATTAGTATTTATATAGCACCTTTCTCTCAGTGGGACTCAAAGCAGCTGAATAATAGATGTTATTATGACCCAGTCAATGGTACTCATTTATTGACCTCGGAAGGATGAAGGGCTGAGTTGACCGTGCCAGAAGCTGAACTTGCAACCTTGAGGTTTGAACAGGCTCTGTAGTCAGGGATCACTGAGCTATCTCACCAACAACTGATTTTAGCCAATCAGATTACAGAAAAAGGGATCACATTGTCCAAAAAACAAAAATAGCATGTCATTAAAAATAAGTCCCTTTCTTGGCTTTTCTTTCTTCTGTGAATCACTAGTTTGTGGAAAGATAGGACTGTTCTAGCTGTGTTCGTGTGTGTGTTTATTTGTGTGTGTGTGCATGTGTGTGTGTATGTGTCACAGTGTGTAAAAAGAGATGTTGCTTTCTCTTGCCCTTTCCAATCTTTTGCCGGGTTATTGAGTGTTAGGTGTAAATAAGTCACCTCTATTTTGGTCTTTCATGTCTAAATGGGACGCATCTATGAAAAAGATTTTTGGTATGCTCTTTAGTGATGTCTGCTGCTGCTTGTTAGATATGCATAAATATGATGACAGTTGGTTTGTGTAAAACTCAATAATCTGGATGGTGGCAGTATCCTACAGGGAAGCCCCCTGTTTGGTTTTGTGAATGTTCTGGGTTTTTTTTGGAATCTTTGGAGGGATCAGCCAGTTATGCTTTCATTTATATAGAGATCATTACATCTTTGATGAATTTACCTGTTATCTAATCTATCTTCATCTATTGGGTACAGCTCTTTATTAAGGAACATCATTATTGATCTTATCCTTCATTACATCTGTGGTGTATTTGGAGAGAATTTTAACCTCTGAAGGACCCATGATGGTCCTGGACCATCATGGGTTGTTTTACCCTTAAGGAACCATGACGGTCCTGGAACGTCATGGAATTCCGGGATCCCCACGTGGCTGCATGCTGTTCGGGGTGTCTGGAATCGGATTGTGCAAAAAAAAAAAAAATGCTCAGTGGTCCTTAAGTAACCGCATAGATCATGTATGGCTGGTCCTTAAGAGGTGAAGGACTGAACGGACTATCTATCATTCCATTAAATTTTTGATTGTGGTATTAATTAGTTATTTACAAACATGTGATATACTTTTTTCCTAAGTATTGTAAAACCTATTGATTTATGGAATATAAATGATTTATCCCACCACTGTTTTTCTCAAAATAGAGTTTTGTAAAAACAGATTTACTTGTAGGAAATATTTTTTATGAACAAATTATATTTAAATGTCCAATAACTCAGGCATTACAAAAATTGTTCCATGATTTGGAGAAGAAATTAAAGGCTGAGGTTCATCATTGGTGGGACTCGTTTACTCTTGAAAAAATTTGGGAAACAAATATACCAAGAAGCCTGAGAGTTTATAAAAGCCCTTCATAAGCATGAAGCATATTATTTTGAATCTTGGAACAGTATTCTTAATAACTATGCATTTGACATTATTAATTAAACATAGAGAAGTAAAACCAGATATTCTTCTGTAGAAGAATTATAAATGTGTTCAATATGTTTATTTGGACAAAACAGTGAAATCCAATATTAGTGAGATAAAAAACAAATCAGAGTCAAAAAGAGTAAGAAACTGGCAAGGGATGGAGGGGATAATAGGTTAGACAGGATCAGGAACTGGAAGGAGAACAGAGGAAGAAACACACGGTGGTCAAACCCATTTGGGTTCTGGAGAGTAAGTAATGTTAAACAGTTCTCATTCCACTGGAACACTTCAACCAGTCTTTGGAACCTCAGATCATTTTGTTGCATTTCATCCCCTCAGTGGAACATTTCAGCCTCATTTAATTTAGTTTATTTACATTTAATTTAATTTACCCATCTCATTTAATTGCATGTCAACCCCCAGAAGAGCAGTGGCAGTGGGGCACGGGGGGACAGCTAATTTAAAGAGAGAAGAACACATAAGTAGGGCATGAGATTTGAAGTCAGCTTGAGTTGAGGAGTGGATAGAGAGGCGGAAAAGTAAAAGAAGCAAGTAAAGAGAGGAAAGCAGCCACGGGGATGCAACAATAAAGTGAGTAACACTCAGAAAGGGAAAGAGGGATGCAGGGGAAGCCCATTGAGAGTGCATTGCTGGAGAATAGAAGGCTTAGCATATTACCTCAGCATTTACAGTAGCATTAATTTCATACATCAGATTAGAAGTAGATCAGTCCATCTCATTGTTCATTTTAGGAATATCGTATGAGTCCCTAGTCCCTAATATCCGAGGAAGAAGTTGGAAGAAGCCAAAAACTTTCACTGGGCCATTTCTGAGAGTTAGAGTAGATGTAGAAGTAGGCTTGATGCAGGTGGATGACATCATTGTGACTGCCACGTCCATAACTGGTGAATCTGTGGTGGGACCATAATGGAATAGGAAGAACTTTTCTGACTCTTTTGCTGGCCAATGGAACCTAGGCCAATTTTTGAAGAGCCAATCAACATAAAACGGACACATTGAGGCTATTTGGATTTTCTTCTGTGATTAGGATGAGGATTTATTGTTAGTCGCTTAATAGATATTAGCATTCATTTAACCTTCAAAGGACCAGACAATGCATTGCACACTCCTCTGGTCCTTAAACTCTAAAGGACCAATTACATGCCAGGACTATTACACAATTCACTCCTTTGAGGACCAACAACGGTCCTGGCACGTCATGGCTTAATGATCAAAGCTTGCCTCTGGGTGCACTATGATAATTACAGGGACGCTGTAACTGACTGATCCAGGAGTGGAGCCGTAAGTTCCAGCCATTCCCCGGTGGTTAGGCAAATGTTATAGCAGCTGCAGTGATCAGGTGCCATTGGAGCCACATAACAAAGGAAATGTATAGAAACATAGACTGCCACTGTTCTATGCCTCTTTCCTCCTCACTGTGATCATGAAGAAGAAAGAGGCAGAGAACAGAGTTCCCAAGGATTGAAATAGCCAAAGAGGTTCGAACTTTTATTTTATGAGGTGGTGCTGGGGGCAGAACTAGTGGTTGGAGCAGGTTTAGCTAATTCATGACCTGTTGACAGCACATTATGTAACTGAATCCATAATTTAGAACAAGACTCACATTTACACAGTCTAATGTATAGACACATATACTGAAGTTTAAATGAATATTAATGTGAGTCTGTGGATCAATGTGATACACTTAATGCATACCACACAATCTGATCTCCTCAAAGTGATAGTAATGTCAACATATAGTTATTTTCAGTTGTTGTTAATTGTAATGTTACAATGTTATATAATGCATACTACTGCCTAAAATCTCCTTATCATTGTATAGTGTTTTTAACTCTACAAAGTGTGCCTGCAAACCAGGCATACTTTGTAGACCATTCCAGTGAAGTAGTTCCTTTAATATTTCTCTATCTCGTCTCTGCTGAAGAGCCTCTGACGGTCCTGGAACCGGATTCCCCTGCAGTCAGCTGGAGCACTGATGTAAAGGAAAGGGGAGGGGGGAACTTTAGCTCCAAATATCTCTCAAACCATAAAGGTTTGAGAGATGGTACTAGGATCATTTAGTTTATTTTTTTAACCCCTTAGTGACCGGCTGAGCACACACTCAGCCGTCACTTAACCCTTTGAGTGCCAAAGCAATGTGTTGCATACCCCTCTGCCACTCAAAGGGTTAAAGCCCGGCTAAGAATTTTTTTTTTTTTTTTAATTATTCCAGAGTCCCCAAACGGCGTGCAGCTGCGGGACATACATGTATGTCCATTGTCGGGAAGGGGTTAATGGCTACAAGACTGAATTTTTTTTAACCCCTTAACGACAAATGACTTACCAGGTACGTCACGTAGAAACTATCACTTATTGACAGAGGACGTACCTGGTAAGTCCCGGAAGTCCGGGTCTCCATGCGGCTGCACGCCGTTTGGGGACTCCAAACTCGTTTGAAAAAAAAAAAAAAAGTACCACGGGCGTTAAGGTGACAGCCGCGTACACACACGGCTGTCACTAAGGGGTTAAATTAGACAATACTGTCCCTTTAAGTACAAGTCATCAGAAGAAAACCTATACAAATGTTTTTGATTTTTCCACTTTTTTATATTATTAGCAATCTAAATGATGGGTTAAACTTATAAATATACCATCAAAAAAGTATATAATTTGTGCGGATATACTTAATAAGTTAGAGGGAAAATATGGCTGAAAAATAAAATGCTAAAATGGCCAAAGTTGCTGTGGTCTAGTGTCACAAATGCCCTGGTCACCAAGGGGATTAAGATATAAAACAAGCTGTATACTATTTAATGGTTTAAGACTGTAGGAAGTAGACTTGTAGGCAGTTTATTAATTAAAATTATTAGAATACTTATATTTAGCATAAAACACCGTTGGATGAAATTTACCGCCTGTGCTCATTAAGCAATGCCGACAATGGGTGATTCAGGCCCCCACAGGAGGTGTGTGTTCACATGCTTTTTTAGTTAGTGATAAAGCATTAAGGTTAATTTAAGACATCCTCTAATTTGTTTACAACAGTGGCGCCCAAAGATTTTTACTAAACATTTAATCTTCCTGTGTATGACATTTATACTGAGCCACCTCGTGTGCATTTATTACAGTAAATAACAGATCCACAAGACGTCTGCTAAATTGCTTGAAAAGAATGGCTGCTGTGAAATATTAGTTACGAAAAGAACATTGAGGCAGATGTACTAAACAACAGTGGTGCAATTCTGGATCAAATCAACTGCAGTATAGGGAACAAATGAAACATTCCTCAAATCGCCATTAAAGGGATAGTAATACTTTGTTTTATCTTTATTTTATTTTGTAGGCATTAAAAAATCATGAAGAACGATATAAGTCTTATCTCTCAAACCTTTATGGTTTGAGAGATACTCACAAGCAAAGTTTCCCCTCCCGCCCCTTTTACCTAGTGTAAGCCATCTCTTCTCAGATGTGGAATCTGGTTGTAACACCAAACAGATAACAGAAGGGGACAATTTTCTTTATATGAAAACAATAAAAGCCCTGCCCCCCTTGACAAGTTTTTCGGGTTTTTCCCTTATCTTAATTGAAGATTGTCCCTCTCTGCAATCTACCTGGGCACCTCCCTTCTGCTCTGGCTGAGCAGTGTTACATCAGTAAAAGGGGTGGGAGGGGGAGACTTTGTCATTGAATTACTCTTGAACTACAACTCTGACAGAATTGAAATAACACTTTCCAAAGTCCAAATACTATGAAGATTAATTATAGCTGCTTTTATTATGGAACATTACTATCTCTTTAAAGGGACAGTAATACTTAATATATATAAAAAAATTATACTGTAGTGTTTATCCCCCCTGAATAAAACAAGGAAACTCCCAATGCTGAAAGTTGTTTTAGTCGAAAGTTATTACAACTCCAACTTAAATTTTTAAGTGCAATGTCTCAATGGCCTGAAATTGCACAGTGGCACTGTTGCTGCACCATCCTATGGAAATTTATGATCAACTGACCAGAGCTGTCTATAGGATGGTGTAGCAACAGCACCACTGAACAATTTCAGACCATTGTGATACTGTACCTAATAAATTAATGTTTGATCTGCAATAACTTTTAAATAAAGCACCCTTCAGCAGCGGGAGTACCCTTGTTCTACTCAGTGGGCTATCTTTTTTTTTACATATTAAGTATTACTATCCCTTTAATTTAAGTGGGGATTCTAACCACTTGATTGTTATAGAGGACACCAGCGCAATCCATTGGAGAAAGCATTCAAGGAGTTAGGCGATCTATTTAAATGTATAGGGATTTTTGTTTAAGCGCCATCGTGCAATTGGTTTGTTCCTGAAGTGCATCACTTTCTTAGTACATGAGTATAAATGACATGGAATGCTGTTTGAAGGATAAACCATTTTATGGAGTTCAACATAAAAGGGGAGGTGCACTAAAGGTTGGTGAGAGCTCAGTATGGTGGTGTTGTGTCAGATCTGTGTTCAAGGCACATCACCAGTATGCACTCATGCATTAAAAGGGGTATGATGGTGTCTGAACCATCATATCCCCTTCAGTCTGCCACAAATCCGCCATACTTTCGACAGGTTTATGATTTAGGACTGAAGACATCGACAGTGGCTAACTTCCATATGGAAATGCAGGTTGATGAGCCATTATCATATTCAAGGGGTGTGTTTATATGTTAATGTCGCTGTTCCCCAATCCCCACATGCACTAAACTAAGACAGCAGCCTCTGCTGTCAGAGTTCACAGTCCCAACATCGCTTACCTGAAGCTGGCAATGTTGGGATCTTCCTGTAGCTTCCTATGCAGTAACAGCCCTCAATCAATTATAAGCTTGTAGGGTTGTAATACTGCTGATAATATGGAAGGGATAGCCTCCCATACAAATCTCCAGCAGTAGACAACACTGAAGTCTGAGAACATCCTATCTGTTTCCCCACTTGCCAATTGGGGGAGTATACAGGATCCCCTCAGGCTTCAGCACCACATACAGCATCAATCCCTTTGAGTGTCATGGGAATGTGCACTATGCAGCCTTGTGGCATATAAAGGGTTTGAAATGTACAGTATACCAGCTAATACACAATCATCATCTCAGGTCTATGTCATTTTTTATTCTTGTTTGTAGTGCACACACAAAATTATTCTAAAAAATGGAATTTAACCAGTTGGCTGGTAGAGATGTCTCTAGTGAAGTGGTTTGCAATGCAATGAAAAGGTAAAAAAATTTAAGGAAATAGCACAAACTGCTTCCCCATCTCCTGCTCATATGAACAAAATAGACCATCTAGATGTATCACTTTGAGTGCCAGAGGGGTATGCAAGGCACTGCATACCCTCTGGCACTCAAAGGGTTAAGAGAAGGTCTGCCACTGATTGATCACCAGTGGAGCATCCCTGAGCTGTCTATAAGCTTGGTGCTTCTCTTCCTGTGCTGTCTCTGTGTGTCATGCATTAAGGAACCAGTAAAGTGCTAGGACTTCACTTACCCACCTCTCCTCCACCTATTCACCACTCCCCCCACCCCTCCTCCACCTGTTCACCTCTCCCCCACCCCTCCTCCACCTGTTCACCACTCCCCCCATGAATCTCCACCTGTTCACCTCTCCCCTACACCTCCTCCACCTATTCACCTGTCCTCCACCCCTCCTCCACCTGTTCACCACTTCCCCACCCCTCCTCCACCTGTTCACCTCTCCCCCACCCCTCCTCCACCTATTCACCACTTCCCCACCCCTCCTCCACCTGTTCACAACTCCCCCACCAACCTCCACCTGTTCACCTCGCCCCCACCCCTCCTCCACCTGTTCACCACTCCCCCATGAACCTTCACCTGTTCACCCGTCCCCCACCCCTCCGCCACCTGTTCACCTCTTCCCCACCCCTCCTCCACCTATTCACCACTCCCCCACCCCTCCTCCACCTATTCACCACTCCTCCACCCCACCTCCACCTGTTCACCTCTCCCACACCCCTCCTCCAACTGTTCACCTCTCCCACACCCCTCCTCCACCTGTTCAGCACCCCCACCCCTCCTCCACATATTCACCAAGTTCAAGTAGGATGAACAAGCTAATCTTTCATGACCAGATAGGGTTTAAGATTTCACAGGGCCCTAGGCAAGGTACCAATTTGAGGCCCCACATATCTTGATCAGGTGCTTCTGACATCCAGTGCTGGTAGCAGGTAGTGATGAGCGAGCATGCTCGGCCGAAGCTCGGTTCGGCTCGAGCATCGCTCTGCTCGGCACATGGCGTTACTCGTACGAGTACCGCATGTGCTCGCCCGCCATGTTCGGGTCTCCTCCCCGCACGTTTCGCAGCTGCTGCGCAGCCAATAAACGTGCGGGGAGGCTCTGACATCAGTGTAATTCCAGCAGCCATGTTGGCTGCTGGCATTACACTTATTGGCTGGCCAGAACCCGTGATCGGGTGCTGTATAGCACCCGACGTGCGAGTTCGGCTCATTCTTAGCCAGGGAGAGATGCGCTTAGGCAGGGAAAGTCAGTGTAGGGAGAATAAAATTGTTGAAACTCTTTCAAGACCCAAAAGTCCTTTTTAGGACTGTTGTGTGTGGGGGCAGCATTTAATTTTTTTGGGGGGTGGCAGAATTTCATTTTTTTGTGGGGGGGGGACATGTTCTAAGGTGACATTGTACTAGGTGCACAGGGCCAATGATTTTACAACGCAGCGACAAAAAGGGCCATTTTAAACGTGTGCCTAGCCATAGATTATTGTCACATTCTGTTTAGTGGGCAAATTCACAAATTAACGCCACATATTCCGTTCACTGTGCCTAGCCGCAGATTAGCGTCACATTCTGTTTCGTGTGCCTAGCCGCAGATTAGCGTCACATATTGTTTAGTGTGCCTAGCCGCAGATTAACGTCACATATTGTTTAGTGTGCCTAGCCGCAGATTAGCGTCACATATTGTTTA
Organism: Rhinophrynus dorsalis; assembly: GCA_037306005.1. NCBI lineage: Eukaryota > Metazoa > Chordata > Amphibia > Anura > Rhinophrynidae > Rhinophrynus > Rhinophrynus dorsalis. Next base: position 41,922,281 of record CM074725.1, read on the forward strand.
GTGTGCCTAGCCGCAGATTAGCGTCACATATTGTTTAGTGTGCCTAGCCGCAGATTAGCGTCACATTCTGTTTCGTGTGCCTAGCCGCAGATTACCAGCATATATTCTGTTTAATATGAAGAAGGCGGGTAAAAAGGGACGGGGAAGTGGGGAAGTGTGTGTTTTACGGTCAGTCTGTAAAAATGGCGTACTATGGGCGAAACATCGTTCCCAGCAGCGACATTGGAGTCCAAGATGCATCCAGACATCCTCCCTATGCTGTCCCTGAACCATTTCTGTGGTGTTTCCATCATTTTCTGCCCTTTTCCTATGGACCAGGCACCCTCCCCTCATCAGAGCAGGGGGTGCCTGGTGTAATGCTCGAGTCCTCCCATTGACTTCAATGGGGCTCGGGTGCTCGGCCGAGCACTCGAGCCTCCGGGGGCGCTCGGCCAGAGCACCCGAACACCCGAGCATCGGGGTGCTCGATCATCACTAGTAGCAGGTACTGGCATTGTGGTTCTCATGTAAGTGGGAGAAAATGGATGATGCTGGTCTTTTTAAACAAAAGTGAATCTGACACAAGATGTTAGCTGCAGCAACAGCAGGATCTCTGTCTGTGACCCATCACTTGCAACCAGGGCCCCTCATACTGCCATGGGCCCTAGGCATTTGCCTAGATTGCCATACTGGATGATCCAGCTCCAGATATACAAAGGATGATGCCAGTCTGTTACACTGTTACTGCTGAACTGAACCCAGTCTCTTATGACATCGCCTCCTGAGCTTCCCCTGCACTTATGTTTTAAGGTGACTGGTCCATTAACCCTTTGATTGCCAGAGGGGTACAAAATGCATTGCAAAGCAATGTGTTGCGTACCCCTCAAAAACCATACCGCACAGCTGCACTGATGAAGACATGACGTGCACCAAAAGAGGAAGAACATCTGAAACCTGCCAACAGCACCACAGGAGTGAAATAAAAATCTCCTAGGTACCGCAATGTGCTGAAGAGAGGAGACCTTGCTAGCATTCCGGGGGTTAAACGCCCCATTAATGAATCAATGAGAATGGTGATAAATCCCCCCGTGCATTTGATCTGCCTGAACTGCTGCAGTTCTTTTCGGTATATCAGTCTCACCTCAACAAGACACTATTGTCTATTGTTTGGGTAAGAAAGAAAGTAAAATAGGACTGAATGTCTAGAGAGTCCCAGCAGTAAATATTGTTCTACTAAATGTGGCAATGAAGCAGAGTTAAATACACTGTTATTGGCATTTATACTACTAGATGGGAGGTTTAGTTCAGGCAAAATTGCTTCACCTACTGTAGTGACAACAAAACACTAAAGTATAACTGAATCACGCATAATTACTAAACTCAAAACACTGAGCATGTTTCTTGCATATCAATTGCTCAACAGCACAGTATTATAGGGTTTTCACCAGCTGGCAGGGGACTCACAGACTGCGCTAATCATAGCAGAGTTGATTTAAAGTGAAAGTAGCACTTTATAATGACTTGGATGCATTTGGAAGAGCTCTCAATACAACCTAATGTTATGTTTGCTATTCTTTATTTAAAACTATTGGTAATCCTATAATATAAAAGGCCAGATGTATGTTTGTCCGAAGCAGTCATGTGCAGTAGAGACTGCCCGAACACAGAAAATGCTGGCCTGTGTACACTGTTTTTTGCAGTCATGTGCAGTAGAGACTGCCCAAACACAGAAAATGCTGGCCTGTGTACACTGTTTTTTGCAGTCATGCGCAGTAGAGACTGCCGATGCAGTCAAGCGCAGTAGAGACTGCCGATGCCGATGCAGTCATGCGCAGTAGAGACTGCCGATGCTGATGCAGTCATGCGCAGTAGAGACTGCCGATGCTGATGCAGTCATGCGCAGTAGAGACTGCCGATGCAGTCAAGCGCAGTAGAGACTGCCGATGCAGTCATGCGCAGTAGAGACTGCCAATGCTGATGCAGTCATGCGCAGTAGAGACTGCCGATGCTGATGCAGTCATGCGCAGTAGAGACTGCCGATGCTGATGCAGTCATGCGCAGTAGAGACTGCCGATGCTGATGCAGTCATGTGCAGTAGAGACTGCCCAAAAGCACATAATGCTGGCACGTGTACACAAGCTTTTACACTAGTAATATATAATATAAATATATAAAATATATCTTACTCTGGTCCTGAGTAAAGGAGCTGAGTTATGATATACATGCAGCAGTATGTGTGTTCAAGTTTCACCAGTCCAAAGGGAGTTTGGGGGGCTCATACCATTTCACCTTGTCTGCTGTGGAACTGGTTTGGGTGTGTTATAGTTGCAATGCCTTTTCAATGCATGTTTTCATGTGCATATGCAGTTTTGTAGTGAATGGTATTAATACCATGCCTTGTACTCTATCATTTCTCGTGCAAATAGGTTCTCCTGTCCTGAGTGTGCTGCTATTCTGGATTATCTCCTGTGTTCCCATTCCTGGCTTGTCTTGACTTTGATCCTGTCCTTACTTTTCTGATATTGGCTATGACCTTGAGCATGAACCAGGGTTGTAGAAAACAAACAAAAGGAGAGAAAAAAAATAGGTGCCTCTTGTGTTGAATCCACTAGGTCAATAAACTCCACAGAAACACCACAGTGAGTTATACTCACAAGGATACTAGCTGTTAATGCACGCATGTGAAAAACAGCAACCAAGACTTCTGAGGGACATTAGAAGCTTCCCCCAAAACCAGTTGTAGTCCAAATATTTAGATGTATATTCTCCGAAGCAGGCTTCACCACCAAAGATCGTTCTCTCCAAATGTTTCACCACATAACTGAAAAGCAGACAGAAGGGAGCCCAATAGTGTAATACATTCAAAGGTTCAAAAGTATCATTAAATAAAGTGAAAATTCAGATAATTCCTTCAGCATCGTCCTTCTTTGCTGAACACAGGGAGCCCTGGTGTTTGGAAACCAACATTCTAGACCATTTTCGATCTTCTGTTTACTGGAACAGCTGAGCCTGCCTGAACTACCTGCAAAGAGACGGTTATTCTCTCTGTCTGCGCTTATGTCAGAGATTTCTTCTGCTGACCACATTGTGAGTATCCATTTAACTTTATTTACTTATACTATTGAATCTTTGGATGAACCAGTGTTGCCTATCCTCAACCTTGTTTGCGACCTTGACTATGAACCAGAGTAGCAATCAAGGTCATAGTGACTTTGTTTACAAACATGGTCCTAACCTCATCTGTACTTCCATCCTGTGCACTGTGGGACAAACTCCTGAACCTAGTGGTTATAACTGATATTCACCGGCCTGCTATCCTGCAGAGTGCTGATGTGTGGCAATCCCGTTCCAATCCTAGCTCAATTGGGTATGGTTTATCTGACTTTGCGTTCGGCAGCTTTAAAGGAGCAGTAAACTTTTTTTATGAAAACACCTATTTTATAGATCTTTTCCTGCTGAATAAACCAAGGTCACACCCACTTCTGTCAGATGTTCTATTCGAAATTTATAATAATTCAAATAATCAGGAATTGAATTTACTGTGTTTACTTCCTGATAGCTCTAACGGACAGGAAGTGACAGGCAGTTTCTATCACATTCTATGGAGAACTGTATGTCTCTGACTTTCATTACTTTCCTCTCCATTACAATGTAACAGAAAAACAAATTAGAATTTTACCACTAGAGGGCACTGCTAATGTAAAAAACATGAGTTTAAACTATAATAACTCTGGAAATATGAATCTCTTGGCAGTGGGAGTACCCTTATTTTACCCAGTAGGAAAATCCTTACAATATATACTTTTTCATAAAAAACGTTTACAGCTTCTTTAACCTCAACTAGAAGCTGCAATAGTAGAGAGGCCATAAAGAAAAATCTGGGACAAACCAATTGCACTATTGACTTAATGAGGGCTTTTAACCCATTGAATTCTAAAGAGATTGCCATTGTATATCTTAGCATTGTTTTGTAGACCTCACTAGCATTCAAGGGGTTAATGGATACTTTTATGGCACTTATTGTAAGTTCTATTTTTTTCCCCTATGGTGTAGTTGGTTTGCCCAAGAATTTATCCAATTTTACTTTGAGTGCCAGAGAACCATCCAATCCGTTGCAACGCAATACAGTAGATGTGTATGGCACTCAAAGTGTTAATGCATCATGCCACATCCCTCTCACTGCTGGACACATTTTTGAGCTAGGGTTCCAATGCTTTGCACCTTCTGTGCAGCTTGCAATTCAACGTCTGAGAATGCTTTTGTCCCAAACAGATATTTACTTATATTTGTTTATGAAAATGTATAATTAATGACACCACTTAATGCGGTAACTTAACTGAGATAATCACAGTGCCTTTTTTCTGCTCAGAAAGACTTGATAAATGGCTATAAAAATGAATGTAATGTATTGTTTCTGAGCCACTCATTAAATTCAAATTGTCAAACAATGTCCCTTTAATGGATGACTGTACATGGTACGTTTCAGTCTGGATTGCAGCCCTCCAGAATTAAACAAACACTATTGCCTCCTAATAATATGCCCATATTTACCTACAATGGACAGGAAATCTTAATTGACACTATGGGGGAGATGCACTAAGGCGTAATAAAGAGGTGATAAAGTGGAGATGACTGCTCCAGTGATTTCATGGCTCTACTTCCTATGTTATTCTACGGAGCCAATGCACTTAGATTTCTCCAACTGTGGAGATATTAGTGCATTGGCTCTTACAGAATAATATAGGAATTGGCGAAGTCATACCACTGGAGATGTCATCTCTGCTATATAACCTCTTCATCACCCCTCAGTACATAACCTCCCATGAGTTTTAGTCTTAGTTCAAGAGGTAACATCAGGTGGACATGACTCAAGCAGGCATGACTCCTGGACCCCAAAATGAGCCCACAGTGGTAGGTGGAGCTTGGACCCCAGGGGAGGAACATTAAGGTGAGACACAGATGTGATAGAAACTGTACAATGAGATAAGATCTCCAATTCCTGTCTTATTCAGTGGAACTTATATATTTTGATTTCTCAAGCTTCAGGGATCTTTGAATAGAGGCTCCATAGAATAATATAAGAACTGAGAGTTTATCTCACGTTAGTGCATAAGGAGTCTTGCCAGCAGGAGTGAAGTCCATTTCTGTGGACACGGCATATATAACCTAAGGCACAAGATCACATATCATAGAGACCTTTGATTATTATGGACAAATAAAATGAATTAGGGGCTTGATATTAATAGGATGTGTTGGTGTTCCTTTAATGAGATTATTTTAAGGGATCAGGAAGTACGCAATATGTAAGATTATATGACATAGTTTAATTGTTTGCCAGTATACCCAAAAAATCCTACACCTACGACCTTAAAGGGATAGTAATGTTTCATAATAAAAGCAGCTCTAATTCATCTTCATAGTATTTGGACTTTGGAGAGCGTTATTTCAATTCTGTCAGAGTTGTAGTTCAAGAGAAATTCAAAGAAATTCACAAAGTACCCCCCTCCCACCCCTTTTACTACTGTAACACTGCTCAGCCAGATCAGAAGGGAGGTGCCCAGGTAGACTGCAGAGAGGGACAATCTTCAATTAAGATAAGGGAAAAACCTGAAAAACTTATGTGTGTGTGTGGGGGGGGCAGGGCTTTCATTGTTCTCATAGGAAGAAGATTGTCCCCTGCTGTTAATTGACTGGTCTATGGACTTGATTTCCACATCTGAGAACAGATGGCTTACACTAGGTAAAAGGGGCAGGAGGGGAAACTTTGCTTGTGAATATCTCTCAAACCATAAAGGTTTGAGAGATAAGACTTATATCGTTCTTCATGTTTTTTTAATACCTACAAAATAAAATAAAGATAAAACAAAGTATTACTATCCCTTTAAAACTTTAAATTACAGAAGTGTGTCCAACACATTGCTGCTGCTTTCTGGATCTGAAGGCATTAATCTTATCTGAGCCTAAAACAGAGCTACATGAATCTAGCTGAAAACCCTAATAGCCAAATGTCTATAGAATATTGAAATAACAATTGCCTGTAGATTATATAGCAAGAAATACTCTGTAGCTTTGTTTGTACAACTTATTACAAAGGCTCTATACTATACCAGTGTAGCATTTTTTTTGAGAGCAGGGAATGTCAGTGTACAAATGTCTATTCTTGGCTCTTGATCATACTTATCTTAAAGGTCAGCTTACTTAGTATTTTGAGAAAGCCAGCTATTTTACAATGTTGTACAGTGGAACTCCTTCCTTTGCACTGATGCTAGCAACTTTATAATAGCTATGATCCTTCCACTAGTCAAACCTATTTAGTTCTAACAGAAGCAGTATCAAAATAGCTTATGTCCAAATGGTTATAGTTTAGACATTGTCATAGTACCTCTGTGGCGGCTGCTCGAGCCGACCGCAGCTTTCATCCGACGGCTCTGGCCGCATCTGTTGCTTTGTCTGACTACCCGCTCTGTGTATGACCCTGGCTAGTCCAATAACCAATCTGGTGCAGACTTGCGGCTCTGGTTAACTATCTGCTCCGTGTATGACCCGGCTTGTCTGACTACCCACTTTGGTGTTACCTGGAGCTCTGTCCACTGCATACCCAGCATACCAACGCTTCAGTGGATATCCTTTCTGGTGCTCTAGCAGACTTCTCCTTTGCTACTGTCCGTTAACTGTTGCCTTCAGGTGCAGACCTGTGGTACAGTTAGTTCTTACTCCAGGAACATTGACTGTTCAGGTGTGGACCTGTCGTTGACTGTTCAGGTGTGGACCTGTTGTAGACTACTCAGGTGTGGACCTTTTGTAGACTATTCAGGTGTGGACCTGTGGCTGCCTATTTCCTCCCTATTGCTGATAAGGGTCCTGTTCTGTACCCCATGGAAGTAGCTCCGTCCTTCCAGATGTTGCCAAAGATTGTTTTGTGTACCTACTGTTGCCGAGTATTTCTTTATGTTGTGTATCTTAATAAATATGGTGTTACGTTAGTACTGGTCTAGTTCTCGTTCTTACAACCTGTGACAGACATAGACTGTGGGGTAAAATAAATTAAACTGTGCTTCATGCAAATGGAAGACCTGCACAAAAAAATCTGTGATATGATGTTGTGGTAGAGCCAGCTGCAGGTAACCTTGCCTGGGCTGCAAATTATGGGCTGCATTCAGAAGGATAGACAGGAACGACTATGTAGCAAACTGAATACCACGGGAAACCAATAAAAATGATCATTTTTCTAAATGGGGATTATATGCAATTGAATGTGCCATTTAAACCAATGGACATTTAGGGAATCTTTATTTTTCCCCTATGGTACAATTAGTTTGTTCCAAAACCATGTCTCTTTAGCTTCCTGAATGAGGCCGTATGTGCTAGTATAGATTACATTGTAGTCTGGGCATCAGATCCCTTGTACCAAAGTATAGTTGTGTGATAAGGGGGACACACATATGTTGGAAATATGCTTTTTGCCCAATTTGGTTTTATTTATATGTGCTTCTGTTGTTTAATATGTGTAATTTCAACAAGCCAATTCTCTGACATAGAATTAAAAAGAGATGCAAAAGGAACGAGCAAACAAAATGATGTATTATTTGTGTGTGTACAAAACTAGTTGTTGAATAGGGGTTACAAAATTATGTGTTATTTCCATTTCAAATGCCATTTATAATAATAGCTAGCTTTTATAGAGCAAAGCACTTTCAGCACATGTTCTCGGAATTAACTAAATCGGCAACTGAATAATAGATGTTATTATTACCCCAATCAATGGTACTCATTTTATCAACCTTGGAAGGATGGAGACCTGAGTTGACTCTGCCGGACTTCTAACCTGCCTCCTTGAGGTTTGAACAGGATCTGCAGTCAGGGTATTTACCACTGAGCTATCTCACCAGGCAGTAATGTGCAAAAAAAGGTGTCATGTAACATAATAACATAGTAAATTAGTTTGAAAAAAGACACAAGTCGATCAATTTATAAAGTGATCAAGTAAGTTTCTTCAACATTTACTGTGATTAAATGGGCCGATGTGAATGTGTAGGTCAGAACAACTTTTAATGTGATCAAGCAGGTTACTGTTATCAAGTATGTTACTGTGAGGATGAGGGTTACTATGACCATGTGAGTTATAATAACATTTACTATGATCAGGTGTGTTACAACACCTTTTCCTGTGGTCAAGTGTGTTACTGCGATGAACAGTTTCAACAACTTTTACTGTGGTGTAGTAGGTTATGATCAAAGAAGTACGACCTTTACCATGATCAAGTACTTCCCGTGAAAATAATAAGAGGAGGCATGTCTGAGCTGGGGATTGACAAGTAAAGGAAGAGGGGAGGGTCAGGAAGTGAGGTCTGAATAAGTTGAGGAAGTGGATGTATATATATATAGCTGGGGATTAGAGCGGCACTTCCTTTTCCAGTATCATCTTAAGAGTGTCCTTCCCTCCCTCCCTTATGTTTGCAGTGGTTGGAGGGGAAGCTTGTTTTTGGAGGTCATGGGCTTAAGGTTTTGTGTTATTTATTGCTAGTCACAGCTTGGTGGGTACTTTGGGCCCTTGCTTACGTGGAGAAAGTCATTAAGATGCATATGGTTACATGAAGATGGTAGTCCAGCGGCCTAGGGGCAATTGACATCTGGACTGTGTAAAAGGGTTTAACACTGGCCTCATTGAGCTGCAGTGACCAGCTAATGGGGCCCAATAAGGTGGAACAAGATTGGAATGAGCCTAAGGCTCAAAAGGGGGGTAGGCAGGTTTGGCCTATCAAATTGAGAGATTGGCAAGGGCTTAAGGGAGAAGCAAACTTTTTTTTATGAAAACACATTTTATAGAGCATTTCCTGCTGAATAAAACAAGGGTACTCCCATCGCTGTCAGATGTTTTATTCAAAATGTATAGCAGTTTAAATAATCAGGAAGTGAATTTACTGTGTTTACTTCCTGATAGTTCTGACTGACAGGAAGTGACAGGCAGTTTCTATCACATTCTATGGAGAACTGTATGTCTCTGACTTTTCTGACTTTCCTTTCCATTAGAATCTACAGGAAATCTAATTCGAATTTGACCACTAGAGGGCACTGCTAATTTACAAAAACGTGGATTTAAACTGTAATAACTCTGGAAATATAAATCTCTCAGCAGTGAGAGTACACTTATTTTACTCAATAGGAAATTCCCTACAATATATATGTTTTCATAAAAAAAGTTTACTGCTCCTTTAAAGTTGGTGCTTGAGAAAAGGTTATCATGTAATTTTAAATAAAGCTGTGGCTTGATTTAAACCCATGATTAGTTGTCTGTGTCTTTACTTGAATCATTACCCCATGCAGAAGAGAAGTGTGTTACTGCGATCAATTGGGTTGCTATCATCAAGTGAGATACAGCAACTTTTACTGTTGAGGAAGTGGGTGACTGTAATTGAGCAAGTTCCTATATGTTCTATTGATTGTAATCAAGTGGACAGTAACCCAGCATAAAACAAATTATACTGTGGTCAAGAAAGTTACTACAACCATTACCATGATTAAGCAGGTTACTGTGATCAAGCGAGTTACCAAAACTTTTACTGACATCAAGGCCTGGATTCTATTGCAGGTGCTAATTTTATCACTGCTTTTATCTCCAGTTTTCCCCATAGACTTCAGCAGGAAAATGTTTGATAAAATGGGTGTTAACATTTAGCACCTGCAATAGAATCTAGCCCCAAGTGAGCTACTGTGATCAGGTGGGTTAACCCCTTAATGACCGGCCAATCGGCGCAGCACGGTCAGTTAAGGACCACGGAGCATTTTTTTTTCTTCTTCTTTCTCTTCTGGACTCCCCGAACGGCGTGCAGCCACGGGGGGAGCCCGGAATTCCATGACGATCATAGTACGTCACGTGTTGTTCAATCAGATCGACCTTGACGTACTATGACCGTCAAGGGTCATTACGGGGTTAAATGAACATATGCTGCGATCAAGCAAGTTCGTACTTTTTTTACTGCAATGCGTTGTCTAACCCTCTGGCACTCAAAGGGTTAAACAATTATTTTTACTATCTGAATTAAAAAAAGACACCTACCAAAACGATTTATAGAAACAGACACTACATCATTAAGCTCTCCTTCTTTTCCACAATAGCTAAGAATCATGCACAAGGTCGTATGCAGAAGGAGATGAGCAATTCTAGATCAATCCAATTGCATCATCAGAAGCAGATACAACTATCCATTAACTTAACTCTTTGAGTGCCAGAGGGGTACGCAACGCATTGCAAAGCAATGCCTTGCGTACCCCTCTGGCACTCAAAAGGGTTAAATTGGGATTTTAAGCCCTAGAATCCTAACAAGATCTTTAAATCAGTGCTTTGCCCTGTGTTTAAGACCTCTTTAGTAGGCCGACCAGACCTCACGTTTAACCTGGGGCACATATACGAAATAGGCATATTTCCATATCTCCCAACATTTCAAATGGCCAAAGAGGGACCCTTGTGTTTTAGGTGTTTTTTCTGGAGGCATGGCTGGTGGGCGGGGAATTTTTAGGTTACTTTGTGACCTATTGACACCTCTTTGTATATCTGAATAAAGGATTTAGAGCAAGACCAAAGTATTTTATTTACACAGATTCATTAACAAACACACGTACTGAAGATTAAGTAAACATTTATGTGAATTTCATTGCTGTGGAGCAATGTGATAGACTAATATATACATCACTCACTCTGATGTCCTAAAAAGAGGGACACCAGGGTAGAAAAGAGGGACAGGGGGATTTGGGTCTCAAAGAGGGACTGTCCCTCCTAAAGAGGGACACTCGGGAGGTATGTATTTCAGGACGGCACGGAAATCAAAGCAGCCCTGCAGTATGCATTTTTCATATGTGTCCCCGGTTAAAGGTGAGGTCTGGTCAACCTACTCTTTAGTATTCAAAGGGTTAAAGTTTAATTTTAACTTTGGGAATTTTCATTTCCCCAACCCCCTTCCCCCCAAACACACACACCAGTTATGTAGTTGGTTTGCTCTATAGTTACTCATATTTTGCTTTCTGGTTAGACACAAGCATAACTCCCAATTGTCCCTCTTTAGGAGGGACAGTCTCTTCTTGAGATCCAAATTCCTTTGTCCCTCTTTCCCACCCTGGTGTCCCTCTGTTTAGGAGATCAGACTGTGTGGTGTGTATATAAGTGTATCACCCTGGTGTCCCTCTGTTTAGGAGATCAGACTGTGTGGTGTGTATATAAGTGTATCACCCCGGTGTCCCTGTGTTTAGGAGATCAGACTGTGTGGTGTGTATATAAGTGTATCACCCTGGTGTCCCTGTGTTTAGGAGATCAGACTGTGTGGTGTGTATATAAGTGTATCGCCCTGGTGTCCCTGTGTTTAGGAGATCAGACTGTGCGGTGTGTATAGAAGTGTATCGCCCTGGTGTCCCTGTGTTTAGGAGATCAGACTGCGCGGTGTGTATATAAGTGTATCCCCCTGGTGTTCCTGTGTTTAGGAGATCAGACTGCGCAGTGTGTATATAAGTGTATCCCCCTGGTGTCCCTGTGTTTAGGAGATCAGATTGTGTGGTGTGTATATAAGTGTATCACCCTGGTGTCCCTGTGTTTAGGAGATCAGACTGTGTGGTGTGTATATAAGTGTATCACCCTGGTGTCCCTGTGTTTAGGAGATCAGACTGCGCGGTGTGTATATAAGTGTATCCCCCTGGTGTTCCTGTGTTTAGGAGATCAGACTGTGTGGTGTGTATATAAGTGTATCACCCTGGTGTCCCTGTGTTTAGGAGATCAGACTGTGTGGTGTGTGTATATAAGTGTATCACCCTGGTGTCCCTGTGTTTAGGAGATCAGACTGTGTGGTGTGTATATAAGTGTATCACCCCGGTGTCCCTGTGTTTAGGAGATCAGACTGTGCGGTGTGTATAGAAGTGTATCGCCCTGGTGTCCCTGTGTTTAGGAGATCAGACTGCGCGGTGTGTATGTAAGTGTATCCCCCTGGTGTTCCTGTGTTTAGGAGATCAGACTGTGTGGTGTGTATATAAGTGTATCACCCTGGTGTCCCTGTGTTTATGAGATCAGATTGTGTGGTGTGTATATAAGTGTATCACATTGCTCCACATCAATAAAACTCACATTAATGTTTGTTTAAACTTCAGTATATGTGCTTATAAATTAGTATATATAAATATAAGCAGTATATATACAGTATATATAAATATAAGCAGTATATGTGCTTATAAATTAGTCTATGTCAGTGGGTCATGAAATAACCTAAAAATTCTTGGTAATGCTCCACACATCAGCAACGCCACCTAAAACATAATTGTCCCTCTTTGGCCGTCCAAAATGTTGGGAGGTGTGTACAATGGTTTGGGCTCTCACAGTGTCATGCAATTAGGATTATAACAGATTGTTTGTTCCATTTAAACTGATGTTTTCTGCTTTATTTAAGCCTAGTAAGATATAACATATAAACTGAAGGACACTTGAAGGATTAGCATAATATATTGCCATTCACTGCTACTTGTGCCTTGTTCATGGCTGAGCTTATTGAATTACTGTACAGAAGCAGGTGTAGGCAACCTTTGGTATTCCAGCCACAACTTGACCGGGGGCCAAAAGCTTTCCATCTTCATAGACAGTAATATAAAATGCATATTACGATCTGGTTTGAGCTTTAACCCTTTGAGGGCCAGAGAGGGATGCAAGGTGTTGCATTCTTATCAGGCACTCAAAGGATTAAAGGAAGAGTAACCTTTTATTTTGACTTCACATAATCTTCAAGAGCATAATATGTAAATTCAAACTACCTATAATTTTTTTTATTATTTTTTTATCTTCACCTATTTTTTTTATACTTTTATGTCTCTGACAGTAAGGTCATTGAATTTCTGAATTCAGTGAGTTTACTGTCTTTGACAAATGAAGTAGAGGTTTTTATACAGTTTTGCAAGTCTCCCTGCAGCAGAGATTGATCTGCAGTAGAGGTGGGCTTTTCTAAGTTGTTTCAATGTGTTTTTTACAGTGCATCTTTTTTACCTTGCTGCACTCTGTCTGCTTTCACAACCACATATTGAATGTTTTCTGCAAAAAAGATCTGATAGCTCCCTGTCAGAGACATAAAAAGTGCAAAAAAAAGGTGAAGTTAAAAAATGATAGAGAGTATTGGCAATTTGTCTTTACATATTATCAATTTACTGCACAAGAAAAGTCAAAATAAAGGGTCACTCTCCCTTTAATAACTTTTGAATGAATCATCTGAAATTATTTTTTTTTTAAAGTGATAGTAATACTTAAAACGTAAAAAAAATATGTTGTAGGTTTTATCCCTCTGAGTAAAACAAGAGTACTCCCACTGCTTAAAGGTGTTTTATTCAAAACTTATTACAGCTCAAAGTTGATTTTTTTAGGTGCAATATCACAGTGGACTGAAACTGTACAGTGGCGCTGTTGCTACACCATCCTATGGAGATTTATGGTCCCGGGACCAGAGCTGTCCATAGGATGGTGTAGCAACAGTGCCACTGCATAATTTCAGGCCACTGTGATATTGCACCTAAAAAATTCAACTTTGAGCTGTAATAACTTTTGAATAAAATACCTTTCAGCAGTGGGAGTGCCCTTGTTTTAAGCAGGGGGATAAACCCTACAACCTATTTTGTTTTACATTTTAAGTATTACTATCCCTTTAAAAGCTTTATTGAAAATTAAGGAGAAATACAGGAATAAATAAATAAATATAAAAGAACAAATACATAGTCTTAAATGCTTATGTATGAATACAGGATTACATTGAAATGAACATGAGTTCTTATTACACCATTTTCTCTGATAGAGAACAGTTTCTGAGATTCCACACGATTGGGAAAAGGTCAGGTCGCCCCCTATTGTTCCGTTTGCAGGAAGAACACGAGGGGGAGTATCAATAATGATACTGAATGGTGGTATCTGGCATCATTTTGTTACTGAACAGGAATAGCTCTACATTATACATTTATTTTCATAATAAAACAGCTACATTACTTTAACGTGAGCTTCTGAATTTCATGACAAAAGGAAACTGGATGTCTTTTACCTACCCAACAAAAGTAATTCTTAAGCCCAACAAAAATACAATACCATTTAGATGTAGTTTCCTAAAAATCAGTAAAATGCTTTCAGAGGTATTTGCTTGTTAAAGCTTTCTGCAAAGGTCATGTAAAGTCTCTGGCTGATCCTCTTAATAAATGCTTTGAAGAGAGAAAATTCTACCAGGAAAGAGGAGGAGATGGCACTAGTAGAAGCAAGATGTGTCAGCTTTGTAAAAAATTAAAATACAACTTCAGTTCCTTTGAAAAAGTTTACTGTATTTTTGCTTGTTTTGGGCTGGCTACTCTCTAGAAGTGGAACTGTCACGTTCCAGCTTCGCCCCACAAATCGGTGTATGTCCCCTCCAAAAAAAGATGGAAACCTCTATGATTTTCCCTCATCCTAAAAAAATCTGATCGTATCGCTCTTTGTTAGAGAGAGGGAGAGTGCTGACACCTTGATTACATTTACTATGATTGGCGGCAATCTCCCTCCCCTACACTAAGTCTGCCCAGAAGGCAGATGAATACCTCCACTTGCCTTCCTCCCTGTTCACTCATGAATCTCAGTGTACCTCACCTCCCTCCTACTGCCAGCCTGCCTGACTGCAACCCTTACAGAATCACCTTCTGCTCCCCTCTAACAAAGAGACATACAAATGATACGGGGCATTTGTATGTCCTATTCATGAGCTGCCTTGTGAGAGTGGAGCAGAAGGAAATTCTGTGCTGTCCGGCAGGCTGGCAGTAGGAGAGAAGTAATGTACATTGAGGTTCATGACTGACCGGGGGAGGAAGGCAAGAAGAGGCATAGGCATCAACTCTAGTAGGGGCATCTTTCACCGCACTGGAAGTAAAGAACAATATTCAGGTGGTCCTACAGAGAGGTAGGAAGGGTGGTGGGTGGAGTACTTGAGGATGGTGATGACCTTACAGAGCTGTGCGGTACAGCTTGTACCACACAGAACTTCACAAGGTACTCTTTTCAAAGGCTATTTCATCCATAATATTGAAATAAAAAACATATTCAATACATATGCAATGAATAAGATAAACTTGCTTGGGGGTGCAACTTCCACTCTAATGAAAATACTAAAATTCTCCTATATTTAATGGAATGCAGGATCCCAATAACACAGAGGTGAGAACATTTTCATATTCTTCTAATTAGAACACAACAGAGGAGAGAAAATGTTCTAATGTTTCTAATTAGAGCAAAACAATATTTAACTCTTTCTTTGGCCTTACAATAGTCAAATATGCAAATTTTAGCCTAAACAGCATCACATCCATGGGATATTCAACATATTAAAGCAAACCACAGCAATACTCGCAGATTACTTTGCTAAAGGACCAACACTGGGCCTGAAATGCTCTGACAGGGGAAGATAAATGACACAATTTGCATCAAAAGGGGTGGAGCTTAATCGTGAGTGTGGGTGGGACTTACAAAACCTAAAAAAAACTTTAAGGTAGAGTCTGGGGAAGGAGCAGAAGTGGGCAGAATTTCATTAGAAACTCCCCGCATCCGGAGACTCTGCCACAGAGACGGTAATTACCAGCAAAAAACTGAGTCTTCGGGGAGAGTTCCCAGCTAGGCATATCAACCACAATTCATTTTACACACACACACACACACACACACACACACACACACACACACACACACACAATCCATACTACGTACCAGCTTAATAACAATTCATATTGCAGACACAAGCTATACTGCACACACAACAAATTTATATCACACACAAAATACATATTACACACACACACACACTGATCCACAATCCACATCAAATTCACTTTTCTTACTCTTACACACTCTCTCTCTCTCTCACACACTCACACACATACACTCATTCATGCACGTGCGCACATGCACACACTTACTTTATTCTCCTTTCCCATTCTACTTACAGCAATGGTTATCAAACTGTGGTCCCCAGCTGAAATTGACTACAATTCCCATAATAATTTGCTACAGGTAGCTGGAAGGCAGAAAGTTGTCAACCCTTGCTGTAGATGATGTCAGTTTAATGGGAATTACAGCCCTGTGAGTTTAAACTCCATAGTGGGAAAACTGCTTAAAGAGATAATAAGGGAATATAATCAGGATTACACTGCAAAAAAATAATATTATTAGCAGGAATCAACATGGTTTTATGAGGAATAAATCTTGTCAAACAAGTCTTTTGAGCTTCTATGAGGACCTAAGTAGGAACTTAGACAATAGTAAAGCAGTAGAAATAGTGTTTCTAGATTTTGCACAGGAGGCTGGAGTATAAAATAAGGAAATTGGGTCTAGGGGATAACCTTTGCAACTGAATAGAAAATTGTTTGAAGGATAGGGAACAGTGTGTTGTTGAAAATGGAAAGCTCTTCAGTACAGTTGAGAGTTGAGTACCTCAGGGTTCAGTACTTGGTCTGCTGCTTTTTAACATGATTGTAAAGGACCTGGGATTAGAATCATAGAGGACATTTCACTAACTGACATTTGGGAGGTCAAATGTATAAATACTTATGTACTTGCACTTGGTTTGATCAAATGTCAGTCAGTCCTCTTGTCTCTGTTGATTAATGTATCCAAAGACTTTTTTTGTACCATGGTATTTTCAGATACACAGGAAATTAAATAATATTTGATGTATGAAATCAGAGTCCAATAAAAAATGACATAGGCTTATAGAATAAAGCAGTGGTTCTGAAACAGTGTTCTCTAGAACTCCATGGTTACCTGGAGAAGTACAAAGGTTCCTCTGAGCAAATGGAAGTGATGGTAGAAAGCAGAACAAAACTGGGTTAGCAAATGGTGTATGTGTTGTCCTGTGAATACCCATAGACAAAAGAAAAAGCTGGGGTAGCAGACAGTGTATATGTGAATATTAGTGGACAGTATAAAACGACTGTTATATCATGAAGTATATGTGAAGTTTTGTGACTAGCGGACAGTGGGACAAGGCTGGGTTGCCAGGCAGGGTATGTGTGGTTCCGTGACTCCCCCTGGACAAGGGAATGAGGTTGACTTACCATACAGTTCATGTGTTGTTCTGAGACTAGAAATGTACAGTGGGACACAACTGGATTATCAGGTAGGGTATATGTGGTTCTGTAACTATTAGTGATGAGCGAGCACCCCAATGCTCGGGTGTTCGGGTGCTCTGACCGAGCACCCCCTGAGGCTCGAGTGCTCGGCCGAACACCCGAGCCCCATTGAAGTCAATGGGAGGACTCGAGCATTACACCAGGCACCCCCTGCTCTGATGAGGGGAGGGTGCCTGGTCCATAGGAAAAGGGCAGAAAATTATGGAAACACCACAGAAATGGTTCAGGGACAGCATAGGGAGGATGTCTGGATGCATCTTGGACTCCAACATCGCTGCTGGGAACGATCTTTCGCCCGTAGTACGCCATTTTTACAGACTGACCATAAAACACACAAAAAGGAAAATAAAAACGACTTTAGGCGAAAAATTGTTACCAAACAATATTTGCTGTATATTTACTTGTATATCATCTGCAAATTCTCCCAAAAATTTCCTTGATTTTCAGAACTGAGGCCATGATTAAGAGGGAAACGTGCGCAGAGGCAAATTCTCCCAAAAATTTCCTTGATTTTCAGAACTGAGGCCATGATTAAGAGGGAAACGTGCACAGAGGCAAATTCTCCCAAAAATTTCCTTGATTTTATTGAACTGAGGCCATGATTAAGAGGGAAACGTGCGCTGAGCCGACCATCTAAAACATTATGGGTGAGGGTCTGCTGCAGAGCTGACCATCCTAAACATTATATGCGAAGGCCCGCTAGTGAGCTGACGCTATAAAACATTATATGAGAGGGCCCGCTAGAGAGCTGACCCAATAAAACATTATATGAGAAGGCACGCTGGTGAGCTGACCTATATAAAAATTGGCAAACAGGGCCCGCTGGTGAGCTGGCCCTATATAAAAATTATATCACAGGGCCCGCTGGTGAGCTGGCCCTTTATAAAAATTATATCCCAGGGCATATGGAAGAGGAGGAGGAGGATGAGAAGATTAAGAGTCAACCATATACCCGTTTTTTGGGTGGAAGGGGTGAATGGGAATACAGAGTATTCCCATCATTGTAAATAACATATATAAAGTGAGTTTATGTTCCCCCGGGGCTTTCCTCCAGTGGAGTGGAGAAGTCAGGGGAAATCCAGGCCTTGTTCATTTTTATAAGTGTCAACCTATCAGCATTGTCGGTGGAAAGGCGGATACGCTTATCTGTTATGATGCCACCAGCAGCACTAAATACCCGCTCAGACAGAACGCTGGCGGCAGGGCAGGCCAGCACCTCCAAGGCGTAGAGTGCCAGTTCATACCACGTGTCCAGCTTGGACACCCAGTAGTTGTAAGGCACAGAGGGATCATTGAGGACGCTGACACGGTCTGCTACGTACTCCTTCACCATCTTCCAAAACTTTTCCCTCCTTGTGACACTAGGCTGCGCATCAGGGTGAGGGTGCTGGCGGGGTGTCATGAAGGTGTCCCACGCCTTGGAGAGTGTTGCCCTGCCTTTCTCGGAACTGCTGTGTGCTCCCCTTTTCTCCCCTTCTCGGTTGGCCAAGGTAGCACGTACTCTGCCGCCAGCGTTGTCAGATGGAAAATTTTGGAGCAATTTTTCGACAAGAACCTTCTGGTATTGCACCATTTTGCTTGTCCTCTCCACCGGAGGAATGAGAGATGAGAAATTCTCTTTGTAGCGGGGGTCCAGAAGGGTGAACACCCAGTAATCCGTGTTGTCTAAAATGCGTACAACGCGTGGGTCACGGGAAAGGCAGCCTAACATAAAGTCAGCCATGTGTGCCAGAGTACCAACAGTCAAGATTTCGCTGTCCTCACCAGGAGGATGACTCTCAATCTCCTCATCCTCTTCCTCCTCTTCTGCCCACCCACGCTGAAGAGATGGAACTAAAGTTCCATGGCTACCCTCTGTAGCGGAGGCAACCGTGTCTTCCTCCTCCTCCTCCTCCTCCTCCTCCTCCGCCTCCTCCAATTGTCGCTGAGAAGACGAAGTGAGGGTGCTCTGGCTATCACCTTGTGTAAGCTCTTCCTCCCCCATTTCCACCTCTTCCACATGCAAAGCGTCGGTTTTAATTGTGAGCAGCGAGCGTTTCAGTAGACACAGAAGTGGGATGGTTACACTGATAATAGCGTTATCGCCGCTCACCATCTGTGTCGATTCCTCAAAATTGCGTAAAACCTCACAGAGGTCTGACATCCATTCCCACTCCTCACTTCTGATTACAGGAAGTTGAACGGAGAGGCGACGACCGTGTAACAGCTGGTACTCCACTACTGCCCTCTGCTGCTCACAAAGCCGGGCCAACATGTGGAAGGTGGAGTTCCAGCGCGTGCTCACGTCACACAGCAGCCGGTGAGCTGGCAATTGTAAGCGCTGCTGCAGCTTCAACAGGCCGGCTGAAGCTGTTGATGACTTACGGAAATGTGCACACACGCGGCGCACCTTGGTCAAGAGATCATGCACATTGGGGTAGGTTTTTAGAAATCGCTGCACCACTAAATTAAATACATGCGCTAGGCATGGTACGTGTGTGAGCTTGCCGAGCTCCAAAGCCGCCACCAAGTTACGCCCATTATCACACACAACCATGCCTGGTTGCAGGTTGAGTGGCGAGAGCCACTGCTCGGTCTGGTGACTAATCCCCTGCAACAGCTCTGAGGCCGTGTGCTGTTTGTCCCCAAGGCAGATCAGCTTCAGCATGGCCTGTTGACGCTTCCCCACTGCAGTGCTACACTGCTTCCAGCTACTGGCTGATGGGGGAGTGGCGGTGTGTGTAGAGAATTCGGAGGTGGAAACGGAGGAGGAGGAGCCAATAACGTAGGTGCTGGTGGAAACCCTGATGGAGGTAGGGCCCGCAATCCTCGGCGTGGGTAGCACCCGTGCCATCCCAGGGTCCGAGTCGCTCCCAGCCTCCACGACATTCACCCAGTGTGCCGTCAGGGAAATGTAGCGTCCCTGGCCACAAGCACTTGTCCATGTGTCAGTCGTTAAGTGGACCTTCCCAGTAACTGCGTTGGTCAGGGCACGGGTGATGTTACGGGACACATGGTGGTGTAATGCGGGGATGGCACACCGGGAAAAGTAGTGGCGGCTGGGGACCGCGTACCGAGGGACAGCTGCTGCCATCAGGCTGCGGAAGGACTCAGTGTCCACAAGCCTAAATGGCAGCATTTCGATGGCCAGTAATTTTGAAAGGTGTGAGGTTAGTGCTATGGCCTGTGGGTGGGTGGCTGGGTACTTTCTCTTGCGCTCAAATGCCTGGGGTAACGACATTTGGACGCTGTGCTGGGACAGGGAAGTGGATGTGGTCGCTGATGGTGCTTCAGATGCTACAGGTGCAGGGCGGGAGGTATGCGGGCCTGCGCCTTCGACAGGCGATTGGCCGGCACCGAAAACAGGGGAAGAGGAGGCAGTGGTGTGGCCTGCAGACACAGATGGGCGATCCAGGCGTTCCTCCCACTTACTACGGTGCTTGGATGCCATGTGTCGGATCATGCTGGTGGTGGTGAGGTTTCTAGTGTTCATGCCTCGGCTCATTCTGGTGTGGCACAGGTTGCAAACTACAATTCTTTTGTCGTCCGCACTTTCCTTAAAAAAACGCCATACCGCGGAACACCTACCCCTTGGCAAGGTAGATTTACGCAAGGGGGTGCTCCGTGGAACATTTGCGGGCCGGTTTGGTGCGGTCCGCCTTCTTTCTGTAGCCACACCACTGCCTCTTCCAGCCTGTTGCGGTGCTGCAGATGGCTCACCCTCAGGACTGCTGTCATCGCTCGGCTCTACACCTTCCCAGGTGGGGTCAGTCACCTCATCGTCCACCAAGTCCTCCTCCACTTCCTCACTCTGATCATCCTCCTCAAGTCTTGATCCCACCACATACTCAGTCATTGACAACTGTATAACATTCTCCTCAACAAGGTCTTGAGACGGAAATAGTGGTTGATTTAATGGCAACTGTGTCTCATCATCATCATCATCATCCACTACTTCCTTTGACCTTAAATGCCGTTCACATCTGTCATCTTCTTGTGATTGGGTAGCCTCTAGAGGTTGTGAATCAGGGCACAAGATGTCATGTTCCTCTGCAAGCGTGCTTGGAGAGAGGGTCAAATGAAGGATTGGTGATGAGACGAGCTCCTCACTATATCCCAGTGTGGGATCACTTCTTTGACCAGACGGTGTATGGTGGGAGGAAGGATGATCAGAGTGAGGATTATTTTGACCAGACTCTTGGCTACTGAGAGTGGACTTGGTGGAAGACAGGGTGGTGCTTAACCGACTGGAAGCAGTATCAGCTGTCATCCAACCGACCACCTGTTCGCAGTGGTCGGACCTCGAGAGTGATGTCCTGCGACGCCCTGTAAAATTACACATGAAGCTAGGTATGGTGGATGTCTTTCTTTCTTGTGCTCTGGCACCAGGCACAGTTTCTCCGCGTCCTGACCCGCGCCCTGAACTTTCAGGATCACGTCCACTTCCCCGTCCCTTTTTACCCGCCTTCTTCATCTTACACAGAATATGTGACTTTAATATTTGAGTTTGAAAACTTAACAGTATTTCTTATTATTCTGCAACTGTACAGAGTACACAGAATAGGCTGCTAAACTGCGGTGAAACACACTGAATGGAATATGTGACTTTAATATTTGAGTTTGAAAACTTAACAGTATTTCTTATTATTCTGCAACTCTGCAGAGTACACAGAATAGGCTGCTAAACTGCGGTGAAACACACTGAATGGAATATGTGACTTTAATATTTGAGTTTGAAAACTTAACAGTATTTCTTATTATTCTGCAACTTTGCAGAGTACACAGAATAGGCTGCTAAACTGCGGTGAAACACACTGAATGGAATATGTGACTTTAATATTTGAGTTTGAAAACTTAACAGTATTTCTTATTATTCTGCAACTGTACAGAGTACACAGAATAGGCTGTTAAACGGCGGTGAAACACACTGAATGGAATATGTGACTTTAATATTTGAGTTTGAAAACTTAACAGTATTTCTTATTATTCTGCAACTGTACAGAGTACACAGAATAGGCTGTTAAACGGCGGTGAAACACACTGAATGGAATATGTGACTTTAATATTTGAGTTTGAAAACTTAACAGTATTTCTTATTATTCTGCAACTCTGCACAGTACACAGAATAGGCTGCTAAACGGCGGTGAAACACACTGAATGGAATATGTGACTTTAATATTTGAGTTTGAAAACTTAACAGTATTTCTTATTATTCTGCAACTGTACAGAGTACACAGAATAGGCTGTTAAACGGCGGTGAAAAACACTGAATGGAATATGTGACTTTAATATTTGAGTTTGAAAACTTAACAGTATTTCTTATTATTCTGCAACTGTACAGAGTACACAGAATAGGCTGCTAAACTGCGGTGAAACACACTGAATGGAATATGTGACTTTAATATTTGAGTTTGAAAACTTAACAGTATTTCTTATTATTCTGCAACTCTGCAGAGTACACAGAATAGGCTGCTAAACTGCGGTGAAACACACTGAATGGAATATGTGACTTTAATATTTGAGTTTGAAAACTTAACAGTATTTCTTATTATTCTGCAACTCTGCAGAGTACACAGAATAGGCTGCTAAACTGCGGTGAAACACACTGAATGGAATATGTGACTTTAATATTTGAGTTTGAAAACTTAACAGTATTTCTTATTATTCTGCAACTGTACAGAGTACACAGAATAGGCTGTTAAACGGCGGTGAAACACACTGAATGGAATATGTGACTTTAATATTTGAGTTTGAAAACTTAACAGTATTTCTTATTATTCTGCAACTGTACAGAGTACACAGAATAGGCTGTTAAACGGCAGTGAAACACACTGAATGGAATATGTGACTTTAATATTTGAGTTTGAAAACTTAACAGTATTTCTTATTATTCTGCAACTGTACAGAGTACACAGAATAGGCTGCTAAACTGCGGTGAAACACACTGAATGGAATATGTGACTTTAATATTTGAGTTTGAAAACTTAACAGTATTTCTTATTATTCTGCAACTCTGCACAGTACACAGAATAGGCTGCTAAACGGCGGTGAAACACACTGAATGGAATATGTGACTTTGATATTTTAGTTTGAAGACTTAACAGTATTTCTTCCTATTCTGCAACTCTGCACAGTACACAGAATAGGCTGCTAAACTGCGGTGAAACACACTGAATGGAATATGTGACTTTAATATTTGAGTTTGAAAACTTAACAGTATTTCTTATTATTCTGCAACTGTACAGAGTACACAGAATAGGCTGTTAAACGGCGGTGAAACACACTGAATGGAATATGTGACTTTAATATTTGAGTTTGAAAACTTAACAGTATTTCTTATTATTCTGCAACTGTACAGAGTACACAGAATAGGCTGCTAAACTGCGGTGAAACACACTGAATGGAATATGTGACTTTAATATTTGAGTTTGAAAACTTAACAGTATTTCTTATTATTCTGCAACTCTGCACAGTACACAGAATAGGCTGCTAAACGGCGGTGAAACACACTGAATGGAATATGTGACTTTGATATTTTAGTTTGAAGACTTAACAGTATTTCTTCCTATTCTGCAACTCTGCACAGTACACAGAATAGGCTGCTAAACTGCGGCGAAGCACACTGAATGGAATATGTGACTTTGATATTTTAGTTTGAAGACTTAACAGTATTTCTTCCTATTCTGCAACTCTGCACAGTACACAGAATGTGCTGCTAAACTGCGGCGAAGCACACTGAATGGAATATGTGACTTTGATATTTTAGTTTGAAGACTTAACAGTATTTCTTCCTATTCTGCAACTCTGCACAGTACTCAGAATGTGCTGCTAAACTGCGGCGACGCACACTGAATGGAATACGTGACTTTGATATTTTAGTTTGAAGACTTAACAGAATGTGCTCTAATCTGCAACTTTGCACACTAAACAGAATGTGCTCTAATCTGCAACTTTGCACACTAAACAGAATGTGCTCTAATCTGCAACTTTGCACACTAAACAGAATGTGCTCTAATCTGCAACTGTGCACACTAAACAGAATGTGCTCTAATCTGCAACTTTTCACACTAAACAGAATATTTTTTTTTTTTTTTGTTTTGTTTTTTTTCCCCCCACACAAAATAACCTGCTGCCCCCACACACAGTAGTCCTAAAAAGGACTTTTGGTTCTTTTTTGTCACAATTTTTTTTTTTCCTCCCTACACTGCCTTTCCCTTCCTATCCTCAGCTCTCCCTGGCTCAGACTGAGCCGAACTCGATGGTCAGGTGCTATACAGCACCCGACCACGGGTTCTGGCCAGCCAATCAGTGTAATGCCAGCAGCCAACATGGCTGCTGGCATTACACCGATGTCAGAGCCTCCCTGCACGTTTATTGGCTGCGCAGCAGCCGCAAAACGTGCGGGGAGGAGACCCGAACATGGCGGGCGAGCACATGCGGTACTCGTACGAGTACCGCCATGTGCCGAGCAGAGCGATGCTCGAGCCGATCCGAGCATCGGCCGAGCATGCTCGCTCAACACTAGTAACTATCACTGGACAACAAAACAAGGCTGGGGTGTCAGACAATGTGCATGTGATTCTGTGACTACCAGTAAACACTGTGACAAGCCTGGAGTGTCAGACAGTGTATGTGTGTTTCTGTGACAACCAGTGTACAGTGGGACAAGGCTGGGTTGTCAGAGAAGGTATGTGTGGTTCCGTGACTACCCCTGGACAAGGGAATGAGGATGAGTTGCCATACAGTTTATATGTTGCTCTGTGACTAGAAGTGTACAGTGGGACAAGACTGAGTTGTCAGGTACGATATTTGTGTTTCTGTAACTACCAATGGACAATAGAACAAGGCTGGGGTGTCAGACAATGTACATGTGATTCTGTGACTACCAGTGAACAGTGTAACAGCCTGGAGCATCAGACAGTGTGTGTTTCTGTGATTACCAGTGGAGAGGGGAACAAGGTTGCAGGTGTCAGTCAGTGAATGTGTAGTTCTGTGATTACCACTAAACAGTGGAACAATACTGGGGTGACAGAGAGTATATGTGAGGTCCTTTGACTAGCAGGGGCCATAAGGAACACTGGAACATTCCAGAAGCTGCAAGTGTGTTTTTGTTAGTTTTATATTGTAATATTTACTATAATCTAACCCTTAAAAAATAATAATAGGGTTTACTGCTATCGATAAATTTTAGCCTAATATTTTAATCTTTCATTTTTAGTAATCTTTAGCATTCAACTACATTTAAAGGGATAGTAATACTTTGTTTTAACTTTATTTTATTTTGTAGGCATTAAAAAAACATGAGGAATGATATAAGTCTTATCTCTCAAACCTTTATGGTTTATGAGATATTCACAAGCAAAGTTTCCCCTCCCGCCCCTTTTACCTAGTATAAGCCATCTCTTCTCAGATGGGGAATCCAGTCCATAGACCCGACAAATAACAGCAGGGGACAATCTTCTTCCTATGAGAACAATGAAATCCCTGCCCCCCTTGACAAGTTTTTCAGGTTTTTCCCTTATCTTAATTAAAGATTGTCCCTCTCTGCAGTCTACCTGGGCACCTCCCTTCTGATCTGGCTGAGCAGTGTTACATCAGTAAAAGGGACGGGAGGGGGATACTTTGTCATTGAATTACTCTTGTACTACAACTCTGACAGAATTGAAATAACACTCTCCAAAGTCCAAATACTATGATGATTAATTAGAGCTGCTTTTATTATGAAACATTACTATCCCTTTATTATTGATACTATGTTAAAACCTTGGATGTAAGAAAGGTCTGCATTGCATTGAGAATTAATGCATTGGAGACCTCTCTAACAATCATGGGGTTGAAAGTTTTGATTCTCAGGGCTACCTGACAATTTAATTTAAAACTAAAAGGTCCCACCATGGCAAAATAGGCTGTAATACAGGGGCATAAAGATTATTTGGACAGACACCTAAATAACCTGACATGTTTTCAGTTCTGTCTGACTTTGATCGAGTCTCTTCATTTACTTTCCTTAGGTTCTAAATAAAAGATGTTAACTGCTTCAGGGTGCATTAATAATTTACATTATTCTCTTGCATACAGCGCAAAGTCTTCTGGAGGGAATTTACTTCTAATTAGGTGTCATTAGGGCTAAAAAAAATATATTTTTGTGACCCTGAAACACAGGTAAGTAATAGAGCTTTCAGGACTGTGAGAGGAGTATGTGTAAAAGTGACAGTTGGGCAAAATTTTGGCATTAAAAATGTGCAAATGCAATATGTGCAATGCGTAACCTCATTTATGGTATCTGTGAGAAAGTTAAAGGGGTTCTATCACCCCTATACAAGTTAGCCTTAATAGTTAGATTATTTAGATTATATGTGTAAAAGTGTATTAATTTCATTTTAAAGCTCTGTTTGGTAGAAATTGAAGTAATAAATGCGGCCCTGCACCCACCTGTTTTGTAACCACAGTCCGTCACTCTGCCTCTGCTCCCTTCCCTCTATCCAGCCTCATCCAATGACGGAGGCTTCTGTCTGTAAGTTGGAGCGGTCTCATTGGCTAGAAATCGACCTCTGTCAACGAGGGCGCTCCAGCTTACAGGCAGAAAGCCTCTGTCATTGGAGGAGACTGGATAGAGGGAGGGGAGTAGAGGCAGATTGACGGACCGTGGTTACAGAGCTGGTAAATGTAGTCTATCCAGAAGTAGGTGCAGGGCAGCGTTTATTCCTTCAATTTCAGCCAAACAGAGCTTTAATAAATTAAATTAATACACTTTTAAATATATTCGTTATATCATTTAACTATTAAGGCTAACTTGTATAGGGGTGATAGATCCCCTTTAATAAAAGTTTGAAAGAAGAGGACATTCTGAGGAAGCGAAAGCAATTTATAAAAATTTACACATCAATTGTAGCAAATTGAGCCAACATTTTTAGCAAATTGCACACGAAAATTGTACTCCTTTGTAACATGTTCTAAAGTTTTGGAGCAGTACATCTATTTTATAAAAATGGTGCAGTCACCTTTATACATCATACCTGCCAACAATTCAAATGGCCAAAGAGGTACACTTGTGTCTTAGGTGGTGTTGCTGGTTGGTGGGGCATTGCGCAGAATTTTTAGGTTATTTCATGACCTATTGATACCTCTTTTTGTAAGTGAATAAATGGTTTAGAGCAAGACCAGGGCCGGTGCAAGGATTTTTGCCACCCTAGGCAAAACCTAATTTTGCCGCCCATTTGGCTCTGCCACTTGTGCCCCTTCCCTTTATACCCCGCCCACTTATACCCCACCTCATTTCATGATTGTCCTCTCTGCCCCTGGTCTGGAGATGCCTGTAAGAGATGCCCCCCACCAGCTCCAACTTGCCTCCATCAGCTCCAACTTGCCCACACCAGCTCCATGTTGCCCCCACCAGCTCCACTATGCCCCTATCAGCTCCAGCTTGCCCCTATCAGCTCCACTTTGCCCCCATCAGCTCCACTTTGCCCTCCATCAGCTCCAACTTGCCTCCATCAGCTCTACTTTGGCCCAACAGCTCCAACTTGCCCCTGTCAGCTCCAACTTGCCCCCTATCAGCTCCACTGTGCCCCCACCAGCTCCACTATGCCCCTATCAGCTCCAACTTGCCCTCTATCAGTTCCACTTTGCCCCCACCAGCTCCACTATGTCCATATCAGCTCCAACTTGCCCCCACAAGCTCCACTTTGCCCCCCATCAGCTCTAACTTACCCCCAACAGCTCCACTTTGCCCCCATCAGCTCTAACTTGCCCCCTCAGCTCCACTTTGCCCCCCATCAGCTCCAACTTTGCCCCCCCCATCAGCTCCACTTTGCCCCCCATAAGCTCCAACTTGCCCTCCATCACATACCTGGAGCTCCGCATAGTCTTCTTTTCAGTAATGCAGAGCGAGCCGGGAGATCATGACTCCCAGCACGCTCTGCATTACTAAAGAGTTGAGGACGATGAGGGAGCGCAGTAGAGACACAGGTCTCACTGTTTTGCGTTCCCGGTGCGGGCGGTCAGCGGGCGCAGCTCTTCTCCGCTGCATGCCCGCGCCCCGAGTACATGTGCGCCCTAGGCCGGCGCCTACCTCGCCTATAGGTTGCGCCGGCCCTGAGCAAGACCACAGTATTCTATTTACACAGAATAATTTATAAGAACATATACTGACGGATAAACCTCTAATATCTTCTAAAGAGAGACACTTGGGAGGTATGGACCCTAATATCTCCTAAAGAGGGACACTTGGGAGGTATGGACCCTAATATCTCCTAAAGAGAGACACTTGGGAGGTATGGACCCTAATATCTCATAAAGAGGGACACTTGGGAGGTATGGATCCCTAATATCTCATAAAGAGGGACACTTGGGAGGTACTGAGCCCTAATGTCTCCTAAAGAGGGACACTTGTAAGGTATGGGAAATCATATTATCTCATTCTTATCTAGGAAACCTTTTTTGTATATTTATTAAGGCTGCTTTTATACATTTTCCCCCACCCCCAATTATTTTCAAAAGAAAACTGGTGTAATTCCGGAGCAAACCAGCTGAAACATAGGGGTAAAAATATATCTCGTTGATTTAACCCTTTGAGTGCCAAGAGGTATCCCCTGCTCTGGATACCTCTCTGGCACTCAGAGAGCTAAAATTGGATTTTTAACTCCTGGTATGCAAGAGAGATTTCCAATGAATTGCTTCACAATGCGGTACAGACCTCTCCAGCATTCAAGACCATTAGAATCAATTTGAGGTATGTTGTTTGTCCCAAATAGTGCAGTGGGTTCATCACAGAACTGTTCTGATAGATAGATAGATAGATAGATAGATAGATAGATAGATAGATAGACAGACAGACAGATACCCATTTACTTAAATTCCAACCCCTAGAACCCCAACAAGACAGATAGATAGACAGATCGATTGATAGATTTTGACAGATAGACAGATAGATAGATAGATAGATAGATAGATAGATAGATACCCATTTACTTAAATGTTACCTTCTATAACCCCAACAAGATTGATAGATAGACAGACAGACAGATAGATAGATAGATAGATAGATAGATAGATAGATAGATAGATAGATAGATAGATAGCTATTGACTGGCAGATAGGGCCATAAGTTCAAAGAAGTAGCGAAATAACTTTTGTCGTTTGTGACGACTTTGTCTTTAAAAATGTCTTAACTAGCGACAAAAATGTCTTAACTAAAGACAAAAATTCTCACATTCAGAACACATTCCCTTCACTTTTTTCTTAACGTACAATTTCTGTCTTTTGAAAGACTTTTTTTTTACATTACATTTTACATTACATTAGTTACAACTAGTGATGAGCGAGCATGCTCGGCCGAAGCTCGGTTCGGCTCGAGCATCGCTCTGCTCGGCACATGGCGGTACTCGTACGAGTACCGCATGTGCTCGCCCGCCATGTTCGGGTCTCCTCCCCGCACGTTTCGCGGCTGCTGCGCAGCCAATAAACGTGCGGGGAGGCTCTGACATCAGTGTAATGCCAGCAGCCATGTTGGCTGCTGGCATTACACTGATTGGCTGGCCAGAACCCGTGATCGGGTGCTGTATAGCACCCGACGCGCAAGTTCGGCTCATTCTCAGCCAGGGAGAGATGAGCTTAGGCAGGGAAAGTCAGTGTAGGGAGAATAAAAGTGTTTAAACTCCTTCAAGACCCAAAAGTCCTTTTTAGGACTGTTGTGTGTGGGGGCAGCATTTATATTTTGTTTGGGGGGGCACAATTTCCTTTTTTTTGTGGGGGGGATATTTTTAAGGTGACATATAATACTAGATGCACAGGAAGTCAGTGTAGGGAGAATAACATTGTTGAAACTCTTTCAAGACCCAAAAGTCCTTTTTAGGACTGTTGAGTGTGGGGGCAGCATTTAATTTTTTTTGGGGGTGGCAGAATTTCATTTTTTTGTGGGGGGGGGACATGTTCTAAGGTGACATTGTACTAGGTGCACAGGGACAAATATTTTACAACGCAGCGACAAAAAGGGCCATTTAAAACGTGTGCCTAGCCATAGATTATTGTCACATTCTGTTTAATGTGCAAATTCACAAATTAACGTCACATATTCCGTTCACTGTGCCTAGCAGCAGATTAGCGTCACATTCTGTTTCGTGTGCCTAGCCGCAGATTAGCGTCACATATTGTTTAGTGTGCAAATTCACAAATTAACGTCACATATTGTTTAGTGTGCAAATTCACAAATTAAGGTCACATATTCCGTTCACTGTGCCTAGCCGCATATTAGCGTCACATTCTGTTTCGTGTGCCTAGCCGCAGATTAGCATCACATTCTGTTTCGTGTGCCTAGCCGCAGATTAGCGTCACATATTGTTTAGTGTGCCTAGCCGCAGATTAGCGTCACATATTGTTTAGTGTGCCTAGCCGCAGATTAGCGTCACAAATTAACGTCACATATTGTTTAGTGTGCAAATTCACAAATTAACGTCACATATTCCGTTCACAGTGCCTAGCCGCAGATTAGCGTCACATTCTGTTTCGTGTGCCTAGCCGCAGATTAGCGTCACATTCTGTTTCGTGTGCCTAGCCGCAGATTAGCGTCACATATTGTTTAGTGTGCCTAGCCGCAGATTAGCGTCACATATTGTTTAGTGTGCAAATTCACAAATTAACGTCACATATTGTTTAGTGTGCAAATTCACAAATTAACGTCACATATTCCGTTCACTGTGCCTAGCCGCAGATTAGCGTCACATTCTGTTTCGTGTGCCTAGCCGCAGATTAGCGTCACATTCTGTTTCGTGTGCCTAGCCGCAGATTAGCGTCACATATTGTTTAGTGTGCCTAGCCGCAGATTAACGTCACATATTGTTTAGTGTGCAAATTCACAAATTAACGTCACATATTGTTTAGTGTGCAAATTCACAAATTAACGTCACATATTCCGTTCACTGTGCCTAGCCGCAGATTAGCGTCACATTCTGTTTCGTGTGCCTAGCCGCAGATTAGCGTCACATATTGTTTAGTGTGCAAATTCACAAATTAACGTCACATATTGTTTAGTGTGCAAATTCACAAATTAACGTCACATATTCCGTTCACTGTGCCTAGCCGCAGATTAGCGTCACATTCTGTTTCGTGTGCCTAGCCGCAGATTAGCGTCACATTCTGTTTCGTGTGCCTAGCCGCAGATTAGCGTCACATATTGTTTAGTGTGCCTAGCCGCAGATTAGCGTTACATATTGTTTAATGTGCCTAGCCGCAGATTAGCGTCACATATTGTTTAGTGTGCAAATTCACAAATTAACGTCACATATTGTTTAGTGTGCAAATTCACAAATTAACGTCACATATTCCGTTCACTGTGCCTAGCCGCAGATTAGCGTCACATTCTGTTTCGTGTGCCTAGCCGCAGATTAGCGTCACATTCTGTTTCGTGTGCCTAGCCGCAGATTAGCGTCACATATTGTTTAGTGTGCCTAGCCGCAGATTAACGTCACATATTGTTTAGTGTGCAAATTCACAAATTAACGTCACATATTGTTTAGTGTGCAAATTCACAAATTAACGTCACATATTCCGTTCACTGTGCCTAGCCGCAGATTAGCGTCACATTCTGTTTCGTGTGCCTAGCCGCAGATTAGCGTCACATATTGTTTAGTGTGCCTAGCCGCAGATTAGCGTCACATATTGTTTAGTGTGCCTAGCCGCAGATTAGCGTCACATATTGTTTAGTGTGCAAATTCACAAATTAACGTCACATATTGTTTAGTGTGCAAATTCACAAATTAACGTCACATATTCCGTTCACTGTGCCTAGCCGCAGATTAGCGTCACATTCTGTTTCGTGTGCCTAGCCGCAGATTACCGGCATATATTCCGTTTAATATGAAGAAGGCGGGTAAAAAGGGACTGGGAAGTGGACGTGATCCTGATAGTTCAGGGCGCGGGTCAGGACGCGTAGAAACTGTGCCTGGTGCCAGAGCACAAGACAGAAAGACATCCACCATACCTAGCTTCATGTCTCAGTTTACAGGGCGTCGCAGGACATCACTCTCGAGGTCAGACCACTGCGAACAGGTGGTCGGTTGGATTTCAGCTGATACTGCTTCCAGTCGGTTAAGCACCACCCTGTCTTCCACCAAGTCCACTCTCACTAGCCAAGAGTCTGGTCAACATAATCCTCACCCTGATCATCCTTCCTCCCACCATAGAGGGTCTGGCCAAAGAAGTGATCCCACACTGGGATATAGTGAGGAGCTCGTCTCATCACCAATCCTTGATTTGAACCTCTCTCCAAGCACGCTTGCAGAGGAACATGAGATCTTGTGCCCTGATTCACAACCTCTAGAGGGTACCCAATCACAAGAAGATGACAGAGGGGAACGGCATTTAAGGTCAAAGGAAGTGGATGATGATGATGAGACACAGTTGCCATCAAATCAACCACAATTACTGTCTCAAGACCTTGATGAGGAGGATGATACACAGTTGTCAATGACTGAGGATGTGGTGGGATCAAGAAATGAGGAGGATGATACACAGTTGTCAATGACTGAGGATGTGGTGGGATCAAGAAATGAGGAGGATGATCAGAGTGAGGAAGTGGAGGAGGACTTGGTGGACGATGAGGTCACTGACCCCACCTGGGAAGGTGGAGAGCCGAGCGATGACAGCAGTCCTGAGGGTGAGCCATCTGCAGCACCGCAACAGGCTGGAAGAGGCAGTGGTGTGGCTAAAGAAAGAAGGCGGACCGCACCAAACCGGCCCGCAAATGTTCCACGGAGCACCCCCTTGCGTAAATCTCCCTTGCCAAGGGCTAGGTGTTCCGCGGTATGGCGTTTTTTTAAGGAAAGTGAGGACGACAAAAAAATTGTAGTTTGCAACCTGTGCCACACCAGAATGAGCCGAGGCATGAACACTAGAAACCTCACCACCACCAGCATGATCCGACACATGGCATCCAAGCACCGTAATAAGTGGGAGGAACGCCCGGATCGCCAATCTGTGTCTGCAGGCCACACCACTGCCTCCTCTTCCCCTGTTTTCGGTGCCGGCCAATCGCCTGTCGAAGGCGCAGGCCCGCATACCTCCCGCCCTGCACCTGTACCATCTGAAGCACCATCAGCGACCACATCCACTTCCCTGTCCCAGCGCAGCGTCCAAATGTCGTTACCCCAGGCATTTGAGCGCAAGCGAAAATACCCAGCCACCCACCCACAGGCCATAGCACTAACCTCACACCTTTCCAAATTACTGGCCATCGAAATGCTGCCATTTAGGCTTGTGGAGACTGAGTCCTTCCGCAGCCTGATGGCAGCAGCTGTCCCTCGGTACGCAGTCCCCAGCCGCCACTACTTTTCCCAGTGTGCCGTCCCCGCCTTACACCACCATGTGTCCCTTAACATCACCCGTGCCCTGACCAACGCAGTTACTGGGAAGGTCCACTTAACGACTGACACATGGACAAGTGCTTGTGGCCAGGGACGCTACATTTCCCTGACGGCACGCTGGGTGAATGTCGTGGAGGCTGGGAGCGACTCGGACCCTGGGATGGCACAGGTGCTACCCACGCCGAGGATTGCGGGCCCTACCTCCATCAGGGTTTCCGCCAGCACCTACGTTATTGGCTCCTCCTCCTCCGTTTCCACATCCGAATTCTCTGCGCGCAGCGCCACTCACCCATCAGCCGGTAGCTGGAAGCAGTGTAGCACTGCAGTGGGGAAGCGTCAACAGGCCGTGCTGAAGCTGATCTGCCTTGGGGACAAACAGCACACGGCCTCAGAGCTGTTGCAGGGGATTAGTCACCAGACCGAGCAGTGGCTCTCGCCACTCAACCTGCAACCAGGCATGGTTGTGTGTGATAATGGGCGTAACTTGGTGGTGGCTTTGGAGCTCGGCAAGCTCACACACGTACCATGCCTAGCGCATGTATTTAATTTAGTGGTTCAGCGATTTCTAAAAACCTACCCCAATTTGCATGATCTCTTGACGAAGGTGCGCCGCGTGTGTGCACATTTCCGTAAGTCATCTACAGCTTCAGCCGGCCTGTTGACGCTGCAGCAGCGCTTACAATTGCCAGCTTACCTGCTGCTGTGTGACGTGAGCACGCGCTGGAACTCCACCTTCCACATGTTGGCCCGGCTTTGTGAGCAGCAGAGGGCAGTAGTGGAGTACCAGCTGTTACACGGTCGTCGCCTCTCCGTTCAACTTCCTCTAATCAGAAGTGAGGAGTGGGAATGGATGTCAGACCTCTGTGAGGTTTTACGCAATTTTGAGGAATCGACACAGATGGTGAGCGGCGATAACGCTATTATCAGTGTAACCATCCCACTTCTGTGTCTACTGAAACGCTCGCTGCTCACAATTAAAACCGACGCTTTGCATGTGGAAGAGGTGGAAATGGGGGAGGAAGAGCTTACACAAGGTGATAGCCAGAGCACCCTCACTTCGTCTTCTCAGCGACAATTGGAGGAGGCGGAGGAGGAGGAGGAGGAGGAAGACACGGTTGCCTCCGCTACAGAGGGTAGCCATGGAACTTTATTTCCATCTCTTCAGCGTGGGTGGGCAGAAGAGGAGGAAGAGGATGAGGAGATTGAGAGTCATCCTCCTGGTGAGGACAGCGAAATCTTGCCTGTTGGTACTCTGGCACACATGGCTGACTTTATGTTAGGCTGCCTTTCCCGTGACCCACGCGTTATACGCATTTTAGACAACACGGATTACTGGGTGTTCACCCTTCTGGACCCCCGCTACAAAGAGAATTTCTCATCTCTCATTCCTCCGGTGGAGAGGACAAGCAAAATGGTGCAATACCAGAAGGTTCTTGTCGAAAAATTGCTCCAAAATTTTCCATCTGACAACGCTGGCGGCAGAGTACGTGATACCTTGGCCAACCGAGAAGGGGAGAAAAGGGGAGCACACAGCAGTTCCGACAAAGGCAGGGCAACACTCTCCAAGGCGTGGGATACCTTCATGACACCCCGCCAGCACCCTCACCCTGATTCGCAGCCTAGTGTCACAAGGAGGGAAAAGTTTTGGAAGATGGTGAAGGAGTACGTAGCAGACCGTGTCAGCATCCTCAATGATCCCTCTGTGCCTTACAACTACTGGGTGTCCAAGCTGGACACGTGGTATGAACTGGCACTCTACGCCTTGGAGGTGCTGGCCTGCCCTGCCGCCAACGTTCTGTCTGAGCGGGTATTTAGTGCTGCTGGTGGCATCATAACAGATAAGCGTATCCGCCTTTCCACCGAAAATGCTGATAGGTTGACACTTATAAAAATGAACAAGGCCTGGATTTCCCCTGACTTCTCCACTCCACTGGAGGAAAGCCCCGGGTGAACATAAAGTCACTTTAGATATGTTATTTACAATGATGGGAATACTCTGTATTCCCATTCACCCCTTCCACCCAAAAAACGGGTATATGGTTAACTCTTAATCTTCTCATCCTCCTCCTCCTCTTCCATATACCCTGTGATATAATTTTTATATAGGTCGAGCTCACCAGCGGGCCCTGTGATATAATTTTTATATAGGGCCAGCTCACCAGCGGGCCCTGTTTGACAATTTTTGTATAGGTCAGCTCACCAGCGGGCCTTCTCATATAATGTTTTATTGGGTCAACTCTCTAGCGGGCCCTCTCATATAATGTTTTATAGCGTCAGCTCACTAGCGGGCCTTCACATATAATGTTTAGGATGGTCAGCTCCGCAGCAGACCCTCACCCATAATGTTTTAGATGGTCGGCTCAGCAGCAGACCCTCATTCCTAATGTTTTAGATGGTCAGCTTAGCGGCATGCCCTCGCCCCTAATGTTTTAGAGGGTCACCAGCAGGCCATTAATCCTAATTTTTCAAGGCTGTGTATGATGCCCTCCTTTATGTGTAATAAAGGGTGTATTGGAGTGACATTTCAGTCTAATTTTTGGCAGCCCTTTCACTTAGTGCATAGGCTTTATGAGTGTTGGACCACTACCTGAACTATTGTACCACAATGTGAATGAGGCCCTCCATTTTGTGATATACAGGTTGTATCGGAGTGCCTCAGGTCCTCCCATTGATTTAAATAGGGCTGGGGTGTTCGACAGAGCAGAAGGTAGTTCTTGGCTTCATCCACTAAGTCACTTCGTCACTTTTACTCAATGGATCAGACCCCACTGTTCCGACTATAAATTTTGGACTTAACAAGGGCAAACGGACATGTTGTAAAACCTGTGTTAGCTGCGGCCTCCGTTCCTGAATGCTGTACCTTACCCGGGCCATAACCACGTCGAACACCTGCTTTACGCTGCGCACGTTTCCCTCTTAATCATGGCCCCAGTTCCGAAAAATCGATGAAATTTTTTGCAGAATTTGCAGATGATATACAAGTAAATATACAGCAAATACTGTTTGGTAACAATTTTTCGCCTAAAGTCGTTTTTATCTTCCTTTTTGTGTGTTTTACGGTCAGTCTGTAAAAATGGCGTACTACGGGCGAAACATCGTTCCCAGCAGCGACGTTGGAGTCCAAGATGCATCCAGACATCCTCCCTATGCTGTCCCTGAACCATTTCTGTGGTGTTTCCATCATTTTCTGACCTTTTCCTATGAACCAGGCACCCTCCCCTCATCAGAGCAGGGGGTGCCTGGTGTAATGCTCGAGTCCTCCCATTGACTTCAATGGGGCTCGGGTGCTCGGCCGAGCACTCGAGCCTCCGGGGGCGCTCGGGCAGAGCACCCGAACACCCGAGCATCTGGGTGCTCGATCATCACTAGTTACAACAAATTTTCTTTTCCTCCATACGACACTGGAGAATAGTTTAGCCACACCCTAGCCACGCCCTTTTGCCCATCAATTCTGGAGTTGTGTTGTACATAACGGACATTACAAGTTTTTTGTTGTCTACTCTATAGAAAATATGTCGTTCATGCATACAATGACTTATTTTTTGTCTTTCATACGACAATTTTATGTCGTTATCCCTTTGAACATACGGCCCAGATAGAGGCAGACAGATAGATAGATAGATAGAGAGATAGATAGATAGATAGATAGAGAGATCGATACTGACTGATAGAGGCAGACAGACAGACATACAGAAACAGACAGACAGATACTGACAGATAGATAGATAGATAGATAGATAGATAGATAGATAGATAGATAGATAGGTAGATATGGACAGATAGATACTGACTGATAGATAGAGGCAGGCAGACTGACAGACAGACAGATAGATAGACTACACAGTCTACAGATGGATGATTGTAAAGATTACAACTGCAACCAAGGCACTGGAAATCTTGCTACCACTCTAGACATTAAATGTAAAGTTTTACTTAAATCAATATAAATTTGGGGTATTTTGCTTGCCCCCTGTGGTGCAGCTGTCTTGCCTCATAATTACTCTTCTTTTCTTTTCAACATAGGGCACTAAGAGTGTATATATAATAGTTGGACGCTATGATACATTTGCAACCCATGGCCAACATTGTACTCTGAACTATGAAAATCCGTTATTTATGAGGTCATGTTTTCCACCATGTGGTTTTTCAAACAAATAAAGGAATATGCATGTGTTGGAGCTGTATTGTGTAAATGTCAGTGCTTGAAGCAGCTTTTTGAGGCTCTCGTGAATAGGACACAATGACACACTGTGCCGTCTGTGAGCAGTAACAATGAGCTGCAAAGAAAATACAGAGGTGCATGAAAAAGCAGGTATTTTTTCACTATATTTTCCAACAGCTGACTCTTAGAACTGCAAAATTATTTACTGTCAAAGAAGAAATACATTTGTGATGACCTGCACTTTGTGTTATAAACATGCTTAAAGGGATAGTAATACTTAAAATGTAAAAAAAAAATATGTTGTAGGGTTTATCACCCTGAGTAAAACAAGGGTACTCCCACTGCTGAAAGGTGTTTTATCCAAAAGTTATTACAGTTGAATTTTTTAGGTGCAATATCACAGTGGCCTGAAATTGTACAGTGGTGCTGTTGCTATACCATCCTATGGAGATTTATGGTCCCGGGGCCAGAGCTGTCCATAGGATCGTGTAGCAACAGCGCCACTGTACAATTTCAGGCCACTGTGATATTGCACCTAAAAAATTCTACTTTGAGCTGTAATAACTTTTGGATAAAACACCTTTCAGCAGTGCGAGTACCCTTGTTTTACTCAGGGGGATAAACCCTATAACATTTTTTTTTACATTTTAAGTATTACTATCCCTTTAAAGAAAATCTTCAAATTTGTTCACTGCTTACATCAGCGGTGAACAGGTGGCCCTGGGGCCTCGAACGGCCCTCAGGGAGTTTTCTTTCTGACCCTGTTATTTCTCTGATGCAGTACGAAGAGGTCATACATTCCCTCTACCACAGCGCACACGCACACACACCCTAGTTTACCCAAAAAGCACATCTCCTCTTTCTTTTGCTTCAGATCAAACCTACCTTTAGACTTATGCTGTTCTACCCTGGGCCTGATTAACAAGGGGGCTGATGGAGCTGCATCTCCAGGCACCAATTAAAACAAAAGGCACATTTGGTCATTAGTGATTGAGACTCTGGTCAGCAAATGGATCCGCAACTCACACATCAAGTAGCACGACAGTCCCACTTCTCTCTGAGGTCATCACGTACAGTCTTGTTACTTTCATGACTTCATTTCAAGCTGTAAGACTCTGGAAGGGAGTGCTCAACACAACAGATCCATCGAATCTCAGAAAAGTCAGTTGAGCCAAGTAATAAAAAAAAAAATCACAATTTTATTGAGATTATTAAAAATGCTCCATTTCATCATGGAGAGCACAGGAAAACACAATCAACCTTACGCGTTTCATGAATGAATCACTTAATCATAGTTGCCTATGATTAAGTAATCCATTCACGAAACGCGGAAGGTGGATTGTGTTTTTCTGTGCTCTCCATGTCCAAATGGAGCATTTTTAATAATCTCAATAAAACAGTGATTTTTATTACTTCTCTTGTCTGGCTTTTCCGAGACTCGGTGGATCTGTTGAGCACTCACTTTCAGTCTATAGAAACCTGTGGCCGAGGTTGTTGGGCATAGCCCTTGATCTGCCATTGCCATTTGGCTGGGTGAGTGTTATGACAATATGACTTTGTATATTCCAATGAGTAGCAACCCTTTATTCATGTATATACTGCTTAGTTTCAGACTGTACCTAAAGGTGCAGAAGCCCACATGGAATATGCCAGAATTGGCTGTCTGAATTGCACTACTAGTAATGGCTGTTTTGGAGCCTTCTCCAGTGTGATAAACTCTCCAAGTCCTATAATATTCTGTGGAGCCTATGCACTAAGATCTCTTAAGTTGAAGAAATCTTAGTGCGTAGGTTCTACGGAATAACGTAGGAGCTGGTGGGTTTATCCAACTGAAGAAGTCCTCTCCAAATTTTCACCTCTTTATCACACCTTAGTGCATCTCCCCCTAGGTCTGGAGCTGCTTATATTTTGCTTTCTGCATAAGGCGCATAGAGTGCCTCAAGGTTATATGATAAACCTTTTTTTAAAAATAATATACATTATAATTATTCTGCGTCGGAGTTTAACAAGGGTACTGTCACTGCACGGAGACTTTTTTCATTCAAAAGTTATTACAGTCAAAACTACAGTTTTCTATTGTGGCTGCCAGGTAGGACTGTTCCTGCCACTTACTATGGAGAACTATTGTCAATGACTAAGGCTTTGCCATAGAGTGCATTATAATAAATGACTTTCAGACACCAGTTTGGGCTGTTGCTTTAAAAAAATGATACATTTGGACTGTAGCAAAGGTTGAATTAAATCCTCCTGAGCAATGACAGTGTCCATGTTTTACTAAGCAGGACAAGCCCTTTAGCAGATACATCTTTCATGAAAAACGGTCTACTGCTTCTTTAAATAGGGACAATAAATAAATTAAAGGGGAAGTAAGACCTCCTAATAACAATACCTCACACTACCTTACTATGAACAAAAAACCTAATGGCCCCTGTGAATGTTGTGCTTGTGCCTTTGTTTAAGAGAGACTATAATTCTCAATTAGCGTTGTATGTTATGTCCATGGAGGCGGGCATGACAGTTGCTAGCAGTTATTCAAATGAAAACAGGCAGGGTGTGTGAGCCTACTTAACACTTTTTACTGACCAGAGGGGTGTGCAGTGCATTGTGAATGAATGTGTTGCGCACCCCTCTGGTCCTTAAATGGTTAACTTTTCTATGTGAAGTGGGTGCAAGGTGATGCATTGGACTATAGGTGGAAAAAAAAAACATGTGTCCGCATGAAGTTCCATCAAAAGGGGAGTGTATTGGAAGGGATGCTTTGTGATAACAGTCTGCAGAGTGGGCATTGTTAACAGCAGTAACTCTTAGGTATTTTGTCCTTCTAGACAATCCGTCCAGTCCTGGGACCAGATTCCAGGTCTGAGAGGTTGAGCGGTGATGTATGTAAAAGGGACAGGAAGAGGAAACTATACAAGACTATTTCTACATAACTATACAAGGTATGGCAGAGATATATGGATGGTTTGATGTATTTTTATTACACTAACAATATTATTTCAATTGAAAATGAAGTATTACTATCCCTTTAAGCAGTTATAAACACAGCACTGTATATCAATCAACTGCCTGTCAGGAGAGAAAGTAACCCTACCAATAAAGATTCAGTGTCTGCAGACTGTTTCCTATGCTGATAATTCAATTGGAAACACGGATGGTACAAATGGTCTACTTGGCCACATCTGTTTGTCCATCAAGCAGTCATCCCTGCACATCTGAACGTATTAATTTTCTTGCCCTCATCACACATATTTTAATCCCTTGGGTGCTAAAGATGTCCCCATTGCTAAAGAGCAGTAAAAGATGCTGAACTCCATGTGGAAATAGTCTCACTGCTGTTTGTACAGTTTAGTAAATCAGAAAGCATTCACCATTCATTGGCACGCTCAGCAATTTACATCTAGAGATGAGCAATCTTAGAGATGTCACTGACAATGGCTGTAATTAACCTGCTGTAGAAATAGCACCACCATGACTTTTCATGCCATGGAAGTGCTGCACTCAAAAATTGCAAATTTATGGTGAAATAACCATTGTAGACAGCATTTCTCAGTATCACTATGGGGAAGATGCACTAAGGCGTGATAAAGAAGTGATAAAGCGGAGATCACTTCTGCAATTCCTATGTTATTCTATGGAGCCTATGCACAAATATTTCTTCTACTTTGGAGATCTTAATGCATTGTCTCCATAGGATAACATAGGAATTGGAGAAGTGATATCACTGGAGAAGTCATCTCCATTTTATCACGTCTTCATCACGTCTTAGTGCATAAGCCCCTATATTTTTCCATATTAAGTGATACTACCCTTAAAAACTAAGCACTAAGGTGTGATAAAGAGGCGATAAAGTGTACATGACTTCTCCAGTTCCTATGTTATTCTATAGAGCCTATGCAGTAAGATTTCCAAAGTTGGAGAAATCTTAGTGTATTGACTCCATAGAATAACATAGGAATTAAAGAACTGATATCACTTGAGAAGTTATCTCCTCTTTATCACATCTTATCACACTTTAGTGACTCTCCCCCCCAGATCCCAGTACTCCTAAACTGTCACATTTATTGTCCAGAAATAAAGGTTATTCAGATATTATGACTCGACTTTATTTAAATGTTAATATCTTTTTTTTTTTTTTAAATGCATTGCATACCACTCTGGTCTTTAAAGAGTTAAGATTGCCATGCAAAGTGGGTGGAGTT
Organism: Rhinophrynus dorsalis; assembly: GCA_037306005.1. NCBI lineage: Eukaryota > Metazoa > Chordata > Amphibia > Anura > Rhinophrynidae > Rhinophrynus > Rhinophrynus dorsalis. Next base: position 41,964,106 of record CM074725.1, read on the forward strand.
TGTGTCTTGTGGTCCTGCTAGCAACTGTCATGTCCACCTCCACAGGTATGACATGTTAGATCTCGAATCAAAGAGCGTGGAAAAATAATAGGGGCCATTAGAATTTAGCCATAATAAGGTAAGTAGCGGGCTATTATTAGGCGGTATAACTCCCCTTGAAATTGCACATCTTTCATGTACATGCTAAATGTAAGGTGGTTGGTATTTGCTCACAGTGAAGCATACCTCCCATGTGTCCCTCTTTAGGAGGGACAGCCCCTCTTTTATACCCAAATCCCTCTGTCCCTCTTTCCCACTCTGATGTCCCTCTTTTTAGGAGATCAGACTGAGTGGTGTGTAGATAAGTGTATCATATTGTTCTATAGCAATATAACTTGCATTATTGTTTGTATAAATGTCAGTATATGTGTTTATAAATTAGTCTGTTTAAATAAAATACTTTGGTCTTGTTATAAGTCATTTATTAGGTTACACAAAGAGGTATGAATAGGACATGAAATAGCCTAAAAATCCCCCGGTAATGCTCCACCCACCAGCCACGCCCCCAGCAACACCCCCTAAAACATAAGTGTCCCTCTTTGGCAATTTGAAATGTTAGGAGGTATGGTGAAGTCTTAACCCTTTCAGTACCAGAAGGGTGCACAATGCACAGGATCAGATTTACATCCCAGGCTCCCCTAGGCAAGGCACTCTAGGCACCCTTAGCTCTGACCATGGCCACACCCACACTTCTCACATGACCCCACCCCCGTCTTCTGTTTCCTGGCACAGAAAATACCCTTGGCCTATGACAAGCAAGAATCAAAAAAAGGCTTTAACCTCATAATTACTAGAGAGATAGCAGAGCAATGTGTTGGAGATCTCTCTAGCACCCAAGAGGGTTAAATAATAGTCTGTAATGGGGTATAAAACTGGTGCAGGGACACAGAAATTGCTCTGGCCACACCCACAACAGAAAATATGGGTGTGACCAGCATAGCTGAAGCACCCCTCAAAATTTGGAGCTCTAGGCCGTTGCCTACTCTGCTTATTGGGAAATTCGTCCCTGTCAAGTCATTGCACACTCCAGATGGCAGAGTGTGTGCGCCTGTATTCCAACAAACTAGCAGCCAAATAAAAGTTACCCCCAAATAATTATGCACATAACGATAAACATATCCATACTAGTATAATCTGCAATAAGTCCATATTTATAGAGAAATTAAATACTTGCTGAGACTTTCAGGCAAGCAGCTTGCTGTAAAGGTATCTGCGTGCCTCCGCAACACCTCCTAGAGGAGACCGGGACAGACAGCACAGGCGCACAGATGTCTCTTTGGCAAAATGTCTGTGCTGATGCCTGCCTGACTACCTCAGAATGCGTTGGATTTGTCAGTAACGATGGAATTATTTCGGATAATACTTGTATGGATATGCATATAATTATGTGCATAATTTTTTGAGGGTACCTTTAATTTGGGAGATAGTTCCATTTTCACTAAAGTTTCCAAAACTCTAAATTATTCCCGGAAGTGCAGGCCCATGATTACTACACCTACATCCAAGCACAGAAAATGAATTGCATCGTACATTCGCCCTAGTATCTAATTGCATCCTCAAAAAGGTTCAGGACAGTTTATCAGCGTGTGTTCTGTGATAGTATAATCTTGGTCATTACATTTCAGTCTAATCATACACAAGGAATAGGTTAAAAGGAGGTAAATTGTGTTCTAACCATTATTATTCAAAAATGGCCACAGCAGGGATTTGGAAATGGAATGGGCAGGACCTATATGAAATTGCATTACAGAGCCGAACAGTACACTAACATAGTTTTACAATCAATAAACTTTTGAGAAGAACAAAAATGATTTGGGGCTGAAAGAACAAAGTAGTAGAGAGCACACCAGCTGTATCATAGGACAGAACTACACATTTTCCATATTTTCTTTCATTTAAACTGGGATAGTTAACCTAAAATGCTATTGAAGAGGCATTGGATACCTCTTGGGCACTCAATAATTAAAGGAACAGTACAACTTTCAGAGCTAGATTTACATTTCAGGCGCCCCTAGGCAAGGCACTTAAGGAACCCTTAGCTCCACCCATGGCCACACCCTCACTCCTCACATGACCCCACCTACATCCCATCAGTATCCTTTTAAAACGTTGCACTTAAAACATTGCCTGCATACCTAAGGAACGACAAGCAACACTGGACGTTACAACTGTATCATGGTTAACCGTTTCAGTGCCACAGAAGTCCCCAATGATTTCAGTCCTTTGTTCGCTATGTAGCTTAACCCTTTGAGTGCCAGAAAGGTTCCCAATCATTGGGGACCTCTCTGGCACTGACAGGGTCCATGCTTCAATTGTAACTTCCAATGTTGCTTGTCGTTCCTTAGGTATGTGGGCAATGCTGTGGGTTGAGTTCAAGCGCTGTTAAAGGACACAACATGAGAATCTTGAGCTTTTATGCAGGGCGGGATTCTCATGTCTCGCTTTTCATCGCTGTGACATGCTTAATGTGACGTGTAGCCACACAATGTTTTAAATGCGACGTTTTAAAACTGAACCCATCCCATCCACAGTTTCCTGGTACAGAAAACACCCTTGGCCTGTAAAAAGCATTGCAATGTGTTGGATACCCCTCTGGCATTGAAAGGGTTGAAAGGGTTAACCCATTGGTTGCTAGAGAGAGATCTCCAACACATTGCTCAGCAACGTGTCAGAGATCTCTCTAGTATCCAAGGGGTTAAATAACAGCCTGTCAAGGAGTACAGAACTGGTAGAGGTATACTGAGAATTCTCAGGCCACACCCAATTCACAAGGTAGGTGTGGTCAACTCAGGCATCCCTCAAAATGTGGAGCTCTAGGAAGTTACCTACTCTGCCTATTGGGAAATCCTGCCCTGAAAGCTTTATAATTAAAACATAATGAATTGTATGGTTTTCCTTCTAATACTCTCACTGCTTGCAGTTGACTTATAAAAAAGTTATAACAGTTCAAACTGGAATGAAGCAATTCTATGAAGAACTTAGTCAGTGACTCCCCTCCTCCTCTGTTGCATGCTATGGGAGAGAGGAGTCACTTAGTCAGTGACTCCTCTCCATAGCTGGGAATTTGCTGGGTTTCACCTGGAGACTCCATATTTAGGGCACTGTCTCCGGGTCTCCAGATGAAACATCAAGTTCTCCGGTTAGCAAGCTGCCTCAAAGTATACAGGGTGAAAAAAAAAACAAACAAACAAAAAAAAAACAGAACGGCTCCTGTACTGCCATGAGACTGAGGCGCTGCATCCCGGGCAAGTGACCTCAGCCAGCCAATGACTGGATAGATAGGGGCAGATGTCAGGAGGAGTGGTTTTAAGTTGCCTGCCCATGTCGCATGCGATGGAGTGGAGCAGAGAACCTGCACCCCAACCAGTGTTGGCTGGTAAGTGTATTGTTTTTCATTGAACCCTTTGAGTACTAGAGAGGGTATGCATTGCATTGTGTTGCGGTTGCATACTCTTCTGGCACTCAAAGGGTTAATGCAATATACTTTTTTTTTTTTTTTTTTGCCCCTGGGCTTCCGCTCTCCGGGTTATTATATTTTATGTATGAACACCAGATTTCACTATTTATGTAAAAAAAATCAGCATGTATTCTTTTATTAAAAAAAGTGTATTTGCCCATTAAATCAAGGGAGATTTTTGTAATCTTAGCACGTCAACTTCTGTGTGTCTACAAGTAAATGAATTATTAATCCACCAGTACAGATGCACTGGCATTAGCCTCTAACACCAGTGGCTATGCTTCAGGGTTTATACTAGAGGGTATGAGCACTTTAATGAATACCAGAGGACAGTCTCCTCCAGAGTTAGGACTTAGTCATCAGCAAGTCTTATACAATCCGCAACATGGATATACTAGAACTAGAGAGGGTACAGCGAACAGCAACAAAATTAATTAAGGGAATGGAGGACTTGACATATGAGGAATGACTAGACAAACTTGGTTTATTTACTCTAGAGAAAAGACGACTAATAGGAGACCTTATCACATTGTACAAATATATGAGAGGTCAATACAAGGATCTCTGCGGTGAGCTATTTATTCCAAGGCCTGATCAGGTGACCAGGGGACACCCCTTGAGATTAGAGGAAAGGAGGTTTAGACTTCAGCAGAGGAAGGGTCTTTTTTACAGTAAGGTCTGGTTAATTGTGGAATTCTTTGCCCAAGGACGTGGTTACGGCAGATACAATGGATACATTCAAGAGAAGATTAGATACATTTCTTTCCAAAGGGAACATACAGAGTTATACTGTTTATTAGTAGGCAGATGAGGAAGGTCTGATAAAGACTAACTTATTTGGTAGCAGGAAAGCTATAAAATTACTGGGGTATGAGGAGAAGGTTGAACTTAATGGACTTGTGTCTTTATTCAACCTAATTTACTATGTTACTATGTGTCAGGAAATAGAGTAAAATCACACTACGTCATTTATGTCTTGTTTAACCCTTTCACCTGCCAGAGGAGTGTCCTCTGGCACTCAGAGCGTTAATACATAGACAAAATGTAGACGACAGGAACACCCTGAAATGCACGTAGACTGACTTGCCCCTCTCCCCTGGTGTAAATGGTGTTAGGGGGAGGATTTGGGCAAATGTAGTTTAGTTCATTGACATTAAACATGTGTAGTGCCAGAAAAATAATGCCAGCTCATTATTTAGCAAGGAATCATTTTGATGTTCTGGGAACTTGAGCAATTTGGGCTCACACCAACTGCACCAGAGAGGACAACAAATTCAGTTAATTTAAACAGGGCTTGAATGATGGAGACATTTCCAGTGCATTGCATAGTACTACGTCAGAGACCTCTGGAGTTTCAATGAGTTAAAAGCCTAATTTAAACCTTGAAAAACAGAAGAAGGGAAGGTAGAAAAAACAGGGGCGCCCCGTGTATATCAAAAAGGAATGTCCACCACCAAGCACTCTATAGGTGTGCACTCACAATTGAACAATGTTGGAGGTGGCTTATACCAAACTCCAACGTGCAGAGCTACTGGAGTGGATCTTTCAATCGGGTCTCTAAGAAGGCAGCTCTCTCTATAATGGTCACGTTCTCCATTAGCGGCAAGGAATCTTATACTCAAAACACAAACAAAGAAAAGAAAAAAGGATAAAGTGCCTGATAGTGTAGTATATAAAAACCACAGTGGAGAATAATGTAAAAAAATTATATATACACTCACATTATATCAAGGTCAGAGATTTAATATTAAAATCTACTGACAGTATTGCACACGGAGAGACTAGAAGGTTCTTTGTACTCTTTGTGTTTTGATACGTGGTTGTTAGTTTTGATAAAGCAGCGCTTTAGCAGCGAAACGCGTAACATTACAACCTTTTATATATTTTTAAATAAACGAGTTTACATGTGAAGCCTTCGCCTTGCCTTTCTTCATTCAATGATTCATCACATTGCCGCATCTGTGAGTTTGACCCTGACCTGAGACGGGGCTAGTCTCTCCGCATGCATTACTGTCAGTAGATTTTAATATTAAATCTCTGACCTTGATATAATGTGAGTGTATATATAATTTTTTTACATTATTCTCCACTGTGGTTTCTATATACTACACTATCAGGCGCTTTCTCCTTTTTTCTTTTCTTTTTTTCATGTTTTGAGTAAAAGATAATTTAAACCTTGAACCTTTCTTCTTTGGAGCCCCCAGAGAGGGCTCATGTGTAAATGATACAAATTGAGCAACAAAAGTTGGCGGGGCTTAACTAGGGTGACCACATTTCCATTCTGCCATTCCGGGACATGTGGTCACCCTAGTCCCGTGGCTGAGGTTCCCGCCGGCGCTGACCATTTTTCTGAGGCTGACAATTAAAGGGATACTAATGTTTCATAATAAAAGCAGCTCTAATTAATCATCATAGTATTTGAACTTTGCAGAGTGTTATTTCAATTCTGTCAGAGTTGTAGTTCAAGAGTAATTCAATGACAAAGTGTCCCCCTCCCGCCCCTTTTACTGATGTAACACTGCTCAGTCAAAGCAGAAGGGAGGTCCCCAGGTAGACTGCAGAGAGGGACAATCTTCAATTAAGATAAGGGAAAAACCTGAGAAGCTTGTCAAGGGGGGCAGGGATTTCATTGTTTTCATAGGAATAAGACTGTCCCCTTCTGTTATCTGTCTGTTCTATGGACTGCATTCCACATCTGAGAAGAGATGGCTTTCACTAGGTTAAAGGGGTGGGGAGGGGAAACTTTGCTTGTGAATATCTCTTAAACCATAAAGGTTTGAGAGATAAGACTTATATCATTCTTTATGTTTTTTTAATGCCTACAAAATAAAATAAAGTTAAAATGAAGTATTACTATCCCTTTAAGAGTTCCCCGTGGGAACTCTTACTCAGTGTCAGCCTCAGAATGATGGTCAGTGTTGGCGGGAGCCTCAGCCGTGGGTCTCACTTGCAGCACCAGCATACCTGGTCCATCCCAGCTGTCTCGTGTACACCAATCCAGCCAGCCAATGAAATGTATTTGCTATATGGTCTTCATTGGCTGGCTCAGCCAGCCAATGAGGACCATATAGCAAATACATTTCATTGTCTGGCTGGACTAGTGCATGTTGCTCCATTCCGGGACTCTGTTGTCCCAGTGGAGGGGGACCCGGGATGCGGGGCACAGACTCCCAATAAGGGACAGTCCCGGGCATTCTGGGATGTGTGGTCACCCTAGGCTTAACCAGGATTGGGCAGGGAAGACCTGATACAATATCAGAGTGTTAACACAATCGGTGCTGTGTAGAAAAAAAAATATAGTAATTGATTCGCTCAATTACTTTCACTCTCTTTTAGTTCACACATTCAGTCTCACTACTTAGTACATACTCCTCTTAGTCACTTATATAATCATCATACACTTTACACACAATGTTTTCTTCAACATCCATACCAGCACATAGTACACTGTTATTTTCCGTTATTTTCCTTTTTCACCATTTTCACCTTTTCCAAGTATTAATTTGTTTGGATCAATATAATTTATAATTTATATAATTTCTCACAAGTAGTAATCCCATCCCACATTTTCCATGGTTCCCACATGTATAATTTTATACAAATAATTTTTTTAATTAACTTTTATAGTATAGGTACTAAAAGATGAATAAATACTCTTTAAAACACTCATTTATTTATGTTTTTAATATGTATGTTTAATGTCCTTTTCATTTATACAAATATCATTATAAAGGTTGTTAATAAATTGTGCAATAACATTATTAGGATGCATCAAATAAGATTAAGGACGGTTACAGCATCTATAAATAGTCCTTAGAGAACATGTTTAATCTTTTTTCCCCGGAGGAAGTGGATCTGCAAATCCACGATACGCGTTGGGTTATCGAGTTCTCTCCCACCTCCATATCTCACAGACTTTTCAAGCTGGGTCCCTCCCCGCCCCCTGTGAGAAACCTCCTCCCCGGTTGAGTGGTACCGATTGCTTTCTGGAAGCGAGACTGTAGTGTTTTCCGCTCCACGTGTCTCCTCTTTCCGAGCCCCATATAGACAACAAGATCAGACCTTTCATTTGTGGCTTAAGAACAGGGGAGGGCTGGCCTGGGGGGCAGGGGGGTAATTTCCCCCTGGGCCAGTCATATGTCTGGGCCAGTGGGCCACTGGCCCACTCAATCTCATGCTTGCTGCTTTTAATGGAGCTACAGTAATGATACTACAGAGCTTACAAATGAAATGTATCTACACAAATGATACCACAGAGATACAATCCAAATGGAGCTACACTAGCAGCATAACCCATTTTCCTTGTAAGCTCTATGGTATCTGTAGTGTAGCTTTACTTAAATTGTAAGCTCTGTAGGATCACTAGTGTAGCTCCATTTCAACTGTAAGCTCTGTGTTATCACTTGTGTTGCTCCATTTTAATTGTAAGATCTGTGGTATTGCTTGCCTTACTTCACAATATTAATGCCAATTTTAATATTAACAAAAGGGGGCGGGCTGGAACAGTAGTACAAATGGGCCACTTGATTGTATTTGCCCCCTAGGCTACGAGTTGCCAGTCCTCCCCTGCTTAAGAACATCAGCCAACATAAGAGCTAGTCACTCTGGATTTTATAGGAACGATCAGAACTTCAAGCATCAGCTATTATTATTACTACATTATCAGGACGACAGAGCACAGTATCGAGGTAACTAAGGGGTTGGGACACCTGAGACGCTTTAAAGGGATAGTAATGTTTCATAATAAAAGCAGCTCTAATTAATCATCATAGTATTTGGACTTTGGAGAGTGTTATTTCAGTTCTGTCAGAGTTGTAGAATAAAACAAGACAGATATATATCAGTCTTATTAGAGAACCCTAAATTGGATTTTTCACACACACACTTTCTTTCCTTGGTTGTTGGATACACCCTCCACACAAAAACGTAGAGATGCAAGAACATACAAAGGAAAAAAGGAAGGGAACAGCGCAAAGATATTCCTCTAAGGGCAGTCTAGATTAATACAGATAAAACCAAAGTAATCCCCTGGAACAGGGGGGATTACTTTGGTTTTATCTGTATTAATCTGGAATGCACTTAGAGGAGTATCTTTGCCCTGTTCGCTTCATTTTTTCCAGAGTATCATAAGGAAGGAGACACATGCACCATACAGGGACTTTCACCCTTTAAAGGGATAGTAATGTTTCATAATAAAAGCTGCTCTAATTAATCATCATAGTATTTGGACTTTGGTGAGTGTTATATCAATTCTGTCAGAGTTGTAGTTCAAGAGTAATTCAATGACAAAGTATCCCCCTCCTGCCCCTTTTACTGATGTAATAATGCTCAGCCAGATCAGAAGGGAGGTGCTCAGGTAGACTGCAGAGACGGACAATCTTCAATTAAGATAAGGGAAAAACCTGAAAAACTTATCAGTGTTCTCATAGGAAGAAGATTGTCCCCTGCTGTTATCTGTCTGGTCTATGGACTGCATTCCACATCTGAGAAGAGATGGCTTACACTAGGTAAAAGGGGCGGGAGGGGAAACTTTATCCTTCAATTACTCTTGAACTACAACAGTATTGATATAACACTCTCCATGGCCCAAATACTATGAAGATTAATTGGAGTTGCTGTTTTTGTGAAACATTACTATCCCTTAAAGAAATCCTACTTCATCTGAGATGAACAGGCAGGCATCAGCTCAGACATCTTGTTTTAGAGACATCTGCGTGCCTGCGATATCCATCCCAGTCTCCTTTAGGAGGCGTTGCATTGTACTTGAGGGTAACAGGAAGCAAGTGACGGCGCAGATTCCTTTAAAACAAGAAGCCTGCCTGTCAGTCTAAGATGAAGTAGGATTTCTTAATAACGCGGTACTTATGCTGGATAATACTACTATTTCTATGCTTATCACTATATGAATAATTATTTAAGGGGGGCGGGGACTTATTTGGGGTGATAGTTCTGCTTTAATCTTCGAGAATCAGAGAGGAGTGCAGTGTGCAATGCGTTGCCCACCCTTCTTTTCCTTAAAGGGATAGTAATGTTTCATAATAAAAGCAGCTCTAATTAATCATCATAGTATTTGGACTTTGGAGAGTGTTATTTCAATTCTGTCAGAGTTGTAGTTCAAGAGTAATTCAATGACAAAGTATCCCCCTCCCTCCCCTTTTACTGATGTAATACTGCTCAGCCAGATCAGAAGGGAGGTGCCCAGGTAGATTGCAGAGAGGGACAATCTTCACTTAAGATAAGGGAAAAACCTGAAAAATTTGTCAAGGGGGCAGGGTTTTCATTATTCTCATAGGAAGAAGATTGCCCCCTGCTGTTATCTGTCTGGTCTTACAACCAAGGTGAAAACAAAAATTCATAAGGGCCATTAGAATTTTCTGGCCATAATAAGATGCATGCTGTGGTTATTATTAGGAGTTTTATGGTTTATCCCCCTGAGTAAAACAAGGGCACTCCCACTACTGAAAGGTGTATTATTCAAAAGTTATTACATTTCAAACTCAAATTTTTCTAGGTGCAGTATCACAGTAACCTGACATTGTACAGTGGCGCTGTTGCTACGCCATCCTATGGAGGTTTATGGTCAACTGACAAGTGCTGTCCATAGGATGGTGTAGGAACAGCACCACTGTACAATTTCAGGTTACTGTGATACTGCACCTAGCAAATTTCAAGTTTGAGATGTAATAATTTTTGAATAAAACACCTTTCAGCAGTGGGAGTGCTCTTTTTCAATTTGGGGGAATAAACACTACAATACATATTTTTTACATGTTAAGTATTACTATCCCATCAACAAACAGTTCAGCTATGATAGAAAACAACCCAGACGCTGCATTTTATGCTTCTGTCTTTTTTTAGTAGAATCATATTATTTAATGACTCTTTCATATAAATATTGCTTCTATCTTATTGATTTCCTTGCTTCTTGTGACACAATATTTAATTCTGGCGTATTTAGCTACTAATCCCATTTTTATTATTTCCAAGCTTTCTATTGTTAGTCTATCTTCCTGACATATGAATTATGGGCTAATACAGGACACAGTGTTTTTCAGTGTTGGAACTCAAAGTGCTCTTTGTAGGAATACAATATTTTTATCCCTCATACTTTTCCTGTCCATCAGTCGAGAAAGAGTTTTGTGAATTCAGACAATAGCAAAGTAACAGTGCTCCTTGCTGTGAGAATGTATTACATTAGAGTGCACACTACCTAACAGAACAAAATTACATATTGGTCCTGCAATGCAGTGAGAGGATGGAGGTAATTACCAGTGCTCTTTCATACATATTAGTGTCTGTCACATACCAGTGAACACTCACATTCAGTTGACCCTTGCTATGTCTGATCCTGATTCTACCTTTTCCAGTTCTTGTTCATTTACTTCAGCGGCCTCAAACTCTGTCTATATTAAAAACTGTATTTAGTAAGGCAGTATTTACATCAGAATGAATTAAAAAGAGCAGTAAAGATATTTTATTTAAAGGGATAGTAGGACTTAAAATATGAAGTCCTTTGCTACTAACCAGACCTGAAAAGATACTTTCCACTGCAAGCCATAACATACCCACCAGGGCTGAATTTCTACTCGCCAGGGCTGAATTTTCACTCGCCATTGGCTAGTGGTGAGTGGAAATTTTGAGCCCTGGGGATAGTAATGTTTCATAAAACAGCAGCAGCAGTAAGGTTTCATAAAACAGCAGCTCCAATTAATCTTCATAGTATTTGGGCCATGGAGAGAGTTATTTCAATACTGTCAGAGTTGTAGTTCAAGAGTAATTAAATGATAAAGTATCTCCCTCCCGCTCCTTTTACCTAGTGTAAGTCGCCTCCCCTCAGATGTGGAATCTGGTCCCTTAACCAGACAGGTCGCAGCAAGGGACAATCTTCTTACTGGGAGCATAAGGAAAACCTTAACCCACTTGACAGGTTTTTCAGGTTTTCCCTTATGATCACTGAAGATTGTCCCTCTCTGCGATCCATCCGGACAGTCTTACTGCTCTGAGGTGAGCAGTGTTACATCAGTAAAAGGGGTGGGAGGGGGATACTTTATCATTCAATTACTCTTGAACTACAACTTTGACAGTATTGAAATACACTCTCCATGGCCCAAATACGGTACTATGAAGATTAATTGGTGCAGCTGTTTTTATGAAACATTACTATCCCTTTAATATGAAGAAGGACATTATGGAACTAGAGAGAGTGCAGAGGAGGGCTACAAAACTAGTAAGGGGAATGGAAAGTTTTAGCTATGAAGAGAGACTAGAAAAGTTAAACTTGTACACACTAGAGAAACGGCGTCTTAGAGGGGATATGATAACACTATATAAATATGTTCAAGGCCCATATAAAGGGCTTTCAAAAGACCTGTTCATTAACAGAACAGTACACAGGACAAGGGGCCACCCGCTTAGACTTGAGGAAAGGAGATTTAATCTACAACAGCGGAAGGGTTTCTTTACAGTAAGGACAATAAAGGTATGGAATGCACTTCCAGAGGAGGTGGTGCTATCAAATACATTAGATGCCTTTAAAAGGGGCCTGGATACTTATTTAAAAGAGCATAATATAGAGGGCTATGCACGTTAGTATTGGGATTAATATTTAGTTAGGGCTTGTTGATCCAGGGAGAAATCTGATTGCCATTTGGAGTCAGATGCCTTCTTTTGGGTCAGCGATGGTAAACAGGAATAGGAAAAGGGTTGAACTGGATGGATGCAAGTCTTTTTTCAACCTAAATTACTATGTAACTATGTAACTATGTAATATATATGTTACAGGGCTATTACTGTTGAGTAAAATAATATACTTCACGTTTTTTTTAATCAACATTACCAACTATTGTAAAAAAAAGCAATTATTTTTTGTAACGCACTACACGGGTGAGCTTGAATCACTTACTACAACTCCTTGTTTATGTGATAGGAAATAGGAATAACACCACCTGGTGACCAGACAATAGCAGGTCATTAAAAATATGAATAATACAAAATAATATTACTAATAATATTTTATACATTTTATATTTGAATTATCTGCCAGTAGTACCCTTGTGTTATTCAGCAAGAAAAAAAGGGTTACTGCTTATTTAAAGGGTAATTGTCATGTTTTATTACAGCAGGATAAAAATTAATCCTGGAGCCCCTCTGTGTAGTCCACGACTCTTTCCAGCTGCCTGAGGGGTGGGGGGTGGAGGGGGTTAGAAAACTGATCCTCCTGGCTAGCAATGGACTGGAATTCAACATGGATGGATGTGAATCTCAGCCACGTCGTCTGTGGGTTGTATGTGCTGCCTTCACTTATCCACTGTGTTTGGCTTTCCAACCCATTTTGCAATGCGGTATGTACCCCTCTGGCATTCAAAAGGTTAAAGTGTTAGTAGTGTCCACAAAAAAGTTTTTTGCATTTAGAAGAGCTTAAAAAGCTGAGCTAAATGCAAAAAAAAATGTATGGTTTAAGAGATACGGGCGTTTAAAGTTTGATCTCTCTTACTGACCGTTGTAAACTTGTCAGCAGGAGATATGTTTCGGCCGACACGGAGGCGCTTGAGAAGTGCCGCAATCTCGTTATTTACCACAAATTCCTTCATTGGAATGGTCTAAAATGAGTTCTTGAAAACCAGGCACACGTTTTAGACCATTCCAATGAAGGGATTCCGTGTAAGTAACGAGATCTCGGCACTTCTCAAGCGCCTCCGTGTAGGCCGACACAGATCTCCTGCTGACAGCTTTACAGCTGTCAGTAGGAGAGATCAAACTTTAAACACCTGTATCTCTTAAACCATAGCGGTTTGAGAGATACGTTTTTTTGCATTTAGCTCAGCTTTTTAAGCTCTTCTAAATGCAAAAAGCTTTTTTGTGGACACTACTAACACTTTAAGCAAAATCGTAATGCATTGGCTTCATATAATATCATAGAACTTGAAGAGTTTATCACACTGGAGTAGTTATCTCCACTTTGTCAGCTCTTTATCATACCTTAGTGCACCCCCCCTCCCCAATTCTGGAGAAATCGTCTGCATCATAGTGGACAAATCAAACTGTCCATTGACTTAAAGGGACAGTAATTTCCCTTACAAAATGCTTAGAGTTTTGTAGAGGTTAAAAAATAAACAATATGACACAAATCCTATCTCTCAAACCACTATGGTTTGAGAGATACCCTCTGTTAAAATTCCCCTCTCCCTTCTCTTCTCCTGACATCACCTGTAAGCTGACAGCAGGAGTTCCTGGTCTGGGGACCAACAAGTGGCTCTTCAGCAAAGCCAAAATACAGAAGTTTAAAAAAAAAATACTTCTTTGGAATGGTCTACTTTTTAGACCGTTCCAAAGAAGTATTTTTTTTTAATCTCGTTATTGCGGCTCTGCTGAAGAGCCTACTCCTGTCGGCCGACACGGATCTCCTTCTGTCAGCTTTATAGCTGACATCATAAGAAGAGGAACTTTAGCGGAGGATATCTCTCAAACCATAACGGTTTGAGAGATAGGGTTTGTGGCATATCGTTAATTTTTTTAATCTCTGCAAAACTCTAAGCATATTTTATGGTATATTACTGTGCCTTTAACTGGAGCTTTTAAAGTGGAACTTTCATCAACATTATACTTAGCCTCAAATCCTTAATAGGGTAGCGATATACATAGAAATAATTTCCATTTGCAGTATAAGTGCGGCATAAGTAGGAGAGAGAACGTTTTTGTCAGGCAGCAATGGGGAACAGAGCAGACATCTGCGCTGTCCATCCCCTTCAGTTCCATGATTGGTGAGCCTAATGCCACTGTGCTGAAAGGCGCCTGAAGGGACTGACAGCGAAGATGCAGAGAGCTCTCCTGCATGATCCCAGCCGGTGCCTGCCTGCTGAAAACGTTCTTTCTCTTACTTATGCCTCACTTATACTGCAAATGGAAAGTATTTCGATGTATATCGTTACCCTATTAAGGATTTGGGGCTACGTATAATGTTGATGAAAGCTCCGCTTTAACCCTTTGAGGACTAGAGAGGTTACGGATGTAGCGCTCCAGAAGAACGGTATATGCAAAAGAAAAGGTGAGCCATTCTAGAGTGCCCCAAGTGCACCATAGAGAGGTTACGGATGTAGCGCTCCAGAAGAACGGTATATGCAAATGAAAAGGTGAGCCATTCTAGATCGCCCCAAGTGCACCATAGGAGAGATTTCTAGAGTGATCGCCAATGCATTGTGAAGAGATTTCTCTAGCATTCAAGGGGTTAAAATCCCCATTTTAGTCAATGATAAATTCGGATACCTCTCAAAGGGTTAAGAGGTTAACCCTTTCTGCGCCAGAGGGCTACGGAACGCATTACAAAGCTAGTGACGTAACAATGGGGGTTGCAGGGGTCGTACCTGCGACCACGCCCATCACTCCAGGGGCCCGGCCGCCCCCTGCGACCCCCCTCCTAACGCAACTAGGTAGCAGCTGACCGGCTTCATCCAAACTGTAGTAATGCAGAGCGCTGGGAGATAACATCATCTCACAGCGCTCTGCATTACTGAAGAGACAACCGTGTGGGAGCTCAAGCAGTAGAGAGGTCTGCGCCAAAGGAGGCACAGGCCTCTCCTGCCACAACGCTGGTCCACCAGGGAGGTAGGAGCTTGGAGGCAATGTGGGAAGCAATATGGAGATTGGGGGCAATGGGAGGAGTAATGTGGAGATTGGGGGCAATGGGCAGTCATGTGGAGATTGGGGGTAATGTGTCCGGGGGGGGCCCATGGCAATTTCTGCACCAGGGCCTGGTAGCTTCTAGTTACGCCTCTGTGCAGTGGCGTAACAATAGGGGTCGCACCTGCAACTGGGCCTCTCACTCCAAGGGGCCCGGCCGCCCCCTGCGAACCCATCGCCACTCGCCCACAGCCCTGCCTGCAGCAGCTCAGCTAATCATAATTACATCATCTCCCAGCGCTCTGCATAACTGAGAACCGCGCGAGAGATGGAGGTAAGAGATGTGAATGGGGCAACGTGAAGATTGGGGGGGGGGCCCGGGCCCGGCGGCAATTTCTGCACCAGGGCCCGGTGGCTTCTAGTTACGCCACTGCCTATGTGCAAAGCAATGAGTTGCATACCCCTCTGGCACTGTAAGTGTTAAAAGCCTCATTTACATCAATGGAGATTTTGAGCCATTTTACGCCTGTGGTGCATCGGACGTGCCCCAGAATTGCTCCTGCATCTGTCGCAGCATCTCAACCGAGAACGCCTGGAATATTAAAAATAAATTATTACTTTACATTATCAAAAATGGGAAGCGTGACTAGACCGAAATGAAGATATAAACTGAAAATATGACATTATACCTTCATAAGATCCCTTAACTGGAGCCTTGGAAACGGTCCAACAAATACGTTCATTCAGTTGATATAGGGCTTGAGTTCATCTATTTAATTCAAACTGTGAGATATAATATCTTTCATTTGGACTTATTATCCACAGAGTAGTTATTCAGCTTGAAGCATTCCTAGGGCAGGGCATTTTGTCATTAGTTTAAATTTTCTCTCTCTGCCAAGACTGAAGGCCTATAAAAATCTAGAGCCATTGAAAGGATACACCAACAGAGAATAGGCTATATAAAGTATTAAGGAATGAAAATGGATTCATTCTTTCCTCTGTTGAATAAGCAGCTATACTTTGGCCCTTGTGATCCATGAAATAAGCTGTCAGGGAAATAGAAAACGTGTCACCTTTGCAAGCTTCTATTTAATTCCCGTCTTCTTGAAGCAGAATCCAAACATGCAGTGAAAGAGATTAAGATAGTTTTATTATTTAGCTGCATTCATTTATTATTCTGTTTCCTAATGAAACAAGGACGCTTATGTACTAAAAAGAACCTTCATCTGTATGACGCTGCATGGAATTCTGGGAATTCATAGAAACACTGACCTGAATTACATTGAAGTAGATACATGTTAACCCTGGTTTTAACTCCATACCTCCCAACATTTCAAACTGCCAAAGACGGACACTTGTGTTTTAGGGGGTGTGGCTAGGGGTGTGGTTGGTGGGCAGGGCATTAAAGAGAATTTGTAGGCTATTATAACAAGACCCAAGTATTATATTTACACAGTCTAATTTATAAACACAGATACTGATGTTTACACAAACAATAATGT
This sequence comes from Rhinophrynus dorsalis, assembly GCA_037306005.1. Lineage (NCBI taxonomy): Eukaryota > Metazoa > Chordata > Amphibia > Anura > Rhinophrynidae > Rhinophrynus > Rhinophrynus dorsalis. The sequence goes on from CM074725.1 coordinate 41,980,720, forward strand.
GAGTTTTATTGCTGTAGAATAGTATGATACACTTACATACACACCACACAATCTGATTTCCTAAAAAGAGGGACATCAGGGTGGGAAAGAGGGACAGAGGGATTTGGGTCTAAAAGATGGATTGTCCCTCCTAAAGAGGGACACTTGGGAGGTATGTAACTCATATATTCCTAATTGAGTCTTTTTGGAAATTTAAGGCTGATAACAGATGAGAGTTAGTTAGCAGTAGAAATACAGGAGGCAAATATAGTCTTTGATACATTAATTGGCTAACTAAGCAGATTTAGAATGCAAGCTTTCAAGACCTTAGGTCTCTTCCTCAGGCATGTTATACAGATAAATATGAAAACATCTCTCTTAAATACAAGTACACATTGCATTGTTTAGCATGGAAATCAGATAAGAGAACTCAATCCAGATCCAGATACTTTGATCAGTCAGTGGTAAATTGCACTCTTCCTCTGAGTGTCGGAATCAGAGGAAAGCCAGGCAAACAGGGAAAGAGTTGAAGGAACGCACAGCCAGAGCTGGGTTACAAACTGGTACCACGGGCCGTAGAGAGTGAGGCCTCTACTCCTGGTTGAACAGATAACAGGAAAATGTAGCAGGAACCGAGGAAGGTTGAACGGCTTTGACCTGACTGTAGCTCTCAGTCGTAGGATCTCTGGAACACAGGAAAGGAATGATGGAGTCCACGTCACCGCCTGACAGCATACGAAGTTGGGTCGCAGACAGGGCCGGCGTTACCATTCAGGCAGGACAGGCAGCTGCCTTAGGGCGCCGCAATGGAGGGGCGCCGAAAAGGGGGAAGCTGGTATTTTTTTTTTTAATATATATATCTGCCATGAGGGAGCGCTGATTTACACTACCAAGCGCTCCCTTGCGGCGTCTATTTGACACACCGGCCGTAGAGAGACCCAGGCTCATCTCCCAGCGCTCTGCATTACTGAGAGCAGCGTGCAGGAGCTTCAGCTCTGTGCCAAAGGAGGCACAGAGCTTTTCTGTGGCACGCCGCTAGACTACCAGGGACTCAAGGTAGGGGATTGTGGAGATGAAGGGGCATTGTGGAAGGGGCAATGTGGAGATGGCGATGAAGGGAGCATTGTGGAGATGAATGGAGCATTGTGGAAGGGGCAATGTGGAGATGGCGATGAAGCGAGCATTGTGGAGATGAAGGGAGCATTGTGGAAGGGGCATTGTGGAGATGAAGGGGGCATTGTGGAGATAAGGGGACATTGTGGAGATGAGGGGGCAATGTGGAGATGAGGGGGGGCAATGTGGAAGGGGCATTGTGGAGATGAAGGTCATTGTGGAGATGAGGGGGCATTGTGGAAGGAGCATTGTGGAGGTGAAGGGAGCATTGTGGAAGGGGCATTGTGGAGATGAAGGGAGCATTGTGGAAGGGGCAACGTGGAGGTGAAGGGAGCATTGTGGAAGGGGCAATGTGGAGGTGAAGGGAGCATTGTGGAAGGGGCAATGTGGAGGTGAAGGGAGCATTGTGGAAGGGGCAATGTGGAGGTGAAGGGAGCATTGTGGAGGTGAATATGTGGGCAGGGGCAGGAGATTGTGTCCGGGGGGGCATCAAAATGCACCTTCGCCTGTGTATACAAAAACCCTTGCACCGGCAGCTGGCAGCAGGCGGTCAACGATTCAGAATAAGACTGACTTTATTCAACCAAACCACACATATTTATACACAGAAACCACATTGCAACACATGAGCGGACAGGATGCAAACACAAAAGGGTTGCTGAGCTCAGACAATGGACACAAAGACTTGAGGGGCTTGAATGAATTAACACACGGCAGGGGGTCTCAGTACAGTTCACAATACACTGGCTTGAGTGGCTAGAATACACATTGGAAGTAACTTTGCCCAAACTCAAATAATTAACCCTTACTGCCCATTTCCTTGGAAGCAAGCCAGCAGTCCATTGTCCTCAGTCTCTGAGGTTCTTGGGATAACAGTTCCAGGCCCAGACAAGGGCTCCAGTAACGGACTATGCTCCATTACATTGACCATTTCCCATTTAATTAAATCACATTTTTAACCCTTTAAACTCTAGGAAATTCTCTAGTCCGTTGCTTCACAATGCAATGGACACCTCCCTAGCATTCAAAGGGTTAAATGTTTTTGCAAAGTGTGCTTGGCAAGCACACTTTGTACACCATTCCAGTGAAGGATTTCTGTTTCAATAATGCGATCTTGGCTCTGCTGAAGAGCCTCCGCTTGTCCCGGGGCCGGATTCAACTGCAGTCAGCTTGAGCGCAGATGTCACGGAAAGGGGAGGGAGGGAGGAACTTTAGTGCAGACTATAGGTTTGAGGCATGAGACTGGGTGCGTTTAGTTAATTTTTTTAATGCCAACAAGATTCACTTTTTTTAAAACCTGAGAAAAAACATACACAATTCAGTAAAATTTTGGGGCTAATCAGCTTGCCATCAGAAGTACACTATAAATCAGAGGTGTAACTAGAAGCCACAGGGCCCTGGTGCAAAAATTGCCATGCCCCCCCCACCCCGACTACATTGCCCCCATTGGCCACCTCCACATCGCACTCAATGTCCACCTCCACATTGCCCGCAATGTCCACCGGTGTCCATCTCCTACCTCCCTGGTGGTCCAGCAGTGTAGCAGGAGAGGCCTGTGCCTCCTTTGGCATGGAGTGGACCTCTGTTAGCAGCTGGAACACCCACACGGTCCTCTCTCCAATAATGCAGAGCACTGGGAGAAGGCACAGACCTCATTTAGTTGCAGGCAATGGGCAGGAGGGGTCGCAGGAGGTCGGCCAGGCCCCTGGAGTGACGGGCCTGGTTGCAGTTGCTAGCCCTGTGACCCTTATTGTTATGCCACTGCTGTAAATAGCTATTGCACATGTTTCTTCATTCCGCCCTAGATCCCCAACTACCAAAACATCACTAAAACCACTGACCTGTTTGTAGAACAGAAAACAGAAGTTATAAGTAGTTAAAATACATATGTTTAATGAGACTAAACGCTGTGAATATAACAGGCTCACTTTAAGTTTTTGCATGTAGAAAATCAGCTAATGGAGAGCATTCCAGAGCATTATTATTTATCACAGGCTAGGGGCACGTCTCCTAGGGGAATTTCCAGTGAATTGACTTTTTAAATTAAATGAATCTTAGAATCAATATCCAGCTGGATAATCTGTCTTTCTCTATACACACTCCATGTAAGTTGCAGATTACTTTTCTAGTATAAAATTGTATAGTTCTGTAAAAGGTCATTTAATTGTACACCAATACGTGCTCAATTTACTATGCAGATCTGTATAACATAAGAGCAGATTCTATGGGCCGTATGTTCAAAGGATGAATTCTGGGAAAACCAATTTCATCATAAGGGAAAAAATAAATGTTCTAGTAAGTTCCATTGATTTATACAATGATATTAACCCTTTGAATACTAGAGAGATTCTCCAATACTTTGGAGAGCTCTCTAGCATTCAACAAATTAAAATCTCCTTTTAAATTAATGGGATTTTTTTTAGTTCTCCTCTATAGTGCCGTTGGTTTGTTAAAGAATTCTTCTACATTTCTTTTGAACTAAAGAATGACCTTCAAGACAGATTGGAAATAACCTTCCAGCAGGAAAAATCCTGGCCAGTTGAGGGAGGGCAATATTGTTAGGGTCATTTAGCTAGGAAAGTTTTATGGATGGTTTCAGTAGTTACAAATAACAGTGGTCAGGATTTACCTCTTCTTTTAGAAGCTGCACAGTGTGAACAACATAACCAAGTCACTGCTGTATGGGAGGTATTCCTCCACCCTCCCTAGTTTTGTGTGTTACCTCTCTCACTTTCCTGAGAAGTCCTCCTCCGAGGAGTGGCTTCTGGAGCTCATCCGCTCCAATTTACAGAGTGATGATGGTGACTGTCTCCGTATCTGACTGAGAGCCTAGTCGCCTGCAGTCCTTGCAGGAACATGTTGAGGCTGATATTAGAAGGTCTAGCTGGAAAGTGAAGCCACTGGCTAGGTTGAGCCCTAGCCCTGTGTCATCACACTGGCTTTGGTACATGGAGGCAAGTGATATGGAATGGTAGGACCTGATGTCTTAATTCGCAGTGATATGGAGTCTGCTCACACATCCTTGGATGCGCCACAGGAGCTCAATAGTGATAGGCCTAACCAGGCCCCAACAAACAACCAAAAGTATGGAGGAGTTGTGGGAAGCATGGGTGTGTGGTCTGAATTGGGGGGTGAAGGGTCAGTTTGGGGAGAAGTGTAACATGGAGCTGGGGTACATTTGAGTGGGAGTACACCCAAAAAAACACATAAAGCATGGGAAATAGGGTGGCAGAGCAGGTTGAAGCCACAGGTTCAGGTTGTGGGGCCAGCATGGACTGGTCAACAAACCTAGGAACGCTCATTTGATCGCTGGGCCTAGACAGGCCCCACAACCAGTAGGTCTCTTGGGGCTGTGAGGTATGACTATGCTATCACCCATGACCATGCTACTGGGCATCTTCATGCTAGCCGTACGTCAGGAGTTTGGGTTACAGAGTTGTGTGGGGGTCTATCTGTTATTGTGTGGCATGAACATTCCAGCAACATGCTTATGGCTGCGTGGTATTGTTGGGCTAGCTCCTTCCTCCACTGTCATTCTTGCAGTCTGGGGTTAGACACAGTGCAAGTCTATGCTGTTGATTGAGAACATTCTGTAGGGCATCGCAATCAGGGCCAGATTTACATCCCAGGCTCCCATAGGGAAGGCACTCTAGGTACCCTTAGCTTCCTTGGCCAAAAGCAAAAAAAAAAAAAAAAAGGCTTTTACCCCTTGTTTGCTATCAAGATCTCCAAAGCAATGAATTGGAAATTTCGCTACCATCCAAGGGGTTAAATAATAACTTATAAAGGGGGTATAAAACTGTTGTAAGGACATTGAGATTGCTCTGACCACACCCACAATACAGAATGTGGGTGTGGCCAGCACAGCTGAGGTGCCCTTCAAAATTTGGAGCACTAGGCACTTGCCTACTCTCTCTGTCTATTGGGAAATCAGACCCTTATTGCAATGCCAAAGGCGGATTTTCTGTGAGCATGTTTATGCCTCATTTGAGCTCCTCCAACCATCATAATTTTTGCAGTCTGGGGTTTGACACAGGGCATATCGAAGCTGCCAATGGAGAACATGCTGTAGAGCATCACAGTGCTGAGGGGGATCTGTTATAAGTAAGTAGCAGCAGTGCAGAGGGTGTCACAGGCAACCATAGCACCAGCACTTCACATCTCACTGCAGGTCCCCCACAGCATTTCACTGTGGCACATTGGTGTTGGAGCATGGATAGTTTTGCTGAGCTATGCTGTAGTGATAGGGAGCAGTGTAGTACAGGGCAAGTAAGATGCTGTTCTCTATCTTTCGAAAGTCACAGGAGATCTTCCTTACCATTGAATCCGGATGTCAGTAGAAGGTTGAGGATCAGGTCCAGTTCCTTTTCATCCAGAGACAAAAGACCAAGCCAGATGTAAACAGTCCTACTTTCTGTAGCAGCAAACACCCAAGTTGGCTCATCTGGTTGAACTCCGTGCTGATATAAGTCAGTACACTTGTGCTGGTGCTCAGACTCAGTGTGGCCAAGGTCAAGATTTAGGGGATGATTTGAAATGGTAACATGCAGAGGATTTTGGCTCATTTAGATATAAAGTGTGGTTGTGCAGCCTGAGTAGGTGAACAAGATACAGGCTAGCGTTCATATGAAAGCTTCGTTTTTCAGGGTAAACACCTTAGGCATACAGCTGACTGAATAACTGAAGAGGGAGAACACTGTGGAGTGTTCCCAAGACAGGAGTGCTTGCGTTACATAAGGTGGATTTTGTTGGTGGGTATTAAATTCCTAAATGCACTGAGAATCCAGCCCCAAGTTGGTTAACCTCAAGCCGACGTGAGAAAACCCAGTCTTGGTGCATGAGAACTTGATACATAAGGGAAATTTTAGTTGATACATCACCTTTTGTATCCTAAAGGCGACCGCATTAAAGATGGGATCTTTAAGTGTCTGGACTGAAATGACTGACATACAGAATGTTGTAAGGTGTTGCTGGAAAGAGATGAATAGAGAGCAAGGCTGGGGATCAGAGCAGCTGTTGGAAGTATCTTTGCTGAAGTCTAGTCTGTGGTTAAAGGTTCTGGCCTTGAAGCAAGATGACAGGATAGAAACTTTTTTCAGTCGGGTTTCCCTGGGAAGTTCTGTGGGTCAGATCCTATGATGTACAAGAATATTCAGACTTAACAGACAATAACTTAAGCACAGTGGAGTAACAATAGGGGTAGCAACTGCGACCAGGCCCGTCACTCCAGGGGCCTGGCTGACTCCTGCGACCCCTCCTGCCTGGCACCCGCAACTAGATGAGGTCTGTGTCTTCTTCAGCACAGACCTCTATTAGCAGCTGAGCTCCCTCTCTGTCTTCAACACTTTAATGATGCAGAGTGCTGGGAGATGACATCATCTCCCAGGGCTCAGCATTACTGGAGAGAGGACCACGCGGGAGCTGCAAGCTTCTAATAGAGGTCTGTGCAGAATGCGGCACAGACCTCTCCTGCCACACCACTGGGCCACCAGGGAGGTAGGAGATGGACACTAGGGGGTCAATGGGGGCATTGTGGAGGTGGTTAATGGGTGTATTGTGGAGGTGGACATTGGGGGCAATGTGGAGGTGGACATTGGGGGAAATGTGGAGATGGACATTGGGGAAATGTGGAGGTGGCCAATGGGGGCAATGTGGAAATGTACAATGGGGGCATTGTGGAGGTGGCCAGTGGAGGCAATGTAGAGGTGTTCAATGGGGGCAATGTGGAGGCAGCCAATGTGGAGGTGTCCAATGGGGACAATGGGGAGGTGTCTAATGGGGGCAATGTGGAGGTGGCCAAAGGAGGAAATGTGGAGGTGGCCAATGGGAGCAATGTGCAGGTGGCCAATGGGGAGCAATTTGATCGGGGCGGTCCCATGGCAATTTTTGCACCAGGGCACGGTGGCTTCTAGTTACGCCTCTACTCGAGCACCTGTGTTCTACCAGTAGAGGGAGTACCGGTAGTAGAGAATTAAATCAGACTTTAAACCTCTTGAATACTATTGTAAAATTATCTAGCATTTAGGAATTTTTATTTTGTTGGTTTACTCTGGAATATAACCAGTTATACTTTTATAAATATAGGCCACTGATACTGATTTCATGTTCATGGGGACAGACATTTTTTATTTTTCAGTGCTCAAGGACTCCAAACTTTGCCTTCTGAAATCATCTTAGGAAACCTCCCATACAAGGAGTTTGAGGCCCTGGAGTCCTGCAAAGAGAATCATGACTTATTTTGCAGAACCAGTCCACGCAGTTGGTTTCATGGTGGCATTTAGGATTTCCTGCCCAAATCCTAGGTGGGGTTTTATTATTACAATGCATTAGTGTTCTTTAAAGTGGATCTCTCACCTCTATAAAAGTTTGGCTCTATGTAATCTTCTTATAACGTCAACATGTAATCTGTAATATGTGTTTTTTTTTTGTTTTTTTTTTAATGAAGGCTAAGGGCTATAGATACATGTACAGTCTTAAAAGTGAGCCAGTGACGTATCTTCAGGACAGGCTGCAGCACAACTCTAAAAAAATAAGGAGGTCGACCCTTATTAAAAGCCCTATCTAAACTATTTTCAAAATGCCTACTACTCAGCAAAGTGCCTGAGACACAGAAAATTACAGAGGTCATCCTACTGCACAAAAGAGGTGATAAGGTGGATCTGAAAAACTACCAACCAATAAGCTTTTTACTAGTGGTCTGCAAGGTTTTCACAAAGGTATTATTAAGATGAATGGACATGATACTTAACACAGCACAACCTAAAGAACAAGCAGGTTTCAGGAGCAATTCAGTACAATAGACCATATCCAGACAGTGTAACAAGTTATAGGGCAGCATAATGAATACAATCTTCTGTTAAAGGGATAGTAATACTTTGTTTTATCTTTATTTTATTTTGTAGGCATTAAAAAAACATGAACAACGATATAAGTCTTATCTCTCAAACCTTTATGGTTTAAGAGATATTCACAAGCAAAGTACCCCACCCCGTTCAGCCAGAGCAGAAGAGAGGTGCCCAGGTAGACTGCAGAGAGGGACAATCTTCAATTAAGATAAGGGAAAAAGCTGAAAAACTTGTCAAAGGGGGCAGGGCTTTCATTGTTCTCATACAAAGAAGATTGTCCCCTACTGTTATCTGTCTGGTCTTACAACCAGATTCACATCTGAGAAGAGATGGCTTACACTATGAAAAAGGGGGGAGGGGGAAAATTTGCTTGTGAATAAACCATAAAGGTTTGAGAGATAAGATTTATATTATTCTTCATGTTTTTTTAATGCCTACAAAATAAAATAAAGTTAAAACGAAGTATTACTATCCCTTTAAGCAGAGCCTTCATTGACTAGGAAAATGCCTTTGACTCAGTAAAAAAGCAAGCAATAACAGATGCCTTGATCAACCAAGGAACAGATAGAACCTACATCAGTATCAACCAGTCACCATATGAAAATGCAACTGCATCACTACAGGTCAACAATGATAAAGTCCATATCAACATAGAAAAAATGTTTGACAAGGAGACACAATCTCCCAAAAATAGTTTTCTGCTTGTTTAGAAGAAATCTTCTGCAAACTAAATTTGGACAGAAAAGGACTTAAGATCAACGGAGACTACCTACATCACTTAAGTTTTGCAGACAATATCATACTCTATGCCAGCAGCTCTGGAGTTCTGCAAGAATGCATTGAAGAGCCACAATAGGAAAGCAAACATTTTGGTCTGAAGATGAATATCAATAAAACTCAATCATGTTTAACAAATTTACCATACCAATGAAAATCACATTAAATTTACAAGAGATAGATGAAGTGGACAAGTATGTTTACCTTGGACAAGAAATATCAACATATAGAAACACCATATTAGAAAGTGAGTGACAAATAAATTGGGATGGAAAGCATTTGGAAAACTTAGTAGTACTGTGTTTAAGACAAATTAACCACTCTTCCTCAAGCCAAAAGCTGTTGACTAGTGTGTCCTACCATTTCTTACGTATGGCTGTGAAACATGGACACTGAAAGCTAAAGCCATACAAAAATGTAAGGTTACACAGAGAAGTGTGGGACATTGATTTCTGAACATAACAAAAAGAGACCAAAATCATGTGCATGGATACATCAGCAAACAAAGGTCTATGACATCACTGAAAGAGTAAAGAGCATAAAATGAAAATGGGCAGGCCACATAGAAAGAAGACATGATGGTAGATAGACAAAATTAATTTTGGAATGGATTCCACTCGATACTAAATGCCCAAGAAGAAGATTAAAGACAAGATGGGTAGATTAAATGACCAAATCTGTTGGTAGACAGTGACAACAAAAGACACAGGACCGAAGTTGCTGGAAACTTGCTGAGGAGACCTTCATGCTGCAGTGGATAGGCAATGACTGAAGATGATGATGAATCACAGTGTTACTGTGTGTAAAAAAGTGGAGAGGAGGGAGAGGTGTACACTGTCTGCTTCCTGAGCCTTGTTCTACTGTGCACTTGTAGTCAAAGATGCATTCGTCTACTGTATTCCACCCCAAAATGCACACCCACACAAAGATGGACATGATAGATCCTCCCCTGTAACCTCTATTGCTGCATATGAATGGAGCTGAGTATGTAATAGAGTCCTGTCCCTTAGCAGCTCACAGTGTCCTCCTCTACCAGCTCTGAAAGTGATTTTTCTGATGTTTTCATTTTCTGTCCACTTAGATGTTCTCCCCACCCTGTGATACTGTTCTTGCACTGGACAGAAAAGCATTCCCTGCATTTGTGAATATTGAGAATTCTGTATATTACTTGTACCATTGAGATGCCAAGCAGGGAATGCTTGGCCTGAAGCATGCAGACATTTTAGTCCTGGCCAAGCATTATCTGCCAGTGGTGTACATTGATACCTTGTAATCTCCTCATGTCAATGTCAAAATAATGCATTGAGTAATAAATTACTCCACCCATCGCCAGCCCAGGGCAATGAGCTATAATTTATGAGCTGTAATGACTTTGGAATAACAAATCTCCCAACAGAGGGAATACCTTTGTTTTGCTCAGCATTTAAAGTTCTATAACACATACTTATTCATAAAGAAGTTTACTGTTAGTTTAATTGAAAAAACTCTTTCTGAATGCCTTTTTTTGCAGAGTACTCCAATATAAGAAGCTTTTATAAATAATAAGTGTTTTTCACCTAACTTTCTCAGGCTTTTACAGTTAGTACTGAATACATGGACAATTGTCTGAAAACATCACTTATTTCTTGTACTAAACTGAATGCTTTTAAAATAATTTCTAAGCAAAGCTGTCACCAGGAAATTTGATTGAATAGGCTGATTAACCGGTTCACTCATTCTGAACCAATAATGTGAATAAAGAGCAAATAAATAAGCTAATTATGACTGATAGACTATTCGTATTTTCACAATTTTTAAAATAAGAACATTGAACTATTAATAAATATAAACTACTAGAAATTATAATAACATAAACAGCAGTATCTCATATTAAAGGGGAACTATGTTTGTAGAAATATGTGGCTCTTAATTAGCATCCCACACATAGTCCATATTATGGCTACACTGTTAGTATTAGTGTCAGGTTCTGCATTTGAAGTTCCCATAACATTAGGGTTATGTATTTCCAGGAACTGTCCTCTTTTTTGAGGGTTTAAGAGTTGGTCCTCCTGGAATTTTAGATCATGCTGTAAATGCCCTCGTTATTCTTTTTTTTTTTTTTTTGATTAGTGTAGAAAGCTTCCCCATGCTTACCTTAACTTACATCTATGTTCCTAAAGCTACAGGAGCATGTAAATCCTGTTACTGTGCGAGGGTGTCTAACCAGCCATACCTCACAGAATGAGAACTTCAGATCACAAAGAATTCCTAGAGTTAGTGACAATATTACTCCATGCCCTGCTGTGTTGATGTGCCCAGTAACTCTATAGGACCAGTAATGGTGAAACTCTGCTGCTGGCCCCAAACCTATGCTAAATATTGTATAAGACCCAAATAGGAATAAATATAAAGAAACTTCTAGTGTCATAAATTCACTGATTATTCATACCCAAAGTGTTCTTTCTTTTGAAGGTTCATTTATAGTAACACTATATAAAATTATGTAAAACATTATACTGCTTATTTATATTGTCATTGTTACCGAACCTATTGTGTACATAGCCTTTATAGTTGGTGTGATGTGTGGGGGGTCGGTATTCTGGACTTTAAAGCAAGGTAGTCAAAGTTTGGATCTCTTGCTGTATTACACTACAGTTCCCATCACCCCTTATCAGGCAATGGCTAGTTCAAGATGATGGGAGTATCAGTGCCCAGCAGCTGGAGGTTCAATTATTGTCTACACCTTCTCTACAATGTGTTAATTATAATTTATTTTTCTCTAGCACAGTACGTACCTCTCCCATACAGCTAAAAATATCTATGTATTAGAGCTGGGGTACAGGGAAATAATTCAATGAGACCCAGGAACTAAACCAGGTTTCCTCTGCCTTACAGTTTCTTGAGTCCCCTTGAGTCCACGATTAGACAGCTATAAACTGAGCCACTCTTCTAACTATAGTACCCTGTATTATTTAGCCAAACTGTATCTATGTTTAATTTAAGCTCCAAACATGGGCCACTTCATATAGGCCCAGTAGCTAGTTATGGTCCATGACCAGTTTGATATATTGTTTTATCATTACCTTCCAGGAATATTCCAGCAATAACAGGAAATGATCTTGGACCTATTGTACAACTCTGTGCTGAGTCCTGTGATGGAGCCTAGACAATCTATGAATTGAGACTTTGATGAGAAGTCAAATGCAATGGATACCTCTCTGGTTAACTAAACTTCCTGGCACTTGCTCTCTCAGTGAGAATGACTGCCAACCCATGGGAAGTAAACATGTAATCAATGGAGAAAACAAGATTAATGGCTAATCAAATGCAGTGTTCCAATCTCATTAATTTATTATTTTTTTAGTTTAACTCAGCTGAGGATGATGGGAATTATAGTCCAACAACAGCTAAAAAAGGGCAGCAGGTTGCCCATATGTACAATAGCAGCAAACAGTGAAGTAAGATGGAATCCATATTTCAAGAAGACGGGGTGCTCACATTTGTAAGAGGCTAAGCCTGCCTCTAGGCGTGTTCACCTTGACTGGATCTGACCTCCAGTCAAGGTCACACTCTACGGTCTCCCAGCCGCTTCTCACTTTGTCCTCCAAGGAAATCACTCAGAGGAATACTTTACCTCATCAGGTCCATACAGTATCAATGCCGTTCAAAGTAGATACCTTGTACCACTGTTGTGGACCCTACACTTACATCGACCAAGGGGGACAAGTAATGGCAATAAATGGGGACTCTTAGTAACTCAGAAAGAGTATACAAATGAATTAAAATATACATGTATTACATGGGTTATACCCTGTCTTATTATAAAAACAATGAAAAAAAAAAGTACTTGTCCCCCCTTGGTCGATGTAAGTGAGGGGTCCACAACAGTGGTACAAGGTATCTACTATGAATGGGATTGATACTGTATGGACCTGGGGAGGTAAAGCATTCCTCGGAGTGATTTCTTTGGAGGACAAGGTGAGAAGCATCTGGGAGACTGTGGAGAGTGACCTTGACTGGAGTTCAGATCCAGTTAAGATGAACAGACCTAGAGGTAGGCTTAGCCTCTTACAAATGTGAGTACCCTGACAAACGGGTACTTTTCTATACCTTTGTTCTTGAAATATGGATTCCATCTTACTACACTCAAAGTGGATATCACTGTTCTGATTTCTTCTTTTGCATGTTACTTGAGAACCTGTCTGACATCTTGATTACAAGCTGCATTTCCGGAGTCTAAGAATTTGGAAGAATTCAAGATCTGAGGAATTAACTCTTATTGTGGGACTAGAAACATGTGATGTTCTTTGACTACTGACAGGGGAGGGCTTGCAACTTGTGGCCCAGGGGGCAAATACATTCAAGTGACCCATTTCTACCATCATTCGAGCCCAGTGTTCCAGCCCACCCCCTCTTGTTAATTTTAAAATTGGCATTAATGTTGTAATGTAAGATCTCATAGCTTAAAGTTAAACTGGGGCTACACTAGTGCGCTACTACAAATCTTACAATTTAAGTAAAGCTACACTAGTTATACTATAGAGCTTATAAAGGAAATGGTTTATGCTACTAGTTTAGCTCCATTTGGATTGTATCTCTGTGGTATCATTTATGTATCTCCATTTCAGTTGTAAGCTCTGTGGTATCACTAATGTAACTCCATTTACAGCAGCAATCAGGAGATTTAGTGAGGTGCAGTGGCCTTCCAGCCCAGACATATCACCAGCCCAGGAGGCAATTGCCCCCTGCCCCCCAGGCCAGCCCTCCTCTGATTACTGAACATATACTCTCTTTTTTCTCTTTTTCTTTTTCTCTCCCGTTTTTATTTTTTAGTGCATGATATATTTACTGTGTGTATTGTCATATAGTTATAACAAAAGACTGACACACCTGAAATGAGAGCTGTTTGTTTAACAGCAGTAAACAGTACTTATTATTTGGCTTGCTATAACTTTGTCTTCCCACATGGTGGAGAAAGTCTAAAGGGGATTTCTGGGCACCTGGAAACTCCCTCTTGCTTTGTCCTTGATTTATTCTCTTTGCATTGCTGTGCCCTCTGGCAGTCAGAAAATGAAACGCTCAGCAATGTAAACCCCAAGCATGCAACAAACTGCTGGTACTAATAACAGAGAAATGAATCCACATCAATAACAGTTATTTTTCTATTTTCTTCACTATACTGAATCTACTTAGATTCAAACGGGATATAACTGGGGATGGACATCATCCAGAAATCCCTTGGCCTTCACACTCGCTTGAATCCCTTTAGACTATAACCACATCCAGTTAGTAAAAATTGTTACAGCATACAAATTCTAATACATTACTGACTAGGGCTGGGGAGCGAAATGTATATGTGCTTAGAGTAAGAGGAAAGGGAGAGAGAATGAAATAGTGAAAGTGAAATGCACACCATGAATTTTGTTGGACAGATGAAGATTTATTAAAAATGTTGTCCCAGAAGGGGGGTAAAACAATGAATAAATTGGCACCCTTTCAACTCAGTTCTATGCTTGTTTGTCCCCATTTTTTTGCAGTGTAATAAAGTGTCTGCTCTATAAATCTAGGGAAGAGTAGTGTGTGTGTGTATATGTATATATATATATATATATATATATATATATATATATATATATATAGAGAGAGAGAGAGAGAGAGAGAGAGAGAGAGAGAGATTGTCAAAATATAAAAAAGTGACTATTGTAGCTATTAAAAATGAAACTAAATGCCCATAGTGTTCTTGGTTTGGTAGACAGTTCCAATGAAGTAGCTCTTTTTCAAGATTGAGATCTCGGCTCTGCTGAAGAGCCTCCGCCGGTCCTGGGACCAGATTCCCGTGCAGTCAGCTAGAGCGCTAATGTCAGTGAAAGGGGAGGGGTGAACTTTCACAGAGAATATCTCTCAAACTATAAAGGTTTAAGAGATGGGATTTGGGGCATTTAGTGGTATTTTTTAATGGGAAAGTAATACATAATTTTAACAAATATTCATCTTGTAGTTATTAAAAAAGTCATTAAATGCCCCCAGTCCCATCTCTCAAACCTTTTAAGTTCGAAAGATAATTGTACTGAAAGTTCCCCCCTCCCTTCCCTTTCCCTGATGTCAGCGCTCTAGCTCACTGCAGGGGAATCTGGTCCTGGGACCAGCCTGCGGCTCTGCAGCAGAGACGAGATCGAGATATTGAAAAAGAAATCATTCACTGGAACGGTCTTCTAACTGTGCTTGCAAACAAAGCACACTTTGTAGACTGTTCCAGTGAAGGATTTCTTCTTTAATAAGCGATGTCGGCTCTGCTGAAGAGACTCCGCCGGTCCCGGGACCGGATTCCCCTGCAGTCATGTAGAGCGCTGACATCAGGGAAAGGGGAGGGAGGGGGGAACTTTCAGTATGATTATCTTTCAAACTATAAAGGTTTATCTCTCTTAAAGGTTTGAGAGATGGGACTGGGGCATTTAATGTCTTTTTTAATACCTACAAGATGAACATTTGTTAAAATTATGTATTACTATCCCTTTAATAGCTACAATAGTCACTTTTTTAATATTTTGACAATACTGTCCCTTTCAGATACCATTAGGATTTTCTGGCCAAATTAAAGTAAGTAGGTTATTATTTTTAGGAAGTGTTAATTCTCCTTTAGTAAATACATCATTATTAAGCATTAGTGTTCCTTAATATACTAAATTGAAAATTCTGTCTTTGTCCTTTGTTTTACAGTCTTGTTATTGAGCAAAGAAGGTAAACACACAAACACACACACACACACATATGCCCACTATATGCTAACCAGCCATTGGCCAATGCATTTGTTTAACAGCTGAGAATGTACATTATGTGTAATTTATAGGAATAAAATGGATATGCTGAAAATAACCATTTTTACACTTTCCTTTGAGTAATGAGAACAATCTGTTATGCCTCAAAATTTTAAAGAAAAAGAGGAAAGTACGTTTTATAGTAATTAAATATCCAAAAGTAGAAGGAAACTGTCATATTTTTTCCTATGATATCTAATTTTTACTGTAATTAAAATGTGATATGAATTGCAGTACAAAGGGGCAGTACTGACTAGAAGAAATGAAAAATATATCGCCGGGAAGCATATCGCTGACATTATTTAGAGGGCTCCCAGTCTTCTACAATTCTACCGTTTTATCTTTACAAACAGAAACTTCCTTCAGGGCTGATTTCAACAGAAATATCCAGTATGTACAAAAGTAAAGAATATGACCTGATGAGATATAAGAATCCTTAATAAATCCTTCACTCGACATTGCAGTTGTACTCTAGTAAACCTCTGATAAAAGAGTCCTCTCACACAGGGCCAGATTTGCCATAAGGCAGAGTAGACATCTGCCTACAGGCGCCTCCCACAGAGGGGCACCTGTCATTGGAATCAATTTTTTTATTTTTTTTTAATATCTTCATTCACAGCGCTACGCTCTGCATGCAGTGGCAACAGTAACCCGCCACCTCTAAAGAGAAGACCGCTCGGGAGCTCCAGCACCTACAGAACTGTGCGGAGATCTGTGTGTGATGATGGGGGGCAATGTGAGGGCAAGTTGGGGCTGATGGGGGCAAGTTGGAGTTGATGGGGGCAATATGAGGGCAATATGGAGATGATGGGGGCACGTTGGAGCTGATAGGGGCAATATGGAGCCGATGGGTGGTAATGTGAGGGCAATATGGATATGTGGGGGTAATGTGGGGATTAGGAGTATTGTAGAGGTGTCCATTGGGGATGGCCACTGGGGGGGGCGCTTCAGATTTCTGTGCCTACAGGCTCCTGAGAAGTAAATTCGATCCTGCTCTCACAACATACTAAAAACACGAAAAGGGAATGTGCACACAATCTGAGTGTAGACTGTTAAAGGGACAGTAACAAAAGTGCAGCTTCTAGTCTTCTTTATACTATTTGTCCCACGTAGCTCTGTATTTCAATAATATCAGGCTTGTAGCTCAAACTCAATTTAATCCGAAAGGATCCCCTCCCGCCGCTTTCCCCTGCGTCACTCTGCCTCTCCAAGCCGCTCCGGATGGAGCGCAGTGAGGGACAATCTTCAGTAAGCATAAGGAAAATCCTGCTCTCCATCAAGGGAGGACATCAAAGATTGTCCCTCACTGCAGGCTGTCCGGTCCCAGGACCGAGTTCCACAACTGATGGGAGAAGACTAGAAGGGGTGGGAGGAAGTTCCTTTCTCATTGTATATTTATATGAACTGCAAGCCTGATTGTATTGAAATACAGTGTTACATGGGACAAATAGTATAAAGAAGACTGGGAGCTGTACTTCGTTACAAGTATTACTATCCCTTTTACGATATTCACATTGAGAGTATGAATCATTACATATCTCCTCCTTCACTGTGGGAAATCACCTTCAAGTATGGATGGTTATTCAACTCACCTTTAACAGAAGCAATCCAGCCTCTGGGTGTAAGCTCCTTCACTGGATAAACCCCAGTGTTGGTATCAGCAGTTATCTCCTGTGTCCTCTTTGCCTCGTTTACACTCCCCTTGTCAGCATCCAGCTCCAATGTACAGCCTAATCTAGCCCTCTATCTAAGGCCTTATAGTGCCAAGGGAAATACTAGGTAATAATGCTTATGAATGGAGACTATGGGACAATAGGGCCCAGTGCGACTGATATTAAAGAGATAGTAACGGGTGTGAATAAATGTACCTCTGATTAATGCTCATCCTATATAATAATTCGCTAAAGTTTGTCCGAAGCTGTCATGCGCAGTAAAGTTGGCTGTGTGCACTGCAGTCATGCCCAGTAGAGACTGCCTGCAACACGGCTGATAACAGAGCGAGCCGCTCCTAATTCAGACCGTAGTCCTCTTTGTGCACCTTTGGTGCTCAGAATGGACTATGGTCTGAATTCGGATTGGCCCGCTCCATTATCAGCCACGTCATGGCCAGTCTCTACTGCGCATGACTGCACAGCGGCCGTTGCTGGGTGGCACTGAGGCCTGTGTACACGGGCTCTTCAACTAGTGTATTATAGTTCCTGTAGTGCTGTATATAAATTGTTTCTGACTTGTAGTTCAAAAGTAAATCAATTTTAAAGTATCCCCCTCCCACCCCCATTACCTCTTTGATGCCCCTTCCCACAGATGTGGAATCTGGTCGATTGACTGGACAGCTCACAGCAAGGGACAGTCTTCTCGCTGTTAGCATAATGAAAACCCTGCCCTCTTTGACAAAGTCACCCATTCCAACTGAAAAGGCTTAAAGAAAAATGAAATGTACATCTGGGGTTTTGTGGAAATATGGTGCAGTAGAGATGGATTCATTTTTACATACCTCCAAACATATCAAAGGGCCAAAGAGGGATGTTGCTCAGAGTGTGGTTGGTGGGTGGGGCATTACCGCAAATTATTAGGTTATTTCATGATGTATTGACATCTCTTTATGTAAATTAATATATGATTTAGCGCAAGACTAAAGTATTTTATTTACACAGACTAATTTAGAAACACAAATACTGGATTTTATACAGACATCAATGTGAGTTTTATTACCATGGAGCAATGTGATACACTTATTTACACAGCACACAGTCTGATCTTCTAAACACAGGGACACCAGGAAAGAGGGACAGAGGGATTTGGATCTCAAAAGAGAGACCATCTCTCCTACAGAGGGACACTTGGGGGTATGTTTTCATTAATGAGAAATGTGGTGCAATTCTTGAGCAAGCAAAATTCACCTCAAACAACAAATAAAAATGAACCTAAATGCCATTGATTTAAATCAACACTTGAATGCAGTGAAAAGCAGATCACTGGAGAAATCTTTAGCATCATGTGGTTAAATCAATTTGAATTTTTATTCCTTTTGTGCAGTCGGTTTTTCATCGAATTGCTCCTCCTTTGTATTGTGCATATAGATCCTAGTAAACACAAGACTTTACCCAAGTTTATTGTACAACTCTCTGCATATAGTCTGTTTCATATAATGACACCATGTTAAGCAGATTTGTAAGAAAATTATGGGATTGTTGTTGCACTTGATAAATGATCAGGGACCAACCTATGTTCTCTGTCGCCTTAAGCAAATTTCCAAAGCCACCCTATTCAAACTCCTTAGCGAGATTTTGAGAACTTGCAACCCATACCCTAATTAACAGCTAACTTGACAATTTAATGCATGAACATAATTTCCAAACACAATTATATATTGATCTAACATGTACATCCAGATGTTTCTCAGTCAATAAAAAGCTAATTAAGTCCAGATAGAAGGAAATAAGAGTTAACAGTGGATGTGGAATGAAGGGGAATTGATACAATAATGAAAGGGGAAATGATTGCACACATGCAAAAAATTTCTTATATCAGGAAGGTTATGAATCCCCCACGCAGTGGTATAACAATAGGAGTCGCAGGGGTTGCACCTGTGACTGGGCCCGTCACTCTGACCAGGCCCAGCTGCCCCCTGCAACCCCCCTGCCCAGTGCCCGCAACAAGCAACAAAAAAGGGACATTTGGGAGGTATGTATCTTCCTTCTGATACCACTATTCTGTGAATTAAATACTTACTACATTCAATCCTGATGCTATACAGGTCCACAGCAACGAAGAGATTTGCAGAAAATTAATCTAAACATTCTCCCAATAACTAGATAACACCCCGTGGCAAGTGCCTACTTTGCCTAGAGGGAAATCCAGTTTTATATCTCAGGTCATGCCCTTTATGGCCCTTGCAGAAATCCAGCCTACAAAAAAAGTTTCATATAGTTTGCAGACCCATAAAATGCTTCGAAGTAAAATGCAATGGATGTCATAACCACTGACTAATCTAATTGTAAACATATCACAGATGGCAAAAGTGCTGATATTGCTTTTCTGGTGGATAAATATTTAATGCTTCAAATATATTCTAGCATGAGACATCCTTTCACAGATAAATTTTGCATTGGCTTTATATAAAGTTCTAGGAACAAAAACAAGAGCAACGCCAGTGCAGTTGCAGGTCGGTGAGATTACGGAGATATATCAGATGAGTGACTATATTGCATTGTACTTTTACTGAAGTTTGCTTGTTGATGGTTGAATTAGCCCAATACATTGTGAAAAAGTCTACAGTAAATCAAGCTGAAATACTGCTTGGGTCCCTCTAAAAGGCTTTCGGCTTCTTATAAAAAACACTATTCACTTGCAAATCTGCAATTTAATACCATGTCTGACAAGTGACAAATCTGTGTAAAAAGGGCAGAATTTCACATTAGGCAAAGTAGGCATCTGCCTAGAGCTCCGGATTTTGAAGAGACACAGCAGCTGTGCTGACCACATATACATACACAAAACACACAAACACACATTTTGAGTTCTGGTTGTGACCACAGCAATCCTAATGTTACCTCAGGAGCCAATTCATGTTTTATGGTGGCAGGTTTATTTAACAGTTTGTATTACCTTTTACTGGATATTATGTTACCCTTAGGATGCTTGAGAAGCCTTCAATGCACTAGCAAGCAAGGGGTTAATATATTATATACACAGTATCATCCTATATAATAATTCGCTAAGTTGTGTGTAACGCCCGACATGCGCAGTAGAGACTGCCCTTAGCGCTGCTAATACACAGCTGGGCGCTCCGAAGGAGCGTCCAGCTCTGTATCAGCCGAGGCGCGGGCAGTCTCCACTGCGTGTAACTGCTCCGCCGGAGGCACTGTGGCCCGTGTAACGGGCTGTTCAACTAGTATATAATAATTCGCTAAAATGTGCATATAATATATTATATATACAGTATCCTATATAATAATTTGCTAAAATGTGCGTAACGTCGCAGTCATGTGCAGTAAAGACTGCTGTGCGTGCTGCAGTCATGCGCAGTAGAGACTGCTGTGCGTGCTGCAGTCATGCGCAGTAGAGACTTCTGTGCGTGCTGCAGTCATGCGCAGTAGAGACTGCTGTGCGTGCTGCAGTCATGCGCAGTAGAGACTGCTGTGCGTGCTGCAGTCATGCGCAGTAGAGACTGCTGTGCGTGCTGCAGTCATGCGCAGTAGAGACTGCTGTGCGTGCTGCAGTCATGCGCAGTAGAGACAGCTGTGCGTGCTGCAGTCATGCGCAGTAGAGACTGCTGTGCGTGCTGCAGTCATGCGCAGTAGAGACTGCTGTGCGTGCTGCAGTCATGCTCAGTAGAGACTGCTGTGCGTGCTGCAGTCATGTTCAGTAGAGACTGCTGTGTGTGCTGCAGTCATGTTCAGTAGAGACTGCTGTGCGTGCTGCAGTCATGCTCAGTAGAGACTGTTGTGCGTGCTGCAGTAATGCTCAGTAGAGACTGCCACTGCTGCGGCTGATCAGCAGCGGCACGGGCAGTCTCTACTGCACATGACTGCCCCATGACCGGCTGCCAGTGGCACTGTGGCCCATGTAACGGGCTCTTCAACTAGTCATATTGTACTTGTATGTTGTAGGTGAAAGGGATAGTAATACTTAAAATATAAAAACAATACATGGTACGGCTTATCCCCCTGAGGAAAACAAGGGTACCCCCACCGCTGAAAGATGTTTTATTCCAAAGTTATTACAGTCCAAACTTGATTTTTTTAAGGTACAGCATCACAGCTGCCTGAAATTGGTGTTTCTACACCATCCTATGGAGATTTATGGTCAATTGACCAATGCTGTACATAGGATGCTGTAGCAACAGCCATTGTGATAATGCATCTTAAAAAAATTCAAATTTGAGCTGTAATAACTTTTGAATAGAACACTTTTCAGCAGTGGGAGTACCCTTGTTTAACTCAGGGGAACAAACACTACAATCTGTTTGTTTTTACATATTAAAGGGATGGTAATGTTTCGCAAAAACAGCCGCTCCAATTAATTATCATAGTATTTGAGCCATGGAGAGTGTTGTAGTTCAAGAGTAATTGAATGATAAAGTTTCCACCTCCTGCCCCTTTTACCTAGTGTAACACTGCTCACCTCAGATGTGGAATCTGGTTGCTTGACCAGACAGATAACAGCAAGGGACAATCTCCTTACTGTGAGAACAATGAAAACCCTGCCCCCATTTACAGGTTTTTTCAGGTTTTCCCTTATCTTAATTGAAGATTGTCCCTCTCTGCAATCTACCTGGACACTCCCTGCTGCTCTGAGGTGAGCAGTGTTACATCAGTAAAAGGGGCAAGGGGGATAATTTCTCTTTCAATTACTCTTGAACTACAACTGTGATGGAATTGAAATAACACTCTCCAAGGCCCAAATACTATGACAATTAATTAGAGCTGCTTTTATTTTGAATTATTACTATTCCTTTAAGCAAGGCTCAAAATTTCCACTCGCCACTAGCCAATGGCGAGTGAAAATTTAGCCCTGGCGAGTAGAAATTCAGCCCTGGTGGGTATGTTATGGCTTGCAATGGCGAGTAACTTTTCAGGTCTGGCTAGTAGCAAAGGACTTCATATTTTAAGCCTTGAAATAACACTCCCTCCCAAATAACATTGATCACAATATCTATATGGCTTCTGTACATTTTGCCTAGAGAATATTGTCTTTCAGTTCTGATGCCATACTCATGGACATGGACTCTTTTTGTCAAGACTACTGGATCACAAACACTGGCCACACCGCCCATAGTAATCTTCTAAATATCATGCATGCTGCCTGCTTACGTTTTTTTTTTTTTATAAAAAGACATTCCAGTGGGTGGAGTTTGAGGTCAAGTAGTCCTAGTAGCAAGGTGCATATCCACCTCTGGTCATGTCATCTAGACTTGGTTTAAACCACCATTTCATTCAATAGGAATTAGCAGAATTACCAGATCCACACCATTGGTGCAGCTGGTGTGGTCCAGGATTGCATCTCCTTAGCTTGATGAATAAGCTCCTGTGATGTTGATTTATTAAGAAAAACTGAAGCAGTTCTGGAGAAAACCTGCTGTGCAGTAGCAGGGGATAAATACAAATCCCATTTATTTTAGCAACACTAATAGAATATCCAAAGATGTTTCTATAACCTCTATGCAAGAAGAGAAGCATAATAAAGCCTTCAAAAACTTACTAGGGGCTCTGTACACAAGATCGAGACAGTCACTTAGGAGTTAGCGTCCATTTGAAGGGCCAACTCACTAATTTCTGTAAAAAGAAAAGTGTGCATGCTCCTGAACATACAGCTATGTGTGGGTGCACAGCCATAGTGTTGCATAAGTCATGCACAAGCCCAACATGTATCTTAATGTGGATGGGGAGCCAGTCAGACAGGGAGGATGGCTGCTGCTTTGGACTTGAGTGGGGTTCCAGTGGAGGTCTCCAATCTGATACACAGAGAGCCCCGGAAAACCTTAGGAGGTTCTATGGTGCTTATTTTCTTTCATAGAGGTAATAGGGACACCTTTATAAACTGGTGCTGGTGTCTGTTTAAGGTTGAGGTTGTAATACCTTGGATGATAGAAAGGTAGGGTGACCACATGTCCTGGATTGCCCAGGAAAGTCTCAGAATTTAAATGTGTGTCCCACGTCCTGGGCACTCCCCTTCTGGAACAATACAAAGTCCCAGAATGAAGACTACAAGAGTACACAGTTCTAATAACAAGAAGGACGAAGTGATGACACTGCTGGGCTACAAGAAAATGGACTCCAGGCAGGGCTCTAACCAGCAGAGAGATCATGGACTTCACTCCT
This sequence comes from Rhinophrynus dorsalis, assembly GCA_037306005.1. Lineage (NCBI taxonomy): Eukaryota > Metazoa > Chordata > Amphibia > Anura > Rhinophrynidae > Rhinophrynus > Rhinophrynus dorsalis. Next base: position 42,004,051 of record CM074725.1, read on the forward strand.
GACATCAAACAGGAGCTGAAGTGCAGTTTTGACGTATGCTAGTCTAAGACTTTGGCCGTGATGTACATTTTCTTGTAGTCTATCATAGACATTGCTTTCTGTCACAGCAGTCAATGGGCAGTTCTCCTTTTATCATTTAGAACTCTGTGGTGCACTGGAGAAAGAGCATGCTGCTCACTGATGTCCAGTGATGTTTAGTGATTGCTCCTGGATAGCTGCACTACAGCAGATGACAAGTGTCTGCTGGTCTCATCTCTGCAGTGTCCCTGAATGGTGGAATGGAAATGTGCTCACCCTGTAGAGTGATCTCCAACATATTGCTTTATTGTGATTAAAAAATCTAAAATGCAACTACACTGTGTTCATTAATTTACATGTTTCTGTTTGAATTCTGGGAGTACAATATAAACATTGTAAGCTTTGGATTCTTTGTTGGTAGTACGTTTGTTGATCTGTTTCCTGCATGTTAATGTACACACGAATGTATGATATAGTTACCACAGTCACTGACACTGTTAACACCTTTTGAACAGTTTTGTTTTACATTTTAATTTTTTGTAGTCTATGGCTCTATAGCTTTACAAGGGCATTTCTCTATCTGAAACTGCTCATATCCTTCTAAAGAACAGCTGATATAGCTTTTTTTCTAAAAGATTTCTAATCCAGACTGTTACAACTTATTGTCTGTTTTCAGCAAGTCTGATATTAAAGGGATAGTAATGATTCACAATAAAAGCAGCTCCAATTAATCTTCATAGTATTTGGGCCATGGAGAGTGTATTTCAATACGGTCAGAGTTGTAGTTCAAGAGTAATTGAATGATAAAGTATCCCCCTCCCATCCCTTTTACTGATGTAACACTGCTCACCTCAGAGCAGCAAGACTGTCCGGATGGATTGCAGAGAGGGACAATCTTCATTGAGTATAAGGAAAAATCTGTCAAGGGAGGCAGGGTCTTCCTTATGATCACAGTAAGAAGATTGTCCCTTGCTGCGAGCTGTCCAGTCCAGGGAACAGATTCCACATTCGAGGGGAGGAGGCTTACACTAAGTAAAAGGGGCAGCAGGGGGATACTTTATCATTCAATTACTCTTTAACTACAACTCTGACAGCATTTAAATAACATTCTTCATGGCCCAAATACTATGAAGATTAATTGGAGCTGCTTTTATTTTGAAACATTACTATCCCTTTAAAGCTAATTAATTATAGGCACCTGCACATGTAATGCCAAAAATATATAATCAGGTTATCAGTCGCAATAACACAAAACACACAGAAGAAAATCTAAAAGCAGTGCCTGTATTAGAAATAACTCAAAGGAAGAACAAATTACTAGAGCCACACTGAAAATGAGCATGTCTCCCACAAAGTCCCATTAGCCACAATACTGCTGCCCTCCGGTCCTTGGCTGCAACTCAATCCTCTGATCTGAATTCAGTAATAGAACAAATAGTCTCTTGATCCACTCCGTGTGCACAGCAGTATCAAGTCCACTGAGAGTATAACACATAGTAACATAGTAACAGCCTAAACACTGCTATTGATCCAGAGGAAGGCAAAAAACCCATTGAAGCCATTTCCAATTAAGCCCTAAGTTGGTAAAAAATTCCTTTCTGACTCCAAATTCCAGTTGGATAGTTCCCTGGATCAACAACTTTTCTGCATTGAACCAACTGTAAATCTTAATATTGTTCTGTGCTATGGTACAGTTCACTGTACAGTTCATAGAAATGCAGGGTGTGTGGGAACAATGATAGGAATACTGGAATACTGGAGAGATGGTAGTTTAGGCCACAGATGCCCAGTAGACATAAACTTCCTCACAGGGGTGTAGCTGGGGGATAGGCTGACCATATGTACCTTTTTAAACGGGACAGTACCATTTTTTTTTCATATTTCCAGACTGTCCCTTAGTTTTAATATTTTGACCAGTTTTAACGCTTTTTAATGTAACTTATATATACTTTTAGGGAGGGGAGTGAGGTGACTGAGTGGGAGTGAATAGACCGGTTTCATGTGAGACAAGCTGGAGGGAATTGATGACATAATCACGTCCCCCAGGGCCTCCATGTGGATTATTTGTTTCTCTTCTAAAAAAAACAAAATCAAATTGAACATTTCTTGTGCCCTGACCAATCAGCGACAGGTTTAGGTGTAAAGCAGCCAATGAGTGGATAGAAGAGGTGAGTGGCAGCCAATGAGCGGCCAGCAGGGGTGCGCAATAGCCAATGAGTGGCAAGACTTCCCAGTCCTGTGGGGTGTGCTGAGTGGATTGGAGCCAGTACCGTATAGTCCTGATGGAGCGGGAAGCAGCAGCGAGGTCCCTGGGGGAGCTTTCCCGGGCAAGAAGAGGAGAGATCGGGCCCCTGGAGGGGCTGCCCTGGGCCTTCGTGCACAGCCTTCAGACACTGTTTGAGCTGCTGGATGCCAGCTAGAGGGGCTGGGTGCTGGTGCAGGAGATCAAAAGCCGCTGGCGGGGAGACCATGAGCTGCCCCCCCGGTGTACTGAGCTGCCTATGGGAAGCAGCCGGGCTAGGAGGTCAGCTCACCTTCCAACGCTTCGTCCATGGGCTCCAGACCTCCATGCACCGGGCCCCGGGGGAGAGCTGTGTGGGGCCACCGCACCCTGGAAACGTACTGAATTGGGCCCCTGACAGAGCCAGACATGGTATGTGTGGCCACATGATGATACCCTGGCCATAAGCACTTAATCACTGCACTTATTGTACCCCTTCTATATTAAATGTAATCTGTAAAGTGCCAAGTACACTGGTTGGCACTATATAAATAATATACAATATACAATACATTGCAAAGCAATGTGTTACATACTCCTTTGGTCCTTAAAACATTAAAGGAATAGTAGTGTTACATAATAAAAGCAGCTCTAATTAATCATCATAGTATTTGGACTTTGGAGAGTGTTATTTCAATTCTGTCAGAGTTGTAGTTCAAGAGTAATTGAATGACAAAGTATCCCCCTCCCGCCCCTTTTACTGATGTAACACTGTTCAGCTAGATCAGAAGGGAGGGGCCCAGGTAGACTGCAGAGATGAACAATCTTCAATTAAGATAAGGGAAAAACCTGAAAAACTTGTCAAGGGGGGCAGGGCTTTCATTGGTATCATAGGAAGAAGATGGTCCCCTGCTGTTATCTGTCTGGTCTATGGACTGCATTCCACATCTGAAAAGAGATGGCTTACACTAGGTAAAAGGGGCAGGAGGGGAAACTTTGCTTGTGAATATCTCTCAAACCATAAAGGTTTGAGAGATAAGTCTTATATCATTCTTCATGTTTTTTAGTGCCTACAAAATAAAGATAAAACGATTACTATCCCTTAAAGATCTGCTTTTTAAACGTTACTACTCCTCTTTTTATTTTTTTATATTATGCACCCACTAATTTTTGTTTCTTGTGTTCTACACCAATATTTCTTGATTTCAGTGGTATTTTAACTAGTTCCTTGCATGCCTTTGCTTTATGCAGTTCTCCATGATTTACTGCAGTGCAAGTTTGGAAATTCATTTCATCTATATAAGCTACCTACGCATACTTACCCTGGTTTTCTCTTATTATTCTTTAAACTAATTAAAAGAGAACAGAGGTGAGATGCAGTCTGCTTTTTAACAAGATTTAATACATCATTTATTGTTGAGTTAAGGTTTCTTTTGCAATTGGTTTTCACTTTGAAAGAAATGATTTATGTTCTGGATAATCAGATGTCTAGAATGAAGTGCAAACAAATTATATCTTACCTGATGAGTTTAAGCAAGGTAAAATAGAAGTGCAGAGATTCAGTTAACCCCTTGGATGTGAAGAATTTCTTCAGCACAATGTTTTTCAAACCTTTAGAGAGATCTTCAATGGGGTCGTGTGGAACGTTCAAACAAGGGAAGAGATTTAGTGAAAAAGAGAGCCTTCCCATCCCTGAAGGCATTCCCATGGTAAGGACCTTTCTGCCAACATCTTCCATGAAAGGAGAGAATGAGAGAGAGACAGAAAGTGTGTGTGTTTGTGGCATGTGTGTGTATGCATGAGTGCATGATGATCATACCTGGGAACTCTCAGGGTTTGACCCTGAGACTCAGAGTTTTGGCCCAAATCTCAGGGTGAAGGTCCAAAATCTCAGGGTGAGAGAATCCACTTGTACCAGGAAAGCAGAGGGAGAAGTCCTGCTTGCTTTGTGTGTGATCATGCCATGATATCTGTAAGTTGTTGTGTATTAATGGCTCCTTGAATGCCGACTGGAGCGACTCTCGATTACAGCAATCAGGGATATATGGAGGATAATCTATATTATAGAAAATATAAGGGTTAATATTTACACAATCTCAGGGTCAGCTCATTTTGAAAGTTCCCAGGTATGATGATGATGTATGCGTCTTATGACATTACAGCAGAAACATCAGAAATGCAGAACAGAACTATTGGCGCTCAGCATGGGAACACGTTGCGGGAAGGATCTGCACCTCTCAATAGTAATTTCTGTGAAAAGGAGAAATATAGCTCCATTAACATAGAAATTCCCACAAGGATGAAATACAGACTTCTGCATATCCCTTCTCTCTAACCACCAGGGGATAAAATTAATATTTACTTGTAAGTAATATTAAAACTTGGTTTGTTTTAGCCATTTTTCTCTAACATATCCATTCATGTTTTTCTGAAGAAATATCTATTGAGGGATTAATGTGCCAAGAAGAACTGACTCTTTAAGATAAAGGAGGAGAAACGGTTCATTATGAAACACAGGTTGTAGAACGTTTTTGTCTTTGTTAAACAACAGTATTAGCACAACTGGGTGATATTTTAAAAAGTTCAGTATAGTACCAAATGATGTCACAGGTGAGGAGAAACCACATGATGTCATGATATATTATGTACATAAATACTGAATGCACCCCAAGAGAAAAAAAAATATATATATAATGTGAAAATTAAATTCGAAGTACCAAAGAAGAGTCTCTACATGTGTCAGAAGCAAATACAATAGAGAACTATTTAAATACTATTGTAAAAGCCTGTGTACATGGGCCAATGTCCGGAACCCTTTGACTGCGTTGTGTACCCCACTGGCACTCAAAGGGTTAAGTGGCCACTTCCTCACTGCTCCACGTGATGCAGTCTTGCATCACCTCACTGACGCGATGCAATCATGTGCAGTAAAGACTGTTAAATGTGCGCAGTCTCTACTGCGCATGACGGCTTCTGACAAACATCCTAGCGAATTAATATATAGGATAATCTCTGTATAAAGTAGACATAAAAAACATGCACAATAGAGCCATTAGTACTATTCTCAATGTCAGACACTGCTAGACTCAGAACTGTATCAATACACAGAAACCATGATGTGCGATTACAATGTCTCAATGCCAACAGAAAGAGAATGTCCCATAGAAAACCTCATGCTCAGCCATGATCATGTTTGTGACATTCAAAGCCACCGGCATTATCCTAGAAACCTTGATGCCTACAGCTGTAAACATCTGGGAACGAGATGGCCAGCATCTTTCTCTATCCCTCTGCTAGAACATGGCCGACTCAACAAAATAGTAAAAATAATGGTTCAAAACTGGGACCAAGCAGCCCTGCAGCATAAAAATATAAGTTTTCTTCATCATATTCCAGCCTGCTGACATACACAGAAAGGTAGAGATGGGCATAACATGAGTAAGGAGGAGTCATAGCACATGACACACAACCAGTGGTGGTGGTGGTGATAAGCTGTGTGTCTCCTAGATTACCATCATAACCATGGAGCCTATACCATGTAGTGGGCAAATTATCCTGATTTAGTCCAATCTTATGATACAAACAAAAACTACAGTAAAACCAACATGAATAATAAAGATAAGTTCCATAATACATGGAGTCTGACATCACGTTTAAAAGTACAGGCATAGGAATCCGAAGAAGGGAGACATAGCCAAATTTATGAAATTTGTAATGGAGCAGACACCAATGAGAGATAAAAATAATCAGTGAAATAAATCCAGAGCCGATAAATAGACCCATACAAAACAAAAAAGACCTCCCTATTCCATGAGGGGCAATTAAATAATTAAATACTATACATATATATATATATATATATATATATATATACATATCTATATATATATATCCGAAAATGTTAAATATTTTCAAATAAATTGACAAAAATGTTCCAGTGGTCATAGCTAAGAAATATTTAGTTTCATAGGACAAAGCTAAATAATTTTACTTATATATAATCATCATCTTCAGCTGTTGTCGATCCACTGCCTCCTCAGCAAGCCTCCAACAACTTTGGTCCTGTGCCTTTTGTTGCCACTGTGTACCAAAAAAATTTGGTAATTTCATCTACCCATGTTGTCTTTGGTCTCCTTCTTGGGAGTTTACTATCAAGCGGAATCCATTCCAAAATTTTTTTGGTCTATCTTCCATCAGGTTTTCTGGCTAAGGGCCTTCCCATTTCCATTTAAGGTGCTTTACTCTTTCAATTTTGTCATAGAACTTTGTTTGTTCTCTTCATTAATGATGGAACCAATGAGATATTGATAGTGAGACATAAATAAAGAGGAACAGAATAGGGACAGCACCAATCCCATATCTTCACATGTGAATAAGACCCAAAATGTCTATAATAATTGGTAATGTCCTCAAGTTCATAAAGAAACAAAAGTCATGTGCGAAGAAGTTTACAATCAAGGAGATCAATGTAGGCAAATAATCCAATTGTATCAAATTATGAATTTACTACATAATTCCAGGATTTCTCAGATCACTCCCTATGGTTCCTGCAGCTAACTCAAGTGGAACTTAATACTCCCTAACTGGTCATCAATAGGGTAGATCCTCATCTTCCAGTACAGTCCTGAGACGGCCATATTAATAAATTCCCTGGAATCTGCAGTAGTCCAGATTGGCAAATGGTATGGTTCCTAGAGCACTTAGTTATTGTCGCTGGGACTCATTCTGGGAGTGAGAATTAGAAAATTATGGAAGTTGGATACAATGAAGACAGGATATGGATTCAGGTATAAGATTGCCTTTTGGAGTCATTCAATTTTTTGCAAAGCACAAAAATGGATTAAAGGGCCAAAAAGGGACAAGGGAATGTACTATTTAACTGTAGAAAGATATTTAATAGTTGGGGGAATTTAGATCTATCTGCAGGGCTGGGTGATGTCAACACTTCACTCATCTCTTCTGGGACATGAAGGAACATTGGTATCCTCTCTACTGAAGCCCTCTGTCAGTGAATTCACTGACAATGAACTTCAGTGGAAAGGATTGAAATCTCTCGGCCCAGCCCTGCAGATCATGAAGATCTGCAAGGTGACTGAAGAGCATATGGTAGATTTCTAAGTTCTATCAGGTACTTACATACAGCTATAAACACTCCTATAACTGTATACACTACTAAACCTTTACTGCCCCTTTAAAGCAATCCTCATTTCTTCCAAAGATTTTTTGTTTATACTTAAGACGTTGTTCTCATTTCCTAACATTCTGTAGCAAAGCTAAAACGAAGACACACACAAACACACTCACTCAAACACTCCTGAGCACATGCACTCATACACACACACACACACATATCTTCATACACGCCACACACGCATGCATTTGTATTAAGATATTTCCCTTTAGCATTAGCAAATCAAGAACACTTTGTATCAATTACAGGATTTTAAAAAATGTGCAAAGTTGTTTATGATTACACGGGCCAAAAAGAAATGACAGAGCAGGAATTAAGATGAATGAAGGAACATTTGTCACATTAATGGAATCCTAGGGTATTGATTCTTGCAGTTGCTTTGATTTAATGTTTTCTGTTAAGCAATGGGGAAAACAAATTAAAATATAAGAGAATGAAGCACATGTGGAATAGATGTGCTGTTTGTAGTAATAAGAACCCTGAGCCTCAAGGCTGAGGATCCAGAAAACAAAAGGGTGTTGTCCTCTAGGTACCCTGTGTTAAGAGGAAAACTGGGGCAATTCTAATGACTCCGTTCACATAATAAAGTGAGTGGGGCTTTATCAGGTGGGTGGAACTTCAGCAGGAAGTGGGTGGGAAGGGAGAGGAACAAGGTGAGAAGTAGGAGAAGTGGTTGGGAAGTGAGAGGAACAGAATGGGAAGGAGGAGAAGTGGGCAGAGTTTCTCGGGACACTCACCACTGGAGAATCAGCCTCTGTCCCTGGAGACCCAGTAACTAACACTAAAAATACAGACTCTAAGGGGCAGACCTCAGGTATGCTCAAGGGTTAATACCTAACTGCTAACCTGACAGCGCTCAGATTCCTGCATGGTCAGATGAATGGTTCCTCCACTACCTGCTTCATCGGAGACTGACACATACGGGGTCTGAGAAGGACAAACTTCCTGCCTTCTCTAATATTGATGTGTTGAGCTGAATCTCCAGCTCTGCACTACCAGATTGGTTTAGCAGTAAGCAGGGAAATATGGTCAAACATTTTATATAGAATTGAAATGGGATTTCTTGTCCGTCTAAATCAGAGAGAATTTTTGGCATTTGTATTTATCTCCTGATAGCCGGATTTACATCCAAGATGCCTCTAGGCAATGCACATGAGATGTCTTTAGCTCTGCCTATGGCCACACCTCCACTATTCACATGACCCCACCCCCAGTTCCATCCACTGTTTCCTGGCACAGAAAGTACCCTTGGCCTATAACAATCAAGGGCATAAAAATACAGCTTTAACTCCTTGTTGATAGAGAGATTTCCAGTGCATTGATTTGCAATGCATTGGAGATCTCTCTAGCATCCAAGGGATTAAATAATAGCCTGTAAATGTATATACAACTGGTGCAGAGTCAAAACATATTTTGTATATGCTACTTATGTTACCCAAGTATGGGCTTGTTCTACTGTTTCTCTGTATATATATATATATATATATATATATATATATGATGTTCCATAGGCCTATTCTGGCACTCCTTTGTATTATTCTTCTACATCTCAAAAAAGTTGATTAAAAAAACCCCCAAAAAACTGGTGCAGGGAAAATAAGATTGTTCTGGCCACACCCACAATTCAAAATGTGGGTGTGGACAGAACAGGTGCCCCTCAAAATTTGGAGCTGTATGCAGTTGCCTGCTCTGCCTATTGGGAAATCCGATTCTGGTCCTTTGTGATGCAGTTGGTTGCCATAGTATTCGTTTAGTTTCTCTGGGACTAAAATTAGCCAATGACAACAGTTGGGAATATATTGGGTGATAATACTAAAGAGACAGCATTGTTATTCTTTCATTTAACTAAATATACAAATGAGGCAATTTATTTTAGCCTCAAAGCTGTTTATCTATAAATGTGAGTTTGTTCACAGTGGATTCAAAACAGCACAGCATGAACTATTATAGGAAAATAAGACCATTAACCGCAACACTGGCTCAAGGTGGATTCTGCAAGGAAATTGCCCAAACAAGAGGCCTCATTCAGATGTTATCACACAGTGGGAAATTTGTGCATGTGAAAGCATTTCAAAGCAGGAAAAGGAAAAAAAAAAACATGTTTGTGTTTCATTTAATCAGGTGAATGCAGCTGTAAATCACTGATCTGTGCTCAGGGACAGATTTCCCATTAGGCAAGAGTAGGCAGCTGTCTAGAGTTCTACAGTGTGAAGGATGGTGCCTGGGCTGTGCTGGCCACACCCACATTCTGAGTTATGGGTGTGTCCATACCATACCTGGGAACTTTGAAGATGAGCTGACCCGGAGATCTATTAAATATTAACACTTCCCACAAGGTAAAGTTTATGCAATGCTCTAACCGGCACAAACATAAATAAACCCATTCCCATATCACAGTGACCATCATGATGAGAGACATTCATTTTTTGTTGATGAAGCACATCATTCTGGTCCTGTCAAATGACATTCCCTCTCTGAACAAGAGAAACAGCTAACCCCAGACATTCATATTTTTATTTATTATTATTATTTTATATATTTTATTTTTTTTTTTTTGGGGGGGGGCCTCAGCAATGAGCTTCAGCTGATCCTTTTAGATATGGTGAGCAAGGGGTCTACATCTGGGTTCCCCCCATTACTCTTAGGGTCACTAACCCCAATAGCAATATGCATATGTAGAAAGAAAGCTTAGAGATGCTCAACTAGGCTCATGAGCTAGCAAATACATGCAAGAAGCTCACTAGGACTGCAGTCTCTTTTAGCTCACCAGTGCCATACACAGAGAGAAAATCTTCTAAAGCACATCATACTGGTCCTACCAATTGACAGTGCAACTACAAAATGCAAAACAATTTCTCTCAGAACAAGGGAAACAGCTAGCCTCAAACTTACATTTTGGCCTTTTTTTTGGGTCTCATCGGTGAGGTGCAACTGCTTCCTCAAGGCATTATGAGTAAGGGGTCCAACATTTGGATTCCTCTCATTACTCTTAGGGTGACTAATGCCAAGAGCAATTTGCATATGAAGAAAGAAATGTCAGAGATGCTCAGCTAGGCTCATGAGCTTGCAAATACATGAAAGAAGCTCACTAGGACTGCATTCAAACTGCAATCTTTTTTTTTTTTTTTTTTTTTTTTTTTTTTTTTGCTCACTAGTGTCATACACAGAGAGAAAATCTTCTGAAGCACATAATACTGGGCCTGCAAATCAATTTCTCTCAGAACAAGGGAAACTGCTAGCCTTAAACATATATTCTGGCCTTTTTTTGGGTCTCACCAGTAATGTGCATCTGCTCCCTCATGGGAGGGTGAGCAAGGGGTCCAACATTTGGATTCCTCTCATTACTCTTAGGGTGACTAATCCCAAGATCATTTTGTATATGTAGAAAGAAAGGCGAGAGATGCTCAATTAGGCTCATACGCTAACAAATAAATACAGCGCAAAAAAAAAAAAAAAAAACCTCACAAGGACTGCATTCAATGTCCAGGATACAATCTATTTTAGCTCACCAGTGCCATACACAGAGAGAAAATTTTCTGAAGCATATCATTCTGGTCCTGACAAATGACAGTCCAGCCACAAAATGCCAGACCATTTTGGCCTTTTTTGGGGCCTTGTCAGGTGAAGTGCAGTTGATTCCTCTAGGCACTGTGAGCAAGGGGTACACATCTGGATTCCCACCATTACTTTTAGGGTGACTAATCCCAACAGCAATCTGCATACGTAGAATATGAGTTCAGGGATGCTCAACGAGGCTCATGAGCTAGCAGGTACATGCAAGAAGCTCACTAGAACTGCATCTAGCACCCAGGATGCAATCACTATTAGCTCACCAGTGTCATACACAGAAATAAACTTCTTTTTTTTTTTTTTTTTTAAAAGCACATCTTTCTGGCCCCAATAAAAATTCCAGATAAGCTGCTCCCTAAAGGAATTATGAGCAAGAGGTCCAACAGCTGGATTCCTCTCATTACTCTTAGGGTGACTAATCCCAAGCACAATTTGCATATGCAGAAAGAAAGCTTAGAGCTGCTTAACTAGGCTTATGAGCTAGCAAATACATGCAAAAAGTTCACTAGAACTACATCCAGCGGCCAATCTCTTATAGCTCACGAGTGCCATGCAGAGAGAAAAACATCTAAGGCACACCATACCAAATGACAGTCCAGCCACAAAACGCCAGACCATTTTGGCCTTTTTGTGGCCTCAGATGAGGTGCAGCTGATGCCTCTAAGCACTGTGAGCAAGGGGTCCAGGTCTGGATTCCCACAATTACTCTTAGGGTGACTAATGCCAAGAGCAATCTGCATATATAGAAAATAAGTTCAGAGATGCTCAACTAGGCTCATGAGCTAGCAAATTCATGCAAGAAGCTCACTAAGACTGTATGCAGCACCCAGAGTGCAATCACTTTTAGCTCACCAGTGTCATACAAAGAGAGAGCATTTTCCAAAGCACATCATTCTGGTCCTAAAAAAAATGACAGTCCATCCAGAAAACACCAGACAATTTCTCTCTGGACAAGAGAAACAGCTAGCCTAAGACACCCATTTCAGCCTTTTTTTGGACCTCATTAGTGCAGTGCACCTGAACCATCTAGGCACTGTGTCCACTTCTGAATTCCCCCCATTACTCTTAGGGTGACTAATCTGAAGAGCAATTTGCATATGAAAAAAGAAATGTCAGAGATGCTCAACTAGGCTCACGAGCTTGCAAGTACATGCGAGAAGCTCACTAGGACTGAATCCAAACTGCAATCTCTTTTAGCTCAACAGTGCCATACACAGAGAGAAAATCTTCTGAAGCACATCATACTGGTCTTACCAAACAACTGTCCAGCTACGAAATGCCAGTCAATTTCTCCCAGAACAAGGGAAACAGCTAGCCTTAGACATACATTTTGGCCAGACTGCAATCTCTTTTAGCTCACCAGTGCCATACAATGAGTGGAAATCTTCTGAAGCACATCATACTGGTCTTGCCAAATGACAGCCCAGCTCCAGAAGAAATCTTCTGAAACACGTCATACTGGTTCTACCAAGTGACAGTCCATCCACAAAATGCCAGACAATTCCTCTCTGTAAAAGAGAAACAGCTAATCCCAGACATACTTTTTTTTTTTTTTTTTTTTTTAAATAATCTTTATTTTGACATGGAAAATACAATACAACATTTCTTTGTTCCAGACATACATTTTAGTCTTTTTGAGGCTCTTTTGTGAGGCGCAGCTGCTCTCTCAAGGCACTGTGATCGAGGGGTCCAACATCTGGATTCTCCTCATTACTCTTAGGGTGACTAATCCCAAAACAATTTGCATATGTAGAAAGAAAGGACATATATGCTCAACTAATCTCATGAGATTGCAAATACATGCAAGAAGCTCATTAGGACTGACACTGTTAGCTCACAGGTGTCAACCAGAGAAATAAAATAATTTGAAGCATATCATATTGGTCCTGCCAAAAGACAGTCCAGCCACAAAATGCTAGACAATTTCTCTCCGAACAAGGGAAACAACTAACTCCAGACATACATTTCAAAGTTGTTGTGCCTCTTCTGTAAGGTGCAGCTGATCTCTCTAAGCACTGTGAGCAAGGGGCCCCACATCTGGATTCCCCTCATTACTCTTAGGGTGACTAATCGCAAGAGCAATTTGCATATGTTGAAAGAAAGATTAGAGCTGCTTAACTAGGCTTTTGAGCTATCAAATACATGCAAGAAGCTCACTAGGACTGCATTCAGTGGGTAATCTCTTTTAGCTCACAAGTGCCATACTCAGAGAGAAAAATCTTCTAAAGCACATCATACTCATCCTACCAAATGACAGCCCAGCCACAAAATGCCAGGCCATATCTCTCAAATCAAGGGAAACAGCCTTAAACTTACATTTTGGCCCTTTTGGGGTCTCGTTAGGGGATGTGCAGCTGATTCCTCAAGGCACTGTGAGCACGGGGTCCATGTCTGGATACCCCCCATTACTCTTAGAGTGACTAATCCAAAGAGCAATTTGCATATATAGAAATAAAGGTCAGAGATGCTCAACAAGGCTCACAAGCTAGCAAGAAGCTTACTAGGACTGCGCCCAGGGTGCAATCTCTTTTAGTTCACCACGCACAGAGAGAAAATCTTCTAAAGTACATCATACTGTTCCTACTAAATGACAGACAAGCCACAAAATGCCAAACAAATCCTCTCTGAAGAAGAGAAACAGTTAACCCAAGATGTGATTTCAACCTTTTTGGGGCCCCTTCAGTGAGGTACAGCTGATCCCTGTAGGCACTGTGAGCAAGGGGTCCACATCTGGTTGCCCCTATTAGCCTTAGGGTGACCAATCTCAATATCAATTTGCATATTTAGAAAAAAAGGTCAGAGGTGCCAAACAGCTAGCAAATATATGCAATAAACTCACTAGGAGTGCATCCAGAACCCAGGGGGCAATCTCTTTTAGCTCTCCAGTGAAATACACACAAAGGAAATTCTCTGAAGCACATCATAATGGTCCTGCTAAATAACAGTCCAGCCACAACATGCCAGACAATTTCCTCTCTGTACAAAATAAGCAGCTTCAGGACTAATCACAGAATCGTCTTCAGAACTGTCAATGGTACTGAATTTGGAGCTGCCATGCCCAAAGACCTGGTACGTTGTGCTTGGGAACACTGTATATACGCAGGACTGTTGTATGTGTGGAGTGGCTAAGGAAGTGTTTTTATTGTGGGCAGCCGGTAGTAGAGAGAAGAGCTCTGAACTTACCCTTTACAAAAACGGAGCTGTACCTTCTGCCAGAGCTTACACCAGGGTCATCATAGGTGCCTATGAGGAGGCTATGAGCCATGGGCCACAGCGTCACACATTTTTAAAATAATAGTGCATTTTCTCTAGAAAATGGATGAAGGCACAAAGAACTACACCACTCAATCTACTGCCTTTGCCAATCTGTCACCCTAGGCCAAAATATGTCCCTGCCTGCCACTCCCCACTGCCATGTACTAGTATTTCTGACCACTTTCCCTGTCTCCTGCTGCTTCCATAGGATAACATTTCACTCTTTCAAACCTGCCACTCTCTACTGGATAAATACTTACATTCTCTATCTCTTACTGTACCTGCCACTCTCTTCTGGCTAAATACTAACATTCTCTGTCTATTACTGTACCTGCCACTCTCTTCTGGCTAAATACTAACATTCTCTATCTCTTACTGTACCTGCCACTCTCTACTGGACAAATACTAACATTCTCTATCTCTTACTGTACCTGCCACTCTCTACTGGACAAATACTAACATTCTCTGTCTCTTACTGTACCTGCCACTTTCTTCTGGCTAAATACTAACATTCTCTATCTCTTACTGTACCTACCACTCTCTTCTGGCTAAATACTAACATTCTCTATCTCTTACTGTACCTGCCCCTCTCTTCTGGCTAAATACTAACATTCTCTATCTCTTACTGTACCTACCACTCTTTTCTGGATAAATACTAACATTCTCTATCTCTTACTGTATCTGCCACTCTCTTCTGGCTAAATACTAACATTCTCTATCTCTTACTGTACCTGCCACTCTCTTCTGGACAAACAATAACACACCACATTGCTCTGTCTCCCCATCTGCCCTTCCAGTCAACCAGTATCAGCTCATTTTGTAAAATGATAAAAATAGATCATGCATAAACTTTGGTTTTGAATAAAAAACATTTTAACGTAAACAAAACAGTGATATTAAAAGCTGTTTGTTACTTATTGTAAGTTTTTATAAAGTTTCACTTTACAATACAAAAAACAATTAGGACACATACCTCATAGTCAGAAATATATCAAAGATAATAATGCCTGGTCCTATGAATATGGAAGCTTTCAATGGTAGATCTCATACAGAAAACTGAAATAACCTAGGGTAGTATTGTTAAGGATGTACTGCTTTCTACACAGGAGACCGAGGCTCACCTTAGGACAATTATTTTCAGTTTAAATCAATAATTTCTCCCGTGGCTTTGCTGTCTACACGTCACCTGTCTTTCTTGTATATCTTATTGGTCCACAGCTTTCTTTCGGCTTTTCCTAGAGACACAGACAAATATATAGAGAACAGTGCTGCCAAAATAAATGTCGCCAGAAGAAAGGACAGGTTTTCACATTGGTCTGAAATTAGTCAAAACTTCAATGCCTTAAGATTTTGTCCACCTCATGTTCTAATACTGCTTCCACAGAAATACCAAATGAAGAGAAACCATAGCTTTGGCAATAGCAATTTATTAAACAAACAGCCCAATGCATTTCATATAAATCATGATACTTCTTCAGTGATTACCAGACTTGATTACAGCTTAGTAGCATTTACAATGAATAAACAATAATAACATTTAAATTAAAATCACCATTATAAGTACCTTCTAGTGCAATGATTCTCAACCAGGGTGTCGTGGTACTTTGGTATGCCATGGGCATCTACATAGGGTGCCCAATCATTTCTATAAAGATTGTGTTAAATTGTGAATACTGAGCATCAAATTGTATATTTCTGGAAATGTTCTGGACAATATGTTTGTTTCTGTTATTCTGATTATGAGAACTAAAAAGAACTGTATATTTATTTATCTGTAGCCTCCATTACTTGCTGGTCAAATGACCTATACAATTTTAGATGTGCCACAAATCTTCCAGACTACATATTAGGAGTGCTTTGATCAAAAAATGTTTGAGAACCACTGTTCTAGTGTTCATCATTCCAGGGAGAATGCATTAAGGTGTGATAAAGAGATGTTAAAGAAGTGAGAAAGTGGAGATGACTTCCCCAGTGTTCAAAACTCTCCACATCCTTTGATATTCTCTGGAGCCAATGTACTATGAATTCTCCAGCTATCAGTGCAGTGGCTCCATAGATTAACATACGAATTGGAGAAGTGATATCACAGGAGAAGTCATCTCAATTTTATCACCTGTTTATCACACTTAGTGCATAACCCCACAGATCTCTTATTCCTCACCAGGATTCCTTTGCTTCTTCATCGGTGGTTCCTTGTCAATATCACCAACATGCTAGTACTCCCAGTGACAAGATCACTTGTCAGCTGAAGAATGCCTTGAACTTTGACTGGGTTCCATTTTAAATTAATGGGGAATTTATTTGTCTGCTATGTGCAATTGGCTTGCTCCAGAATTGCTCCAGTTTTTAGTATAGCTTAGCTACCTCATTGAGTACACAAACACTTTTCATGTTGCTTTGCCCTGATCAGAACAAGCAAATACTTTTTTGCCACATTTGAGAGTGGTGTATGCTTGTCATTCCAAGCAATGTGTTTGAGAACGCTCTAGCACTCAAAGGTTTAAAAGATTAATTTCAAGCAATGTTAATCTAAGAAATGCTTGTGTCCCCGTGATATGGTTGGTTTGCCTTGGAATAAATACACTTTTGATTTCTACATAAGACTCATTGTCAAAACTGAGAATAGAAACCAAACCAAAATGTGTTCAGTTTACTGAGATGGTTGCACTATGCCATTTAGTAACTTACCCCTTCTTCTTCTTTCCCTCCCCACTACCTTTATCCCCCCCTTCTTCTTTCCCTCCCCACTACCTTTATCCCCCCCTTCTTCTTTCCCTTCTGCTTCCCTTTATCCCCCCTTCTTCTTTCCCTTCTGCTTCCCTTTATCCCCCTCTTCTTCTTTCCCTCCCAACTACCTTTATCCCCCTCTTCTTCTTTCCCTTCTGTCTCCCTTTATCCCCCTCTTCTTCTTTTCTTTCCACCTCCCTTTAACCCCTTTTCTTCGTTCCCTTCCACCTTCCTTTATCCCCCTCTTCTTCTTTCCCTTTAGACTCCCTTTATCGCCCTCTTCTTCTTTCCCTTCCACCTCCCTTTAACCCTTTTTCTTCTTTCCCTTCTGACTCCCTTATTCCCCTTCTTCTTTTTTCCCTTCCTCCTTGCCCTTCTTCTTCTTCTTTCACTTCCACCTCCCTTTATCCCCCTCTTCTTCTTTTCTTTCCACCTCCCTTTAAACCCTTTTCTTTGTTCCCTTCCACCTCTCTTTATCCCCCTCTTCTTCTTTCCCTTTAGCCTCCCTTTATCCACCTCTTCTTCTTTCCCTTCCACCTCCCTTTAACCCCTTTTCTTTGTTCCCTTCCACCTCCATTTATCCCCCTTTTCTTCTTTCCCTTATGCCTCCCTTTATCCCCCTCTTCTTCTTTCCCTTTAGCCTCTCTTTATCCCCCTCTTCTTCTTTCCCTTCCACCTCCCTTTACCCCCTTTTCTTCGTTCCCTTCCGCCTCCCTTTACCCCACTCTTCTTCTTTAGCTTCTGCCTCCCTTTATCCCCCTCTTTATACTCCACACTCTGAGCTATATCTGTTTCTTTGACTAGGACTGTCTTAACCATTTGTTTGCCAGATTGATTTTCAATGAATTTTATTGAATAAATATATTTGGTCCATTATCTGTTAATACTCAGAGTTACTGAAACTCTGAGTATTAACAGATAATGCATAAAAATGTTTTTCGCAGCTCCAACAAGTAGGTCTCTATAATGTATTTGCTAGTAAATACACACGGAATTTAACTTAACATTTCATGCTGTGCCTTCCGACAATAATTTGACTGCTGTTTAGTTTAACGGAGAGATCAGCAGGTTCATGCTGTAATCTCAATATATGAATGTCTCTGCATTTCTCCTACTTCACTGTAGAAAATGAATACTGTTAAGCTTAAACATAAAGTTTGCAGTGTTTTCCCTTAAAGGGATAGTAATACTTAAAATGTAAAAAAAATATGTTGTAGGGTTTATCCCCCTGAGTAAAACAAGGGTACTCCCACTGCTGAAAGTTGTTTTATTCAAAAGTTAATACAGCTGAAATTTGAATTTTTAGGTGCAATATCACAGTGGCCTGAAATTGTACAGTGGCGCTGATGCTACACCATCCTATGGAGATGCTGCACTTTTAGTTAACATGACACACACACACACACACACAGTTTTGAATGAAGTTCCCGGGACCAGAGCTGTCCATAGGATGGTGTAGCAACAGTGCCACTGTACAATTTCAGGCCACTGTGATATTGCACCTAAAAAAGTCAACTTTGAGCTGTAATAACTTTTGAATAAAACACCTTTCAGCAGTGGGAATACTCTTGTTTTACACAGGGGGATAAACCCTACAACATAATTTTTTTTACATTTGAAGTATTACTATCCCTTTAATCTTGATTAATAATAAACAAGAGATTCAAGGTCTCTAACATATTATCTGCATAGCAGATGATCCAAAACTTAGGAACATATCTATGCGTGTGTATGCATACTTGTGTGTATGTGCGTAAGTGTGTGTATGTACAGAAATAAGAAAAAGAACAGGGGGTGCAAACAGTGCCCTATCACACTATAAACAGAATTAAAGGGATAGTAATACTTTATTATTACTATCCCCCATATTGCAGATATTTGTAAAATAATTTAATAGCCCCAGGTTCATCTCTCTGACTGCAGGGGAAGTCTGTCGTATGACAGGCTTGCGGCTCTCCAGCTGAGACGAGATCCCGTTAGTGAAAAATAATTATTTCACTGAAACAGTCTATTACATGTGCTTGGATTGCAAGCACATATAAAAGACCGTTTCAGTGAAATAATTATTTTTTTCACTAACGCGATCACGGCTCTGCTGCAGAGCCGCCTGATGAAAGTCAGACCGGATATCCCTGCAGTCAGTACAACGCTGACTTCAGGGAAGGGGGAGGGGGGAACTTTGCCTTGGGTTATCTCTCAGACCATAAAGGTTTGAGAGATGAACCTGGAGGCTATTAAATTATTTTGCAAATATCTACAATAATGGGGATAGTAATAATAATGTATTACTATCCCTTTAAGATGAAATGACAGTTACACTCACATTTGAGAATGGCTGTGTAATAAACAAATGCATACACACAGCTAAACCAGCATACAGAGAAATTCCTACCATCTCTGGTTTGATATAAATGCAGTCACTGTTTAATCCAGTAACAAAACATCTCCAAAAACAGCAAACTTGATCTTCATCCAACATATTTTAACAATGAATTAAAAACAATTAAAATGTACCACTGAGTACTGCTATGAGTACCACAGCTACACGCTGCTTCCTCAGACTTGTGGTAACAAAACAAACAAACAACAAAAACGTGTGTGAGGGTGACAGTCAATTATTATCCCCTTAATGACGGTGCAGTCTGGGATTGGGCAGCCCTTGAGCACAAAACTTTTTTTTCTGCAATGAATTCTGGGATCACAGATTGGGGTTCAGCAGCGCCACGATCCTAGAATTCCATGAAGTGCCATGACAGTCACCAGTCCTGGCACGTCATACCTCTTTAAGGGGTTAAAACAAATTGCTCCCTGCTTGCTAGCTACTATCTCATTGGTGTAAAACAACAAGTACCTATCACTGTGCCTGTGATTCCAGCGACATTTTGACATGTTTACTTCCTGGTGCCTCTTTATTGGCTGCACTGTATCGCCCCTCCCAGTGACAGCCTTTATATACTTTGGGCTGTCATTTATGGGTTGCCCTTTTGTGGTGTATCCGTTGCCTAGCGCTTGTTCCGTTTACTATTGATACCAGTGTATGACCCAGACTGTTTGACTACTCAGCCTGTTACCGTTCCTGCTCTGTATACCGACTCGGATTGGCTGACGTTCCTGCTTCCTGCTTTGACCTGGCCTGGATGACGTTCCTGCTCTGTGTACCGACTTGGCTTGTCTGGTGTTCCTGCTCCGTGTACCAACCCGGCGAGATTGGCGATCCTGCTCCGTGTACCGAATCGGCTTGGTTGACGTTCCTGCTCTGTGTACCGACCCGGCTGGGTAGAAGTTCCTGTGCTGTTCCTGATTGCTGATCCCTGTATGCTCGCTGTTGGTCACTCTTCGTGGTCCTGCAGAGCACCGGTTCTCCGGTTCCGCTTTGTAGTCCAGTCTGTAATCCGCTCACTTATTGTGCCAGTGTTATCCTCCGATCATTCCTATAAGCACCACGATTGCTCGGTCTGCCGTTCCTGTGTTTGGGTTCAGTTGGGTGCTCAGGTTACTCTCCACCTACAGACCATAGCGTTTGTTAACCCCTTCAGGGGCGGTGCTGGGCATACGTGCTGAGGTTGTAGTCTCTGTTGGGCGTACGTTTCCTACGGCACTAAGCACTGACTCACGTTGTTGGTAGTCTCTGGTGGGTGTCCACTCAGATAGCCTTCCTCCCTGGTTGCCTTTGCAGACATCCGCTGGCATATCAGTTGCATACTGTCAGTCGCTGTTGTTACTCTCTGCATAGAGAGTGACACTGGGCCTTCCACACATCAGGGCTGACTCAGTCATTGGCTCCACTTGTATCTCTTGTCATATTTACACTGTATCAATTGTGATTTACCTGACCTGTGTCAGTTTTGTATTTTGTTCTACATACTGGACCCGTGTGGGTTAATCATTCCTGTGTAACCTGTCCTGTGTCAGTTACCGTTTCTCTGTATGCTGGACCCGCGAGGGTTACTGTTATTCATTGTGTGCAAATAAAATTGTGTTTTTACAAACACCTTCCATTTCTGAGTGTACTGAACCATAACAGTACTGTAAAATCTCAGGTATAATACGCATCTGTGTATAATATGCAGGTGTATATTATACCCAAGATTCATACTGTTGTCTTCCCCATACTTAAAAAAAAAATGTTTGACAGATACCTTCCCTCCTTCCCCCAGCACAATCCGCTCTTAAAATAAATTTTACGAGGTTTAATGCAAGTCACACTGAAGTCTCCATCCAAGACAGGCATGATGAGCATGATGTAAAACTTCTCTGCGGGCGGCATGCTTCCATTCGCTGCCCGCTTCCTTCAATGGGCTTTCAGGTACTTCCGCCTCCAGCCAATGTCCTTTGAGGATCGCAAGGTCCTCACAGGGCAATATCATAGGGAGAAGGACCTGAAAGCCCATTGAAGGAAGCGGGCAGCGAATGGAAGCATGCCGCCCACAGAGAAGTTTTACATCATGCTTATCATGACTGTCTTGTATGGAGACTTCAGTGTGACTTGCATTAAACCTCGTAAGATTTATTTTAAGAGCGGATTGTGCCGGTGAGGGAGGGAAGGTATCAGCCAACACTATGTATATATATATATATATATATATATATATATATATATATATATATATACATTCATATATTTAATACTTGTGTATAATACGCACCCCCCACTTCACATAAGGTGAAGTGGGGTAAAATTGTGCATATTATACCCGAGATTTTACGGTAAATAAGAATAAATCTCTAATAAACTATAGTTGTAAATGAAAACAAAATGGCTAACAAATATAAATAATTTAAACTACCTTTCGAAATCTAAAAACAATATGTACCTATATGTGCATTTTTTGTATGTATATTTGTGTGCATACATATTAGTTCTCTGTTTATGTAAATATGTAGCTCTTTACTGTAAAGACTCTCCAGAACATAGTTGAAAATGTGAGAAATCTCATTGTATTCTTCATGGTAAAACATTTTCTAAATAAATAAAAAAATAAATAAAATAAATCACCTAAGGTTCACTTTTAAAGGTCACAAGGTCACACTCAGAAGAGCGTGCAACCACATCTCGCATTTACCATGTCGCATTGTTAAAAATGTCAACCTGAGAATCTCACACTGCATCAAAGAGCGAGACTCTCAGGTCGCGCTATGAAACATCACAATTGATACCCAGTGCAGTGAGCTACTTCTCTGTCTGTGGTTCGCTGCTCCAGAGCGAGCTCTGTATGAGCTGCTTTACTTACCAGTTTCTCTGTATGTGATTCGCTGCTCCAAAGTGAGGAATCATACCGCAGACTGTGATTGAGCAGATGCCTTCATTACACAATAGGAGGACAAGGCATTATGACATTTGAGACAAATAGAAGACGGGTGTCACACATGCTGGAATTAGCCATATCTAAACTGGCTGCTGAAATATTAATGCCTCACTATTCAAACTGGGCAAATAAAATGTTGTAAAGACTGTAATAATCAGTGTTAGATGACGTGTTCTAAAGAAATGCCCATTTGCCTGGTTAGAATAACTTTCCCAGCCTGAAGAATTGTGAGAGCTCTGAAGGTGTAGGCTGAACCGGTAAGTAAAGCGGCTCATACAGAGCTCACTCTGGAGCAGTAACGCACATACAGAGAAGTAGCTCACTGCACTGGGTATCGATTGCGATGTTTCATAGCACGACCTGAGAATCTCTCGCTTTGATGCCATGCAAGATTCTCTCGCTTTAGTGCCGTGCGAGATTCTCAGGTCACCATTTTTATCAATGCTATAAAGAAAAAGAAAAAAAGCGCAAAAAACTATTTGAGAGTAGCATCTGATAAATTAAACGGGCTATGTAAAAAAAAAAAGCGCAAAAAACTATTTGAGAGTAGCATCTGATAAATTAAACGGGGTATGTAAATCAAATCTACTTACAAGATAATGACTTGTAAGGAATGCCTCCGACAATACACAAAAAAAAAAAAATCGTAGATCAACTGGTCTCAGCCTTCTCTGAGACCAGTTGATCTACGATTTTTTTTTATGTATTGTTGGAGGCATTCCTTACAAGTCATTGTCTTGTAAGTAGATTTGATTTACATACCCCGTTTAATTTATCAGATGCTACTCTCAAATAGTTTTTTGCGCTTTTTTCTTTTTCTTTATAGTTATGATTTTAAGTACTACTGAGGACACTTTCTGATCAAGAGCTGCAGACTTGAGAGAGGATTATTGGACTGTTTCTAACACTCCCTTACAGTTGAATTTGGGACTTTTTATATATTAGTGTTGTTACAATTAGAGGTCTGGAATTTCAGAATAAAAATAAGGACAAACACACTGCAGTGAAAACTATAAAACTACAGTTTATTAAAACATGCAATAATTAAATAGGTTATGAAATAAACATCCTGCCAGAGTTCACAAGCGTATGAGTGACATACCTCTAACAGGTGCTAAAAAGTACAAGAAAACTATTGCCAGAGCGAACTCCACAATACGCAAGATAGGACAGATAAGAAGATAAGAAATAACAAAGGGTACTTATCAACGAGAGAGCCTCATAATAAGACACAGGTGCACAGACAGAGGTGAAAATCAAGTCGCCCTCATTCATCCCAACAACGGCTCTCTGAATCTATTGTGTTGATTGCAGGTTAAAAATACAGATGTCTAATACTACGCATGCGTATGTGCTTTGTTACAGAAGGCTGAATAGTGGAGACATCCCTGCCTGTCTCTCATAAACACTACATAAGTTAGCATCGCCCGCCCCTCTGCTGTTGCCAGCCAAACTGCAGATAATTAACCCCCCAACTAACCATGAGGAAATGACCAAAAAAAAACCCATCCCTTACAAGTGTCTATTTTTTGGATAGGTGCGCATTGGACAATTTTTTTTTCTTTTCTTAGTATTTTTATCAATGCAACATGGTAAATTAGAGATGTGATCGCATGCATGCGACCTTTAAAAAGGATACCTTGTTGCAAAGTGACAGTTCCACTTTAAGGTAACATTTTTATTTTATTAACTCTTTGCACACCCCTTTGGAACTCAAAGAGTTAAACATGCTTGTCATAGTACATACAGTGTGTATATATACATATATAATAATAATAATTATTATTATTTCACTGAAACGGTCTTCTCCATGTGGTTGCAAATCAAGCACATGTAGAAGACCGTTTCAGTGAAATAATTATTTTTCACTAACGCGATCGAGGCTCAGCTGCAGAGCCGCATGATGAAAGTCAGACCGTATATCCCTGCAGTCAGCACAACACTGACTTCAGGGAAGAGGGAGGGAGGGGGACTTTGCCTTCAGTTATCTCTCAAACCATAAAGGTTTGAGAGATGAACCTGGGAGCTATTAACTTATTTTGCAAATGTGTCCAATATGGGGGATAGTAATAATAAAGTATTACTATCCCTTTAATTCTTTGCCTCTTTTGCCAAGGCGATTTACTTTCTACACATCTCCAGACACACACATCTCCACAGCACTGTTGCTTACTGCATCTCCCCCCCAGAAGCAATTATGACCCAAACCAATTGCCCCATAGGGAATGAATGAGAATCCCCCACATTCCCTATGAATTTAACCTTTTGAATACCAGAGGGGAACGCAATGCATTGTAAAGCAATGCATTGCATTCCCCTCTGGTACTCAAAAGGTTAAAGGGACTTTTGACACTTTAGAGAAGACAATAGAGAGCTCTAGAATCAGGGCCAGGCTGGCCTACCTGGATACCGGGAAAATTCCCAGTAGATAGTAATTTTGTAACATAAAATGATACAGTATATCATTTGGAAGGCGTTGGAGTGAAGGACAAAGCTTTCCTGCCTCGTGCTGAGGCAGACCCGGAACACCAGGAATCGGTAGAAGAGGCTGAAAGGGGGCGGAGCGAGGAGACTCACAGAAGGTGTGGATGGGGACTTGGATTGAGAATGACTGATAGGATAAACACAAACCTTTTCACAGACTGACTGTCTGCTTCCTCTGGGGCAAAACTGGAGATCTTCCACAGAGCCACACAAATGAAAACACATAGCCACACAAACTGTGACACACAAACACATAGGGTTGCCACCCAGCCAGTATTTTACCGGCAGGCCGGTAAAAAATTAGCTTCTTTCCAATGTTAAGTCTATGGAGGGAACAGGGGAGGGCTGGCAACTTGTGGCCTGGGGGGCAAATACAATCTACTGGCCCACGGTCCCAGCCCATCCCATTTAGTTAATTTTAATATTTGCATTAATGCTGTTAAGTAAGGCAAACAAGACCACATAGCTTACAGTTGAAAAATGGCTAGTCTAGTGATACCATTGAGCTTTCAATTTAAGTACAGCTACATGACTGATACCATAGAGCTTACAAGGGAAATGGGTTACGCTGCTAGTGTAGCTCTATTTGGACTGTAGCTCTATGGTATCACGTGTGTAGCTCCATTTTAATTCTAAGCTCTGTGGTATCAATAGGGTAGCTCCATTTACAGCAGCAATTGGGAGATTGAGTGAGGCAGTGGCCCACTGGCCCAGACATGTAACCAGCCCAGGGGGCAATTGCCCCTCTGCCCCCCAGGCCAGCCCTCCCCTGGGAGGGAATGCCTTGGCCGGTATTTTTTTGAAGAAAAGGTGGCAGCCCTACAAACACACCAATAATGTCCTGCAAACTTGCAATCTTAGCCATACACAAACATACACATAAAGTCTCACAGACTCAACTTAGCTCTCACTTATTTGTGTGGACCCTTAGAGATGAATATAGGTATGTGGGGGGGGGGGGTCACTCACCAAGGCCAGAGAATGTCTGTCATTCAACAATGGAACAAGGGGATAGAGCACTCAGGGACACTCAACATAGTCAAGTGTTGGCTCTAGTTGCATCCAGTGTCGTAATTATAGGGGTCGCACTTGCGACCGGGCCTGTGCACTCCAGGTGCCCGTCCGCCCCCTGCAACCCCTTTGCCTGGCTCCCGCAATCTCCCTCCAGCGCTCTAGTAATGCAGATGACATAATCTCCCATCACTCTGCATTACTTAGAGGACCGCGCAGGAGTTCCAGGTAGGAGGCAGGAGATAGGGGACATTGTGGAGATTGAGGGGCATTGTGGAGGGGGTCAATGTAGTTGAAGGGGGCCAATGTGAGGGGGGACGTGGCACTTCTTGCACCAGGGCTCGGAGGATTCTAGTTACACCTCTCGTTGCATCCCAATAGGATATTCAGGTCACTTAGCAACTTTTGGGACCTGCCTACTTATTTACTCAGTTTAGACTGAGAAATAAAGCACATCGCCCCCTCACACACACACTCACACACACACACACACACACACATTCACACACTCACACACACTCACATACACACACACACACACACACACACACACACACACACACACACACACACACATTCAGTTCTTTTTAGTACTTCAGAATCAGAGTAAGAGAGAGTGTGACATATTTGTTCTGTAAGTAATAGTAGTCTTGCTTTTAAGGATGTGCAGTTTCACCTCTTTTTGACAGTATGTAGGAGTTTTTATATCAAGATGGTTTTGTTATAGAGGTTTAAACTTATGATGGCTTTTGACTGCAGTGTAATAAAATCACTAAAGAAATAACATTCATTATTTCAACCTGAAATACCATAGATTGCATTTACCTCCTAACTTTCACTGACATCTTATTAAGCCTGAATCTTTTTATGGCAAACTGACAAGAAATATGTTTATCTGATTAGGAAAATCCCCTGTTCTTTCATCAGTGAATGATGAGAAAAGAAGGTAACATTACCAGCTGCATCTATTTAAGGAAAACTGTCAGATAATGAGTAATAAATTCACACTGACACAGCCCTGACTAAACCTCTAAGTTTATTGTGTCTAAATAGAGGTTTAATGCGTGGAAGCATTGGGAGTATTGCAATTCTAGACCAGAGGTGGGCAACCTTTGGCTTTCTTATTGTTGAACTACATTTCCCATGGTCCTTATCTATCCAATGATAAAACATATTTAGTCCCACAACCAGGGCCGGTGCAAGGATTTTTGCCTACTTAGGCGAAGGTGCATTTTGATGCCCCCCGCCATCAATCCCCTCCACCAGCCAGCCAATGAGCACCACTGTCCAAATACTCTGTTCTTTCATTGGCTGGTGATGGTGCATGTTTTGAGTGTCACTCTGACACCGAGCGAGTGGCGACGGGGAGCCAACAGAGCAGCTGAGTGGAAGAGACTGTCTATGCTGTGGTGGTTTGCTTAATTCCAGGACTCTTTATTATCCCGGTGCGTGGGGACCCGGGATGCGGGACAGAGAGCTCTATTAAGGGACAGTCCCAGGCATTCCAGGACCCGTGGTCACCCTAACTGAAGGCCACATCACAAGGAGAGCAGACTCCTGCCCTGGAGCCGTCAGCAGCCAAACAGTAGCAGCCTGGGTACCCTGGGAACACATACAGTTTTTTGGGACAAATGTATGCAGTAGGGGGCAATCCAGGACCCTCTCGTGATCTGGGTTCCAGACTTTGTACTGAATCTCTAATCTGTGTGAGCACATCTCTCACAGAAAATGATCTGCAGGCCTGCCAGTTTGCCTCTCTGACACTAAATGTCCCTTCCCTCAGCATGGGTAATGACGGAGGCATGATAATACCCCCTTGTTCATGGTGCCCATTGTCGTCCTGGCACAAAATTCTACACAACTGACCGACTTAAACATTATTGGTGATTACCCCTTATGCAATGTAGTATGAAAACATATCACTCTTATTCTAATATTACATGTAATCAAATTACAGGTCACCAGATATTACAATTAATACTATGACAATCACTGAAAGATTGTGTGTCACAAAGCTAAGCACTGTCATAATCTGCCCTCTATTCACATAAATAAAATAGGTATGTGCTGACTTGCCTGCTGCTGATATTGTGCTCCTCTTCTTCCTGGCGCAGCTCCTCCATGAGCACTGAGCACTAGGTGCTTAACTGCTGCTGAAAATTCAAGTGAGTCCAGCGTGGTGACACAGGGATGTCACAGCACAACTGGTGTGTGGGGATTTTCTCTTGGACGCCTCTCGCTGCCTCTTCACTCCCTCACAGGCCTCCACACTACTACCTGCTCTCTCCCTCATTACCCTGCACATTGACACAAGAGGGGGAGAAAAGAGAAAGGCAAGAAGAGGAGAAAGAGAGAGGCAAGAAGGAGAGAAATAGGAAAGAAGGAGAGAAAGAGAGATGAAAGAAGGAGAGAAAGAGAGAGGAAAGAAGGGGAGAGAGGCAAGGAGGGGAGAAGGAGAGAGGATGCAAGAGGAAGGATAAAGGAGCAAGAAGAGGACAGAGGGGATATAAGATGAGGGATAAAGACACAAGAGGGGGATATAGAGGATGCAAGAGAAGGGATAAAGAGAAAGACAAGAGGGGGAGAAAGAAGGACGTAAGAGGAGGGATAAAGAAGGGGATAAAGACACAAGGGGGAAAGAGGCAAGAAGGGGGGAAAGAGGCAAGAAGGGGGGAGAAAGAGAAAGGGGCAAGTTGAGGATATAAAGAGGCAAGGGAAGGATGCAAGAGGAGAGACAAAAGCAATAGGGGGATAAAGAGGGAGGAAAAATAAGGGATAACAAGTGGGATAAAGAGGCAAGGGGTAAAAAGAAAAGAAGTGAAAAAAGATAAAGGGGAAAGAGGGAGGAAGAGTTAAGAATGGAATAAAGAGAAAGAGGCAAGGGGGGGATAAAGAGGCAAGAGGGGGAGAAATAATATATTTATCTCCATCTTGCCTCCCTTGTACTTATTTCACCCCTTTGTGCCTCTTTCTCCCCTTGCACCTCTCTTTCTCGATCCTTGTACTTCTTTCACCCCCTTGTGACTTCTCCCCCTTGCACCTCTTTCTTCCCCCTTGTACTTCTTTCACCCCCTTGTGACTTCTCCCCCTTGCACCTCTCTTTCTCGATCCATGTACTTCTTTCACCCCCTTTTGCCTTCTCCCCCTTGCACCTCTCTTTCTCGTCCCATGTACTTCTTTCACCCCCTTCTGCCTTCTCCCCTTGCACCTCTCTTTCTCCCCCCTTGTACTTCTTTCTCCCCTCTGTACCTCTCCCCCCTTGTACCTTTTCCTCCCCTTTGCACCTCTCTTTCTCCCCCATGTATTTCTGTCACCCCACCTTTTGCCTCATTCACCACCCTGTGTCTCTTTCTCCCCCATATACTTCTTTCACCCTCCTATGTACTTCTTTCTCCCCCCCTTGTGCCTCTTTCTCCCCTCTGTACCTCTCCCCCCCTTGCATCGCTCTTTCTTCCCCCTGTGTACTTCTCCCCCCATGCCTCTTT
Organism: Rhinophrynus dorsalis; assembly: GCA_037306005.1. Taxonomy (NCBI): domain Eukaryota; kingdom Metazoa; phylum Chordata; class Amphibia; order Anura; family Rhinophrynidae; genus Rhinophrynus; species Rhinophrynus dorsalis. Next base: position 42,033,319 of record CM074725.1, read on the forward strand.
ATCTCCTCTGTACCTCTTCCCCCCTTGTACCTCTCTTTCTTCCCCCTATGTACTTCTTTCAGTTTTTCAGGTTTTCCCTTATGCTCAGTGAAGATTGTCCCTCTCTGCGATCCATCCGGACAGTCTTGCTGCTCTGAGGTAAGCAGTGTTACACTAGGTAAAAGGGGCGGTAGGGGGATACTTTATGAATCAATTACTCTTGAACTACATATCTGACAGTATTTAAAGAATACTCTACATGGCCCAAATACTATGAGTATTAATTGGAGCTCCTTTTATTTTGAAACATTACTATCCCTTTAAATCAGTGAGAATTTGGAACATTCTAATCTTTCTTCTCTGATGTTTTTTTTTTACTCCAGACTTGCTACAGTTTATCTTAGCACTTGATCCTCAATGTTGTAACTCTAGTCACCAGTACTTACACTGGCACGCACTGTGTGTGGAGCTTCACACTTGTCCCCACTCTGTATAACTGCAAGGTGAATCTGCAACAGAAGCACACGATTCTGTCTTTTAAAGAACAATATAGTATATCTTATTCTTTTTACCAGTTTCCATGGTTATAGGGTTTTTTTTTATTATTTTTTTTTACAAGGAACCAATTTGTTTCCATAGTTATACCTACAATTTATCTCTTTACTACTAAGAAAAGTATGACAATGACTTCAATGGCTCTGGAAGTTCTTTTCAAACAATGACTTACTTTGTACTGTGACCTGAGTCATTGTGACATTTTTGTCACTCCAAGCCTATTCAGATAACACTTCACCATAATTGTAAAATAATTTGATTAGAAACTTGGTCTGTAATCCTAAAAATGTGAAGAACTGAAGACAGGCATTTAGGTTTCTAAATTGATTTTCACATTTTTTTTTTCTACCAAATGACTTGGACGCTGATTACTAAGATAAAATGGAGCAATTCTGGGGCAAGCGAATATGAAGGACAAATAGACAAATCCCATTGACTTAAGTAGGATCATGCATTTATTTAACCCAGTGAAGATGAGAGGTGTGTGGAATGCTTTGCAAAGCATTCAATGAGTTAAAAGGATAGTAATGTTTCAAAATAAAAGCAGCTCCAATTAATCTTCATAGTATTTGGGCCATGGAGAGTGTTATTTCAATACTGTCAGAGTTGTAGTTCAAGAGTAATTGAATGATAAAGTTTCACCTCCTGCCCCTTTTACTGATGTAACACTGCTCAGCTCAGAGCAGCAAGACTGTCCGGATGGATCGCAGAGAGGGACAATCTTCAGTGAGGAAAAACCTGAAAATCCTGTCAAGTGGAGCAGGGTTTCCATCGTTCTCACAGTAAGAAGATTGTCCCTTGCTGTGATCTGTCTGGTCTAAACACCTGATTCCACATTGAGGGGAGGTGGCTTAAACTAGGGAAAAGGGGTGGGAGGGGGATACTTTATCATTCAATTACTCTTGAACTACAACTCTGACAGTATTGAAATAACACTTTCCTTGGCCCAAATACTATGATGATTAAATAGAGCTACTTTTATTTTGAAATATTACTATCCTTTTAATCAAACAATTGTATAAAAAGTGACAAATACACGCAGTTTCATCAGTCCCCATGAAGATCCATTGCTTCAAGTTCCATTAGAAACCTTTCTAGAATTCAAGGTTTTAACTTTTAATCCTTTGAGCTCCATAGAGGTATACAACACATTTTTTTAAAAGCTCATTCTAAAGTGGAGCTTTCACGTTAATTTAAGTTTTCATATTTGAAAACTGCATTAAGAACTGTCTCTATGTCATGTTAACCAAAAATCCAGCATATGTATAGTTCGCGGCATATTCACACTTCTTTCATACTCTAATGTATGCTAATTGTGGCACCTTGTGACATCAATGACATTGCCATATGCTAATTAAGCCTATCAATGATGTTTCATTTGCTTATGATGTATTTTCAGTGATATGTCATATGCTAATGAATGGTTCAATGACGTTTCATATGCTAATGCAGCTCTGTGAAGTACTAGGAAATGTTCACTTTCACTTTGCCCAGAAATAAAAGTGTGAATATCTCCTAAAATAGATATCTGATGGACTTTTGGCTAACATGACATATAGGCAGTTTTTAATGCAATTATCAAATACGCAAACTCTATCCACTTTAACTCAATGCCTCCTGTGGTTCAGCTGGTTTCATTTAAAATTGTTCTACTTAAACTTCTGGTGCAGCCCTTAGTAGTGCACCTCAGTGACTAGGAAGCTGAGTTTACCAACCAATCGGAGGTGTCTGTTACTGCTTGCTGTGCAGAGTGATTGAGCGTTAGTTCTCATCCAGCTATTGCTCCTTTGAAAAATGTCCCTAAAGACAAAAAAAACCTCTACCTTGACAGCTCTGCAACATCAACATACTATGGCTTTGGTAAAAGTGACCCAGTGTAACATAATGAAAGTACTGGGGAAGGTGTGTTGCACTAAACTTAGTCACCCAGAGGATGATTGATCATGTCTCTTGGCAAACCATGGCTTATGGTTAGCATTAGCATTCAGTTAAGGGTTAGGATTATGTTTAGATTAGGTTTTAGGCAATGGTGTTGTCACGGTCCCAGCAAGAAAACACAAGACAAGTACTTAAAGGTAACACCAACTTTATTAAGGCAGCAACACAAACAGAAATATTTTAAAAACAGTATGTAATATACAAGACTAAAGAGCAGCACACAACGGAGCAAGTGACAACTACCAGGAATAGAAGACTGCTACCATGTGATACTCTAGATAACTATATCCTAGCAATGGAACTAGGAGAGTCTGCAATACCACAAGTCCGCACCTGGGAGAAGCCAGACAGAGATGAGGGTAACCAAGGCCCCAGGTCTGCACCTGGGATAGCCAGGCAAATGGGAAGGCACCAGGAGAGAGTCTGCCAGAGCCACAAGACTGCACCAAATTGGTTATCTAACTGAACGGAAGGCCACACTAAAGTTAGATAGATAGTTAGATAGAGCCGCAGGTCAGCGCCAGACTGGTTGGTCAGACAAGCCAGGGGTCATGCAACGAGTGGGTCGTGAGCCAGAGCCACAGGTTTGCACCAGATAGGATGTCCACTGAAGTGTTGGTATGCTGGATACACAGTGGACAGAGCCCCAGGTCAACACCAGAACGGGTAGTCAGACAAGCCAGAAGCCACACAAGGAGCGGGTAGTCAGCCAGAGCCAGGAGTCACACACTGAACGGATAATCAAACAGAGCCACAGGTCAGCACCAGGTTGGTTAGTCAGACAAGCCAGATCATACACAGAGCCCAAACTAAAGAACTGCACTGGACACCAAAGAAAGGGCGACTGAGCCCTGTGTCCAGGCAGTTTAAATAGTAGAAAAAGGGAGGAAGAGGAGTAGCAGCCAACAGGTGGCTGTCTCTTTAAATGGAGCACACGTCCATGTCTTTGGACATGCACCCAATTATGATGTCACCCGCCACCAGGGCACCAGCATCAGAGGTAGCTGAAGCCGCAACAGACACCACCAGCGCCAACAGGGAGAGGATCCAGTCTCAATGGAGGCAAATCATGTGGGTGGACAATGCGGCTGGAGCTGCTGGCAACAGATGTGGTCGGCTCGAGCAGCCGCCGCATGGGGAACCTCGACAGGTGCTGACTGCATTTTAAGTTTGTAAGAAAAATCTTTAACACATAAGGAGTTAATTTGGTGTTTTACTAACACAGTAGTCCTTATACATAAAGCCAAAAGTGCATCATTCTTGGGCAAACCAACTGCACTACTTGGGATATCTAAATTTCCAAAACACCCATTGGTTTAAATGTAAAAGGCAAAAGAGGATGCCACATATTGTAGTAAAGGCATTAGGGAATCCCATGTGATAATGGTCAAACCAAAAAAGAAAAAGGAGAGAACCACAATAGTATAATAGCATTTGAAATCAATATAAATATTGAAATTCTACTTACATTTAGTGATTGTCTGATAGCTGATACCAACTTGTCTGACAGAAGAGCATACGGAGATATTCACCGTCTCTGCCTGGTTTAATCCTAGGAAAATCCTCTGAACTAAAGGACAGGCGGAGGCTTCAATCCAATGTATGAATAAAACTTTTTTTATTAAAAATTAAAAACAGGCTATAAACGCTTATGCGTTTCGCAGCTAGACCACCACTTTATCAAAGCAAAAAGCCAACAACTTGAAACACAAACAATAAAAAGGTGCATTCGAGTAGGTTCTTGTCAGATCTTGAGGTACCTTGACGAGATTGGCAAGCTTAACATTGTTTGGACGAATTATGGACTAAATCCTCATTTATTATATATGCCTAAATCAGGGCACACATTTGCACATTGGTATGGAGGAGCACATGTTTGTTCTTTGTTTTGTATGATCTTTTGACAGTCCTTTAGCTCAGGGGTGGTTGACAGCTATATTTTCTCTGCTGTTTCGGTCTGGGGCCTGCACCAATATGGCAGCCAACTGCTCATCTACGCTAATGCCAAGTTTGCAAATTTGTCAATATCAGACAAAAAGAAAGGGATGAATATCTGTCTACTCCTCAAAAATATACATTTGGACTCATTTGTAAAGCTCTAAGGGCTGTATTCAGCAATGCATTGGAGACCTTCCTAGTAGGGATGAGCAAAAAAGGATTCTGAAAATTTAGTATTTGCAGGAAACATACCATTTCGCAAGACAGAGAACACAAGAAAATATCTTCTATCATTTGTTTCCTATTTTAAATAGCATGTCTTATCCAGAAAATAGGATAAAAAAGCAGGTTCAGGTCCACTTAACTTCAGATGTCAATTTTAGAGCTTCCTGTCTAGAGAACTCATATGAACAAAGTAGGGAACTTCTTTGGTGGGTTCCAGGACTCCCGTTAGACTCTCCAGCTCTCTCACTTTCTATTCAACCTCCTCTGCTCTCCATGCTGCCACCCCGTCTCTACCCATGGTCTCTGCTATTGCCTCCTCCCTTTCCATGCTCCCTGAGGCTCTGTCCCCATTTCCCATATTCTCCAATGGCTGCCTCTAGTTTTCCTTGCTCCATGGGATGACTCTATTCTCTCCATGCTCCCTCTCTTTCTGTTCCTCCGTGGCTTCCTCCTCTCTCTTGGTGCTCAGAGCAGCCACCTTCTCTCTCCATGCTTCTTGCCTCATCGCCTTTTCACACTCCCTGCTCCTCCCCCCTCTGGTGCACTCTGGCACCTTCTTTCTCACCCTCTACTCCTGACTCACTCTCTTCCCACATCCATGGTCCATTCTGAATTGATTTGGAAGGAGACTGGATTTTCTGCAGGTCCTCTGTATCAATCCATGAAATTAATAGCAGAGGTTTGTTCATCTCTAATCCCTGACTTTCAGGGGATTCAATTCCCCATTTACGGAGAGATTGCTCCTTTTTATCTTCCTTAATATAACACTTAATCTTGAGATGTGAGAAGCAATCATTAACAGATCCATCAATTTAATTTACACAACAGATACAGATTTCCACATACATATAGCTTTCCAGGCTGAAATTGATATAGATTTTCTATAACATTATTTTAATTAATGGTCTTCAATTCCATGCAATTTGATAGATTTCATTAAAAAAACAAAAGAATTCATGATGATGACACAATGATGAAACAATAACTCTTTCTTATCATCCATGAAAATATTTAATGTGATCCTGCAGACCTCTGATAGGATTGTGTGGATGCTCATTATTTGCAGATCGATTGAGTGGAAACATGTTCAATTGCTTTTTTATTTTCTATTCTATCAACATATGGAGCAGTTATAATGGACCTGTTACCTTGAATTAAAGTTTGAAAACGTAATTTAAAATCTGACTATATGTCATACCATATTAGCCAATGTTTGTTTAAACGTCAGTGTATAAATTAGTCTGGGTAAATAACATATTTTGATCTAGACTTCCCTGGAATGGGAACAAAGTGTACAGGGAGGGGAAGCATGTCATGGGGAGGGTTGAACCCGATGTGGTTGGTGTTTGTTAGGAGAGGAGGAAGTGCTAAAGGCTTATAGAGAGATATGGCAGGAAGTAGGTTACCGTACATTGAAAAAGGGAAAAGGAGAACCATCACACCCTATTATGGTGTGCTTGTGGTTGGATTTGTCACAGCAGGGAGGTCAATTCCTTCCTGGCTTTTCACAGATCGATAACTTATGTCTTATGTGGATTTATCCTTGGGCTGAAGCCCTTTGTAAGTTTTGCCCCGGATTTAGGTTGCGTGTGTGACATTACCCACTTAAGCTAAGGTGTATGGCCAGTGGGGTAATTACTTTGGAGTTTGGTATAAGATGCTGATGAATGTTGGGATTCTAACACGATTCAAGGCGATTTGGCCATGCTTGGTTCAAGTAATTTTAGATTGGCAAGGTCTATCAGTTTTAATAATTAATTAATTATAATGGTTAATAAATGTTAATGGAAGTATTTTAAATAAAGCTGTGGACTATTATCCCCAAAGCTATGTGTCTGTGTTTATTTGGGTGGATCATAGCTACTACCTATGACGTGTTCTAACTCTTGTATTCAGTTACATAAAAAGGTGCCAATAGTACATGAAGTAACCTGAAAATTATCATTAATATCCCTCCCACCAACCACGCCTCCAGCAACACTACCTAAAACAAAATTATCCCCTTGGGCCATTTGAAATGTTGGGGTGTATGTACAGAGAGACCTAAAATGAGTTATATATTTATTTGTTTGTACTCTTCTTTACTCAGTGACAAATGACCTATAAAATGTTAGAAATACCTTGAACATTCCAGACTACATGTTAGTGCTTAGTGCAGCGTTTCTCAACTCCTGTCTTCAGGACCCACTAAAACGCCAGGACTTAGGGATTTCTCTGCTACAGCACAGGTGTGGTGATCAGAGGCTCATTCACATCGATTAACTCACCTGTGCTCTAACAAGGAAATCATCACATCCTGGCCTGTTAGTGGGTCCTGAGGACAGGAGTTGAGAAACACTGGCTTAGTGGTTGAGAACTCCTTTCAAGGTAAATGTACTAAATTAAACTGAATCAATTCTGGATTTAATCAAAATTTTATTTGCCCCCTATGCTACATCTGACGGTGTCTAGTATTAACCCTTTGAGTGCCAGAGGGGTAAGCAATGCATTGCAAAGAAATGTGTTGCATATCCCTCTGGCAGTCAAAGGGTTAAGCTAGTTCTCTTTTAGTACCTTAGTCTGAATGAAGCTGATGTTCTAATAATTGTTATAATTCCTGGGGGGAAGACCAACTTCACTATACAGGACATATAAACACTTCCAACATCTCCATTCATTTAAATGGTCAGAGATGTCTCCACCTCCAACACATTGCGCTGGATACTTCTCAGGCACTGAAATGGTTAAGACATTGGAAACCTCTCTTATCATTCAAGAATTGAAAAGGCCCATGTAAATCAATGGCAATGGATATATGCATTAAAGGTATAGTAATACTTAAAATGTAAAAAAAAATATGTTGTAGGGTTTATCCCCCTGAGTAAAACAAGAGTACTCCCACTGCTGAAAGGTGTTTCATTCAAAAGTTATTAATTTTCAAAGTTGAATTTTTTAGGTGCAATATCACAGTAGCCTGAAATTGTACAGTGGCGCTGTTGCTACACGATCCTATGGACAGCTCTGGTCCCAGGACCATAAATCTCCATAGGATGGTGCAGCAACAGCGCCACTGTACAATTTCAGGCTACTGTGATATTGCACCTAAAAAAATTCAACTTTGAAAATTAATAACTTTTGAATGAAACACCTTTCAGCAGTGGGAATACTCTTGTTTTACTCAGGGGGATAAACCCTACAACATATTTTTTTTGCATTTTAAGTATTACTATCCCTTTAAGAAGTTGATGCACTAAGAGAAATTGGGTCAGTTCTGTGCAAACCAGTTACACCATAGAGGGTAAAAAAAAAATGAAGCTTTTAACCCCTTGAATGCTAGAGTGGTCTGCAATACATAGCTTCGCAATGCACTGGATACCTCCTCGCATTCAAGGGGTTAACATCACAATGTACATGTGAACATTTGATGATTTTTCATTAATTGAAAAACAGAGACAATGAAAGGGGCAGTAAACACATATCAATAAAATAGCTATATTGAGTGGATTTTTATGCTGGGGAAAATGTGGGTATTTCTACTACTGGGAGATGCTTCAGTGAATAGTTATTATACAACAAACATGCAATTTTTGATCAGTGCGAGTTGAAGATTTTTTTTTTTTGTTTGTTTTTGCAGCCAGGTGGTGCTGTTGCTGTGAAAAAGTTGACTGTTGCAGAAGCTTTCCATAGATTCATGGTGCTACAGAACCACTTGGAAGCAAAATATCTCGAACACGAGCTGTCAGAAAAATGCCAAATTAATTCTGTAATTACTTTTGAAATATTCATCTAAAATACATTGGAAGTACCAATGTTTTAACCCTTTGAGTACAAGAGAGGTATGCAACACATTGCTCTGCAATGCGTTGCGTACCCCTCTGGCACTCAAAGGGTTAATCAATAGGAAACGCACTAAAATGATCTATCTACCTCTTTTTTTTTTTGTTTGTTTTTTTCTCTCCTCCTGTAAACATGACTAACATAGAAGGCCACAGACTTAACCCCTTAGTGACCGACTGCGCATGCACACGGCGGTCACTAAAGGACCACCAAGCTTTTTTTATTTTTTTTTATTTTGATTCTGGACTCCTCGAACGGCGTGCAGCCGCGGGGGTGCCTGGAATTCCATGACGGTCATAGTACGTCATGGGTCATTAAGTCAGATCGACCCATGATGTACTATGACCGTCAAGGGTCATTAAGGGGTTAAACAGAGCAGATCCACAACTACATATGTTACACTATGGAGCTTATGCACTCAGACCCCTAAAGTCTGAGAGATCTTAGTCCATTGGCTCTATAGAGTAACACAGGAAGTGGAGAAGTGATATCATTGGAGAAGTTATCTCTGCTTTATCACCCCTTTATCACTCCTTAGTGCATCTACCCCATTGAATCTGTGCACTTCTATTTGTTCCTTACAGTGCAATTGGTTTACCCCAAATTGCTCCAATCATTTTAAGTACATCTGCCTTCTTGATGTCATGATTATAGCAGATGAACTATGACTGTTAGCTATTTCTGAACTACTTGCAGAAGGATAAGGGTATAAGGAAATAATTAAAAACACACAATATATTTATGGGTAAGAACAGGCTATTTTATTATAAAATATAAAACCTTTAATAATGAACCAATATAGTTCCATTATTACACAATAAATAATATTTTAACAAACATGTTAACAGCATCCATGCCACTTATTTAACCATTTCCCATCTTCATTCACCTCTTCCTCAGCATGGCCAAATAAAACGGGCTCATGCTACACCAAACCATTATCAATCTTCCCAAACGTTTTAACCAGTTACCCCAACTGCACCAGACCCAGCCAGCTGCAATTGGGTAACATGACCAGCCGTGGCATATGCCCAGGGCAACCCTTCCTAGGGTTCCATCCCTAAGGTTCCACCATGAATTATTTTGTTCACACTCACCATACCCCCACATGGGAAGGACACCACCGCTGGTCCTGCCGCAACACAAATGTGGTACCCAAAAATGAAAGAGCCAGGTGGGCGGGGCTTGCCTGACTCCTGCCTCGCCACAAAGACTCCCCCTTCTGTTTCCCCTTGATTCCGTAACCTAATACCACCCCTTCCTACCTCACTTCCTATCCCATCCCATCTGCATGTTCCTCCTCCTCTAATCACTCTGGGGGACCTCTGGATGGTCAGTCATTTCCTAATTACTAGTGTTGAGCGAGCGTGCTCGGCCGATGCTCGGATCGGCTCGAGCATCGCTCTGCTCGGCACATGGCGGTACTCGTCGAGTACCGCCATGTGCTCGCCCGCCATGTTCGGGTGGCGGGGATCTGTGCCGGAAGAGGCACAGATCTGAAGACGCTCCGCTGGACCACCAGGGACTGGAGGTACGGGGGCATTGCGGAGATGAAGGGGGCATTGCGGAGATGAAGGGGGACATTGTGGAAGAGGGGCATAGACTCTATGCCCCTCTTCCACAATGTCCCCCTTCATCTCCGCTATGCCCCTCTTCCACAATGTCCCCCTTCATCTCCGCTATGCCCCTCTTCCACAATGTCCCCCTTCATCTCCTCTATGGCATAGAGGAGATGAAGGGGGACATTGTGGAAGAGGGGCATAGCGGAGATGAAGGGGGACATTGTGGAAGAGGGGCATAGCGGAGATGAAGGGGGACATTGTGGAAGAGGGGCATAGCGGAGATGAAGGGGGACATTGCGGAGATGAAGGGGGCATTCAGAGATGAAGGGGGCATAGCGGAGATGAAGGGGGGCATTGACCAGGCACCCTCCCCTCATCAGAGCAGGGGGTGCCTGGTGTAATGCTCGTGTCGCCCCATTCATTTGAATGGGGCTCGGGTGCTCGGCCGAGCACTCGAGCCTCAGGGGGTGCTCGGTCAGAGCACCCGAGCACCCGAGCATCGGGGTGCTCGCTCAACACTACTAATTACCTTTTACCCAGTAACTACAAGAAGCTTGGATCCAATGTAAATAAACCCCTAACAGGAACCATATAACTATCTGATAGAATTTAAATACTGACATATTTCTAGTTTTATGAGTTAGCTTTATGATTTCTGAAAGCACATTTGATTACCAGACAGAGAGCATAGCTTAGAGAAAACAGTGACTTCTATTAATCAGCTTTCTGATACCCATCTAGCTATAGAATGCTGGTTTCAATGTTACAGTCATAGCAATATTACAATAACAACTTAAAACCAATCATTTTTATGGGACGAAACACCGTATAGAAAGATCTTATTATCTGAACACATTCATCACATCAACATCTATTACCCAATAAAGCTGTCAGTTAGAGAAACATCACAGCAAGTCCTTGAACAGTATCTTCCCAAGTTTAAACAGGGAAAGAACTATCCACAAATCACAGTGGGTGGAAAGAAAGAAATCAATGCAACTTAAACAAATTCATTGTGTTAGCTGCCCACAGGCGTACCGTGAAATGGAATGCTTGACCCTGCCAAAGCCACTGTCACACTTAGTAACTGTAACCATATAAAACTCAACATTATGTTCAAAAGAGTTTAATAGAAACTTTTTTTACAGCTTGTTATTTAGAGGTTATTCAATGTTCAAACCAAATAGTGGACAGTTACTGGAAACTCATGAAACTCTTTCTCGAATGGTGGGAATTGTCCTGTCACCTTGATTCAAGTTTGCACATTTAAAAACTTTATTAAAACTGCCTATGTGTCATGTTATCCAAACGACCAGCAATTGTACAGTTAAAGGGATAGTAATGTTTCACAAAAACAGCAGCTCCAATTACTCTTCATAGTATTTGAGCCATAGAGAGTATTTCAATACTGTCAGAGCTGTAGTTCAAGAGTAATTGAATGATAAATTATCCCCCTCCTGCCCCTTTTCCTAGTGTAAGCCACCTCCCATCAGATGTGGAATCCAGTCCATAGACCAGATAGATCATAGTAAGGGACAATCTTCTTACTGTGAGAACCATGAAAATCCTGCCCCCATTGACAGGTTTTTCAGGGTTTTCCCTTATGTTAATTGAAGATTGTCCCTCTCTGTGATCCACTTAGATACCACCCTGCTGCTCTAAGCTGAGCAGTGATACCTCAGTAAAAGGGGAGGGATGGGATACTTTATCATTCAATTACTCTTGAACTATAACTCTTACAGTATTGAAATAACACTCTCCATGGCCCTAATACTATGAAGATTAATTGGAGCTGCTTTTATTTTGAAACATTACTATCCTTTTAAGGAGATATACATACTTGGTACCTTATGCTACTTGTGGAACCAGTGGTGCTTCACATGCTAATGAAGGTTTTCATGATGTTTCATATGCTAATTAAGGTATGTGCTACAACAGGATACTTTTACTTTCACTTTTCCCAGATATTAATGGGATGAATATTTTCAAAACTATACATCTGCTGCACTTTTGGTTAACATGACACACATACACACACACACACACACACACACACACACACACACACACACACATTTGAATGAAGTTCCCGGGACCAGAGCTGTCCATAGGATGGTGTAGCAACATGGCCACTGTACAATTTCAGGCCACTGTGATATTGCACCTAAAAAATTCAACTTTGAAAATTAATAACTTTTGAATGAAACACATTTCAGCAGTGGGAGTACTCTTGTTTTACTCAGGGGGATAAACCCTACAACATATTTTTATTTACATTTTAAGTATTACTATCCCTTTAAAACTGGGGGATGAAAAGACTTGGCAGCAAAATGGTTAATATCAAATGTATATGGCATGTCACGGAATGATGCTGTCCATGCAAAAGACTGCTTAATCTGCTTGGCCCAGTACTGGAGTCAATGTCATGTCTCAGACCAGCTTTAGTGGCTTAACCCCATCCTGTCAATGGACTTACCAGGTACATCCCGCAAAAACTGTCACTTAGTAACAGAGGACGTACCTGGAAGTCCTGGAAGTCCGGGTCTCCTTGCGGCTGCGCGCTGTTCAGGGACTCCAGAATCATTTAGAAAAAAAAAAATGTTAGTTGGGCGTTAAGGTGACAGCCGCGTATGCATGCGGCTGTCACTAAGAGGTTAAAGGGATAGTAATGTTTGAAAATAAATGCAGCTTCAATTATTCTTTATAGTTTTGGGGCCATGTAGAGCAGTATTATCCCCTCCCGCCCCTTTTACCTACTGTAAGCCGCCTCCTACCCTCAGATGTGGAATCTGGTCGCTTGACTGGACAGGTTACAGCAAGGGACAATCTTCTTATTGTGAGCATAAGGAAAACCCTGCCCCCCTTGAAAGAGGAATGCAGGTTTTCCTTATGCTAACAGAAGATTGACCCTTGCTGTGATCCATCCACATGGTCTCACTGTGCAGCTTTACATAGGTAAAAGTGGTGGGAGGGGGACACTTTATATATTCAATTACTCTGGAACTTATCATATGGAATGATAATAATGCTCTACATGGCCCAAAAACTACAAAGAATAATCGGAGCTGCATTTATTTTGAAACATTACTATCCCTTTAACCCTATAAACTGATCATGTTATGGTTAGTTTACAAGCAGTTAAGACAGGGGTATGTTTCCCATACCTCCCAACATTTCAAATGGCTAAAGAGGGACACTTTTGTTTCAGGTAGTGGATGTGGGTGTGTGGCTGGTGGGCAAGGCATAACCAAGCATTTTTAGATTATTTCATGACCTATTACCACCTATTTGTATAACCTAATAAATGATTTATAACAAGACCAATGTATTTTATTTACACATACTCATTTATAAATACAAATACTGAAGTTTAAACAAACAATAATATGAGTTTTATTGCTGTAGAGCAAAATTGTACACTTATATGCACACCACAAAGTCTGATTCCCTAAAAAGAGGGACATCAGGGTTGGAAAGAGGGACAGGGGGATTTGGGTGAAAAAGAGGGACTGTCCCTCCTAAACAGGAACACTTGGGAGGTATGGTTTCCTCTTAAACCTTTTGAGTGGCAGAGGGGTACGCAATGCATTTATCTGCAATACATTGCTTACCCCTCTGGCACCGAAAGGATTAAAGGTAAATTAGTTGTTTGCACTTTTATTATTTGGATTCTGTTTAAAAAAGCTAATTTGTAAAGAAAGGTCTGAGTAAAGTGTTTAGGATTTTCTCTAAATGAGATAGCAGGTAAAACTCAGTGGGTAAAGGAAAGCAATGAATCAGAACAGCTAATAAGGGGTTTCCATAGAAAGTAATTTTATAGACAATTAAGCCTGTAAAAATTGTCTAATGTGTATTTAAAGCCAATTGCAAAGGCAGCTAACAAGCTCACTGCAATCTACACTAACAAAAAGAAAACCTGTGATTACTCATTAATGAGTTCCACTATCTAGAGCTTTAATGTCAAATAAAGACTTGTGTATTGCTCCCGGTGTAACAGCATTTGTGTTCAGTACTCCGTAAATAATGCAGTATTTACAAAATCAAATATGCAGCCTCACTTAGAACCACGTCAGAATTACACAAGTAGCTCAAATCTCTGAAGCTTCATTTGGTAAGACATACAGAGGATCAGGACTGGATTCACATCCCAGGCGCCCCTAGGCACTCTAGGCACCCTCATTTCCACCCATGGCTCCTCCCCCATTTCTAACATGGCTCCACCCCCATTCCTCACATAATCCACCCCTATTCTCATTCACTGCTTCATGGCATAAAAAATACCCTTGACGGTCCTGACACATCACTGGATGTTAAGAGGTTAATGGGAAGGGATATTCATGCAAAGTAAACCCTTTCAAGATGAAGCTCCCGCTGAGGTGGGATTTGGAAAGGTGATAGGTTTGCTTTAAAGCAATGGAAACGTGTACTTGTAGTCTTAGGTGAAGTTGGTTTGCTACAAAATGGCTTCTCTTTTCTCTCTTGCATAGAGTTCAATGTTCCAAGCTGGCACATTATGAGATGATCAATATTCATTATAGTGTACTGTGAATATTTCTTTCATAAAAAAATGTCAGAAGTGGGTTCATGACAATATCCAATATAATGTTAAGTGGATAATTGGGTGATGAATGATGGTATTTCCACTCTAAATCAGGAGCCTATCTAATATTCATTTACTAAGCATACACTCTAGTGCACACCTTGGAGTGCAACAACTGGTAGTGCATAACCTGGGGTGTAACTGCTGGGGTTCACTACTGAAATGTCGCCATCTATTGGGCGACCAACAAAAAGGCGTGTTAAAAATATCAGAATCAGAATGTCGCCCCAATCAACAGTGACATTCTGATATTGCTTAATTAACCCCTTGAGAGCCTTCCTCTGTTCAGTCCATGAACTCTCCCACTAGCACCTCCACATACCCAGCAACGTTCCTTCCTGACATAAAGATCCTCATGTACCTTATTTGCACCCCCTATGTGCCCCTCACTGCCGCGACTCCTGCCCTCTGTTTTGAGCCCTTGAATGCTAGAGAGGTCTACAATGCATTGCTCACATTGATAATAGAAATGTTGTATACACAGCCAGTGTGCATACCACTTAACCCTTTGAGTGCCAGAAGAGTTTCCAGCACATTACTTTGCAATGTGTTGGATACCCCTCTGGCACTCAAAAGGTTAAACCTGCTGGTAAAGAGGGTCACTGCTGGCTAGAATTAATCCAACTATGTAGAAAAAAACTGCACTTCAAGACCTGAAGAAGCAACATCATTGCATTCAGCAGTGTCAGTGATAGGCCGAGGTTTTGGTGCCACTACTGCAGCTTCATCAGAACAAACAGTGACACGGAAGTATTACTGAAATTGTCATTTTCAATATCTTTCTTTTTTTTTTAATTATACATTTTTATTGAGAATTGAAAAACATACAAAACATTATTCAGTTACAAGGCATAGGCGGTACTGATTACACACCAGTTGGGTTACAGATATCAACATGGTATAAAAATGCTATGCATAAGTATTAAAGGAAATACACAGGTTTAGAAGCCAAACTCATGTACATGGAGACTTGGAGTGTCTCAAGCCAGGGCAAATCCAAACCGAACACAGGGATCTGCTGGGAATTCTCCTTTTAGCCTGAATAGCAATAGTCAGAGGTATATAGGAAGCTGAAGGAGATGATATTGTCTCCCTCAGGAGAGAGAAAAGAGAGAAGGAATGCCAGATAAAGTGGAGAAAAAGCAAGGGAGCAACAGCTAAGAAGAGTGAAAGGGAGGGTGGGAGGAGTCTACTGGTCAACGTCATGTCCACAGCCAAAGCATCAACCCCCCCAGATCCAGAAGAAGGACCACTGGAGGGGGAAAAAGGAGAACTAGGGGCATGGAGCTAGAGCCAGCCTGGTCCCACCAGCACAAGTTCTTGTCACATCGTGCCAGGTCCCAATTTCTAATTATGTATTAATAAATAGATAAAGATTGAGATACTGTGTGATCAGCAGTCACTGCCATCAGAGCAGTACTGCTGACCCTCAGGGAACAGACCCTCTACAGCCAGAGGATCCAGACCTAAAGAAGGCCCAAGACTTACCATACTACTGTAGAGGCTATTATGTCAAGTTTAGTGCACCATTTGTGTGTGTGTGGGGGGGTAGGAGGAGTGGGTGATTTCAAATATGTAGGTACAAGATTACTAGCCATGAGGCCATGAGGCAAAAGCGGCATTTCTGGGGAAATGAACATCATTATATATCTGAAAAAGCCAAGAGCAATATAAGTAACGGGTCACGTTTTATTTTCCATTGAAGCGTAGTATTGATGGTGGAAACACTCGCCTCCCAAAAAGGAGCTAAAGACTCACAAGACCACCAAATATGTGTCATTATGCAAACCTCCAAGTTGCAGCACCAGCAGAGTGAAGAGGAATAGGGGAATATCATATGTAAGCTTTGACGTGTATGGTCCCAATGCGTAATAAACTTGTAATTCTCTTCCCTAGTATTGGTGTTGCTTGCAAAACAGCACAGAGCTGCGTTTCCACTTGAGCATGGACCAGTTAAAGCCAAACTCAGTCTCCCAGACACAGAGAATACAGCTCAGTGGTCAGTGGGTCTGCATTAAGCAGATTATATATTATTTAAGTCCCATGAGATCTAAAAGTACCTTTAGTCTAAGCCAGTTCAAAGTAGGTCAACTGTTGAGACTGTTAACCAGTCGCAAGGAGCAGGGCCCTATCCACCTTCAACCACAGAAGGTTTTGGGAATCAATTTATTGTAAGTGGAAGCCAAAGATGCCACCCATTCCATATTGCATTGCATAGCCAGAGGAGGCTATATACAATAGAGGCACACTAGGGAGGCAGGGTCCACCATGTAGCACCAGGTACTGAAGCCACTGCGAGGCTAGTTTGGGATATTTGTAGGACCAAACAAAGGAATTTATCACCCGCTGAAGTTTGTTTGAAGTTGACCATGACAGAGGTGATTGGTAGGGGAATGGTATTGAAGAGATAAAGTATGTGGGGAATCACTATCACTCTAACCAAGCTAATTTGCCTTAACTAGGAGATATGATTTTCAATATAGAATCAAATTTTTGTTGTGCATTTGTGTTATTTTCTACAAATTATTAAAATTACCCTCAATGGGTGAGCTCTGCCTCGATTCAACCATAGCACAATGTGTGGCAATATTGACCCAGCACTGTATCCTATTGAAATGTCATCATCTATGGGGTGACCACAAAAACGGTTCATTAAAACTATCACCTGAATGATTCAGGCGACATCAGAATGTTGCCCTAATCAAAAGAGCAACATTCTGATAGTGAATAGTGAACCACCCAGCACATAAATTAACTCAATGAGCCAATGGTACTTACAAAAAAATAAAGCTCAATTTCCCTCAAAACTTTTTTTTTTATATTACAAACAAATGGCTACCATAACATCCAAGTAGTTTGTGATTATATTTACATATAATATCTCAGAGTGACATGTCGACTTGAAGTAAGCTCAATATGTGGTAGTAATCCAAAGGGAACATACAGAGTTAGACTGTTTATTAGTAGGCAGATGAGGAAGGTCTGATAAAGACTAACTATTTTGGTAGCAGGAAAGCTATAAAATTAGTGGGGTATGAGGAGAACGTTGAACTTGATGGACTTGTGTCTTCATTCAACGTAATTTACTATGTTACTATGTAATAATTTAAGTTATCCTGTGCAAGAAGCTTTGCTGTGATTATTGCTGCCATTATTAAATGTCTTTATTGTCATTATTGTTGTGATTATTATATGTAAGTGCTCTTGAGAGAAAGGAATATAGTGTCTATTATATTAATTTAAATTGAGTACCTTGGATGAAAATATTTATTAGCTATAATGAGCCTTATTTGGACTTAGTTATTCACTGTAAAATCTTTCACCTTGAACAGAAGGGCATATCTGTTTTGTTTTATATCGTGAGCACTTGAAATAATTCTCCTGATGGCTGCTTCACACTATGAAATTCTTCTTTGTTAATCATATAATACTACCGAAGAAAGATTATGTCTGAATGGTCCTTAATGTAGAAATTAAGCAGTGAAAAGCAAATTCTTGCATTGGGATAACAAGATTAGAGGAAATATATTGTTAATGGAATTATACAACAGATGCTTTCTCTCCACACTCTCAAACACTTTTATTGGTTAATTGTAAAAAAAAAAAAAAAAACTGTCAGAAACGTACAGTACTGAGAGCCAAATTTATCAGTGGGCAAGCTGTTTGAAAAACTCCTTGCTTCAGCAAAGGGTATCCGAAATGTATTATCCTTTATTTGCTTGGAGAAGGGCTAGTAGACCTCTTGAGGCTGTATGCATAAAGTAAGGTGGAAAAATTCTGAAGAAAATGAACTGCATCCAAGGTACCAAAAAACATTCCATTGACCCAAAAGGGCATTTTCATTACTTCAGTGCTAGAGGGGTGTCCAATGCATTGCTTCTCAAGATCCAGCCCCTCTTTCTGTTTTTAAAGTGATAGTAATGTTTCATAATAAAAGCAGCTCTAATTAATCTTCATAGTATTTGGACTTTGGAGAGTGTTATTTTAATTCTGTCAGAGTTGTAGTTCAAGAGTAATTCAATGACAAAGTCTCCCCCTCCTTTTACCTAGTGTAACACTTCTCAACCAGATCAGAAGGGAGGTGTCCAGGTAGACTGCAGAGAGGGACAATCTTCAATTAAGATAAGGGAAAAACCTGAAAAACTTGTCAAGGGGGGCAGGGCTTTCATTGTTCTCATAGGAAGAAGATTGTCCCCTGCTGTTATCTGTCTGGTCTATGGACTGCATTCCACATCTGAGAAGAGATGGATTACACTAGGTAAAAGGGGCGGGAGGGGAAACTTTGCTTGTGACTATCTCTCAAACCATAAAGGTTTGCGAGATAAGACTTATATCGTTCTTCATGTTTTTTAATGCCTACAAAATAAAATAAAGATAAAACAAAGTATTACTATCCCTTTAACCCTCAAATGATTATACCTGGCTTCCTCTTGCTCCTTCCTCCTATCTCTCCCCCTTGCCCCACACCCTCTTGTTCTCACCTGTTTCTGCCATCTCTCTTCCCCCCTTACCATGTTTCTTCCTTACTCTGAGGATATATTTAGGTCACTGCTGGGCAATGTGATGCCCTTCAGCTGCTGTTAGACTACAGGGATGATGGGCGTTGCAGTCTGGAAACATCTGAGAGCCTCACATTGACCACAACCTATACAGATAGACCTAGAACTTTCTTCAGGTTCTCTGGATTGATCCATTAAACAAAACACAGATGTTTCACTCATTCCTAACTCTATTTAGGTAGATTAGGAAAAGGACGTTAGTCCCCACAGCAAGCACCTTGCAACATCCCTGTTTAGAAATACCTAACTGGTGGTTAGGGTGAAACAAACACCAGTGTTTCCGCTCTCACTAATGGTCACCCTATAACATTTGATATATGTAAAAAACACATAAACAAGATATTATCAAAATAACATAGAGATATATCTTAAAGGGCACTCAATCCTTTTAATATACGATAGTCCTTCTTTCAGGAAAACCTTCTTTAACCCCTTAAGGACTGGCGGTCATGGGACATTTCAGTCCCATAATGACCGCATAGGCGCACTTGGACGCGCCGGTACATATGATCTGTCACATGTATCGGCGCGTCACTATGGGGCCTGATAGAGACCGCTCCGAACTTGGAGCGGTCAATTTCAGGCCCTATTTTTACTTACAGCGCTCCCGGTAGAGCGCTGTAAGTAAAAAGTACGTGACGTACGATGACCGTCATCGGTCCTTGAGTAGTTCAAGGACCGTGATGGTCCTGGTACGTCAAGGGTCATTAAGGGGTTAAAACGGACTTGAAATTTTCCAAAGACTCAGAGTCCAAGTATGCAGCTCATAATCAGGACGCTGGATAGGTTCCAAACAGCATATAGAAACAGAAAACAAAAAGAGAACAGCGCAAAACTTCTCTAAGTGTAGTACTTCCAGTCCGCACTTTCAGGATAACATAGAATCAAAGGAAATCCATTTAACAGGGTACTCACATTTTCAAGAGGCCTAACTGCCTCTGGATAAAGCACATCGACCAGATCTGACCTCCAGTCACAGTCTCCCTCTCGCAACTTCCAACCATTCGATTCTGTGTCTCCTTCTCCACCCAGGTATCCTCTTCCTCCTTTAATGCGATTCCTTCTCCCGGCTCTTTGGACTCTACTGGGCAACCTAAAGCCTTTCTATAGGGAGTATAATATATCCATCAACCATTAATGGTAAAGGGGAAGAAATATAAGCATAGGGATACTAAAAATAAGAGATCTGTGAGGAGCGATAGATTATAGGAAAAAATACAAATTTATTAAAATAATCGTTCCCGGGTAACAACCCTTTACAAATAAAAAAGAAAAAAATATATATTCTAAAACTGACAAAAAGATTCTCTCCCTACGTGTTTCGTTAGGGTGACCACATGTCCCGGATTGCCCAGGACAGTCCCGGATTTTAAAGGTGTGTCCCATGTCCAGGGCAGACCCCAACTGGGACAATACAAAGTCCTGGAATGAAGACTCCAGAGCACAGAGTTCTAAACACTCTGGGGGAACTGCACAATGAATGCTGTGACAGAAAGTGATCTATTCTGGGCTACAAGCTGGCTTCCAGACAGACCTCTAAACTCTAGAGAGAACCGGGTCTTGATTCTGTCATTACACAGGAGCTGCAGTGCAATTTTGTTGCAGTGTAATTCTAGTTTAAGGCTTTCGGTGTGATGTACATTATCTTGTAGCCCATCACAGGCATCACTTTCTGTCACAGCAATGTGCAGTTTAGAACTCTGTGGTGTCCCAGAGAAAGAGCAGGTTGTGCACTGATGTCCAGTGATGTATGTGACCCCTCCGACATAGATGCCTTAGAACAAACGAGAAGTACTCTGTTGCTCTCGTCTCAGTAGTGTTCCTGAAAGGAAATGTGGTCACCCTACTGGTGGTTTTAGATTAATATTGTGTCCCAGCTGAAAACCTGCACTGTTGGTAGCTGTTGGGACCCAGGATTGGCTACCCGTGCCTCAGTGCATCTCTCCCTGGATTATAATGGACATATACACAAGTAAAAGTGAAATGATTCCTGGGAAAAACAAGTGCACCACAGAGAACAAATACAAATCTCCCAGATTCTAATTACAGCAGAACCACCACATCAACTTAAGTCCCCTACAATACTTAGGCAGGTGGCGACTAGCTTAATAATCATTATTTTACCTCTCAAAAGTGCCCCCGAGTACAGTAATCCTTATGCTTCCGATACCAGAAGCCAGGCATCACTGTGGACATCTCATCTGCGCGCCTGCGCTTTCAGTCCACGTCACCCTTCAGTGACATTGCACTGGCCTGAATGGCTCTGGAAGAGACTGACGGTGCAGGAGCGCAGGCTGCACTAACCTGTCCATCAGTCACTGAATATTACTGATAACTTTACTCGTGGGCACTTTTAAGAGGCACAGTAACAATTATTAAGCTAGTCGCCACCTGCCTAAGTATTGCAGGGCGACTTTAGTTGATGTGGTAGTTCCTCTTTAAAGGGTTAGTAATACTTAGTTTTATCTTTATTTTATTTTGTAGGCATTAAAAAAACATGAAGAACAATATAAGTCTTATCTCTCAATCCTTTATGGTTTGAGATATATTCACAAGCAAAGTTTCCCCTCCCGCCCCTTTTACCTAGTGTAAGCCATCTCTTCTCAGATGTGGAATGCAGTCCATAGACCAGACAGAAAACAGCAGGGGATAAGCTTCTTCCTATGAGAACAATGAAAGCCCTGCCCCCCTTGACAAGTTTTTCAGGTTTTTCCCTTATCTTAATTGAAGATTGTCCCTCTCTGCAATCTACCTGGACACCTCCTTTCTGATCTGGCTGAACAGTGTTACATCAGTAAAAGGGGCGGGAGGGGGACACTTTATCATTGAATTACTCCTAAACTACAACTCTGACAGTATTGAAATAACACTCTCCATGGCCCAAATACTATGAAGATTAATTAGAGCTGCTTTTATTATGAAACATTACTATCACTTTAATTGAACTCCTTGGATGCTAAAGAGGTCTGCAAAGTATTGGATGCAGGCGTCTCTAGCATTCAATGGATTAAAACCTCCACATAAAGGATCAGTTAACTTTTTTAATGACATTATAAGAGAGATTTTTCTGCTGAACAAAACAACGGTTCTCCCACTGCCGATAGAGTTTCATTGAAAAGTTATTGCAGCCAATATTTTAATGTTAGACTGAAATTTTATCCAGGTCCTCTCGATTTATCCATGAAGCAAAACACAGATGTTTCTTTCATCCCTAACTGCAGTTAGGTATATTACAAAAAGGACTTTAGTACTGACAGCAAGTACCTTGCAACATCCCTGTTTAGAGATACCTAACTGGTGTTTTAGACTGATATTTTGCTCTTCTGCAGAGAAGCAATGTCCTCCCTGAATCTGACTGATAAAATGATCATGCAAATCATAGGCAATAATACATAAAATGTTACTTCTTGTGCAAACATTGGAAAGGTTCCTACTGCTAAAGGGCAGTTTGGAAAAGGATGCCATCTGTTTTTCCACAGATCATATCTCGCTCTGTATGGGCCTAATTAAACAACAATTTGTGCACAACCTGCCAGCTTGAAGACACAAAATTACATTTTTGTTTGGAAATGCGTAAAATACACTCCAGCAGACTGCTGGCATTTTGTGCCCTTTGACCTGTGGGTATTTCACAGGAGATGGTGTTTAACTCTGCTAACATTTCTAAGGTAGGTAAATGCAATCCGAAGCTATGAATGCGTCTGGTTTCTATGGCTCTTTTCAGAACGGGAAACACTTGAAGTTATTGAAATAAAAAAATCAATTTTTGTTTAAGTACCTTGAAGAGTAGCCAACCTGAGCATTTCAGTAAGTTAAGAAATTGCTTTCACTGGAGACTGATTGATAGGTCAAGAAATGTTACGTTTTTTTTCCTATTGAAGTCTAATACGTTTTTTTTCTTACTCAAAAAATTGAAGAGTTGTTTCAATGGAAAGAGAAAATGTCAATAAGAGAGAGAGTGAAAAAACGATTATGATAAAGAGTGAATAAGCAGAGGCCGGTAGGATGCAGTTTAATGTATAAAGAACTGATACATGACCTTGCACCACTGTGTAGTCCATGAGGAAAGTTTTAACTCATCTGTAAGATTATCCTTTATTATAATTCGCTAAAACATGTGTAGCGATGCTTTCATGCACAGTAGAGACTGCCCATGACGAGGCTGATACAGAGCGGTACACATCGAAGGAGCATCCAGCTCTGTATCAGCTGCGGAGCGGGCAGTCTCTACTGCGCATGACTGCCCCGTGACCGGCTGGCAGTGGCACTGTGGCCCGTGTAACGGGCTATTCAACTAGTATACTTATGTGATTTGAATAATATGTTACAAGATTCATAAATTCAAATTTGATATAAAGATAAAGATCTTGCTGCTTTTTCCTCACTAAAGCTCACTGGTAAAAACTTGTCTATGTTAGTTCATGGGGGTGAGGTATTAAAGTGTGATAAAGAGGAGATAACTTCTCATGTTGTAAACCCTCCAGTTCCTGTGCTATTCTCTGGAACTTATACACTAATTGTGGCATGCAAGAAATGTTGGCATGAGGTATTTCCTTGGTTTGGCTTTTCCACCATTCAAAGCCAAATCAAGGTATCAGCTGGGACAGGAAAACCCCCCAGCCACAATAACAATACTTGCTGCGGGCGCCGGGCTAGGGGGTCGCAGGGGTCGCCCCTGCAACCGGGTCCATCACTCCAAGGGCCCAGCCACCCTCTGCGACCCCCCTAGCCTGGCGCCTGCAGCAAGTAGGTCTGTGCTTTCTTCAGCACAGACCTCTAACAGCTGATCTCCCTCTCTGGCGCTCTAGTAATGCAGAGCGCTGGGAGATGACATCTCTCAGCATTCTACATTACTGAGAACTGCGCGGGAGCTCCAGCTCTATAGAAGTCTGTGCCTCCTTTGGCACAAACCTCTCATGCCACGCCGCTAGACCACCATTCTGCCCCAGAGTGCATAATAATAATGCTGTGCCACACTGCCACTTAATTTGAAAATAATTATGCTATGCGTCTGCTTGCTCACCCTTGAAGGCACTTGTACAGACAGTAGATTGCTCTCAATCCCTCTGGTTGCCTTGTATCTGTGGCTGTGCCTGTGCCACCCCATGTGACACACTGCTGCGCCTGCGGCTGTGTGCCACTGCCTCAAAATTCAGATTGACTGACTGGCAAGACACAGGCAGCTGGGGACCTATTTGCTTGCTGATCTTGCTGTTATTGTCTCTGTCCTGGGGAAGTCTGGGGAAAGAAGTTGCTGATTTTGTTTTTCAGTTATAATTTTGTTTTTTGGACAGACTGTGATAAGACAGGGTGGACAACTTAAAAAAAACAAAAAACATAAATACATAAAAAAGAATAAAGAAATATACAAATAACTAAATATATTAGGTGAGACAGCTGACTGTGCTAAGGCAAGACATCATTCTCCTCAGCTGTTTTGTGTACTGTACAGTATAAATAATAGTAGTAGTGGTAGTAGAATTGCATCAACATCTAGGCCCAGTAGTAGTAGTAGTAGCAGTAGCACCTCAGGAACCCCTCAGTCCATGAAGTCCACAGCATGGAGGTACTTCACTCAGGATCCTCAAGCTAAGCATGTTGCCTCTGCAAAAAGCACACAAGCAGGGGGAAACCAGGCTCACACCTAGGCACCACCTCAGTGAGATCCCATCTGAAGCACAACCACAGGTCTGACTGGGAGACACAATATCAGCAGGCCAAAGGTGCAGCAACAGAAGCACTCTAAAAAAGTGCCCAGGGCTCTAGGGTAGAAAAAAGAAATAGTGAAGTTATTTATTGTCAGAGAGTGTGCTACTGCCAACAGTTAGTTCACTCCAAGTAACACCTATGGATCCTGCTGCAGAAGAGTATGATGACTCTGACTTTGCTGTAGGAGATGGCAAGAGTCATAGACTGTCCACACATGCTGCCTTTCCCACCACCAACTCCTCTAGTCATGTTGTTAAAGCAATAACGTTCCAGGCTTCTTCTTCCATGTCCTACCAACCCACACTGACTGAGTTCCTGGGAAGGAGTCAAAAACTTCACAAAAATAATCCCAAAGTATGCTTGTGGAATGGCAGTGTTGCCAAGATGTTGTCAGTGGACATGCTGCCACATTCTTTTGTAGAAAACCGAGGTTTCAGGGAACTAATGTTATGTGTAGCTCCAAGATGACATATCCCAAGCAGAGTTATTTTTCCAGGACAGCTGTATCTGAATTGTACAAGTAGGTGATTAGTGTGGCGGGCAAAGGGCTGAAAAGTGCATATGGCAAGAAAATCGAGCTGACAACAGATATGTGGACAAGTGGGCAGAGCACAGGCTATATGACTGTGATTGCTCATTGGGTTTCCCTCCCAGCACGAACAGTGGACAACACTAGCTTAGAGCATCAGATGAAAGCTTCTGGTTCTGGTAGTGTGATTAAAAGGCAGCAGCAGCAGCAGCAGGATAGCCCATATCATTGTCACACCACATTGTGCATGCAGAGTTTTGAGAGACAGTCCCACAAAGCCGTAGATGTTTTAAGTAAGCTAGAACAGGTGATAGAGGAATGGCTTGTAATCCACTCCTTAACCCTTTGAGTTCCAGAGGGGTAGGTAATGCATTGCAAAGGGTTAAAAGCTGGTTGTGTGTCTTCTGATAACAGCTCCAACATAAGTTGTGCTTTGAGAATAGGTGATATGGTGCATGTGCCCTGCTTTGCCCATGGGCTAAATGTTGTAGTGACCAGATTCCTGGCAGAATCCAAAACCCTCAGGGAGATGCTTACTATTGCCCGCAAAATCTGTGCCCATTTTAGTCACTCCTACAGTGCACACAACACTCTATACAAGAACTTAACAACCTGCCCCATCACCAGCTGAAAATGGAGATCCCTAACAGATGGAATTCCATGATATACATGCTCAAGTGTTTGTACAAGCAGAATAAGGCCATTAGCAAGTACACCATGCAAAACTGGAAGGGTTTGGAGGGAGCCTCTTTGTCATCTGGCCAATGGCAACGTATGTGAGCTGCTGAAACCCTTTGAGGAGACAGCCATGCTGGTGAGTCACACTGGGGCAGGAATTAGTGAAATTCTACCACTGATATTTTTATTGCAGAAAAAAATGAGGAGCATGGCTGAGAATTCATACCATAATGACAACACAGACATGCACCAGCTGGTAAATGACCTGTTAGCGTGCTTTGAACAAGATTCTCGCATAGTGTATATTAACCTTTTGAGTGCCAGAGGAGTAAGAAAAGCATTGGTTTTCAATTCATTGCGTACTTCACCGGCACTCACTCACAGGGTTAAAAGCAATGAAGACTACATTCTCGCCACGTTTTTGAAGCCCCTCTTCAAACACAAAATTTCAGAATTTCTGCCAAAGGGCCATCAGCAGTCTGACACAACAAGGAGTCATGACGATCAGCAGCAACTCTCTGAGGAATCAGATTCTGTCAAGGAATATTGAGATATCGAGATAGGCTTATTGATCGAGTTGAGGGTTGCATTTTGGAGGATGAGAAGGAGAAAGTGAGGGCACAAAAAAACATCTAGACAGTACAGGGAAGGCAGCAAAGCATTTCAACCAGCAGAAGCAGCTACATCATCAACCAGAATATCCCATTCGGAACACAGGGCAATTCCTGGGTCTCGGGGTAGCAAAAACCCAACATTGGTGGCAGTGGTGGTGGTGGTGATGGCATATATCTTTGGGACTTGCTTCCTGAGAATGGGTTGGTAACTGACATACAGGAACACATTGTAGCTCCTAGAAGAGGTCCCACTGCATGTGAGATGGTTTCTGCATACTTGCAGGATAGCTACATTCTAGGCAGAAACAATGACCCCATGGACTACTGGCAAACAAAGCAGTGTGTGTGGACAGCATTGACACGTACTGCATTGGAAACCCTTAATTGTCTTCCAGCAAGCATTGAGTCTGAGAGGGTTTTCAGTGCAGCTGGTTACATTGTCAATGACCGCAGGACGCACCTATCAAGCAACAATGTTGGGAGACTTACATTTTTAAAAATGAACCAACATCTTATCCCATCTGAGTATCAGGTAGCAGAAACCACACATGACAGAGAAAGTCAGGACAAATATTTTAACGGCAGCACAGATGCGGAGGTGGAGTAGGGATGTGAAGAAGGGTTGCCACCACCTACCCCACTGGGGACCACTGCTATGGCTGAAAAGGAATGTGTGTCAGTAATCTGAGGAGGATAGCGATTTGACACAAACATGACAATGGTAAAAACTATATATATATACACAAATCACACCATACCAGCTAGTACCCCACCACCACCACTACAATACACATCTGCCACATTGTAGGTTGTACTTTTTCTTTTTTATCACTTGATATCATCATGACTATGTGCCAGTGTCACTTAAGCAGGAAGTAGGTGTTGTGGGCAAAGGACAAATGCACTCTGCATGCTAACATATTTTTCAAGGTATATGATCCTGTAGGACTCACAACTTTGACTTTCAGCCACCTATTTCTAAACTTCAGCACTCAGAAGAAGTAATATTACAGTTGGAAATGTAGTACCTATAGGAAATATAGGCAAATAATTTGTTAAAATAGGCCAAATGGAGGAAAACTTTGCACTGGCGAAAATATTCTATCCTCCTTCTCAGATTATTGACACACGTTACTTATCGGTCATAGCAGTGGTCCCATCTGTCCTCCACCTCCTCATCTGTGCTGCTGTTAATATATTTGTCCTGGCTTTGTCTGTCATGTGTGGTTTCTGCTACTGCTACTACTGGAGTTAGATGTTGATGTAATTCTACTGCCACTACTACTAGGTGTCAAAGCTGCAGCACTTACTGTAGCAGCACCAGAGGTACTTGTCATATCTAACACTGTTTATGTTAACCTGTGTTGCTGTTGCTGGGTACTCAAAACAGGTGTGTGTGGCTGAGTGTGACTTAGACTTTGAAGAGGCGATGATGTCAATGACGACTGATAGGGTGACTGTGTGCTTTTTGATATCTGTGCTTGTCCAGGGTCAGACTTTCCAATGGCATTCTTAAACAGTTAATAGACAGGCACAGTGCTCCTTAAAAGTGGAGGAAGATACAGCCTTTGACTTTCGGCTAACCTTATAGCCCTGTCACCATCCTCATTCTCAACTTCTTCTGTATCTGAACAAGAGAAGGATGCTGGAGGGATATATTCTAGATCTGCATCATCATCAGTCATCATTAGGTCATCCTCAGCAGCATCAGCATCACTTGACAATTCTTGCCCACTACTACCCTTATATTCCTCTAAGCTTTTAAAGATCTCAAACAATTTCTTTTTACTTTTACCGTAACAAAGTTCCCTACTATGGGTGTTTTGGTGCTTGTTTGTCACGCTATCTGATGCAGCAGGCGGTTCAGCTGCTATACCTTCCTCTATTATGCTATTGCCAGCATCATCAACACTTGAACACGACTTGTTGTAGTCTTCAGTGTTCTTCTTATTTGTTTTTTTTTTCTACTGGTAATGGTAGTGCTGGAACTAGTTTTGCTAGGACCTTGACAAACTTCATCCTCCCTTGGAGTAGAGGGATTATCATCATTGATTGCACACACTGCAGCCACCATTGCTGCAGTCAGTTTTCGAACTACTACTTTACTCTCACTTCCCTACACTGCTCCACCCTTCCCCTTGTGTGTTTGTTGGACATTACTCAACTACACCATGTTTTTTTACTGTATGGAACACAACACAACTGATGCAGCTGTATGATGCCTTGCCTAAGCCCAGTCAGCTGTCTGTCACTGTCACCTAATATATTTATTTTTTTATTCTTTTTTATTTATTTTTTATCTTCTTTTTATTTTTTTTTTATTTTTTTTTTAAGTTGTCCACCCTGTTGTCTTATCACAGTCTATCCAAAAAAAATTATAACTGAAAAACAAAATCGACAACTTCTTTCTCCAGACTTCCCCACCCAGCACAGAGACAATAACAGCAAGATCAGAAAGCAAATAGGTCCCTCACTGCCTGTGTCTTGCTTGTCAGTCACATGGAATTTTGGAGTATTTGGGGGTCAACCTCGTTCCTCCCTTCTTATCTCCTAGAGTGCCCCCAGACTCCCCTAATACAGGGAACAAATGTCCTTCCTAAATGACTTCTTAAACTAAGTTTCATTTCCCCTTTATTTGCCTATCTCCTCTAGCTAAAAAACATGCTGCTCTCTCCTCTCAAACATTACAAACAAAGCGGCAGCACACCCGGCTCAGGTGGTTAAATTAAAGGCGGTCTAACAAATCTTGTTTGATCCATAAAAGTCCACTTTATTCAGTATCATGAAATAAAATCCAAAGACATGACATGAAAAATTAGCTACTATGAACAGTCTGACGCGTTTCGAGCATCTCTAGCTCTTATTCATAGACTAAATATTCAAACTCAACATAAAAGTTTAAAAAGTAGCAACCAAAAGCTGATTGGTGCTACATAGTAGCCTCATTCTGATACACTTTGCTGCATCAATAATAAATAAATAAAGTGGACTTTTATGGATCAAACAAGATTTGTTAGACCGCCTTTAATTTAACCACCTGAGCCGGGTGTGCTCCCGCTTTGTAATGTTTGATAAGCATGGATCTTACCGGAGGATCCTAAGTCGGATAAGAGCACCCTGAAGCAAGTAACAGGTGAGCTTTCAAGCTGGATTTGTTATTACTGACTTTATGTTTTATGTTCGCAACTGATACGTAGAGCATTAGTTTATATTACTGCTCTCTCCTCTCACAAACACAGAGTGGCTGCTGTGAGAGCCTGACAAACGTTTATATGGCTGTAGAAACCTTTTGTGTGGTGTAGAAATATTTTTCTTCCCATTGATTTCAATGGGGGGAAAAGGTGAGAAAAAGAGGAAAAACAGCACTTTTAGTGAGAATTATTCACCAAGAGGAAAGTGCCATTATTCTCCGATTTCAGTTTGATGCAAAATTTTTCCCCCATCCCTAGTACTAACATAATAATAAGAGCAGGGCACGGGGGCCCTTATTAGAGTTTGCAGAGGGGCCCCTGCATTTTGTGTTATGCTTCTGGACTCACGGCTTACAAACAAGACCATTTCTAGCACAACGACTCAGGCTCCTTCTACTGTGCATGATAGTCCTTTATGGACCAGAGAGATGCAGAGTGTTTTACTTCACAAGGCATTGAACACCCCACAACAGCCATGTCTATCTCCACTGACATGACATCTATGACTGATTATAGTTGTTATATCTCAATCAAGAAGCAACAGCAAAGTTCATAGGGCCATTGGGATTATATGGTCATAGTAAGGTAATCAGGGGCTATTATTAGGAGGTATATTGCTTGCTTTTCAACCCCTTAGGGTAAGGTGAGCACATATCCCTATAAATCAGGGATACATCAAGATGCTCACTGTAGGTTGCACTAATTCCTGGTCAGTTCTGCGTGATAAAGTGGACAGGAAGTATGTAGGAATTAGGCAGAACAGTGTGGGAAGGAGAAGAAGTAGGTAGGAAATGGGAGGAACAGGGTGGGAAGGAGTAGAAGTGGGCAGTGGATGGGAGGAACAGAGTTGGAAGGAGGAGAAGAGGGTGGGAAATGGGAGGAACAGAGTGGGAAGAAATTTTGGAATTTCTAGCTCTCCCCTTTAGTGCAAATGATTTGCTCCATAAATCCTCCACTTTGAACATATAGCCCTTTGAGTGAAGAAGGGTGACCATCTCATTGCTTTGCAATATGTTGCACTCTCCTTTAGCACTCAAAAGGTTCAACCAAAGATAATATGAGCTTGCTAGATTTTCTGTTTTCTTGTACTCTACAAAGTCTATGTGATTGCATAATAAACTATATCTTCATAGACTTAAAAAAGCAGTAACCCTGGCAACACAGATCCAAAGAACATATTTAATACATTTTTCAATCAAAATAAAACCTTTATGCTACCAAATTGTTTCCAACGAATATCAAGAGAATTAGAGCAGCCAATTAGTATTTCTTCCCCCGCAGACACAAAACAGCTCTCAGCTGTAGGTAAGCCAGCATCCTCATTAATAATTGTACTGCTTGTGTCCTAGCATTGTGTATGCACATGCTGCACTCAGATGTAAGATATAGGAGATCCCAGTCTCAGAACTACATTTTATTGATCTCTGAGATTTAAAAAAAAGGTAATTTGTGTACAAAGGCATGCGTGGTTGTGCTAATTTCATAAACTGCTTCTTAGCTTTTGGTTACTTCTGGTGCTTTAAACACCACAGAGGTATTATGTGAAAATGGTTATTATTAGGCTACAAATTGATTGCACTGCATGTTTAGGAACAGTCAATTAAAAGAGCAACAGTAATGAATTTTGATTAAACGTGTGTTCAGTGATTGTGCTGCGTTCCCCAGGCATGGAGATTTGCAGATGTTTACAGGCTGATGGAGTAAGCTGCAGAAATGAGAGGAAGCAATGCTAATGTGACCAGATGTCCACTTTAATGCAGGGCACTTATGAAAAACACACATTGCAGGGTGCTGTTGGTTCCTGTGCACTCTCAGTTCTCGTAAGTGTCCTTCATTAAAATGAAGATTTATAGATTATGCTAATTAAGGAATGCAGTGCAGGCACTTCCTGTCTTAGCCCTACATTTCCTCCCCCCGCTCATTGACACATAACGGTATTAGCTCTAGGGTAGATGGGAAATGCATTGCTGAGCGGTGTTAGTGTGTGTGTGGGGGGGTAATGTGGGGCTAAGACAAAAACTACCTGCATGTCATACCTTAATTAGCATAATCAATAAATCTAAATAGCTAGTTTTCTAACCCCAAAATGGCTAACAAATTATAGGCGATTTTGAAATCTCTTTCAAAATCACCCAAGTTGTTTTAAGGTAACTGTATACCTTTAAGCCAGGGTAGTTAATTGATAAATGCCTACCTGCTGGGGCCTACAACTGCCTGTGGTGATCTGTCCACATGGTGAAAATGGATGGGGGAGTGTTTTGTGACATCATATCATTTAGCCAATAGGAAAAAGGGGTGGGGCTAGGAAGTTTTTAAATGATAGAGCACACAGCTGCTCAAAGGGAGTTCTCTTCTGATCCTGTGAATTCCAGACTGTGTCTCTCCTACTGAGTCTTCTCCCCTTCCTCCATTTCCTGCCTTCCCATCCCCTCTGTTTGGTGGACAGTTTGGAGTATCAGGTAACATTGGGTTTGATTGTGGGTACTTGATGAAAGAAGGGGTTTGCTTAGTATAGTTTGAAGGAATTGCACTCTGAATGTAAATATCTGTATTTTTTACTTGTATAGTAAATACTGCCCATAAGAAAATGAACCACTGAATTGTGTGTGTGTGTATTTATTATATATAGGTACATTTACATTAGGTATTACCACACTGCCATCATCTGAAATAAGTCAACTCTGGTTGGGGATGATGAGAGCTGTAGTGTCCAACAGGTGGATGAGTATCAATTGCTTACTCCTGCCTTAAAGGGGAAATTGTCCTAAAAATAATTACCTAGGTAGATGTCCTTCAAACCACACTCAGGTATATCTATAGAATACTTTTTTTATTATTTTCAATCTCTCCTTCAGCCCATTGAAAAAATGTTTATTCAAAATCTTAAACCAGCTATACTCCTTTATGATTCAGTCTGGTCTATTGGAACCAATTGTTTGATGTGAGAACATATGACCTAGAGGCTTGAATAGAGATCACTACAGGGAATTGCAGATATAATGCACAGATATATAGACATACTTAACTGGTTGTTGAATGGAGGAAACCCAGGTTAGTTAAACTGTTAAACAAATTAAGAACCTCTTATAAAAGAAGAAAAACACAAGCAAAAATAGTGCATCTAAGAGTAGATTTCTGGAAAACAGATCAGCATTTGGCCCCCTTTGAATCTTACCCACTGGAAATTGAGTCTTAAGCAGTCTATGTGTACGTATGCATATAATAACCAAAGATGTCATGTTTCCACGTCTTCATCAGTGGCTTGTAAGGAAAGCCAGAGAAGGGGAAAAATGGTAGCAATACCTGGACTTCTATTAGAGCCACAATGCTTGTACCTGGATTAAGAGATGTGGGGCCCCAAATTGGTACATTAGCTACGGACCTATGGAGTCTTAATACAGCTCTGAAAGCCACACGAGGGAAATTAATACTAGCAATACCTGGCCTTACTTATATTAAATGAGCCTCCATTTAAAAACAATACACATTAAAACAAAAGGGAAAAAAGTGCCTTACGCGTTTCATGTTGATACCATCATACTTTAGCATTTTATAGCAATAACATTAAATGGAAACTCTTTTAATATAAGTAAGTCCAAGTATTGCTAGTATTAATTTCCATCGTATGGCTTTCAGAGCTGTATTAAGACTCTATAGGGCTGTACGTAATGTACCGATTTGGGGCCCCACATCTCTTAATCCAGGTAATGGCATTGTGGCTCTAATAGAAGTGGGAGCAACTGGATGATGCTGGTCTCTTTCAACAAAAAGGGTATTTGACATTAGATGTTAGCGGCAGCAACAGAAGGACCTTCATATTGCTATGGAACCTACGAAGTAGCCTAGATTGTGATAATGTATGATCCGGCTCTGTATGCCTTTCCTGAAAAGAGATTGATAAGGATGTGGAAATATTACATCTTTGGTTATTATATGCAGACAAACCCAGAGGATAGTTAAGCCTCTTTTTTCCAGTGAGTGACATTTAAGTGGGCCAAAGGCAGGTCTCTTATAGAGAAAGCTACTCTCTGAGGCCCTAATTGCAATGGTGTTTCCAAACGTTATGTTTGTTTATGCAGTACAAGTTAAAGTGGTTGCCATGTCAGGTGACCAGTCACTGAGCAGCATCGCTAATAGGAGTGGAAAGAACCCTGTAGCACCATTCAGAGATTCTGTTCATTCGTGGCACTCACTTAGGACTTTTTCGTATTGTTCAGTAATGAGTTGGACTCTATCCTCTGAAAATGGCATTCTCACAATTAATATATTGTGTTTGAAATAGTATGTTTAAAACATTTTGTCATAATTACAATAGCAGTTTATATAAACTATGTAATTTCAGAGTTTTTCAACTTCTATTACCACTCTGGAGTGCATTAGACAGATCGTGTGGGCAGGCCTATAGTGTTATGTGCTAATGTTCACACAATGGTGTATATCATATTTAAGCATTTCTGTATGCTTCAGAAGAAGATGCATTAATATCCAAAGTCAATGTGTTAGATACCACTCTGGCACTCAAAGGGTTAAAACTAATACCCAGCAGTCTAATGTGAAACATTACATTTGATTCAAAGAGGGAAGTTTCTCTCACTAATGGAGTTAGGAATTTGGTCAGAATTACTTCTGTACTTCTCAGCATTGAGAAGACCATACATTCTGACCAAATCCCCAACTCCATTTGAAGAAATGAAGCCCCAAACTTGCAAGGAAACTCAACCATGCTTCACTGTTGTCTGCAGACACTCATTCTTGTGCCACTCTCCAGTCCGTCGGTGAACAAACTGCCTTCTGTTACAAACAAGTATTTAAAAGTTTGACTCATTAGTCCAGAGAACCTGCTGCTATTTTTCTGTACCCCAGTTCCTGTGTTTTTGTGTAGTTGAGTTGCTCAGCCTTGTTTCCACGTTAGATGTATGTCTTTTTGGCCACAAGTCTTCCATGAAGACCATTTCTGACCAGACTTCTCTGGACAGTAGATGGGTGCAGCAGGGTCCCACTGTTTTCTACCAGTTCTGAGCTGATGACACTGCTGGACATCTTCCTATTGTGAAGGGAGGTAAGCATGATGTATTTTTCATCTGCTGCACTCAGTTTCCTTGGCCAACCACTGCGTCTATGGTCCTCAATGTTGCCCATTTCTTCTTTAAAAAAGCTTGGACAGCACATCTGGAAACCCCTGTCTGCCTTGAAATTTCTGCCTGGCAGAGACCTTGCTGATGCAGTATAACTATCTTGTTTCTTGTTGCTGTGCTCAGTCTTGCCATGGTGTATGACTTTTGAGATAAAACTGTCTTCAGAAACCTCATCTTGTTGCCTGAGTTTGACTGTTCCTCACCCAGTTTTATTTCTCCTACACAGCAGTTTCTGTTTCAGTTAATGATCATTTCAACCTCCTACATATTAAACTGATGATCATTAGCACCTGTTTGGTATATTTGTTTAACCATAAACCTGATTATATGCCTACAAAATCCCTGACTTTTTTATAAATATATATATATATATATATATATATATATATATATATATATATATATTATAGAGTTTTCTTGATGTTTAAATCAAAGCTACCCCCACTACTAAGAGGTTCATATTTCCAGAGTTATTACAGTTTAAACTTTTTTTAAATGAAAAGTGCCCTCTAGTGGTCAGATTTAATCTGTTGCCTTCTATAATAAAGGCGAGGTCACTGACAAACAGCTCTTCACAGAAACTGTAATGCTGTCAATTTACACTTTCAGCAAGTAATCACACTGGCACTCACTTCCTTACAAGCTGAACTGTTATAACGTTTGAATAAAAAGCTGGCTGTGGTGGGAGCACTCCTGTTTCACTCAGCAGGAAAAGCCCTTTACATATATGTTTTCATAAAAAAACTTTACTGTTCCTTTAACTCAGTGCTGAGTTACTTACCATAGAGCAGGTATAGTTGATTGTTGGACTTCCGGACACTGGGGACTAAATCCTTCAACATGCCCAAACAGCTAAGGCCTGGAGTTCCAACAAATCACTATCCCTGCCTTAGAGTGAACACTGATTTTCTAACATACAATGCAGTGATGCGCAACCTGAGTCCTCAGCTGTTGAGGATTTCAACTTCCATTATTATCAGCCATCCATTGGTTGAGAATGATGGCAGCTGTAGTCCTCAACAGCTAGAAAGCCTCGGGTTTCCCTTCTCTGATCCAAGAGCATAATTGAAAGCATTAAAACCAAATTGGTTGCTTGTCAAAAAAGAAAGAAAATGTAGGTAAACACAACACTGCTTTTTTATGCACCCTTGTTGAACATTATTGATTGTTGCTTTTGTTGAAGAAAAATACAAATAAAACAGGCACTAAGATAAAATCCATTTCTGAAAATAACTAAACCAATACATAAAAACATGTTGTTTTTTTTCAAACATTAACTATGAAAAACAGTCTTCGTTTAAAAAAAAGAAATGTCCATGGCATTTTAGAAGATAGAGAGAGGATCGCCAAACATATTAGAAGCAGGAATGATGTCTTCTAAGATATATTCCTTCAGTAAAGTGTAGACAGCTGGTAGAGATCAATATTGCAGCCCATCAGCAGTGTATGTGGAAAAAACTGTAATACACTCAAACTGCCTACCAACATACTCTGCAGAAATTGAGTTTAGTGGGAAATTGCTGGTGTTTGGCTCAAGCCCTTGTTTTAAATTGACAGTGTGATTAAGCTTATACATGGGTTGGCAGTGAACATAGCTTTACAAGTAAGTAACTCTAGTGGATGGCAGCCATAGGGGTTGTGCGGTATGGTCTCATGACTTCAGAAATTGGGGTTATCTTCAAGCACAGAAACTATATCATGCTACTTTTAGTCCCCATCAGATATGGGGAGACAACATTTCAGCACCCCAATAATGATAAATCTTGCTACTTCTGTTGTTTGTATGTTTATAGAAAGTGTAGTCAACCTGCAGCCCTCTCCAGTTTCTTGTTGGACTACAATGCCCATCATTCTCAGCTTGCCAAAGGAGGATGAAGGAAATTATTATTCAACAAAAGCTAGAAGAGAGATGAAAATTGCCTTGAAGTATCTATATTGATGCTTCGGGATGGGTGGAAATACTCAGCACAAGGAAGATCATAATGGCCTGTTTTTCCCTCCACATTAATCCCTGCAGGAAGGACATTTCCTTCCATATTTTCCCACAACAATGGTCCCTAAGTGAATATGATACATTGCAAAAACATGCACAGGAACCAATTTCTTAGTGCTACTCCAGCCTAATACCATAGGGGCTGTGTGATATGGTCTCATGACTACAAAAATCGGGGTTATCTTCAAGGGCAAACTGAAAGAGGGTTCCAGTTGCACAGAAACTATACCATGCTACTTTTAGTCCCCATCAGATCAGGGGAGACAACATTTCAGCACCCCAATAATGATATATCTTGCTACTGCTGCTGTTTGTATGTTTCTAGAAAGTGTAGTCAACCTATAGCCCTCTCCAAGTTCTTGTTGGACTACAACACCCATCATCCTCAGCTTGCCAAAGGCCAGCTGAGGATGATGGAAACTGTTATCCAACAAAAGCTAGAAGAGTGATGCAAATTGCCTAAGTTAAAATATCTATATTGATGCTTAGGGATGGGTGAAAATTCTCACCACGAGGAAGATCATAATGGCCTGTTTTTCCTTTCACAGGAATACTTGCAGGAAGGACATTTCCTTCCATGTTTTCCCACAGCAATGGTCTCTAAATGAATATGAATACAAACAGGAGTATTCTACTCACACACTTGTAATAAGTGGACTAACATATCCCCAGAATAAATGCTATGGTGCACTCTTAAAGGGATAGTAATGTTTCATAATAAAAGCAGCTCTAATTAATCATCATAGTATTTGGACTTAGGAGAGTTTTATTTCAATTCTGTCAGAGTTGTAGTTCAAGAGTAATTCAATGACAAAGTATCCCCCTCCTGCCCCATTTACTGATGTAACACTGCTCAGCCAGATCAGAAGGGAGGTGCCCAGGTAGACTACAGAGAGGGACAATCTTTAATTAAGATAAGGCTAAAACCTGAAAAACTTATCAAGGGGGGCAGGGCTTTCATTATTCTCATAGGAAGAAGATTGTCCCCTGCTGTTATCTGTCTGGTCTATGGACTGGATTACACATCTGAGAAGAGATGGCTTACACTAGGTAAAAGGGGCGGGAGGGGAAACTTTGCTTGTGAATATCTCTTAAACCATAAACGTTTGAGAGATAAGACATAACATTCTTCATGTTTTTTTAATGCCTACAAAATAAAATAAAGATAAAACAAAGTATTACTATCCATTTAAGCTAAAGGAACAATAGCACAAACAGCAATGATTGTCCTGGGAAAAGAGAATCGCAGATTCCCCTTAAAAGGAACTTAATAAAATGAGTTACTCAGGACATAGGTCCAAAAATATAGATACAAAATAACAGACATTATTACAAAACATATGAAAAATAATGTAAGTACAAGACAGCAAAAAACAATTAAAAAATGACAGGCTGGTGCATAATAGTCAATACTCCCAGGGAAATGTATAGGGCTAGGACAAAGTATACCAAACAAAGTGCTAAGACACAAGACCCTCCTGTCCGACCCAACACATATCTCGCCAAATGAAATGGCTTCATTAGCCATTCGAAGCCATGTCATTTGGTGACACGCATTGGGTCGGACAGGAGGGCATTCATTACTTCTTACTCCCTATGTGTTACTACTTAGTTGGACGTATACCTTTTGCACTTTATATTCACTTCTTTTACTTTTGACACTTTAATATAGTGTTTGTATATTACACTCAGTATTATGGCCTTTGATTTAGTGCCCGTATTGTCTCCTAGCACTTTGTTTGGTATACTTTTTTACGATACTTTAGAGGAAAAACCTGTAATTAGCTATAGACAGCTACATGTGAGCTCTATGCTCATCCTTCCAGGGCCGGATTTACATCTCAGGAGCCTGTAGGCACAGAAATCTGAAGCACCCCACCCATTGGCCATCTCCACTGGACACCTCCACAATGCTCCTAATCTCCACATTACCTCCCATATCCATATTGCCCTCATCATTTCCATATTGCCCTCACATTGCCCCTCATCAGCTCCAACTTGCCCACCATCAGTTCCATATTGCCCTCACATTGCCCCCATTATCTCCATATTGTCCCCATCAGCTCCAACTTGTCCCCTCAGCTCCAACTTGCCCTCACATTGCCCCATCATCTCCACATTGCCCCATCATCTCCACATTGCCCCCATCAGCTCCAACCTGCCCTCACATTACCCCTATCAGCTCCAGCTTGCCCTCAAATTGCCCCCATCAGATCCAACTTGCACTCACATTGCCCCCATCATCTCCACATTGCCTCATCATCTCCACATTGCCCTCACATTGCCCCTCATATCCGTTTCCTACCTCCCTGGTGGTCCAGCGGCAGGAGAGGTCTGTGCCTCCTTCTGCACAGTCCTGTAGCTGCTGTTGCTACCGTGAGGACTTCTCTTTAGGAATGCAGAGCACTGGGGGATGATGTTATGGAGATGATGTCATGGAGATGATGTCATCTCCCAGTGCTCTGCATTAGTGATGAGCGAGCACCCCAATGCTCGGATGTTCGGGTGCTCTGACCGAGCACCCCCTGAGGCTCGAGTGCTCGGCCGAGCACCCGAGCCCCATTGAAGTCAATGGGAGGACTCGAGCATTACACCAGGCACCCCCTGCTCTGATGAGGGGAGGGTGCCTGGTCCATAGGAAAAGGGCAGAAAAAGATGGAAACACTACAGAAATGGTTCAGGGACAGCATAGGGAGGATGTCTGGATGCACCTTGGACTCCAACATCGCTGCTGGGAACGATCTTTCGCCCGTAGTACGCCATTTTTACAGACTGACCGTAAAACACACAAAAAGGAAAATAAAAACGACTTTAGGCGAAAAATTGTTACCAAACAGTATTTGCTGTATATTTACTTGTATATCATCTGCAAATTCTCCCAAAAATTTCATCGATTTTCTGAAGTGAGGCCATGATTAAGAGGGAAACGTGCGCAGAGGCAAATTATCCCAAAAATTTCCTTGATTTTCAGAACTGAGGCCATGATTAAGAGGGAAACGTGCGCTGAGCTGACCATCTAAAACATTATGGGTGAGGGTCTGCTGCAGAGCTGACCATCCTAAACATTATATGCGAAGGCCCGCTAGTGAGCTGACGCTATAAAACATTATATGAGAGGGCCCGCTAGAGAGCTGACCCAATAAAACATTATATGAGAAGGCCCGCTGGTGAGCTGACCTATATAAAAATTGTCAAACAGGGCCCGCTGGTGAGCTGGCCCTATATAAAAATTATATCACAGGGCCCGCTGGTGAGCTGGCCCTATATAAAAATTATATCCCAGGGCACGCTGGTGAGCTGGCCCTATATAAAAATTATATCCCAGGGCATATGGAAGAGGAGGAGGAGGATGAGAACATTAAGAGTCAACCATATACCCGTTTTTGGGGTGGAAGGGGTGAATGGGAATACAGAGTATTCCCATCATTGTAAATAACATATATAAAGTGAGTTTATGTTCCCCCGGGGCTTTCCTCCAGTGGAGTGGAGAAGTCAGGGGAAATCCAGGCCTTGTTCATTTTTATAAGTGTCAACCTATCAGCATTGTCGGTGGAAAGGCGGATACGCTTATCTGTTATGATGCCACCAGCAGCACTAAATACCCGCTCAGACAGAACGCTGGCGGCAGGGCAGGCCAGCACCTCCAAGGCGTAGAGTGCCAGTTCATACCACGTGTCCAGCTTGGACACCCAGTAGTTGTAAGGCACAGAGGGATCATTGAGGACGCTGACACGGTCTGCTACGTACTCCTTCACCATCTTCCAAAACTTTTCCCTCCTTGTGACACTAGGCTGCGCATCAGGGTGAGGGTGCTGGCGGGGTGTCATGAAGGTGTCCCACGCCTTGGAGAGTGTTGCCCTGCCTTTGTCGGAACTGCTGTGTGCTCCCCTTTTCTCCCCTTCTCGGTTGGCCAAGGTAGCACGTACTCTGCCGCCAGCGTTGTCAGATGGAAAATTTTGGAGCAATTTTTCAACAAGAACCTTCTGGTATTGCACCATTTTGCTTGTCCTCTCCACCGGAGGAATGAGAGATGAGAAATTCTCTTTGTAGCGGGGGTCCAGAAGGGTGAACACCCAGTAATCCGTGTTGTCTAAAATGCGTACAACGCGTGGGTCACGGGAAAGGCAGCCTAACATAAAGTCAGCCATGTGTGCCAGAGTACCAACAGTCAAGATTTCGCTGTCCTCACCAGGAGGCTGACTCTCAATATCCTCATCCTCTTCCTCCTCTTCTGCCCACCCACGCTGAAGAGATGGAACTAAAGTTCCATGGCTACCCTCTGTAGCGGAGGCAACCGTGTCTTCCTCCTCCTCCTCCTCCTCCTCCTCCTCCTCCGCCTCCTCCAATTGTCGCTGAGAAGACGAAGTGAGGGTGCTCTGGCTATCACCTTGTGTAAGCTCTTCCTCCCCCATTTCCACCTCTTCCACATGCAAAGCGTCGGTTTTAATTGTGAGCAGCGAGCGTTTCAGTAGACACAGAAGTGGGATGGTTACACTGATAATAGCGTTATCGCCGCTCACCATCTGTGTCGATTCCTCAAAATTGCGTAAAACCTCGCAGAGGTCTGACATCCATTCCCACTCCTCACTTCTGATTACAGGAAGTTGAACGGAGAGGCGACGACCGTGTAACAGCTGGTACTCCACTACTGCCCTCTGCTGCTCACAAAGCCGGGCCAACATGTGGAAGGTGGAGTTCCAGCGCGTGCTCACGTCACACAGCGGCCGGTGAGCTGGCAATTGTAAGCGCTGCTGCAGCTTCAACAGGCCGGCCGAAGCTGTAGATGACTTACGGAAATGTGCACACACGCGGCGCACCTTGGTCAAGAGATCATGCACATTGGGGTAGGTTTTTAGAAATCGCTGCACCACTAAATTAAATACATGCGCTAGGCATGGTACGTGTGTGAGCTTGCCGAGCTCCAAAGCCGCCACCAAGTTACGCCCATTATCACACACAACCATGCCTGGTTGCAGGTTGAGTGGCGAGAGCCACTGCTCGGTCTGGTGACTAATCCCCTGCAACAGCTCTGAGGCCGTGTGCTGTTTGTCCCCAAGGCAGATCAGCTTCAGCACGGCCTGTTGACGCTTCCCCACTGCAGTGCTACACTGCTTCCAGCTACTGGCTGATGGGGGAGTGGCGGTGTGTGTAGAGAATTCGGAGGTGGAAACGGAGGAGGAGGAGCCAATAACGTAGGTGCTGGTGGAAACCCTGATGGAGGTAGGGCCCGCAATCCTCGGCGTGGGTAGCACCCGTGCCATCCCAGGGTCCGAGTCGCTCCCAGCCTCCACGACATTCACCCAGTGTGCCGTCAGGGAAATGTAGCGTCCCTGGCCACAAGCACTTGTCCATGTGTCAGTCGTTAAGTGGACCTTCCCAGTAACTGCGTTGGTCAGGGCACGGGTGATGTTACGGGACACATGGTGGTGTAATGCGGGGATGGCACACCGGGAAAAGTAGTGGCGGCTGGGGACCGCGTACCGAGGGACAGCTGCTGCCATCAGGCTGCGGAAGGACTCAGTGTCCACAAGCCTAAATGGCAGCATTTCGATGGCCAGTAATTTTGAAAGGTGTGAGGTTAGTGCTATGGCCTGTGGGTGGGTGGCTGGGTACTTTCTCTTGCGCTCAAATGCCTGGGGTAACGACATTTGGACGCTGTGCTGGGACAGGGAAGTGGATGTGGTCGCTGATGGTGCTTCAGATGCTACAGGTGCAGGGCGGGAGGTATGCGGGCCTGCGCCTTCGACAGGCGATTGGCCGGTACCGAAAACAGGGGAAGAGGAGGCAGTGGTGTGGCCTGCAGACACAGATGGGCGATCCGGGCGTTCCTCCCACTTACTACGGTGCTTGGATGCCATGTGTCGGATCATGCTGGTGGTGGTGAGGTTTCTAGTGTTCATGCCTCGGCTCATTCTGGTGTGGCACAGGTTGCAAACTACAATTCTTTTGTCGTCCGCACTTTCCTTAAAAAAACGCCATACCGCGGAACACCTACCCCTTGGCAAGGTAGATTTACGCAAGGGGGTGCTCCGTGGAACATTTGCGGGCCGGTTTGGTGCGGTCCGCCTTCTTTCTGTAGCCACACCACTGCCTCTTCCAGCCTGTTGCGGTGCTGCAGATGGCTCACCCTCAGGACTGCTGTCATCGCTCGGCTCTACACCTTCCCAGGTGGGGTCAGTCACCTCATCGTCCACCAAGTCCTCCTCCACTTCCTCACTCTGATCATCCTCCTCAAGTCTTGATCCCACCACATACTCAGTCATTGACAACTGTATAACATTCTCCTCAACAAGGTCTTGAGACGGAAATAGTGGTTGATTTAATGGCAACTGTGTCTCATCATCATCATCATCATCATCCACTACTTCCTTTGACCTTAAATGCCGTTCACATCTGTCATCTTCTTGTGATTGGGTAGCCTCTAGAGGTTGTGAATCAGGGCACAAGATGTCATGTTCCTCTGCAAGCGTGCTTGGAGAGAGGGTCAAATGAAGGATTGGTGATGAGACGAGCTCATCACTATATCCCAGTGTGGGATCACTTCTTTGACCAGACCGTGTATGGTGGGAGGAAGGATGATCAGAGTGAGGATTATGTTGACCAGACTCTTGGCTACTGAGAGTGGACTTGGTGGAAGACAGGGTGGTGCTTAACCGACTGGAAGCAGTATCAGCTGTCATCCAACCGACCACCTGTTCGCAGTGGTCGGACCTCGAGAGTGATGTCCTGCGACGCCCTGTAAAATGAGACATGAAGCTAGGTATGGTGGATGTCTTTCTTTCTTGTGCTCTGGCACCAGGCACAGTTTCTCCGCGTCCTGACCCGCGCCCTGAACTTTCAGGATCACGTCCACTTCCCCGTCCCTTTTTACCCGCCTTCTTCATCTTACACGATATATATGACTTTAATATATATGAGTTTGAAAACTTAACAGTATTTCTTACTATTCTGCAACTCTGCAGAGTACACAGAATAGGCTGCTAAACTGCGGTGACACACACTGAATGGAATAAGTGACTTTAATATTTGAGTTTGAAAAATTAACAGTATTTC
Organism: Rhinophrynus dorsalis; assembly: GCA_037306005.1. Classification (NCBI taxonomy): domain Eukaryota; kingdom Metazoa; phylum Chordata; class Amphibia; order Anura; family Rhinophrynidae; genus Rhinophrynus; species Rhinophrynus dorsalis. The sequence continues at coordinate 42,077,393 of CM074725.1, forward strand.
TTACTATTCTGCAACTCTGCAGAGTACACAGAATAGGCTGCTAAACTGCGGTGACACACACTGAATGGAATATGTGACTTTAATATTTGAGTTTGAAAACTTAACAGTATTTCTTATAATTCTGCAACTCTGCAGAGTACACAGAATAGGCTGTTAAACGGCGGTGAAAGACACTGAATGGAATATGTGACTTTAATATTTGAGTTTGAAAACTTAACAGTATTTCTTATAATTCTGGAACTGTACAGAGTACACAGAATAGGCTGTTAAACGGCGGTGAAAGACACTGAATGGAATATGTGACTTTAATATTTGAGTTTGAAAAATTAACAGTATTTCTTACTATTCTGCAACTCTGCAGAGTACACAGAATAGGCTGCTAAACTGCGGTGACACACACTGAATGGAATATGTGACTTTAATATTTGAGTTTGAAAACTTAACAGTATTTCTTACTATTCTGCAACTCTGCAGAGTACACAGAATAGGCTGTTAAACGGCGTTGAAACACACTGAATGGAATATGTGACTTTAATATTTGAGTTTGAAAACTTAACAGTATTTCTTATAATTCTGGAACTGTACAGAGTACACAGAATAGGCTGTTAAACGGCGGTGAAAGACACTGAATGGAATATGTGACTTTAATATTTGAGTTTGAAAACTTAACAGTATTTCTTATAATTCTGCAACTCTGCAGAGTACACAGAATAGGCTGTTAAACGGCGTTGAAACACACTGAATGGAATATGTGACTTTAATATTTGAGTTTGAAAACTTAACAGTATTTCTTATAATTCTGGAACTGTACAGAGTACACAGAATAGGCTGCTAAACGGCGGTGAAAGACACTGAATGGAATATGTGACTTTAATATTTGAGTTTGAAAACTTAACAGTATTTCTTATAATTCTGGAACTGTACAGAGTACACAGAATAGGCTGTTAAACGGCGGTGAAAGACACTGAATGGAATATGTGACTTTAATATTTGAGTTTGAAAACTTAACAGTATTTCTTACTATTCTGCAACTCTGCAGAGTACACAGAATAGGCTGTTAAACGGCGTTGAAACACACTGAATGGAATATGTGACTTTAATATTTGAGTTTGAAAACTTAACAGTATTTCTTATAATTCTGGAACTGTACAGAGTACACAGAATAGGCTGTTAAACGGCGGTGAAAGACACTGAATGGAATATGTGACTTTAATATTTGAGTTTGAAAACTTAACAGTATTTCTTATAATTCTGCAACTCTGCAGAGTACACAGAATAGGCTGTTAAACGGCGTTGAAACACACTGAATGGAATATGTGACTTTAATATTTGAGTTTGAAAACTTAACAGTATTTCTTATAATTCTGGAACTGTACAGAGTACACAGAATAGGCTGTTAAACGGCGGTGAAAGACACTGAATGGAATATGTGACTTTAATATTTGAGTTTGAAAACTTAACAGTATTTCTTATAATTCTGGAACTGTACAGAGTACACAGAATAGGCTGTTAAACGGCGGTGAAAGACACTGAATGGAATATGTGACTTTAATATTTGAGTTTGAAAACTTAACAGTATTTCTTATAATTCTGCAACTCTGCAGAGTACACAGAATAGGCTGTTAAACGGCGGTGAAAGACACTGAATGGAATATGTGACTTTGATATTTTAGTTTGAAGACTTAACAGTATTTCTTCCTATTCTGCAACTCTGCACAGTACACAGAATGTGCTGCTACACTGCGGCGAAGCACACTGAATGGAATATGTGACTTTGATATTTTAGTTTGAAGACTTAACAGTATTTCTTCCTATTCTGCAACTCTGCACAGTACACAGAATGTGCTGCTAAACTGCGGCGAAGCACACTGAATGGAATATGTGACTTTGATATTTTAGTTTGAAGACTTAACAGTATTTCTTCCTATTCTGCAACTCTGCACAGTACACAGAATGTGCTGCTACACTGCGGCGAAGCACACTGAATGGAATATGTGACTTTGATATTTTAGTTTGAAGACTTAACAGTATTTCTTCCTATTCTGCAACTCTGCACAGTACTCAGAATGTGCTGCTAAACTGCGGCGACGCACACTGAATGGAATACGTGACTTTGATATTTTAGTTTGAAGACTTAACAGAATGTGCTCTAATCTGCAACTTTGCACACTAAACAGAATGTGCTCTAATCTGCAACTGTGCACACTAAACAGAATGTGCTCTAATCTGCAACTTTGCACACTAAACAGAATATATATATTTTTTTTTTTTTTTTTTTGTTTTTTTCCCCCCACACCAAATAACCTGCTGCCCCCACACACAGTAGTCCTAAAAAGGACTTTTGGTTCTTTTTTTTTCACAATTTTTGTTTTTTTCCTCCCTACACTGCCTTTCCCTTCCTATCCTCAGCTCTCCCTGGCTCAGACTGAGCCGAACTCGATGGTCAGGTGCTATACAGCACCTGACCACGGGTTCTGGCCAGCCAATCAGTGTAATGCCAGCAGCCAACATGGCTGCTGGCATTACACCGATGTCAGAGCCTCCCTGCACGTTTATTGGCTGCGCAGCAGCCGCAAAACGTGCGGGGAGGAGACCCGAACATGGCGGGCGAGCACATGCGGTACTCGTACGAGTACCGCCATGTGCCGAGCAGAGCGATGCTCGAGCCGATCCGAGCATCGGCCGAGCATGCTCGCTCAACACTACTCTGCATTACTAAAGAGCTGATGAGGGAGCAACAGCAGGTACAGATCTGCGGGTTACTGTTGCGCAGCACTGTGAATGAAAATATTAAAGAAAAAAAAATTGATTCCAATGGCAGGCACCCCTCTGTGGGGCGCGCCTGTAGGCAGATGCCTACTCTACATTATGGCAAATCCAGCCCTGCATCCTTCTAATAAGAATATATAGAATACCCCTGGTGAAAGGGTATGTACGTTTTATTTTAACACTAATGAACCCTTGAGATACTGGGTATACTTCTAGAAGCCTGCTTCTCAACAATGCTGATTTTCCAGACCATTTTAGTTGCTGTCAATCCACACAAAACATACCATCTGAGCTTTCAATTCATAATTTTCATTTTATTACAGGAATATCTGAAAATTCTCCTCCTCTGTGATTCCCTGTGTTGAGTGTTCAGAACACAAGAGGAATGGGACATTTTGGTGCTCAGTCAATCAGAAAACCCACTTGGTATGATCGCTCAGATCTGCCTGTTCATGATTTCTCACTGTGCTAAAGATTGTCCATTATAGGTAAATTACCCCTCACATCTGGCTTTTATATTGAAACAAAAGGAAACCCATTTATAAGAGTATGGACAACTATTGTCATTATATTCAACTTTTCCTTTAGCAACAAACTGACATGGCTTTTAAAGGGATAGTAATATTTCACAAAAACAGCAGCTCCAATTATATCTTTATAGTATTTGGACCATGGAGAGTGTCATTTCAATACTGTCAGAGTTGTAGTTCAAGAGTAAATGAATGATAAATTATCCCCCTTCCGCCCCTTTTACCTAGTGTAAGCCACCTCCCCTCAGATGTGGAGTCTGGTCTGAAGACAAGACAGCTCACAACAAGGGACAATCTTCTTACTGTGAGAACAATGAAAACCCTGCCCCCCCCTTGACAGATTTTTCAGGTTTTTCCTTATACACACTGAAGATTGTCCCTCTCTGTGATCCATCTGGACAGTCTTGCTGCTCTGAGGTGAGCAGTGTTACATCAGTAAAAGGGACGGGAGGGGGATATTTTATCATTCCATTACTCTTGAACTACAACTCTGACAGTATTGAAATAACACTCTCCATGGCCCAAATACTATGAAGATTAATTGGAGCTGCTTTTATTGTGAAACATTACTATTCCTTTAAAGGAAGGAGAAATACATTTTTTATGAGGAAATACATTTTGCAATTCTTTTCCTTTACTGGGAGATTTTTCACTTAAAGTACTTAAAGCTCAAACTTTTGTTTTCAAAATTAGACTGAGACACCTTCTTCATTTCCAAGCCTTTTTCTCTACTTCTGCTCTCACAATCTAGCTTGTATGTATGCTGAATTTTCTAGTTTGTCATACAAACCAAAACTGTACAAAACAGCATTGAAAATGCCCTTTCTACTGTTATTTGCAAGCTGAATGGTCTTTGCGGGGCTCTCTTTTCCGGCAAGATAGGCCTTCCCTGAGTCAGGAGCTTCAGGGCTGTAGAGCCTGGAAATAGGTCTATGTGGCCACCACCACCACAGCCCCTCCAGTGTTCACATGTGCACCCATCCACCCTTCCCACAGTCACACAATTCCCGCTTAACCTGGCGATGCCAGGCAGTTTGTAGTTTAGTTCAATGCGATGCTTTGTAAACTGCCTGCGATTGGAGGGGTTCTCTCGCTAAAAATCACAGATACATTATCCATCCATCCCATCACTAACCTAACCAGTCCTGCTGTTAACTTATTAATTGCCAGATTGGCTGTAAATACATTGCAATGATGGAGTTACCTTGGTAAAATAAAAAACATCCTTTTAATTTGAGGCCCAAACGGCCTTGAATAAATAAAAACAACAAGAAGATGCGCAACAAAACAGGGGAAGTACAACTAAGTGTAGCACTTCAAAAAATAAATAAATAAATAAACAATAAAAAATGTGCACTCACATTGCCCTCCTCTTGGGCTTTATACGTCTCAAACGTCCCTACTTTTTCAGCTACGATACTGTGTCTCTTCAAACCTCTCTCCTGCAGTATAGTCTCACCAGGTGTATTTCTTCCTCTGCCTGTCCGGATGGTCCTAGAGCCAGTGTTACTACACCAATAGCTGGTTAACACTAGCACTGAGGCTAGTAAATATGGGAGTCAGTAATTACTGTGCATTGTATATTGGAGTTTCTCACAGGGGGCCAAGCTAAGGGACCAGCATTTTGGAGTGCAATAGTTGTGGGACACTGCCCATTTCCTCAGGGGAAAGTAAAATGTAATGTGAGTAGTATTAAGCCTTAGACTGGACTTAAGTACCACATAAAAGCATAGATTGGTTGTTTTGAACTGTTATTAATGTGAGAATATCTTTTATTCTGCCCCAAATTTTTTTGGATAATGCCTTCTGTAGTGGCTATTAGGGGGCTATCCGTACTTTTAGCGTTCCTTTGTTCTGTTTATAGGCCTTGGATAAATACTTTAGGGGACAATGGCATCTCCCTGTCTCTCCACCTACAACAGATCCAGATTAATGTCCCTCAATGCCATCTGTCTGGTCAAGCGACCGGCTTTCAGATGTGAGGAGGCTAGGTGTGACATAGGAAAAAGGGTCAGGAGGGGAAAATTTAAAATAAAATTACAAGAAGAATATGTTATGGACATTTACAAAGGTACCATTCATTATAAAAAAAAAGTATAATGAATAATCGATCTTAACTCCATATAGTGATATTGCTATCTCTATAAATACTTTGTACTTCATGCTAATATCATACATGGGTACTTTCAAGATGAGCTGATCCTGACATTGTTGAAATATTATCCATTAAAGTTCTTCAGAATATAGATTCTACGCAATATGTCCCTGTTACACTAACTCAGAGGTGTTCCGATAGAGCCACAAGGATACTCTTAACATGCAACAACAGGGATATCACTGCTTGGACACACGCAAGACAATCAGAACTTCTCTTACTGCCATTGTGGTAAAATTGCACAAGTATAGAGACTTAATAACAGTGGTGTAACAATAAGAGTAGCCACTGCAACCGGACCCGTCACCTGGACGCCCCCTGTGACCCAGGCCCACAACAAGCTGTGGTCTGTGCCTTCTTCGGCACAGACCTCTGTTAGCAGCTGAGCTCCATCTCTGTCTCCAGCACTCTAGTAATGGAGAGCACTGGGAGAATACATAATCTCCCTGCGCTCTGCATTACTGAAGAGAGGACCTCGCGGGAGCTCCAGCTTCTGAGGTCTGTACAGGAGGAGGCACAGACCTCTCCTGCCACACCGCTGGACCACCAGGTAGGGGGGTCATTGGGGGCAATATGGAGATGGAAATGGGGGTCACAATGTGGAGAAAGGACATTGGGGGGCAATGTGGTCAGAGGGGCCCATGGCAATTTTTGCACCAGGGCCCGGTGGCTTCTCGTTACACCTCTGCTTAATAAGCAGTTTAATTAGTCCAGATCATTTAGTAGTGTAGGCAACTGACTAGAGCTCCAAATTTTGATGGGCGGCACAAAAGATGTACTGGCCACACCCACACTCTGAATTATGGGAGTGGACAGAGCAATCTCAGTGTCCCTGCATCAGTTTTATAACTGTTTATAGGCTATTATTTAACCCCTTGGATTCTGTAGAGATCTCCAATACCTTGCCGTTGGAGATCTCTCCAACATCCAAGGGGTTAAAGCATTTTTTTTCACTTGCTTGTTATAGGCCAAGGATATTTTCTGTGACAACATAAGATTGAGGGTGGGGTCATGTGAGGAATAGAGGTGTGGTCGTGGGTGGAGCTAAGGGTACCTAGCATGCCTTGCCTAGGGGCATCTGGGATATAAATCTGGCCCCACCAGAATTAATGAGGAGAAGAGACATAAGGGTCCACTGAAAAGAATGTCAAAGGTTATTATTGTTTCTGAATCATTTGTGGCTGCTTTTTTTTGTAAATGATACTATTAGTTTCTGTAAAGTGTGCTGCGTACAACGTTTATAGGGCTATATAAATAAAGATAGATACATACATCCATGCATATATATAAGCCATATAAATTGGTCTAAGCTGGTTTTCAGCAGCAATGGGGAAGCAAATTGTCTTTAGACTTTCTTCTTTCTGCTGTCTTGGAAGTAAAGACCGCACAGCTTCTCCCTTATCCCACTAAAGAACATCACACATAAATTAATGTATCTTACGTCTTATGAAGATAGGCTTTTATTATTAGATCTGCAAATGTTTGAATACATTCTTTCATATAAGAATTGATTTCATATTATGTTAGTGATCTTAAAACAAAAAGAAATACAATTTTCCCCAAAAAATATAACCAATAATTTCTGAGATAGAAATAAATATAAATGCTAATTGCTAGTAACTATCAAAATGAAAGATATGGATCAGAAAGATTTCTGTATTAAGGGTTTTAAAAATGTGGCATTCTTCCCAGAAGGATTTATTTTAATTCACTGTTAAAATTGCATTTAAATCCTGAGAGATATGGTTATGTGGCTGAAATTAGGAGCAAAGAATATGCAAAAATAAATTGTCATTAGTGTAAAAGAAAAAGCGTGCACTGCAAGTTATCTGGAACATTAAATAGTTTGTATCTTAACCCCTTAAGGATCAGGGTTTTTGTACACTAGAGGACCAGACCCGTTTAATTCCCAGAACTTGCATATGTGAACAATCACATGTGCCAGCTCATCGGGGGAAAGGCTGAAACTGACTGCTCCAATCAGTAAGCTGGAGTGCTCTCATTGGCTAGATATCGATGTCTGCTAATGAGAGTTCTCCAGTTTACTGACAGACCAGCGTGGGGGGGGGATCTCTCCTGTATTCTCTTCGGCACAAATTGTGCCGCTCAGTATAAGATGTCAAGAGGGAAAAGGTAAACCCTCAAACTTAATTTCTATCGAGTTTAAAAAAAAAAAAAAAAAAAAAACACAGCACAGTTACAGTCGGTATAATAAATGGATTAAAGCAAACTTGTGCTTAGGTGAAAGTTCCGCTTTAATGAATACCCCCCCTACAGTGACTTGCCTGAAGGCACCTGGGATGTAACTCTAGTCCTGTCCTTGTACCGTTATTCACGGCATAACATCTCCAGTCAGTCCTAAATATCATTACCATGGAGGGTGGACTGAAGATGTTATCTCTTAAAGGGATAGTAATACTTCATTTTAACTTTATTTTATTTTGTAGGCATTAAAAAAACATGAAGTCTTATCTCTCAAACCTTTATGGTTTAAGAGATATTCACAAACAAAGTATCCCCCCCCTCTTCAACCAGATAAGAAGGGAGATGCCCAGGTAGACTGCAGAGAGGGACAATCTTCAATTAAGATAAGGGAAAAACCTGAAAAGCTTGTCAAGTGGGGCAGGGCTTTCATTGTTTTCATACAAAGAAAATTGTCCCCTTCTGTTATCTGTCCTGTCATACAACCAGACTCACATCTGAGAAGACATGGCTTACACTAGGAAAAAGGGGCGGGAGGGGAAACTTTGCTTGTGAATATCTCATAAACCATAAAGGTTTGAGAGATAAGACTTATATCATTCTTCATGTTTTTTTAATGCCTACAAAATAAAATAAAGTTAAAACGAAGTATTACTATCCCTTTAAACAAGGGTAAAATTCATGGGGGTCATCAGGATTTTTTGCCCGCAATAAGGTAGGGTTATTATAAGGAGGTATAATGTCTCCTTTAACCCTTTGAGTATACTCTAAAGGTTAAGCTAACTACAATAAATTCATGATGCAAACCCCATTTGCTGCCATGACTGCTTCAGTCTTGGCATAGGAAAGCGTGAATCAGGCTAGGAAGTAAAACATTTTTTATGCTTGAGAAAGCAATAACTTTACACATTGGATCTAATCTGCAGTAATGCTCTAAGCATCACAAAGCAATGTTATCTTTTAAAGGCCCGAATAGTTTACTTAACTGTAACATGGAGAAATTATCTTTTTATAAAAATTACAGGCTGAAAATAAATGGAATGTGATAGATGATGGAAGTGCAGAAAACGGTACAGGCAGAGGGCAGAAAGACACGGAAAGCTTAGGGGGGATGTACAAAAACATTCTGAAATATCCTGCCAGTGCTTAACCTTTTGAGTACCAAGGAGGTATCCGATGCGTGTAACACCTCCTAATCATAACCCCGACTTACCTTACAATGGCCATAAAATCCTAATGGCCTCCATGAATTTATCCCTTGTACCTTTGTTCAAGCATAATTTCATGGCCATGTGATGGCTTTTTTCACCTTGTGAGCAAAAAGGGTGGTCAGTGTGGGTAGGACGTGGTCAATGTGGGTAGGACTTTCAGTATATGCAGTTATGAGCAGTATTGTCACTCTGTTTGTTTTTTCTCCACTCATCTTCTGCATGATTGGAGGATAGCCCTTTAAAGTCTACCTGCTGTGGGCTTCCTGCTCCTGATCTTCGAGCTACCCGAATGTTTAGCGTGTTTTAGCATCTGATACTGATTCTGATCCTGATACTGATCCTGATACTCACTACTGCCTTTGTCTACTCCCTGTTCTGCTTGAATTCCATGGTTGGTCCCTCGACTACGACATTCTCTACTGCCCTCCTGGTTTGACCTCAGCCTTAGTTCCCAACTTATCTCCACTGATCTCCGACTAGTCCTGCTTCCACCTTCCGGCTAGTTGGATTGATCCCAGTGTGGCAGGTCGATCTTCCACAAAGCCAGCTATTTACCAACAGGCTGTACGATAGATTCCAGCCAGGTACCCTGGCAGGTCGATCTCCGGTTGAGCCGAACAACTTCTACAGCCAAGCAGATTGATCCCAGCCTCTGCGACACTTCACTCATCGACTCCATGTAGGAAGTTGTTGTTGATGTTGACTGATCCGTTGTCATTGCCTTTGGACTATCAACCCTCCAGTCGGTCCTCAACAGAATCACCATCCGACTTGGTGAATTCCTTTGACTTCCAGTCAACTTACGACTTTACTAGTCTCTAACTACACAGAGAATCGCAGGCCCTGCTACCGACATCCAGCCGGTTCCCTGGGCTGGAGAGCAGTGCAAGAATGAGTGCAGGCAACAGTGAAGCATGGTGCAGGTTCCTTGCAGGTTTGGGGCTGCATTTCTGCAAATGGAGTTGGGAATTTGGTCAGAATTAAGGGTATCTTCAATGCAGAGAAGTACAGGCAGATACTTATCCATAATGCAATACCATCAGGGAGGCAACTAATTGGCCCCAAACTTATTCTGCAGCATGACAATGACTCTAAACATACAGCCAAAGTCATTAAGAACTATCTTCAGTGTAAAGAAGAAGAAGGAGTCCTGGAAGTGATGGTATGGCCCCCACAGAGCCCTGATCTCAACATCATGGAGTCTGTCTGGGATTACATGAAGAGAGAAAAGCAATTGAGGCTGTCTAACTACACAGAAGATCTATGTTTAGTTTTCCAAGATGTTTGGAACAACCTACCTGCCGAGTTGTTTAACAAGCTGTGTACAATTGTACCTAGAAGAACTGATGCTATTTTGAAGGCAAAGCGTGGCCACACCAAATATTGATTTGATTTAGATTTTAGATTCTGTTCACTCACTATGCATCTTGTTAATTGATAATAATAAACTAATAACGTCATTTTTTAAAGTATTTTTTCATACCTGACTAAAACCTTTACGTATTACTGTATATATGTGTGTGTGTGTGTGTGTGTGTGATTAGTTCACTTGTATATCTGTTTTGTCATAAATAAAAGGTAATACACTTAGAGGCAGTAGAGCCCTGTTTTCTGTTGTGTTTGTCTTCCATATATGTATCCTGTGTGAATTCTGGGATCAATCACAGCAACACAGAAGAGGTCTTCTCTTGAATTAACTATTAGGAAAATGTGACTGGCAGCACTTGAGCAGGATAGTTTACAGTCTTCATCTTTCATCCATAGGCGTGCGCACAGGGTGTGCCAGGTGTGCCTAGGCACACCCTAATCGGCCCCGTGCGCACCGGCTTTTCAGAAGTTAAATGGCTGTTTCCACATATTAATGCGGCTACGGCACCGGCTTTATACCTTAGCCGCTTGCCACAGCTATCTGCTGCTGACTGCTGTGCTCGGGGAGACCAAAGGGGGCGGGTCAAGCACTTTGGCTCAAATGCTGCAAAAGCCTGCATGAGCCTTCCCTCCTTCTTTGTGGCGCTGAGAGGAAGTGATGTCACTTCCTTTCAGCGCTCGTTACATTGGGGGAAGGTGTCAGGGAGCGAACAGCGGGTGAGGAGGCTGCAGGCACTGGCACTGACTCAACTGTATGATGCATGAGTGAGTGTGTTAATGTTTAATGTGTGTGCGTGTGAAAGATAACTTACACCTAATAATTTATTTAGCACACACACATTATATATATATATATATATATATATATATATATATATATATATATGTATATATATAAATATACACACACACGCACATGTGTGCGCTTGTGCTTTTGGGTGCACACCCTAATGCAATTGGCTGTGCACACCTATGCTTTCATCCATCATATAACATGAATTAGCATGTTCATACTTGTTAGACCGCAACTGAAGGGTTAAATTATTTGACTGACAGAGATGACAGAGTCTTGAAGATGAGTAGATCTGTCTTTATTCAGCAAAGTTTGCCAGGGTCTTACATGATCTTACAGGAAGCCTGATGTTAACAACATTGTTACAGTATTTCAATGGTTAATTAAGTTTTCATGTTGATCTTTGGCATGTGTGGACAGCATGGTGGTATAAGCTGTCAAGTCTTAATATACAGTGCCCAATGACTGAATATATATACCTTCAAGAGTCATTAAACATGGTCAGCAGCACCTCACAAGTCATCAGTTTCTATATGTTCAAACATGGATATCATACACTATGGACCTTACTGCATCATGAATATGTAATTATCTAGATTACCTCACGTGTTATGCTTATATATACATTTTGATTGATTGGAACAGAGCCTAGGCTATGAGCTAACTTGGTAGGGGTTGGCTATTCTTAACTTAGCTATGGGAGCTAGTGTTGGTGGGGGTTGGACACCCTTGGCTATACTTAACTCTGACACTTAGTGCTGACTTTGTAGATTACAGATGGTCTGTTAATATAATAAAAAAAAGTCAGTCATTTTAGATTTAACAATACTTTTTCATTTAGACGCATCTGTGTATAGATAAGAACTGAGACTTTATCCATATTTTAAGAAGCTTATTTCCGCATATTTTTGGATTGTTGTTTTTAATTATCTGCTCAGTAGATTGACTGTTTTGATATTAAGAGATATTGTTTTGCCTTTCATAACAGTACTATTATTTATTTAACCCCTTAAGGACTACGTGACGTACTATGACTGTCATGGTCCTTAAATAATTAAGGACCGATGACGGTCATAGTACGTCACATACTTTTTACTTACAAGGCTCCACCAGGAGCGCTGTAAGTAAAAATGAGGCCTAAAATTGACCGATCCAAGACTGGAGTGATCCCTTTCAGGCCCCAAAGCGGCACACCGATACACGCAAAAGGTCACGTGTACCGGCACGTCGGCAAAGATCAAATCGGTCCTTATGGGAAGGAAACATAAAAGGACTGCTGGTCCTTAAAGGGTTAATCTCTTGTTGCAATACCAGTAATTATTTTATTTTAGCTGCTATTGCAATTCCTTTTATTCACACTTTACTGATCTTTATTTTATGTAAGACATCTTTTTTCATATCATCCTATATTGGTGTTATTGTTTTTCTTTATTTCGGTGTATGAGGGTAGTGATATTAATAGAAACCAATATTAGCACTCATTATATATCTTATCCCTCTTCTTGCACTCTCCTCTGGATGATGACTGTCCAAGTTCGGTCCTCAAGGGTCCCCAACAGGCCAGGATATAAGGATTTCCCTGATTTAGCACAAGGGGTTAATCAGTGGTTCATTCATTTTGAGTCTCTCCTGTGCTTAATCAGGGAAATCCTTACATCCTGTCCTATTGAGGACTGAACTTGGACATCCCTGCTATAGATTCAACAATATTAGAGACAACCTCTTCCTTTTTAATATGTTTTATCTCTATATGGAGGCGGACATGACAGTTGTTGGCTGGAAAACAGTTGCTCACTGCTTCACAATGCATTGTGCAACCTCTGGTCTTTAAAGGGCTTAGTAGTCTCATGCACTTTACATATTTCATGTTTAACCATTTGAGTGCCAGAGGGGTATGCAACGCATTTCTTCATAATGCGTTGCGTACCCTCTGACACTCAAAGGGTTAAAAAAAAAAAAAAACTGTTAGCAACTGTCATTTCCACCTCCATGGACATCAGATCTAGTACTGATTCAAAATGCATAGGGTTTTTATGATTGTTGGTGTGTGTTTATTTAAGAGATGTTTGTTCTCCTGTAATAGGGAACTATGCCATAGGAATAAGGAATTTGCACATTAGCACATTGACTTACCTAGGTTGTTGTACTTCATATATCATTCAGCTGTAATTATTGTTTGCATTATATCTGCAGTTTCTTTTAGATTGTGATCTGTGTTGAAGTCTGCTATAGGTCACATGTACACATTGAAATAATGGACTTCTAGACCTTAATGAATCATTAGGGACCCGGGAGGTTATCAGACTGAAACATATAGGTTTAAATGTCCCTGACGCCCACAAAAAACCCCGCCTGCATGTTTTTGAACTATGGTAAGCAATGCAATTACCTGTACTATGAAGAAATGCCGGCAGAAAATTAAGCACTTTGACCGTTAAAGTTAGAGGCCATCTGAACCCATAGAAACATACTAAAAACTGTTGAATATGCAATTCAATTGAATGCATTAAGTGGTAAGAAGCACTAAGGGACCCACTTTAACGTGGGAAAATCTGCATCCAGTTTTTTTGAGCACAGAGTCCCTTAACACAACTTTAAACAGCCGACGCATTAACTGAATGTTCAAAAAGAAAAAACCTAAGTCCCCAGTGGATGGATTGATATGGGGCCCTAAGCCTTATATCAATACATCCAAAGTACTCCCAAACTGAGTCCAGTGTTGGTAGAATTAACCCTATGAGCTCCAATGGGGTATGCTTACCCCACTGACACTCACAGGGTTAATCTGACTAAGTTACAATGCAACAGCACCATAAAACAAACACCATTAATCCTGATGTCCAGCGGAGTCTTCAGCACCCTGGTCAGCTACTGTCCATCTTCTTCTTCTATCTTCTCTCTTTTTCCTCTCCATCTTCTTCTGTTTGTCTTCTCTTCACATTCCTGTAAAAGAAGAAGAAGAGAGAAGAAAGAAGAGAGAAGACAGAAGAAGATTAGAGAAAAAAAGAAGATAGAAGAAGATAGACAGTGGATGACAAGTAAGTGTAACACAGATGTGGATGTTAGGCTAGTGTTACAGGTAGTATTGTGGTATTTTACTGTTAGGGTAGATTGAGCTATCAGTCAGTACTTGACAGTCAAGCACCGATCGTTATGTTATTCCTTTGATATTTCCATTATTGCCGCAGTTTAGCAGCATTTTGGGAACTTAATGCACAAAACGGACTTTTGGCCACAAGTTCTTTTCTGTGCCCTAATGTCCATTGTGCTACAGTCCATAATGAATCCGGCTTCAAGACTAATCTACCTCACTCATCCCTTCTCTAACACCAATCCCCCTATGCCAATCCCTACATTGGCTCCCATTAGCATACAGAATTAAATTCAAAATTCTGGAGCTAACTTATAGAGCCCTCATTAACACTGCCCCCCCCCCATATCTCATCTCTCATTTCCAAATACACTCCCACTCACCATCTTCGCTCGGCACACGACCTTCTCCTCTACACATCTCTCATTACAACCTCCCACTCCCGCCTACAGGACTTCTCCCGTGCTGCATCCGAGTTCTGGAATTCCCTTCCCCGCCACATCAGACTCTCCCCCAGTCTTCAGATCTTCAGACGCTCCCTGAAGACTCACCTCTTCAGGGAAGCCTATCAACTGCCTCCATAAACATTATCACCAAGAACCAACCATTCCCTGGACCACAGCACTCAATAGTACTTATCTCTCCCACCCACTGACCGGCAGTTCATGTGGCAGGAGACACTTACACCCAATAGCACTTACACCTTCTGTGTCCAACCTTCCTTCCTCTAGACTGTAAGGTCTCATGAGCAGGGCCCTCTGATCCTTCTGTTCTCCACATTTGATTTGTACTATTTAATATCCTCTGTATGTCCATTCCCTGTTGTACAGTGCTAAGGAATTAGTTGGCGCTATATAAATAAAGCACAATAAAAATAATTGTGCTTTCAGCTGGTAGGGCAATTGAATACCAACACTTTTTTCTGTTGGTTGGTAGACAATGTAGCCCTACCGGCTGTTTTAGCAGGGACATTTAAATCTAGGCCATAGAAACTGAAAAAATTAGCTGGAGACTAAAACAGACATTAACCCTTTGAGTGTCAGAGGGGTGCCCAACGCATCTGGCACTCAAAGGGTTACATGCAAACACAAGCAGTGATTAGAAATAACTGACTGCATTTTAAAGTGCACAAATCTAGGTAAATCCCTCTGATAAATTAAGAGCTACATATTCTTAGGGTACAGTTCCCTTTTAAAACCATAAAATAAATGTATGGGAATTTTGAAAAATGTTATTTTGTCCTATGATGCTGTTGGTTTGCTCCAAAATGGCTCCTCCTTTTTTTCTTTGCTGGTAAATCCATTAGAGATAAAATATATAGCACAAATGTCTAGATTATAAAATTAGTTAGACGTTTACACCAGTGGCACAATCTCTAAAATCATTTGTTACTCTCGTTCTACAGCAGAAATGTATCAGATTGCTTTATAGCCACTTTGATAAATGATTCCTTTAGCAATCACATATATGTGAAATATATTTTTTTTACTAAAAAATTAAAATATGATCTCTCTGTTTATAAATTGCAGCTTCATTGTTTGTGCATGGGTTTTCAGTGGGTCATCATTAATCCTTTGAGTGCCAGAGCTGTACGCAGAGCAATTTTGGCACTCAAAGGGTTAAATGTATTGCATCTCCCTTAAAGGATCAGTAATGTTTTATTATAAACATTGCCAGAGGGCAATCCAACACATTGTTTTGCAATGCGTTGGATACCACTCTGCCACTCAAAGGGTTAAAGGGTAGGGGTAGTCAGTTGTTGGACTTGAGCCTATAATTGCAGGAGATTAACACTACTATTATATACAACCATCAAGCAGCTGGAGTGGGATCATGGAATTTGTAGTCCCCAACAGCTGGGAGGCCATCAGTTGACTACCCAGTTGTCGGGCTTCTTATGCTGAGTACAACAAATGTATGCTGACTGCTGGCAGTTGCTTTATTTAAAAGACATAACAATTCAATCTGTCAAAAAGTTATGGAACTGTCACTATAACAGTCTGTGGAGAACTGTGGACAATGGTCTATCTCTCCCTTAGAATGTAATAGAGTAAATGTGTGCACAAAATGTGTTACTGCCACTAACAATATTAATAACTAATATTTATATAGAGCCTTTCTCCCAGTGGGACTAAACTTGCTTTCAGCGCACGCTCTCGGAATTAACCAAATCGGCAGCTGAAATAACAGATGTTATTATTATTACCCAATCAATGGTACTCATTTATCGACCCGGAAAGGATAAAGGGCTGAGTTGATCCTGATGGAATTCAAACCTGCAACCTTGAGGTTTAAACAGGCTCCACTGAGCTATCTCACCAACAATAATGTAAATAAATGTTTAGACTGTAATAACTTTGAAGTGAAGCATCTCTGCGCAGTGACAGAACCTTATTTTACTCGGCAGAAAAGACCTGATGATATTTGTGTTTTTTTCTAATAAAAATGTGCTACTCATTTAACATGAATTGAGGTAATTTATGTTTTTGATTTTATACTAAAGTTAACACATTGATCTTTTCGAGGCTGGGAAGAAAAAGAGTCTGTTCAGAGAACGACATATCTAATGTTCCTGCTTTGTTCTGATATTATATCATATTCACTTAACAGCCAGACTGTAAATCAGTTTTTATTATCAGCGTGTTGTTTGCTTAAAACCTTCTCATAAACACAGACAATAAAGAGAAGTTGATGCTGCATCATTTTTAACACAGCCAGAAATGCTTTCACTCCCTGTAATTATTCCACCCTGGCCCATACTTTGGCAGAATTCTGCTCATAAATCCCCATTTTGCAATAGTGTATGTATCACAAATGTTCCACTGCAGTAACTAACACTTAGTCAGTCCAAGGAAATTCTGCAGCCATTAAGTTGAGGTGTAGATCTGAGCTACGCAAGGACAATGGAATAACCCCATCCTTTATATTGAAGTGTGAAGTCTTAAAAGCAGATGTGGTAATTTTTGGCTTTCCAGCAGTTGAGAACTATATTTCCCATCATCCCGAGCCATTTGAATAACATAAAAGGTTGATCATGCACTTGAAGCACATTTGATCAAACAAAACATAAAGAAATTCCCCGGAAAGGACCGCAGGATAATGGAGGGGAAGCATGTCATGGGAGGGTTGATGCAGGAAGGAAGTGTGTGTGTGTGTTAAGGAGGAGCAAGAGGTAAAGGGTTCAAAAGGTGCTAGAGACAGGAAGTGGGCTGTTGTGTGAAAGAAGAAAGGACAGAGGAAGCGTCCCACCCTCCCGCCCCTTTTTGATGGTGTGGTTGTGTGTTTTATGCTCGGCGGATAGTCCTTGCATGGTTTTCAGAGATTGATAAATGAGGTGGTAAATAGTGTTGAGCGAGCACCCCGATGCTCGGGTGCTCGGGTGCTCTGACCGAGCACCGCCGGAGGCTCGAGTGCTCGGCCGAGCACCCGAGCCCCATTGACTTCAATGGGGCGACACGAGCATTACACCAGGCACCCCCTGCTCTGATGAGGGGAGGGTGCCTGGTCAATGCCCCCTTCATCTCCACAATGTCCCCCTTCATCTCCGCAATGTCCCCCTTCATCTCCGCAATGCCCCCTTCATCTCCGCAATGTCCCCCTTCCACAATGTCCCCCTTCATCTCCACACTGTCCCCCTTCATCTCCGCAATGCCCCCTTCATCTCCGCAATGTCCCCCTTCATCTCCACACTGTCCCCCTTCATCTCCACACTGTCCCCCTTCATCTCCGCAATGCCCCCTTCATCTCCGCAATGCCCCCTTCATCTCCGCAATGTCCCCCTTCCACAATGTCCCCCTTCATCTCCACACTGTCCCCCTTCATCTCCGCAATGCCCCCTTCATCTCCGCAATGTCCCCCTTCATCTCCACACTGTCCCCCTTCATCTCCACACTGTCCCCCTTCATCTCCGCAATGCCCCCTTCATCTCCGCAATGCCCCCGTACCTCCAGTCCCTGGTGGTCCAGCGGAGCGTCTTCAGATCTGTGCCTTCTTCGGCACAGATCCCCGCCACCCGAACATGGCGGGCGAGCACATGGCGGTACTCGACGAGTACCGCCATGTGCCGAGCAGAGCGATGCTCGAGCCGATCCGAGCATCGGCCGAGCACGCTCGCTCAACACTAGTGGTAAATTAAGGGATTTTATCCTCGGGCGTAAGCCCTTTGTGAGTGTGCCCCGGACTTAGGTTGCGGGAGGTGACGTTACCTATTGGACCTAAAGTGGATGGCCAATGGGGTAATTCATTGGGAATCAGCTGGCTGAAAATGGTGGAATCAGCTGTAAGTGCTGAAAATGGTGGAATCAGCTGTAAGTGCTGATGAATGTTTGGGATCAACTGTAGTGCTGAAGAATGTGGGGATTTTAGTATGAGCCTGTACAGTTTGGCCATGCTTGGTTTCAAGGGAAGTGGATTGGCAAGGACTGTCAGTTTAATTAAAGAGTATTGGTTATTGTTTAATTGTTATTGTGGTGTTTGAGTAAGAACAATAATATAATGTGAATAAAAGGTTAAATCTGTTATCCCCAACAATAGATGTGTCTGTTCTTATTGATGGATCATACCCTATCCCTATGACAAGAGAAAAATGGTTTATCAAGCACACACAGTTTGCTCAATATAATAAAACAACTGAATAACAAAAATGTAATCTTGAAAACAAAGTTGATTGTATACACTTGTAAAATATTACATCACACCTTGTTTGTTATCTAACTAGTTTTGTTATTTAATCAAATATGCTTCACTCACGTGAGCAAACTTGTGTAATGTTTTTGTCTAATGTTTTGTTTGCTAGGGTATCTGTTGTAAGCATGATTAACTATTTTTCTGACTTTGATTCAACATCAACAGGATATAATGGGTCACTGAGGCAGTAACGAAAAAGTATTTAAAGGAGATGTTTACCCCCTTCGCAACTTTAGCTAAATCATTTCATTATCAATAATAACTAATGGAAATTGTGTTCTTTTTAAAAAAATATCCGCCCGTTTGCAGAAATTCTAAGTTTAAATGTACCGCTGTTCCTACTTCCGACAGACAGTGCAGACCGGATTTGTACCGTAGTCTCAGCTTCTATCCAGCCTCCTCTGATGACGGAGGCTGTCTGTCTCTAAGCCGGAGGATTTTCATTGGCAGAGATCGATTTCTGGCCAATGAAAGTCCTCCAAGTTAGAGACAGACAGCCTCCGACATTGGAGGAGGCTGGATAGAAGCTGAGACTACAGTAGAGATCCGATCAGCACTGTCTGCCGGAAGTAGAAACCGAGGTACATTTAAACTTAGAATTTCTGCAAACGGGCGGATTTTTTTTTTTTTTTTTAAAGAACACACTTTCCATTAGTTATTATTGATAATGAAACAATTTAGCCAAAGTCGTGAAGGGGGTAAACATCTCCTTTAAATTTGCCGTAGGTCTCAAAAGTATGAACGAACAGACAAAAGGCATTCAGATCAAAAATACAGAGGTCTCATGTGGGACAAAGCCCATGGGTCCTTATTTTCCCTTTTGAGTAGGAGACCAGTTCAGCAGTTCAGCACTAGCAGGTATTTATAAAAATTTAGCTTTTACAAGTCCATTAAATAAAAACTCATGGTAAAAACAAATTATGGCTCCATTTATTGTCAGTGGTAGCCTAATGGTCTGGTTATAGGTCGCTGTCAGTCTACAATTAGGGAAGTCATGGAGTTAGGTTACCACACGGTAATTTCTGATTGTGTCAGTTCAGAAAGTGGCCACTAGAGGTGTAAGCTCTTTCTTTGGACACAACTAGAGATGGGAGAAAAGTCCCTTTTTTTCAAGGAATTAAAAAAAAAAACATAATTTGCAGCTTTTGTCTAGGAAATTCCAGAACACTGAAAATACACAGAATTTCTGCCTTTTTGTTACCACCAAGAGATTTCCAGTAAAAGCTTTGCCTTTTTCCCACCTCTGTTTTTCATGGCTGTGACAATTCCTGGTGTAATAATACTAATACTGAGTGCTGCTTACCTCCCAACATTGCAAGTGTCCAATGAGGGACAATTGTGTTTTAGGTTGTTTCTGAGGCCGTGTCTAGAGGGTAGAGCATTACTGAGAAATTTTAGTGTATTTCATGATCTATTGACACCTTTTTTGTGTGACGGAATAAATGATTTAGAGTAAAATCAAAGCATTGTATTTACACAGAGAAATGGATAAACACATATAGTGAAGTTTAAACAAACATTAATGTGAGTTTTAATGCTGTGAAGCAATGTTACACACATATATACACCACTCAGTCTGATCTAAAAAGAGCGACATCAGGGTGGGAAAGAGGGACAGAAGGATTTGGTTCTCAAAGAGGGGCTGTCCCTCCTAAATAGGAACACTTGGGAGGTATGGTGCTGAAGCTGAGAAATCCAGAGCTGAAAGCAGAAGATGTTATAAGGCTTAGTCCTACAGCTAAAGCAACATTACCTTTCAAAGCAATGTTATCAGGACTGTATCCTTGACACTAATCATCTACATGTACAACTTGTTCCCATCCGTTCCTGACAAGTAACTGCAGCTTGGGATATATCAGCAGGGTGTGACACATTACATAAATTCTTTAACCCTTTGAGTACCCATCTGACACTCAAAAGGTTAAGACTACTGTTTTCTACAAAAGAGTATGGCAGCATGTCATCTTCCAACACTTTTTTACCATTCCACATGCATGCTTTAGGTTTATTTTTGTACATTTTTTTACTTTTTCCTATGAAATCAGTAGGGGTGGGTTGGAAACACAGAAGAAGAGCCGTGTAACTTAATTGTTTTAATAACATTGATAATGGTGTTAGTGGTGGGCCTGGCAGTAGTGTCAGGACTCTATGACTCTTGCCACCTCCCCCCAATTCAAAGTCATCCCCCTAAATGTACTGCTTTCTGCACAACATCAGTAGTAGGAAACAACCGGTGTTGTTGTTAATGAGAAACATGTTGCTCTACTCACTGAGACATATAAAACACTACTATTACATGTCTCTGAGTCCCATGCACTTTTAGAAGTTCTCCTGCTGCTGCTAGTTGAAGTGCTACTGGTATGTCTCCCAATCATACCTGTGTGTAATGGTTTGGCTAATCTGGTCTAACACTCTGCTGTTGATTACTGCTGCCTTTCCTTCCCTGTGTCAGCTGATGATTAACGGACTGCCTTGACCTCTCTGTTTCCATGGTTATTCACCTGACTGTTATCAGCCAACCACTTCCAGTCTAATTAATGCAGTTAGGCTCACTTCCTTCATGCCCTTGTGTTTGTTTATGGCTGCAAGTGCATTCTCCTGTGCTCCTGATAATCCGTGTATGACCTGGCTTCCTCTTACGTCCCTTCTGGCTCCTGACTCCTGGCTTGTTCCTGACATTGCTGTCCACCGTATTCCTGACTCCTGTATGTCTGACTACCCGTCTTGGTTCCTGACCCCGGCTTGTCTTTTGGCTCCCAGGTCACCATTCTGCGTTGTTTGTTTTGGTTATTTTAATAAAGGTGTTTTGCATTTTACATTTTGTGTCTGTCTGGTTCCCGGTCCCTAACACAGTGGTTGTGCTTCAGGTTTGATCTCATTGAGGAAATGCCTAGATGTGATCCTTTTTCCCCTGCTCACACTTTTTTACAGAGGTAACAGAAAGGAACATGTTCAGCTTTTGGATCTTTAGGGAAGTATCACCATATTGGAGATCTCATAAACTGAGATGTTCCTGAATGACTACTATTACTACTAATACTATAACTACTGCTACTACTACTACTACTACTGGGGTAGATTCTGCAATATGTGTCAGTGATGCTGCACTACAAACAGCAGAAACATTAAATGATACAGTTTTGATATTGATAGCCTCCTCATTTGAGCTGTTGAGTTGAGTCTTCAAGCCAGGAGCAGAAGATCTATGGGGATACAATCTTGCAGGCAAATAGATTAATAAGTGAGTCTTCAGTCTTGCAGTTCATTTTCTTGTCATAGGACCAACAAAGGAATCCCAAAGGTCTTTTTTTCAGACCCTCCATCCTTCTCCTCCATTGAACTGCCTATAATTCATTACCTGGACTGCCCTAGAGGAGTTTACCTGCTGATAGGACACTGTACAAGTGATAGTTGCCATTTATAGTAGCATATTATATTTAAAAGGTTTGTATATTACTTATCAGTGGTCCTAAACCAAGCTGACATGTCGTGATCCATCGGGTGCCATATTTTTCTATGAATACGCCTGCTCTGTTATTGTTCACATTTAGATGTGCATACTCATACTTTGAGAACTGTATCTCACATGAGGGGAGATATGAACTACTGTGAGAGAGGTTACTCCATTAAGTGATTTGTTTCCCAATATTATTCAGTTAAGTCTCCGTTTCAAGTTGGAGAGTCCATGGGCTCCATAACATAACATGTTTTAGAAATGCTTCTCTCACTAGAGAACTCACTCCAGGGAAAATGACCACACGGGCAGTCTGCCAGTCACTGCGCAACCATCCTCAGAGACACCATGTAGCCAAGCTCAAAGCCACCACACAGCCAACCTCACAGTCACACTGCACAGCAAACATCACAGCCATCCTTTCAGCCTCCTAACTAGGGATGGGCGAAAATTTCCTCCCCAAACTGAAATCGGCTAAAAATGGCACTTTCCGCTTGGCAAAAAATTTCCCGCAAAAAGTGCCAATTTTCTGATTTTTCTGCCTAGTTCACTCCATTGAAATCAATAGGAACATTGAAGTTACACAGAACATAAGATAAATATTTAATTTCCCAAAGGCATAGTATAAAAAGTGCATGAGAGTGCCTGTGTTGGTGGGGTGTGAGGAAAGAATCAGTTGAACAGGGGATGATTTTTGGGGGGGTTGTTCACTGGGATTGGGGGGCACTTAAATAAAAAAGAAATCCTAAATAAAGTAAAATAAAACAGAAACCATAAGACATGGTATAAAGGGGCCTGAGGAAGGTGCCTGTGTTGGTGAATGATGAATCATTTGAACAGGGAATTTGTTTCGGGGGGTTTCTTGACTGCTGTTGTGGGGGTACAGTTAATAAAAAATAAATAAAATAAGAAATTTGTATTTAAAGCGAAAGAGACAGGAACCACCTGACATAAGCTGCCAGTAGGGTGGACTGATACTTGACTTGAAAGAGTATTTTGTACAGGATGACTTGTTTGATTTGTTGTTAGAGGCCTTTGTAGGACTTAGACTTATTAGATGCCCAAGCCCTGAAAAAACATTGATTTGTAGGACTTAAGCTTGTTTGGCACAAGCCCTGAGTAAACACTGATTTGTAGGACTTAGGCTTGTTAGAAACAAACCCCCAACAAATTGTTTATTTTTTTTTTAGGACTGTTTTTTTTCTTTTTTTTTCAAAGCACAAGCCCTGAGAAAAAAATACAAATGCCCTATTGGACTAGTGCCAGCAGGTCATGTTGGCCAGTAGCCACTGGCCATTGTCAAATGTCCTCCTGAGTCCTGAGTTGCAACTGCTGTTCGTACTGCTGCTGCTGAGTTGTTTAAGCAGCAGGATGATTAGGCAGCTGAAAGGGAATGGGATCAACAATAGCAGTAACATGTAAGATAGATTATGAAGGTTCCACTTGCCGCAACTGGCTCCAGTGATGAGCCTGAGGCAGTAGCAGAAGAATAAGTAGCCCCCAGTATATGTGGAAAAAAGAACAAGTTGGCCATTCAATCTTCTTCACCTGCCCCTCCTCCAAAATCATCATGGGTGTGTTGTTATTAGAATATATATTTTTCCCTTGAGAACAGGAACTGTGGCTTCCATCAGCAACTGCAATGTGCACAGTGTGTGTGTGATAAATAACATCTGGTGCACAACTGTATTCAAACAAAATGACACCTGAAACCAAGTACTGCCACTGTCACTGTACCCCTTGTCCACACCCCGCTAAGGACACATGACAACTTGCTGACAGTTTAATAGTAATGATGAACCCTCCCTGCCAGAATCCTAGCATATTCTGTGGGATGGAATTTCCTCAGATGCCACCTGATGACCTGGTATAGATTCTCCTCCACCACACTGGCATGTGTGGTCAGTGCACCACACAGTGTGCAATGGGTAGAGATGAACTGCCATATCCTAACATTAACAGAGTGGCTATCATTTGGCGGGGGAGGTAAAGATGAAAGAGGTGGATTGGTAGGAGATGTACTTGTTACCCTAGAGGAAGAAGGTGATGTTGAGGGCGAATTAGTTGTTTCGCTCATCATGGAACTTCCATTGTCTGTCTGGGTTTCTTTATTCTTCCTCCTCTTTGATCCCCACCTTTCTGGAGAGTCAGGGGGTACAGTAACAGCGGTGCTAGATTTCTGTAATGGGTGTTTTGCTTTAACATATCTGACATAAATGTCATGGTGTCTGTGTTTCATATGTTCTATCAGGGAGCTTGTGCCAAGGTGTGTTCCCTCCTTTCCCCTTCTCACTAACTTGTCACGAATTTTGCACCATTGTTGATGATGACTGCACTGAACCTGCCGGAAGAGAATAATAGTCCCACACTAGTGATGAGCGAGCACCCCAATGCTCGGGTGTTCGGGTGCTCTGACCGAGCGCCCCCGGAGGCTCGAGTGCTCGGCCGAGCACCCGAGCCCCATTGAAGTCAATGGGAGGACTCGAGCATTACACCAGGCACCCCCTGCTCTGATGAGGGGAGGGTGCCTGGTCCATAGGAAAAGGGCAGAAAATGATGGAAACACCACAGAAATGGTTCAGGGACAGCATAGGGAGGATGTCTGGATGCATCTTGGACTCCAACATCGCTGCTGGGAACGATCTTTCGCCCGTAGTACGCCATTTTTACAGACTGAACGTAAAACACACAAAAAGGAAGATAAAAACGACTTTAGGCGAAAAATTGTTACCAAACAGTATTTGCTGTATATTTACTTGTATATCATCTGCAAATTCCGCAAAAAATGTCATCGATTTTTCTGAACTGAGGCCATGATTAAGAGGGAAACGTGCGCAGAGGCAAATTCTCCCAAAAATTTCCTTGATTTTTCTGAACTGAGGCCATGATTAAGAGGGAAACGTGCGCAGAGGCAAAGTCTCCCAAAAATTTCCTTGATTTTTCTGAACTGAGGCCATGATTAAGAGGGAAACGTGCGCAAAGGCAAATTCTCCCAAAAATTTCCTCGATTTTTCTGAACTGGGGCCATGATTAAGAGGGAAACGTGCTCTGAGCCGACCATCTAAAACATTATGGGTGAGGGTCTGCTGCGGAGCTGACCATCCTAAACATTATATGCGAAGACCCGCTAGTGAGCTGACGCTATAAAACATTATATGAGAGGGCCCGCTAGAGAGCTGACCCAATAAAACATTATATGAGAAGGCCCGCTGGTGAGCTGACCTATACAAAAATTGTCAAACTGCGCCCGCTGTTGAGCTGGCCCTATATAAAAATTATATCACAGGGCCCGCTGGTGATCTGGCCCTATATA
This sequence comes from Rhinophrynus dorsalis, assembly GCA_037306005.1. Taxonomy (NCBI): domain Eukaryota; kingdom Metazoa; phylum Chordata; class Amphibia; order Anura; family Rhinophrynidae; genus Rhinophrynus; species Rhinophrynus dorsalis. The sequence continues at coordinate 42,102,965 of CM074725.1, forward strand.
AAAATTATATCCCAGGGTATATGGAAGAGAGTCAACCATATACCCGTTTTTTGGGTGGAAGGGGTGAATGGGAATACAGAGTATTCCCATCATTGTAAATAACATATATAAAGTCACTTTATGTTCCCCCGGGGCTTTCCGCCAGTGGAGTGGAGAAGTCAGGGGAAATCCAGGCCTTGTTCATTTTTATAAGTGTCAACCTATCAGCATTTTCGGTGGAAAGGCGGATACGCTTATCTGTTATGATGCCACCAGCAGCACTAAATACCCACTCAGACAGAACGCTGACGGCAGGGCAGGCCAGCACCTCCAAGGCGTAGAGTGCCAGTTCATACCACGTGTCCAGCTTGGACACCCAGTAGTTGTAAGGCACAGAGGGATCATTGAGGACGCTGACACGGTCTGCTACGTACTCCTTCACCATCTTCCAAAACTTTTCCCTCCTTGTGACACTAGGCTGCGCATCAGGGTGAGGGTGCTGGCGGGGTGTCATGAAGGTGTCCCACGCCTTGGAGAGTGTTGCCCTGCCTTTGTCGGAACTGCTGTGTGCTCCCCTTTTCTCTCCTTCTCGGTTGGCCAAGGTAGCACGTACTCTGCCGCCAGTGTTGTCAGATGGAAAATTTTGGAGCAATTTTTCGACAAGAACCTTCTGGTATTGCACCATTTTGCTTGTCCTCTCCACCGGAGGAATGAGAGATGAGAAATTCTCTTTGTAGCGGGGATCCAGAAGGGTGAACACCCAGTAATCCGTGTTGTCTAAAATGCGTATAACGCGTGGGTCACGGGAAAGGCAGCCTAACATAAAGTCAGCCATGTGTGCCAGAGTACCAACAGGCAAGATTTCGCTGTCCTCACCAGGAGGATGACTCTCAATCTCCTCATCCTCTTCCTCCTCTTCTGCCCACCCACGCTGAAGAGATGGAACTAAAGTTCCATGGCTACCCTCTGTAGCGGAGGCAACCGTGTCTTCCTCCTGCTCCTCCTCCTCCTCCGCCTCCTCCAATTGTCGCTGAGAAGACGAAGTGAGGGTGCTCTGGCTATCACCTTGTGTAAGCTCTTCCTCCCGCATTTCCACCTCTTCCACATGCAAAGCGTCAGTTTTAATTGTGAGCAGCGAGCGTTTCAGTAGACACAGAAGTGGGATGGTTACACTGATAATAGCGTTATCGCCGCTCACCATCTGTGTCGATTCCTCAAAATTGCGTAAAACCTCACAGAGGTCTGACATCCATTCCCACTCCTCACTTCTGATTACAGGAAGATGAACGGAGAGGCGACGACCGTGTAACAGCTGGTACTCCACTACTGCCCTCTGCTGCTCACAAAGCCGGGCCAACATGTGGAAGGTGGAGTTCCAGCGCGTGCTCACGTCACACAGCAGCCGGTGAGCTGGCAATTGTAAGCGCTGCTGCAGCTTCAACAGGCCGGCTGAAGCTGTAGATGACTTACGGAAATGTGCACACACGCGGCGCACCTTGGTCAAGAGATCATGCAAATTGGGGTAGGTTTTTAGAAATCGCTGAACCACTAAATTAAATACATGCGCTAGGCATGGTACGTGTGTGAGCTTGCCGAGCTCCAAAGCCGCCACCAAGTTACGCCCATTATCACACACAACCATGCCTGGTTGCAGGTTGAGTGGCGAGAGCCACTGCTCGGTCTGGTGACTAATCCCCTGCAACAGCTCTGAGGCCGTGTGCTGTTTGTCCCCAAGGCAGATCAGCTTCAGCACGGCCTGTTGACGCTTCCCCACTGCAGTGCTACACTGCTTCCAGCTATCGGCTGATGGGTGAGTGGCGCTGCGCGCAGAGAATTCGGAGGTGGAAACGGAGGAGGAGGAGCCAATAACGTAGGTGCTGGCGGAAACCCTGATGGAGGTAGGGCCCGCAAACCTCGGCGTGGGTAGCACCTGTGCCATCCCAGGATCCGAGTCGCTCCCAGCCTCCACGACATTCACCCAGTGTGCCGTCAGGGAAATGTAGCGTCCCTGGCCACAAGCACTTGTCCATGTGTCAGTCGTTAAGTGGACCTTCCCAGTAACTGCGTTGGTCAGGGCACGGGTGATGTTACGGGACACACGGTGGTGTAAGGCGGGGACGGCACACCGGGAAAAGTAGTGGCGGCTGGGGACTGCATACCGAGGGACAGCTGCTGCCATCAGGCTGCGGAAGGACTCAGTCTCCACAAGCCTAAATGGCAGCATTTCGATGGCCAGTAATTTGGAAAGGTGTGAGGTTAGTGCTATGGCCTGTGGGTGGGTGGCTGGGTATTTTCGCTTGCGCTCAAATGCCTGGGGTAACGACATTTGGACGCTGCGCTGGGACAGGGAAGTGGATGTGGTCGCTGATGGTGCTTCAGATGGTACAGGTGCAGGGCGGGAGGTATGCAGGCCTGCGCCTTCGACAGGCGATTGGCCGGCACTGAAAACAGGGGAAGAGGAGGCAGTGGTGTGGCCTGCAGACACAGATTGGCGATCCGGGCGTTCCTCCCACTTATTACGGTGCTTGGATGCCATGTGTCGGATCATGCTGGTGGTGGTGAGGTTTCTAGTGTTCATGCCTCGGCTCATTCTGGTGTGGCACAGGTTGCAAACTACAATTCTTTTGTCGTCCGCACTTTCCTTAAAAAAACGCCATACCGCGGAACACCTACCCCTTGGCAAGGGAGATTTACGCAAGGGGGTGCTCCGTGGAACATTTGCGGGCCGGTTTGGTGCGGTCCGCCTTCTTTCTGTAGCCACACCACTGCCTCTTCCAGCTTGTTGCGGTGCTGCAGATGGCTCACCCTCAGGACTGCTGTCATCGCTCGGCTCTCCACCTTCCCAGGTGGGGTCAGTCACCTCATCGTCCACCAAGTCCTCCTCCACTTCCTCACTCTGATCATCCTCCTCATGTCTTGATCCCACCACATACTCAGTCATTGACAACTGTATATCATCCTCCTCATCAAGGTCTTGAGACAGTAAAAGTGGTTGATTTGATGGCAACTGTGTCTCATCATCATCATCATCCACTTACTTTGACCTTAAATGCCGTTCACCTCTGTCATCTTCTTGTGATTGGGTACCCTCTAGAGGTTGTGAATCAGGGCACAAGATGTCATGTTCCTCTGCAAGCGTGCTTGGAGAGAGGTTCAAATTAAGGATTGGTGATGAGACGAGCTCCTCACTATATCCCAGTGTGGGATCACTTCTTTGACCAGACCCTCTATGGTGGGAGGAAGGATGATCAGGGTGAGGATTATGTTCACCAGACTCTTGGCTACTGAGAGTGGACTTGGTGGAAGACAGGGTGGTGCTTAACCGACTGGAAGCAGTATCAGCTGAAATCCAACCGACCACCTGTTCGCAGTGGTCTGACCTCGAGAGTGATGTCCTGCGACGCCCTGTAAACTGAGACATGAAGCTAGGTATGGTGGATGTCTTTCTGTCTTGTGCTCTGGCACCAGGCACAGTTTCTACGCGTCCTGACCCGCGCCCTGAACTATCAGGATCACGTCCACTTCCCCGTCCCTTTTTACCCGCCTTCTTCATATTGCACGGAATATGTGCTGCAAATCTGCAACTTTGCACAGTAAACAGAATGTTCTTCTTAACTGCGGCTCGGCACAGTGAATGGAATATGTGACTTTGATATTTTACAGTTTGCACAGTTAACAGAATGTTCTCCTAATATGCAACTTTGCACAGTAAACAGAATGTTCTTCTTAACTGCGGCTACGCACAGTGAATGGAATATGTGACTTTGATATTTTACAGTTTGAACACTTAACAGAATGTTCTCCTAATATGCAACTTTGCACAGTAAACAGAATGTTCTTCTTAACTGCGGCTACGCACAGTGAATGGAATATGTGACTTTGATATTTTACAGTTTGAACACTTAACAGAATGTTCTCCTAATATGCAACTTTGCACAGTAAACAGAATGTTCTTCTTAACTGCGGCTACGCACAGTGAATGGAATATGTGACTTTGATATTTTACAGTTTGCACAGTTAACAGAATGTTCTCCTAATATGCAACTTTGCACAGTAAACAGAATGTTCTTCTTAACTGCGGCTACGCACAGTGAATGGAATATGTGACTTTGATATTTTACAGTTTGAACACTTAACAGAATGTTCTCCTAATATGCAACTTTGCACAGTAAACAGAATGTTCTTCTTAACTGCGGCTACGCACAGTGAATGGAATATGTGACTGATATTTTACAGTTTGAACACTTAACAGAATGTTCTCCTAATATGCAACTTTGCACAGTAAACAGAATGTTCTTCTTAACTGCGGCTACGCACAGTGAATGGAATATGTGACTTTGATATTTTACAGTTTGCACAGTTAACAGAATGTTCTCCTAATATGCAACTTTGCACAGTAAACAGAATGTTCTTCTTAACTGCGGCTACGCACAGTGAATGGAATATGTGACTTTGATATTTTACAGTTTGAACACTTAACAGAATGTTCTCCTAATATGCAACTTTGCACAGTAAACAGAATGTTCTTCTTAACTGCGGCTACGCACAGTGAATGGAATATGTGACTTTGATATTTTACAGTTTGCACAGTTAACAGAATGTTCTCCTAATATGCAACTTTGCACAGTAAACAGAATGTTCTTCTTAACTGCGGCTACGCACAGTGAATGGAATATGTGACTTTGATATTTTACAGTTTGAACACTTAACAGAATGTTCTCCTAATCTGAAACTTTGCACAGTAAACAGAATGTTCTTCTTAACTGCGGCTACGCACAGTGAATGGAATATGTGACTTTGATATTTTACAGTTTGCACAGTTAACAGAATGTTCTCCTAATATGCAACTTTGCACAGTAAACAGAATGTTCTTCTTAACTGCGGCTACGCACAGTGAATGGAATATGTGACTTTGATATTTTACAGTTTGAACACTTAACAGAATGTTCTCCTAATCTGAAACTTTGCACACTAAAAAGAATGTGCTGCTAATCTGCAACTTTGCACACTGAACAGAATGTGCTCTAATCTGCAACTTTGCACACTAAACAGAATGTGCTGCTAATCTGCAACTTTGCACACTAAACAGAATGTGCTTCTTAACTGCGGCTCGGCACAGTGAATGGAATATGTGACTTTGATATTTTACAGTTTGCACAGTTAACAGAATGTTCTCCTAATACGCAACTTTGCACACTAAACAGAATGTGCTTCTTAACTGCGGCTACGCACAGTGAATGGAATATGTGACTTTGATATTTTACACTTTGCACACTAAACAGAATGTTCTGCTAATCTGAAACTTTGCACACTAAACAGAATGTGCTCTAATCTGAAACTTTGCACACTAAACAGAATGTGCTCTAATCTGAAACTTTGCACACTAAACAGAATGTGCTCTAATCTGAAACTTTGCACACTAAAAAGAATGTGCTGCTAATCTGCAACTTTGCACACTGAACAGAATGTGCTCTAATCTGCAACTTTGCACACTAAACAGAATGTGCTCTAATCTGCAACTTTGCACACTGAACAGAATGTGTTCTAATCTGCAACTTTGCACACTAAACAGAATGTGCTGCTAATCTGAGGCTAGGCACAGTGAACAGAATATGTGAAGTGTTTTTTTTTATATCTCTGCCCCCCCACACAAAATAAACTGCTGCCCCCACACACAGTAGTCCTAAAAAGGACTTTTGGGTCTTTTTTTTCACAATCGCTTTTCTTCTCCCTACACTGACTTTCCCTTCCTATCCTCATCTCTCCCTGGCTAAGACTGAGCCGAACTCGCTGATCAGGTGCTATACAGCACCCGACCACGGGTTCTGGCCAGCCAATCAGTGTAATGCCAGCAGCCAACATGGCTGCTGGTATTACACTGATGTCAGAGCCTCCCTGCACGTTTATTGGCTGCGCAGCAGCCGCGAAACGTGCGGGGAGGAGACCCGAACATGGCGGGCGAGCACATGCGGTACTCGTACGAGTACCGCCATGTGCCGAGCAGAGCGATGCTCGAGCCGAACCGAGCTTCGGCCGAGCATGCTCGCTCATCACTATCCCACACCCATGACTTCTGGGGGGAGGGATAGAGAACAGGTGGAGAAGAATGGCCTGTTTCTGCTTCTTGTCCACATTCCCCTTCACTTTTTGTGGCAGCAGATAATGTTGCTGCTACTGCCTCAGATTTTGCACTGCAACTAGGACCAGGAGTAGTGCTGGTGCTGGCAAATGGAACCTGTCCTAGTCCTGCATTACTTATTGACCCCATTCCCACTGTGTCCACGGTGGTCTGTGGCACACTAGCCTTATCATCAGCATCCTGCTGCCCTTTCATCTCAGCAGCAAAACAGCAGGAGCAGCAGGAATTAGACCTGTTGCAAATTTCCGCAAATTCCAAAAGCTGATTGCTAGTGGTGGCGGTGATGCCCATCCTCATCCCTGTCTCCCATTCCTTCTTACTTTCTGATAAAGAGTCCATCAATTTCTCTTCCACTCCAGCTTCTCCAACACCACCACTAGTCCCTACATGATGCTGCTCTATTCCAGACATCTCACTGCTGCTTGGAGGAGGTAACGAGCAGGGCCGGATTTGTAATAAGGCAGAGTAGGCATCTGCCTACAGGCACACCCCACAGAGGGGCGTCTGTCACTGGGATTTTTTTTTTTTTTGAACTTTATATGATGCATCAGTCAGATAGCCAGCACTCTTAAGGCGATAGTAATGTTTCATAATAAAAACAGCTCTAATTAATCATCATAGTATTTGGACTTTGGAGAGTGTTATTTCAGTTCTGTCAGAGTTGTAGTTCAGGAGTAATTCAATGACAAAGTGTCCCTCTCCCGCCCCTTTTACTGATGTAACACTCCTCAGCCAGAGCAGAAGGGAGGTGCCCAGGTAGATTGCACAGAGGGACAATCTTCAATTAAGATAAGGGAAAAACCTGAAAAGCTTGTCAAGGGGGGCAGGGCTTTCATTGTTCTCATCGGAAGAAGATTGTCCCCTGCTGTTATCTGTCTGGTCTATGGACTGCATTCCACATCTGAGAAGAGATGGCTTACACTAGGCAAAAGGGGCGGGGAGGGGAAACTTTGCTTGTGAATATCTCTTAAACCATAAAGGTTTGAGAGATAAGACTTATATCGTTCTTCATGTTTTTTTAATGCCTACAAAATAAAATAAAGTTAAAACGAAGTATTACTATCCCTTTAAGCCTTAAGAGATGTATGTTGATTGACAGGCTTCTCACCGTCACTCACTAAGGCTCACATGATGAGCATGAGGTAAGTAGCATGCCAGCGAGTGACGGACCGTGAGACATCAGTGCATGTGTGTAGCAACTTCTGATTCCAGAGCTGTGCTTGTGACCGATGAGCCGCCTCAGTCGGACTCTTATTCACCCGGCGGAGACGACGTGCACGTCCGTCCGCATGAGAAGAATGATAACCACTGTGGTGGTCATGGTTGTCTCCTCCCCTGATTCTCCTGTCACAAGGTACCGGTACCCTACAGGCCACGGCACAAAAAAAATAAATAAAAATGTTTTTCTTAATTCAAAGAGCAAGCAATACAAAAATATGGATGGGGAGGTAGAGGCCACGCCTCCATATAGTGGGTATCTACAAATGAGGCACTCTGACTATACCGGAGTATACAAACATACAAAATCATGTTATTGGAAAAAAAGCATAAGTGGTTGAAATTAAAAACATATAAAAACATGAATAGAGAGGGATGCTGCAGGAGCCTAAAAATTCTAAGGAAATATATTTGTCTGTACATGGGCCAATTTCTTTAGTATTTTTAGGCTCCTGCAGCATAACTCTCCAGTCATGTTTTTATATGTTTTTAATTTGAACCGCTTACGTTTTTTTGCTTACCAATAAGATAATTTTGTATGTTTGTACACTCTGGTATAGTCAGAGTGCCTCATTTGTAGATACCCACTATATGGAGGAGTGGCCTCTCTTTAACCTCCCTCCATGTTTTTCTATTGGTTGATGTTTCTTGGGTCTTGGAGTGCACCACACTATTAAGTGGTTTTATTTAGGAGTTGTTTATATATATACCAGTGCCAGCTCTATCTCTTTTTGCATATAATTTTAATTCAAAGAGTGAAGAGACATAAATTCAGCAATTTAAATAAAAAACAAGACCTAGAATGAGGGAGATAGCTGGGGCCAGGCCGTCGTATGAATAGTCAGTCAGTGCAGCCAGAAAAAAATGCAAGAAAAAGAATAAATGTATGTAATAGTGATCAGTCCCTATTTCACTCGGACTTCTGTGCAGGGGTGTCCTTAGAAATGTTTCCAGGGGGGGCAAAGCCATAATCTGACCCCCAGGATAGCAGCTCCAGCCCCTTTGTTTATATGGAGGGGGTTAATTGTAGGGGAGGGTAGTTGACCCCCCCCCGGATGACCATGTTCTGCGTCTTATGTCCACACCCTAAATTAGATGAAATTAAACCACAGGAGCTGCTCAGGGTTCTAATTGCTTGAATACATGTGATTATGTACATAAGGCTAGGTAAAACTGTATATGCAAGGCTGTAAAAATAGCATTGAGGCTAATGAGCCAGGAGACAACTTATCCATCCAGTCTTATGCTTTAATATTTAATTAGTGTTAACAAAGACCTGGAGATCATTAAAATTGTCTTTATTTTTAGCACATTTAGCAACTTTCTCTATACATATGTTGCAAGCAACACAATTCTTGGACAACACCATTTCTACTTTTTTGGGGGGGAGGGGGGACGCTTCAGATGTCTGTGCCTACAGGCTCCTGAGATGTAAATCCGGCCCTTGTGACGAGCGATGTGACAGAGGGTCCCCTGCTGTCACACTTGGCATCATTTTCTCCTTCCCCCGAGTACTAGAAGAAACACTAGCAGCAGGCAAAGTTTTGGTGACAGCAGGGTCAGCACTGGCAGCAGGTACAACACTAGTGGCAGCACATCTGGCAGCAGGTACAACACTAGTGGCAGCACATCTGGCAGCAGGTACAACACTAGTGGCAGCACATCTGGCTGCAGGTACAACACTAGTGGCAGCGCATCTGGCAACAGGTAAAACACTAGTGGCAGCACATCTGGCAGCAGGTACAACACTAGTGGCAGCAGGTACAGCAATGGTGGCACTGGTAGCAGGGGCAGCACATCTTGCAGCAGGCACAGGCAGGTGACCTGTCCTGCTCTCACTAGTACTTTTCTCCCTCCTTTCCCATTCCCTTTTCTCCTTCCCTTCCCATTAAATTCCCAAAGATCCCTTGGGGTGATTTAGGGGGACTGGACAGCATTGGTTCAGTACTGGTCCCTTCCTCCTCCTCCTCCTCAGACTCAGTGGACACATAAGGGTCCTTCCAGCTCCTCCATTGATTATTTTTTTACCCTGCTCATAGTGATAGGAGTCACTATGAGCCTCTTCTGCCTCAATTTCTGCAAAATATCACAGCGGAACAGCACAGCATGTCTATCTTGCTCTGTAGCTGCTGCTATTGTGTCTGCCTTCAGCAAAAACGTCACCTTTTTATAGCGGAAGTGCGAAAACAACGTAAATCAACGAGTGGAAACTTTATAGCCATTTAAAAAAATGGCAAAAAATTTTGACCAATGGGTGGAAGATGCGAAAATTTTAACCGCTAGTTTTAAAGCGGAGTTTCTCAAGAAAAAGCGGATAACAACGTGGTTTTCGCAAAATTTTCCGTGGGAACACGGCGACAAGTTTCGCCCAACCTACTCCTAACAGCCAACCTCCCTGCCATGAACACAGCAAACCTCAAGGCCAGTTCACAGCCAGAAAACACTTACTACACAGCCAAACTCACAGTCATTGTACAGCCACCTCAAGTTACTGCACAGCCACCCGACAGCCAACCTCACATCCACCACACAGACAGTACACATCTCAAAGCCAATGCATGCAGCCAAAATGACAGCTGCTGCTCAGCCAACCTCACAGATTGAGCTACATTTTTCACTGCAAAAGTGAAACACCTTTCGGTTTCTGCAAAACTCCCATGGAAAATGAATCTTTTTTTTTTTTTTTTTTGTGCTTTTTTAACTGCATTGAAATCAGGTGATAGTATAACACTTCATGCCTCACTCTTGTTATGATGACAAGCTCCTGCAATGTATTCCTGCTATGCTAACTCAGTATAAAGGTAAGGACAATATTAACTGAATTGTTAGTCTGTGCTGGAAGAGAGAGTGAGAGAAAGCCGATGAAATTTTGAGCTAGTAGCTAGTTTTATAGAGGCAGATAGGAAAAAAAGAGAGAAAGAGATGGTTTTACTTCATTTAGTCAGTGCAGTGTGCTGGAAGAGAGAGAGAGAAAAAGCTGCTGACGTTTTGAGCTAGCCACTGAGACAGATAGGATTGATTTAGGACTATTGGAGGTAGTTATATCCAGTAGTCTTCTTCCTGGACAGGTGGGGTGTGGGTGAAGTGTGGGAAAGGAGTAGTGTTGCTGCAAGAAATTTTCGAGCCATAGAAAGCATAGCTAGAATCTGCAATTTTTCTGCGGGAACTTCGCTGACAAAAGTGAAAAACCAGAAATGTTATGGATGTTCTATGAACAGGAATTTTTACAGGAAAATTTGTAAATTGTGTGTTTTCTGTGAAAAATTCAGCCAATGTACAGCCAACCACACATCCTAATTCAAAGACAGCACACAGCCAACTTCACATCCTACCACAAAGGCTTCACACAGCCAATGTACACCCAACCTCACATTCTACCTCACAGACAGCACACAGCCAATGTACAACCATCCTCGCATTCTACTTCACAACCAGCACACAGCCAATGTACAGCCAACCTCACATTCTACCTCACAGACAGCACACAGCCAATGTACAGACAACCTCACATACTACCTCACAACCAGCACACAGCAAATGTACAGCCAACCTCACATTCTACCTCACAGACAGCACACAGCCAATGTACAGCCAAGATGCCAACCTCACATCCTTCCTCACTGACAGAACACAGCCAGTGTACATCCAACCTGAGATACTACCTCACAGGCAGCACACAGCCAATGTACAGCAGACCTCATATCTTACCTGACAGCAAGCATACAGCCAATGTATAGCTGACCTACAGCTGACCACACATCCAACCTCACAGAGAGCACACAGCCAATGTACCACTGACCTCACATCCTACTTCACAGACAGCACACATCCAATGTACAGACAACCTCACATACTACCTCACAACCAGCACACAGCAAATGTACAGCCAACCTCACATTCTACCTCACAGACAGCACACAGCCAATGTACAGCCAAGATGCCAACCTCACATCCTTCCTCGCTGACAGAACCCAGCCAATGTACATCCAACCTCAGATACTACCTCACAGGCAGCTCACAGCCAATGTACAGCAGACCTCATATCTTACCTGACAGCAAGCATACAGCCACTGTATAGCTGACCTACAGCTGACCACACATCCAACCTCACAGAGAGCACACAGCCAATATACCACTGACATCACATCCTACTTCACGGACAGCACACATCCAATGTACAGGCAACCTCTTATCCTACCTCACAAACCACACACAGTCAATGTACAGCCAACCTAACATCCTACCTCACAGGCAGCATGCAGCCAATGTAGAGCTGAACTCACATACTGCCTCTCGGACAGCAGTCACCCAGCCAACCTCTTATCCTACCTCATAGACAACCAGCACTCAGCCAATGTACAGCCAACCTCTTATCCTACCTCATAGACAACCAGCACACAGCCAATGTACAGCCAACCTCTTATCCTACCTCATAGATAACCAGCACACAGCCAATGTACAGCCAGCCTCACATTCTACCTCACAGACAGCACACAGCCAATGTACATCCAACCTCAAATCCTACCTCACTGACAGAACACAGCCAATGTACAGCCCACGTCACACCCTACATCACAGGCAGCACACAGCCAATATACAGCCAACCTCTTATCCCACCTTACAGAAAGCACACAGCCAATGTACAGCCAACCTCAAATCCTACCTCACAGATGCCAAACAGCCAATGTACAGTCAAAGTCACATCCTACCTCCCAGGCAGCACACAGCCAATGTACAGCCAAAGTCACATCCTGCCTCCCATGCAGCACACAGCCAATGTACAGCTGACCTCAGATACTGCCTCTCAGACAGCACACAGCCAATGTACATCCAACCTCACATCCTAACTCATAGACAACACACAGCCAATGTACAACCATCCTCACATTCTACTTCACAACCAGCACACAGCCAATGTACAGACAACCTCACATACTACCTCACAACCAGCACACAGCAAATGTACAGCCAACCTCACATTCTACTCACAGACAGCACACAGCCAATGTACAACCATCCTCACATCCTAACCCACAGACAGCAGACAGCCAACGTACAGCCAACCTCACATCCTAACCCACAGACAGCACACAGCTAATGTACAGCCAACCTCACATCCTACCTCATACACAGCACATGGCCGATGTACAGCCAACCTCAAATCCTACCTCACTGACATAACACAGCCAATGTACAGCCAACCTCACACCCTACCTCACAGGCAACACACAGCCAATATACAGCCAACCTCAAATCCTACCTTACAGACAGCACACAGCCAATGTACAGCCAACCTCTTATCCTAACTTACAGACAGCACACAGCCAATGTACAGCCAACCTCAAATCCTACCTCCCAGATGCCACACAGCCAATGTACAGTCAAAGTCACATCCTACCTCCCAGACAGCACACTGCCAATGTACAGCCAAAGTCACATCCTACCTCCCATGCAGCACACAGCCAATGTACAGCTGACCTCAGATACTGCCTCTCAGACAGCACACAGCCAATGTACATCCAACCTCACATCCTAACCCACAGACAGCACACAGCCAACGCACAGCCAACCTCACATCTGAACCCACAGACAGCACACAGCCAATGTGCTCATTTCCTCTCAGGATCAACTGAGTATTGTCCTGGTTTTATGCACTGCCAGTTTGACATTGATGGTAAATTGCATGTCTAGGAAAAAAACCCTCTTATTTTGTGTTTACATGCTTGACATTGTGTATTTTTTCTGCACTAGAACTGTGCCAAACTGTTTATGTATATCACCACTTTCTGTATCCATTAGCTGAAGCAGCACTGCAGGTGAGCACTAGCTGTTTACTATGCTTCAGTGACACAATACATTTGGATATTATGTCTCTCTGCATGATACAGTCCAGTTGCTTGCTGTGATTGCCCTCTATCTAGTTCCTTTGTTTAACAGTTCATACCTTTTTGTGTGTCTGTCTTATTCTACGTTTTCCACTGTTAAATAATTCATATTGTTCTACCTGATTTTATCTAAAATACATGAGGCTGATGTACAAAGTAAAGGGGTATAATTCTGGAGCAATCCAGCTGAACCCTAGGGGACAAATCAAAATTCCCAGTGGCTTCCATTGACCTCTTGAATACTAGAGAGATCTCCAGTGCATTGCATATCAGTGGGAATATTTTATTTGCTCCCAATGGTTCATAAATTATGTCCTAGAATTGCACCAATGTTCCATAGTAGAGCAGCCTCAGTCAATTTAATTGAAGCAGTGTTAGAATGTTCATATATTACTAGCGTAAAACCCGTGTACACGGGCCAAGGTCTGGTGAGGTAAAGAGGCCGGTCCTGCTCTGAGTAATGCCGCTTCCTCACTGGCGGTGCATGCGATGCAGTCATGCGCAGTAGAGACTGCCCGAACACACAGTATGCTCCCAGCACAGAACTCCCAGCATTCTGTGCATTTGGGCAGTCTCTACTGAGCATGACTGCACTGGGCAAACATTCTGGCCTTTTATATTATAGGATGTAATAGTAGGTATCCATACCTCTCAAGTGTCCCTCTTTATTAGGGACAGTCCTTCTTTGTGGCTCAAATCACTCTTTCCCACCCTGATGTCCCTCTTTTGTAGGAGATCAGACTGTTTGATGTGTATATAAGTGTATCACATTGCTCCACAGTAATAAAACTCACATTAATGTCTGTTTAAACATCATTATATGTGTTTATAAATTAGTCAGTGTAAATAAAATATGGTCTTGAACAAAATGATTTATTTAGGTACCCAAAGAGATGTCAGTAGGTCATGAAATAACCTAAACTGTCTCGGTAATGCCCCGCCCACCAGCCACACCCCAGAAACACCCCCTAAAACAAAAGTGTCCCTCTTTGGCTATTTGAAATGTTGGGAGGTATGGGTATCTAATTTATAGTTTATACAATTTACTTAGGCTGCTTAGTTTTTTTAACCCTTTGAGTGCCAGTGGGTTGCCTGGCACTCAACAGGTTAACCCTAATTTTCTCATGTAATGTAATGCCTTATATACTAAACTAGTTGAAGAGCTCGTGTACACGGGCCACAGTGCCACCCAGCAATGGCCGTGGTGCAATCATGCACAGTAGAGACTGCCCGCGCAGTGGCTGATACAGAGTGGGGCGCTCCAAATTGAGACCATAGTCTTCTCTCTGTGTACCTTTGTATTGCCCATGACTGCAGCATGTGGAGCCGACTGTACTGCACATGACAGCTTCTGACAAACATACATTTAGAGAATTATTATATAGGATATGTCTGCAGCACATTACAGAGAGATGAATGGGAACTATGTCTATAGAAATAAGCCACTCTTGACTTACGAAGGATCCATCTGAGCAGCAAACAGGAATAACTATATATTTTCTTATTTTGCACTAGAACTCTGCTCTGTAAAAGCACGGGTATGCCTTTTTCTCCCATAGATAATTATCATCACAATGTTGACTCTAAGGATGGGCTAAACAAAAAATGTCGTAACGAAGAAATGGGAGGAGACTTGAACCCTCAGTGGGAATTCCTGCAAGAAGGCCATTTCCACTGAATCCTTGGTACAAGATGATGTGTTGAATGCATGCACAGGCTACATTTATATAAATCCTGGAACATAAACTGATTTCTATCTTTAGGATTATGAACACAATGGAAAATACTATATACTAGATT
Source organism: Rhinophrynus dorsalis (assembly GCA_037306005.1). Lineage (NCBI taxonomy): Eukaryota > Metazoa > Chordata > Amphibia > Anura > Rhinophrynidae > Rhinophrynus > Rhinophrynus dorsalis. The sequence goes on from CM074725.1 coordinate 42,117,986, forward strand.
TATAATTACATTGTGCAGCAGATAAGACAAAAGGCTATGGGGCACGGAGCCAAAACTAGAAACTGCCTCTTCAAATCAGGGGCCATTGACAGTTACATAATTATATTGTGTTAAAAAGATACATTAACACTTTGAGTGCCAGAGGGGTATGCAACGTATTGCAAAGAAATGCGTTGCATACCCCCTGGCACTCAAAGGGTTAAAGATTACTCAACTAACATAAAGTCCTTTTTTATGTGTACCGTTATGGAATATGTTTATTGCTCTTGAAGTACAGTGGGGTGTGGAAATTCCAGACACAGCCAGGTAAAGTTTAACCTCTTTAGGACTGGTGATGTGCCAGAACTGAAATGATGGTCAGGACTTTAAGGACCAGTGAAGGTCATGGAACATTGTGAAATTGTGGGATGGCAGCCCAGCTGCATGCCACTCTGCCATCCCAAAATTCAATGTGATGAAAAAAAAAGTGCTGTGGTCATTAATGGTGCCCCCCCCTTGGATCTGGCTGTCATTAATGGGATAGTAATGGTTCACAATAAAAGCAGCTCCAATTAATCTCTATAGTATTTGGACCATGGGAAATGTTATTTCAATTCTGTCAGAGTTGTAATTCAAGAGTAATTGAATGCTAAAGTATCCCCCTCCCGCCCCTTTTATTGATGTAACACTGCTCACTTCAGAGCAGCAAGACCGCCTGGATGGATCACAGAGAGGGACAATCTTCAGTGAGTATAAGGAAAAACCTGAAAAACCTGTCAAGGGGGCAGGATTTTCCTTATGATCCCAGTAAGAATATCATCCCTTGCTGTGAGCTGTCTGGTCAAGAGACCAGATTCCACATTTGAGGGTAAGTGGCTTACACTAGGTAAAAGGGGCGGGGGGATATTTTATCATTCAATTACTCTTGAACTACAACACTGACAGTACTGAAATAACACTCTCCATGGCACAAATACTATGAAGATTAATTGGAGCTGCTTTTTTGTGAAACATTGCTATCATTTTAAGGGGTTAAAGATGATGCAGTGAACGCTACAGTAGGTGGAGGGTAGTATAACATAAAATGAGAGGTAGCTAAGGAGACAACAAAATATTATTTGTACTTGTTCATTAAGATATTGATTTAATCATGACTAGAAGTGCAGTGATGCAGTAAAATGTTTGGATTTTAGCAAGGTCTCCAATGAATTGCAAAGCAATGCACTGAAGACCTCTCTAGCGTCCAATGTATTAAAACAGTAACAAGTAAAAATGAAATTCCCATTGATTTTAATGGGGTATTTAACACCTTGAATGCTGAGGAAGTCTCCAATGCGTTGTTTCACATTGTGGTGAAGAAGAACACTCTAACATTTCTAGACACATTATACCATAATTGTTTAGAACAATATATTGTAGGGATTGGCCTATAGAGTAAAACATGTACACTCCCAATGCTTGGAGGTGCTTCTTTTAAAAGTTATTAAATAGATAACTTGTCATTATTCTGATAACTTGAATTCAAGATGTTTTGCAGCCAGGTGGCGCAGTAGCTATTACAGCCTGTGAAAAGCAGAGTGTCACAGTAGAAGGATTATATTGGTCAATGGCAGACCTAGTAATTGAGGGTCCATTTATTAGGTGGATTGATTGACATATTTTGTGGACCATTTCATAATGTGGTGATTTGATTGATACATTTGATGCAAGAAATTCATTTGGTGACAAAATGTCATCATTCTGTGGATTGAGTGACATATTTGGTGCATACGTTCATCATTTGGTTCATTAATAGACATATTTGGTACAAAAAATTAATTTAATGACAATCTGTCATAATTTAGTGAATATATTAACATATTTGGTGCACTGAATTTCTTTGGTGACAAACTTTAATTATTTAGTCACACATTCATCGATTTAGAAAACTGAGCGACCATTTACTTGAACCAGATTCATTTGGTGACAATCTATAGTAATTCAGTGAATTGACTGACATAATTTGTACCAAATTTAGTTGGTGCTAAACTTTGGTCAGCACGTTACATTTTGTGGAATAGCTAAACAATTTTGTAAACAACAATGTATTTGGTGAAATATATATAAATATTTAGTTGACAACATTACTTTTTTGGCATAACTGCTGAAATTTTGTGGACAAAATAAAAGGTTTACAAACGGTACCCTATATGATTGAAAAAAAACAGTGAAGAGTAAAGTTGCTAAAGCAATGAAGACACAGCAATGACTAAACTACCTGAAGTGTATTCATGGGCCCATTTCTTCAGGGCTCAAAAATACACTTCAGGTAATTTGTACCTCCATTAATTTGGTCCTAGTTCCGTCTCATGTGCCACGCAAAATTTCCTCCCACTAAATGATAACGTTTGGCAAGCAAAACCAGAAGTCAGACGGTATAGTTAAGATAACCTTTATTTTGAGAATAATAAGAGTAATGCAATATATATATATATATATATATATATATATATATATACAGTGGGTGATCGAAGAGGCGAGTACTGTATCAGGAATAGCAATCTCCCAATACTTCCACCACACTGTCCGAAACAAGGCTTCAGCCAACTGGAGTCTAGAGGTATGGTAACGCCCAGATCTAGCGCTGATGCAACCTGCAGTCAGTCTAGGAGTGGAGTCTATATCGTATGCAACATGGAAGCTACTGACTCAAGCCTGCAGTCAGTAGCTAGGAGTCTGCTAGAGCCCCAGGTTGTCTGAGGAATGGAATCAATACACGGAACGAAACAGACAGGGCCTTCTAGTAAGTACCAGATATGATAGTCAGACGAGGCAAGGTCATACACGGAGTGGGAAGTCAGCCAGAGCCACAGGTTTGCACCAGACAGGATATCCACTGAAGCGATAGAATGCTGGATACGCAGTGGAAAGAGCCCCAGGTCAATACCAGAGTGGGTAATCAGACAAGCCTAGGTCATACATGGAACGGGTAGTCAGCCAGAACTACAGGTTTGCACCAGATAGGATAGCCACTGAAGCGATAGAATGCTGGATATGCAGTGGACAGAGCCCCAAGTCAACACCAGCGTGGGTAGTCAGACAAGCCTAGATCATACATGGAACGGGTAGTCAGTCAGAGCCACAGGTTTGCACCAGTAAGGATATCTGAGCCAAATCAGAATGCACAAGGAGAATAGTCAGACAGAGCCACAGGTCAGCACCAGAATGGATGGACAGACAAGCCGGATCATACACAGGAATAAGGAATACAAGATAATGAACTTCTCAGAACAACAACGTAAGGGTAACTGAGTCAGAAATCAGTCTGCACTTTAAACCCCTCCTCAGGAAGTAGGTAGGAGGAGACTACAGGCCTCAAACACATAAAACAGAGGCCTGCAGCATGGTAAAGCCTCACGCCTGCAGAGGACGCATCTAGCATTGATGTGTCCAACTGCTCGTGGAAATGACGCTGGAGCATCATTGTAATCATCGCCAGAAGCGGCGGCGCTACAAGGTACTGTGACACTAAGTCCTGTACAGATGCAAAACCCTCCTCTCTGATCATGAGTAAGCACTGGATATATGAAACGCGTTGATCATAGTTGGTGGCAAGTTTTGTCTTCATTTGTTCACCATTTGGACTGAGATACTATTATGAAATTATTGAATTTAAATTTCCGCATTGCTGGCTGGGATTATACATGTTGGTACATCTTTTCACATGTATCTCCAGATGCCAAACTCCCTAGCTCTATGAACTCCTGCTTTGATATAGAACTATATATGATGAGTTGGCCATCTTTGATGCTAGAAAAAAATAACAGATGGAAGCATTGATGGTGTAGTTCTTCTTATCAACAATATCGGTGGACATTGCTGGAGCATTGTATAGAGGAACTTGTAGATAGCAGGATATAGGTTTATGCCTATCAGTGGGGTTGGGCTAAGAATGGATAACTTGAAGTTGTGATTTATTGTTATGGGTATGTTTAATTAAATACTGCACTTACATCTGCCTGTTTCTCTCTCGCTCTCTTATGTGCTCTTTTTAATTCTTGTGAGTTTAATGGGAGGGATAGTCCCCAACAGCTAGAGATCAAAAGGTTCCTTAGACCTCCTGTTAAATAACAGTCATTTAATGGATTATTTAATAGTTCACAACCACATAAAGGTCCCAAAGTGCCAGGGTAGCCAGATTTTTAATATTCTCAAGGCGCTCTCATTTCTGCTTACTTAACTCTTTTTCCAAGCTATTTTTTTTAAGCCACTAATTTATTTTTTATTTAAAATCCATAAGAAACAATTGAATAGTAAAACTGTCAGGCAGATCCCTTTTATCAAGGAGTGAGCTGGTGTCTGGGGCCTCTGCAGAATTATAATGCCCATCCGTTGCTCTGGTTCAGCAGTTTTTGACTGCGTTTCTAACATGAGACAAAGACATTCCTTTAAATTTCATTCGGCTGTGAAGCCATTACGCTGAAATATTGTTTTTATTAGTGCAACGCAAACAAAGTAAAATGGAGACCGCTTCTAAAGATAAACAAAATGCTGTTAATTAATGCATGCAGGGAAATTTAAGCAGTGTGTAACTTGCACAATAAAAAAATGAAGCTCAGCATTACTTCAAGAGCCGGAATAAAAGGTTTGAACTAAACTTCTAAGACCGTGGAGGGGTTCTCTTTTTTTCATTTTGGAAAATAAGCAAAATCCACAATTTGCATTAGAAAACTTTCAGCAAGTTCTTTGGACTAAGTTTTAATCCCTTAAAGGGATAGTAATACTTAAAATGTAAAAAAATATATGTTGTAGGGTTTATCCCCCCTGAGTAAAACAAGAGTACTCCCACTGCTGAAAGGTGTTTCATTCAAAAGTTATTAATTTTCAAAGTTTAATTTTTTAGGTGCACTATCACAGTGGCCTGAAATTGTACAGTGGCACTGTTGCTACACAATCCTATGGACAGCTCTGGTCCCGGGACCATAAATCTGCATAGGATGGTGTAGCAACAGCGCCACTGTACAATTTCAGGCCACTGTGATATTGCACCTAAAAAATTCAACTTTGAAAATTAATAACTTTTGAATGAAACACCTTTCAGCAGTGGGAGTGCTCTTGCTTTACTCAGGGGGATACACCCTACAACGTATTTTTTTTTATAGTTTAAGTATTACTATCCCTTTAAGGACCAGCCGCTTGGGTGCTCAGCTGACACTTAAAGGGATAGAAATGTTTAACAAAAGCAGCAACTCCAATTAATTTTTATAGTATTTGGGCCATGGAGAGTGTTATTTCATTACTGTCAGAGTTGTAGTTCAAGAGTAATTGAATGATAAAATATCCCCCTCCCATCCCTTTTACCTAGTGTAAGCCACCTCCCCTCAGATGTAGAATCTAGTCCTGGGATCAGACAGGTAACAGCAATAGCTTACTGTGACCATAAGGAAAACCCTGCCCCCTTGACCGGTTTTTCAGGTTTTTCCTTATGCTCACTGACAATTGTCCCTCTCTGTAATCCATCCGGACAGTCTTGCTGCTCTGAGGTGAGCAGTGTTACCTCAGTAAAAGTGGCGGGAGGGGGATACTTTATAATTCAATTACTCTTGAACTACAATTCTGACAGTATTGAAATAACACTCTCCATGGCACAAATACTATGAAGATGAAGCAGAGCTGCTGTTATTGTGAAACATTACTATCCCTTTAAGGGCCATGGAGAATTTTTTTTCATATTACAGGAATCAGAGTTTCCCGAACGTCGTACAGCCATGCGGGAACCACTGTATTCTAGGACATACATATACGTTATGGGTCCTTAACGCATGTTCTCTCCATGACGTATATGTACGTCCTTCATCCTTAAGGGGTTAAAGAAGCAGTAAATGTTTTGTTTTTTTTAAATAAAAATATACACGTTATGGGCATACCTGGGAACTCTTAGGGTTTGCCCCTGAGACTCAAGGTTTTGAATCAAATCTGAGGGTCTCATACCTCCCAACATATCAAATTGCCAAAGAGGGACACTTGTGCTTCGGGGGGTGTTGTTGTGGGTGTGATGGGTGGGTGGGGCATTACCGAGAATTTTTAGGCTATTTCATGACCTATTGATACCTCCTTGTGTAACCCATTAAATGACTTATAACAAGACCAACATTTTTAATTTACACAGACTAATCCAGAAACACACATATATTGATATTTATTCAAACATTAATGTGAGTTGTATTCCTGTAGAGCAATATGATACACTTATACACACAATACACTCTGATCTCCTAAAAAAGAGGGACATCATGGTGGGAAAGAGGGATAGAGGGATTTGGGTCTAAAAGAGGGACTGTCCCTCCTAAAAAGGGACACTTGAGAGGTATGGGGTCTCATGATGAAGGGCCAAATTCTCATGGTGATAGAGCCCACTGTTTCCTGCTATAGGAATTACACCAATTTACTGCTAATTTAACCCTCTGAGTGCCATAGAGGTATCCAATGCATTGCATTCATAGCTGGGATCTCTCCGGACTTGCCTCAGAGACTCCGGTTTTGGATTCTAATTACCGGGTCTCTGGGGCAGAGGTAGATTCTCCGGGTGTGGGGAGTTTCTACTGAAACTCTGCCCACTTCTGCTCTTTTCCACCCTGTTCCTCCCACTCCCCATCCACTTCTCTTCCTTCCCCAGCTTATTTTTACCACATTTTTCATGCCAGCTAAGCCCTGCCCCTCTCACAGTTAAACCCCACCCCTTTTTACTCCAAATCGCATCATTTTTCTCCCCTCGGCTGCACCACAGGACTTCCCTTCCTGTGAGAGTCCACACATCAAATTTCCCAGTTATGATTGCAATGCAATGCACTGGATACCTTTCTGGCACACAATGGGTTAATGTCCAGATTAAGGACATTTCTACCAGAAAAACAGAGGGAGATGTTCTGCTTGTCTTGTGAGCATATAAGAAGTGATATCTCAGAACTATAGCATTTTAACCCTTTGAGTGCCAGAGAGGTACGCAATGCATTGCAGAGCAATGCTTTGCTTTCCTCTCTGGCACTCCAGGGGTTAAAGGTTCTGTGGTCTGATTGGATCATCTCTGGGATAGTGCAGACATTGACATAACACTTAGAATCAACTGTCTTGTGACTGTTAAGGGTTAATATTCCAAAGATCTCAGGGTGAGTTCATTTCAAAAGTTCCCAGGTATGGTTATAGGCCGGCCTTCTCCCGATGAGTGAAATATAGGTATCCTTGGAGATATTTCATTCTGAAACTATTACAGATTATGTTTTTAACCATTTGAGTGACAGATTGCTTTGGATGCTTTTCTGGCACTCAAAAGGATAAACTGTAATTCCCTACTCTGGCCACTGGGTGGTGAAGTTCCTACTACTTACTACATAGAGCTGTAGTATTCGAGACACATAAAAGTTTGCCAGCGCACTTCCATTGATGTTAATCACTAACTCCAGTAGCTGCACTTTAGAGTGAGGACTGCAGCTTATGATAGCTGTAGAGCAAACCAGGAGACAATCTGCACCATCGTTAGAATGTTAAAGGGATGTTAATACTTAAGATGTAAAAAAATATATGTTGTAGGGTTTATCCCCCTGAGTAAAACATGGGTACTCCCACTGCTGAGAGATATTTTATTAAAAAATTATAACATCTTGAACTTGAATTTTTTAGGTGCAGTATCACAATGGCCAGAAAATTTACAGTGGCGCTGTTGCTATACCATCCTTTGGACTGCTCTGGTCTATAGACCATAAATCTCCATAGGATAGTGTAGCAACAGCGCCACCGTAAAATTTCAGGCCAATGTTATATTGCACCTAAAAAATTAAAGTTTGAGCTATTATAATTTTTTAATAAAATATCTCTCAGCAGTGGGAGTACCATTGTTTTATTCGGGGGCATAAACCCTACAACATATATTTTTTTTACATCTTAAGTATTACTATCCCTTTAATATCAGCAATCCCAGCTCACCTAACTCATAGCGTGTGCAGGGAAATGGTGTACAATCACATAATTTCCTTTATGCCTTATTTAGTACATAACCATACACAAAATAGGAAAGAAATACCACATAACAACCACAGGCTCCCCCATTGTATTCCACATGGCACAAGAGGTGAGAAATTCAGGCATATCTACCTTAGCAAGAGGGCAAGATTTACATCCCAGGCTCCCAGAGGTCTTTGAGTGTGAGAGGAGTATCCAACACATTGCTTTCACCTTTTTATATTCAAACAAGTGACCTTGTGCTTGATCAGTCACAGGAACAATTAAAAGAATTCAGTTGAACTAACCCAAGTCTCTCCAATAAAATCTCCTTGTGCATCCCGGAAACAGAACCACAAATAATCATCCAATAGGTAAAAGGATAGCATACTCTAGAACACGGATGCTCAAACATGTCATGAGCCCCATCCCTAGCAGTGCTTTTTCAGGATCTCCTCAATTAAACCCAAGTGAATGATGAATGTCTATAACTCAGGCAGATAGTTCTGAATGACTGAACCACTAATTGAGTCATCCATGTTCTTGTGAGAACCTAACGAAAACCTGCACCAATGGGAGGTGGGGTCTGAATACAGGTTTGAGCACCCATGCTCTACAACATCAGTCTGTGCCAAATTTAAAACACTCTGTTCAGTAAATTCTTCTGTATCCTTGTCTAATATCAAGATGACAAAATAATTATAACGGGCATTTCTAATCCTCCTACCTTTTTAATCAATCCATTCAAAATTTGTAAGTATTTTATAATAGTTAACATTGAGGCGCCATTATGGTGGCACGTCTTGCCATGCACGGCAATATAGGAGATGAGCACTCATGCAACATAAACGAAGAAAAAAGTGTCCCTTGTGTCAAAATATGAATTCCCTAGACATTTTTCTCAAGTTCTCTTCTCCTTTAGTATGGAGTCTGATGTCCTAAGGGAGGCTGATGTGCTAAGAAGAATTTACGGATTCTGGAACAAATCTCTTGTAGCCTAGGACATGGCACTCAAACCTGTCCTTACCCCAAAGATACAGGTTTTCAGGCTCTTCTAACATGGACACAGGTGAATCAATAAGTGATCCAATCACTTCTGTTTAACCGAGGAGATCCTGTAAACGTGCACTGTTGTCTGGTGGCTTAAAGGGATAGTAATGTTTCATAATAAAAGCAGCTGTAATTAATCATCATAGTATTTGGACTTTGGAGAGTGTTATTTCAATACTGTCAGAGTTGTAGTTCAAGAGTAATTCAATAATAAATTATCCCCCTCCTGCCCCATTTACTGATGTAACACTGCTCAGCCAGAGCAGAAGGGAGGTGCCCAGGTAGATTGCAGAGAGGGACAATCTTCAATTAACATAAGGTAAAAACCTGAAAAACTTGTCAAGGGGGGCAGGGCTTTCATTGTTCTCATAGGAAGAAGATTGTCCCTGCTGTTATCTGTCTGGTCTATGGACTGCATTCCACATCTGAGAAGAGATGGCTTACACTAGGTAAAAGCGGCGGGAGGGGAAACGTTGCTTGTGAATATCTCTCAAACCATAAAGGTTTGAGAGATAAGACATATCATTCTTCATGTTTTTTTAATGCCTACAAAATAAAATAAAGAAAAAACAAAGTATTACTATCCCTTTAAGGACAGGTTTAATCAACCCTGAGAATTAAAAATGTCCCACATTCTCTTTGATTTAAATGGGGCTTTTAAACTCTTGAAAACTAGAAAAGTCTTCCACACCTTGCAACTCTATGTTTTTACTTTCCCTTATAGAGCACTTCGTTTACCCCAGAATTACTATAATTCTTTATAGTGCATCGGACACAGACTCAGTGGTTCAACAATCTGAGACCATACTGCTTTATCATCACAGACATTATGTCTCTCTCTTCCCTTGGATAGCCTAGGTAATTCCATTTTCAACAACTTTTCATTCAAAGGTTTGGCTTTTGGAGATGTAATGTCACTTTTATCTCAACAGGTCACTCTATTTCTGATTTCCTACATCTAAATGAAATAAAGCCTTCAGATATCTGCAATGAAAATAGGTCTGAGAAGCAATCGTCTAAGATAAAAAGGTTTGGATTTATTGTAACCTCTCTTGACAGAAGAGGTAGCCATTTCCAACTGCCCTGGCACTATCAGAACAGCTTCCAATCAGCATTAATGATGGCAAAGTCCTCGTCCAACTGAAGCTCTTGAAGCATTTCCTCACCATAGCTGCAGGAAGAGAGACTGTCAGTCATTTAACAAGCAGATCTCATCTTTTCAAGCTTAGCGTTAATCAAAATTTTCTAGCAAGCTGCTCCATTGTAGGACAAAATGATATGCAGCTTTGTTATATCATTTTAAATTTGTTCTGACTCTGTTTTTCAATGTCGGTTAATTCCCAGCGGTAACACCAGATAAAACCAGGGATGTTCAATGCATATGTGAATTTATTACAAAAACGGTTATTCAAATCTAATCAACAGAATACAGTAATATATTGATGTAATCCGATGTAGACAGCAAGGACATTACAATCCAGCACAGGATGTTAGATAAACGGCAGCATTTGTTAAACATGCTTAACTCTTTCACTAATTGGCTAACATGTTGGTTTTTTTTCTTATCCGTCAGGATTTATTTTAAAATAAATATCATGCTTGTTACAGTTGATCTTAATCCTCAATATGGAATTTGCATTTTTGAAATTGTTAGATTTCCCCAGAGAAGGATCACAGTATAGTAGTAGGCAAAACATCAAAAACTGGGTTGATCTGCAGGGGTTGTTATGTGCATTGGGGAGGGGCTGAGTGGAGTGGATGAAATGTGCAACAGAGTTGTGAAGAGAAGGAAGCTTCTCTTTCATTTAAGGGATAACAGACAAACAAACCACATCCCTCCCTCCTCCCCGCTTTTGCCACTTAAAGAGATAGTAATGTTTCATAATAAAAACAGCTCTAAGTAATCATCATAATATTTGGACATTGGAGAGTGTTATTTCAATTCTGTAAGAGTTGTAGTTCAAGAGTAATTCAATGACAAAGTATCCCCCTCCCACCCCTTTTACTGATGTAACACTGCTCATCCAGATCAAAAGGGAGGTGTCCAGGTAGACTGCAGAGAGGGACAATCTTCAATTAAGATAAGGGAAAAACCTGAAAAACGCGTCAAGGGGGCAGGGCTTTCATTGTTCTCATAGAAAGAAGATTGTCCCCTGCTGTTATCTGTCTGGTCTATGGACTGCATTCCACATCTGAGAAGAGATGGCTTACACTAGGTAAAAGGGGCGGGAGGGGAAACTTTGCTTGTGAATATCTCTCAAACCATAAAGGTTTGAGAGATAAGACTTATATCGTTCTTCATGTTTTTTTAATGCCTACAAAATAAAATAAAGATAAAACAAAGTATTACTATCCTTTTAAGAGAAAAACTGTGCTTTTCACCTTCCACGGGAATTCTTGGGAAGTAGAGTCTTTCCAGCACACATATACTGACCCCTCCCAGGCTTGTCCCACTCCGCCGATGGCCATAGAACCACACATACTGACCACCAACCTTGTCCCATGGAAGCCATAGAACCACACATACCAACCCCTAACACTGTCCCATGTTAGCCATAGAAACACACATACTGGCCCCAACAGCTTTGCACCACGGTAGCCATAGGACCACACAAACTGACTGCCAACCTCGTAGTACTGCATTTGCATCCACAGAAACACACATACTGGCCCAGCCTTGTACTACTGTACTAGTATCAACAGAACACATGCTGACCCTCTAGTTTTGTTCCATGGTAGCCATATATCCACACATATCTATCCCCAACCTTGTCCTGATACTGATACCCAGCCTTGTCCAGTTGCACTGGTAGCAACAGGGAGGTGCAACATAAGTCTCTAGCTGCTGCCAGACCACAGCTCCCATCACGCTGGTTAGTGGAGACTAAAGGGAGTTGTAGTCTGGTTGCAACTGGAGGGTCTCAGCATTGCCCACCTAGGACCGGAGGGGTGTACAACATGTTGTTTCATAATATATTGTACCTAAAGGGTTATGTAGTATCACAAACATCTCTCAGCAAGTCTCATGTCCTAATTCATGGACATGGCATCTAGGACTGATTAAAGATGTTATCTAATGAAGAAAGACACAAGAGTAACATTAATTAGGATTTTTGTCCACAGTAAGGTAAGCGAGCTTATTATTAGAAAGCATTAGTTCACCTTTAACCTTATCAACAGATCTCCTTATTTTCCTGCCAGTCTGTAACAAACCTGTCTCAATAATAACCGATTTTGTCCCTGTCTGGACTATTAAAGCTTTGAAACTTAAAGCACCTCATTAGCTGCATATGAAAAGCTGTGACAATCAGTTGTAAACAATTTAGTATGGGGCGGGGATTCAGCCGTTTTGCTTGAGTATATCCACTGGGACCATTTTCTTTTGAATTCTGTCCCACCTTTGCCTGACAGTCTGCACTCCCAGCAAGGATTGCAGTCCCCCTGACCTACCTTCCCCCTTCTTTACATGCAACGCATTCATTCGCTGTTCCCAGCCACATTATGGGGGGGGGGGGATTGTGGAAAACTAGGGTAAATCAACTGTTCCATAGGATTAATTACAAACTCACTCTTTTTATATTAAAGGGATACTAGTGTTTCATAATAAAAGCAGCTCTAATTAATCATCATAGTATTTGGACCTTGGAGAGTGTTATTTCAATTCTGTCAGAGTTGTAGTTCAAGAGTAATTCAATGACAAAGTATCCCCCTCCCACCCCTTTTGCTGATGTAACACTGCTCAGCCAGATCAGAAGGGAGGTGCCCAGGTAGACTACAGAGAGGGACAATCTTCAATTAAGATAAGGGAAAAACCTGAAAAACTTGTCAAAAGGGGCAGGGCTTTCATTGTTCTCCTAGGAAGAAGATTGTCCCCTTCTGTTATCTGTCTGGTCTATGGACTGGATTCCATATCTGAGAAGAGATGGCTTACACTAGGTAAAAGGGGCGGCAGGGGAAACTTTGCATCTGAATATCTCTCAAACCATAAAGATTTGAGAGATAAGACTTATATCGTTCTCCATGTTTTTTTAATGTCTACAAAATAAAGATAAAATTAAGTATTACTATCCCTTTAATGGGCTTTTAACCCATTGGGTGCTATAGACTTGCACTGGAGGGCCCCTTTTGTTTTAAATTTAATCTTGGTGGATCCTATCACTCCAACTCTTTAATCTCTTGGAATAAGGGGACCACATATTGCTTTAAATCGGGGACCATTATAAAAAAACACACACTGCAGGGCTGTGTTCCTGTGCAGTCCTGCTGAATTAGGTTTTTATACGAGTCCCTGATTTAACCCTTTGAGTGCGAGAGGGGTGCTTAATACCTTACAAGGCAATTGGGGAGATTTGCTTAGCGGTGATAAAAAGGTGATAGAGTGGAGATGACTTCTCCAGTTTATCACTTCTCCAGTTCCTATGTTATTTCAGGGAGCCTATAAAGATTTCTTCAACCTTGGATATGTTAGTGCATAGGCTCCATAGAATAACATAGGAATTGGAGAAGTGATAGACTGGAGAATTCATTTCCACTTGATTACCTCTTTATCACCGCTTAGTGAATCTCCCCCAATGTGTTGTGCATCCCTCTGGCATTCGGAGGGTTAAAGGGATTTGTGGTCAGTCACCTTACCTTGGTCTATATTAACCCTATGCACACTCAATCCAAATTAGACCATCACTTTAAGAGGAAGCAAGTACTATGAAAAGGTGCCTACGGGGTTAATTTTAAATAACACAAAAAAAGAGAACAGATATCCCTGCTACATTAACATTCATGCCAGAATAAATTTGAGAATTAATTCATTATTGAAATAGGTCAACAAAGGGAAGAAAATGTCACTTGTAGAACTTAACTTTTATTAAAATGTATTATAAGAAATCAAAAGACCGAATTAAGTAATAGTCCTAAATGTCTGTAACCTATCTACTTGTCGCCGGGGCATATTCCGGAATATCTGTTCTCTTTTTTTCCCCTTACCTTGGATGCTAAAGAGGTCTCCAACGCCTGGCTTTGCCACACATTGGAGAAGTCTCTACCGCTCTGACTCATGTGATTAATATTATATCAATACAAGTTTACTACAAGGCTACAAGGTATCAGTAGGTTGAGACTAAATTATTAGGCAGAATGTATGGGATAACAGATATCAGGTAATTGTGTCTGATTATAGTATAGTATTTCCTACAATGGGTTATGGTATAGTTAAGGGGATCCCAAATCCCTTTAAAGGGATAGTAATGTTTCATAATAAAAGCAGCTCTAACTAATCATCATAGTATTTGGACTTTGGAGAGTGTTATTTCAATTCTGTCAGAGTTGTAGTTCAAGAGTAATTCAATGACAAAGTGTCCCCTTCCCGCCCCTTTTACTGATGTAACACTGTTCAGCCAGAGCAGAAGGGAGGTGCCCAGATAGTCTGCAGAGAGGGACAATCTTCAATTAAGATAAGGGAAAAACCTAAAAAACTTGTCAAGGGGGGCAGGGATTTCATTGTTCTCATAGGAAGAAGATTGCCCCCTTCTGTTATCTGTCTGGTCTATGGACTGGATTCCACATCTGAGAAGAGAAGGCTTACACTAGGTAAAAGGGGCGGGAGGGGGAACTTTGCTTGTGAATATCTCTCAAACCTTAAAGGTTTGAGATATAAGGCTTATATCGTTCTTCATGTTTTTTTAATGCCTACAAAATAAAATAAAGATAAAATGAAATATTACTATCTCTTTAAATCAGGGAGGCTTATGCAAACTTCAATCTCTAGAACTACATATAATCAGTGCCATACTGCAGTTTGTGGTTTCATGTGCCCCAATTTAAAGAAATATATGGTCACTTTCATTATAGTGCTTTTCACAAGAGCAATTGAACATAAAAATGTAAATGTTTCAATCTCCCCTGGAATTCCCCGTTAGTCACAAATAAGTTAATGGTCACCCCAGCCTTGTTCCACTGTCTGCCATTACTCAATTTTTTTTTTGTGGAGCCCCTTTTACTTTTTCAAGTCACCAGTTTGAGAACGGGGGAGACTCACTAAGCAGAGATAAAGAGATTACTTCTCCAGTTTATCACTTCTCCAGTTCCTATGTTATTCTACGGAGCCTGTTCACAAAGATCTCCAAAGCTGAAGAAATCTTAGTGCATAGGCTCTATAGAATAATATAGGAATTGGAGAAGTGATACATTGGAGAAGTCATCTACACGATATCACCTCTTTATCACTGCTTACAAGTGCTACAACATCTCTAGGATCCAAGAAATTTCAAAGTTGGATACCTCTCTGGCATTCAGAGGGTCAAATGGATGATCTAGCAATCCTCTGTGGAATAATAAAATCAGATTCTGGAATTAGAACAGGGATCTCAAAGTATATTACCAAAGGGCCGAAACAAAGCAGGTTTTTAGGTTATCCCAAATTTTGCACATGTTGCAATCAAATGACTGGCCTAATGATTGTGAAATAAATGATATCCCAAAAATCTACACCAGGTGTAGTCAATTGCTGGTTCTCTAGCTGAGAAGAACCATATGGTCCTAAGGTGACTACATTTCCTTTAAATTAGAGACGATTATGAAAATGTTATTCTACAGAGCTGCACAAGAATCAGTATAGCCATGTAGTGTGTCTACAATGTGTGTCTGGTTTGCAAACACACGTTGTAGACCATTCAAATAAAGTATTTGTATCTAACTAGAGAGATTACGGCTCTGCTGAAGAGCCACAGGATGGTCTGCGTACCGGGATCTCCTTCTCTAACACAGAAAGCTGACGTCAGCACACGGGGAGGGAAGGGGGAACTTTGAAAGCTTATATCTCTCAAACCACAGAGGTTTGAGAGATAGGACTGGGTACAATTAATTTAGTTTTTTAATAGCTACAAAGTTAAAGGGATAGTAATACTTAATTTTAACTTTATTTTATTTTGTAGGCATTAAAAAAATATGAAGAATGATATAAGTCTTATCCCTCAAACCTTTATGGTTTGAGAGATATTCACAAGCAAAGTTTCCCCTCCCGCCCCTTTTACCTAGTGTAAGCCATCTCTTCTCAGATGTGGAATGCAGTCCATAGACTGGACAGATAACAGCAAGGGACAATCTTCTTCCTATGAGAACAATGAAGGCCCTGCCCCCCTTGACAAGCTTTTCAGGTTTTTCCCTTATCTTAATTGAAGATTGTCCCTCTCTGCAGTCTACCTGGGCACCTCCCTTCTGATCTGGCTGAGCAGTGTTACATCAGTAAAAGGGGCGGGAGGAGGACACTTTGTCATTGAATTACTCTTGAACTACAACTCTGACAGAATTGAAATAACACTCTCCAAAGTCCAAATACGATGATGATTAATTAGAGCTGCTTTGATTATGAAACATTACTATCCCTTTAAGTTTAACAAAATATTACTATCACTTTAAGCTTATCGCTAGATGTCTAATCAGGTGGGGTGGGCTTTAGGTGGAGTGATATTTCCTCTTTAAATCAATGAAAAATTGCAGATTTTTTAATGCCTACGATGGTAGTTGGTTTACTCCACAGTTGCTCTTGCCTTTATAGAGAAGTTCTCACTCTTACTGAGGACAATTAAAGCTGAGCTGACATTGAAGGGTGGGCAACCTTTTACAGTAGGAAAAATGGACAGACTAGATAGGCCGAATGGTTCTTATCTGCCATCAAATTCTATGTTTTTTGGCACAACAGCTTTTGGGGACTACAATTTCCATCATCCAGAAACAGCCATGGGCTGTTGTGGTTGATGGGAGGTGAAGTCCCCAATAGCCGGAGAGCCAAAACGAGTCTGCCCTGACCTGGGACTCTGGAGAAAACCCTCATAACTTAATCCAAATAAAATCACAGCACATTAAGTTGGACGAATTATGGCCGCAGCTGTTTACTAACTTTTCAATTAAATGAGGCAAACCATATTTCCAAATAACAAGTGGTTAATGCCATAAATGGGATGTAGCAGAGCATGGATGCCATGCCCAAACAACACCATTGCCTGATTCAAAGACAGAAGAAAAAACCCAAGTCCAATGACCAACCAGGAGAGGTCCCTTCAGGCCCACCTGACTGAGCTAGACCTGGAGATCCTCCACAAGTAACCATTACCAGAGATCATATGACCAGCTGGACTGTCTCCCATAGGCCCTTACAACCCAACTTGCCATAGAAAGAAAAGATAATTTCCAACATGAGCTTCAATTTTTTTTTATCACAATATCAACAATACAAGAAAAAACACACTCCAAGGGTGGGAGGGAAGGGAACAAAATCACCAGAGTGCTAGTCAGGAGGAAAAGGAAGTGAGAAAGTCCTGCACTTCCTCTTATAGTCTCCTGACTGAGCCCACCACGGCTACATCACTTCCTATATATGCCAAACCCCTTCTCAGTGGGGTGGGCCAACCCAGGCCCAAGTCGCGGCCCCCTCCACTTAAATTTTCAGGAGCTTCTTTCCTGCAGACCAATAACAGATTCATATGTAAGTCACCTCTTCTTTAGCCCAGACAGTGCAAGCTATCTTTCTTTCCTGATATCAGACTGCAAAAGTTTGCTGCTGTGAAATAAGCCTCATTTTAATTCAGCTGCACTGAAAAAGAGCAAGTCTTTATAATCAATAGCCACTTCTCTTCTGATACACAAAGTTAATCAGGGCAAACGACACGTTTTATTAACCTCTAATTGGAGGAGAGATTTGGGATTCATACTGAATCTATTGAAGAAGTAAGAAAGGTAAAAGGGGCAATTTGCAACTAATACGGAGCTATTTTACTGTGTGATATGTATTAAGAAAAGTAAGGGCATAAGTGTAAAGTAGATCAAAACTAGGGCAAGGAGTTGAAGACCTGTCCTGCATTCATGGGGCAGTAAAGGGAGAATATAGGATTCTTTTAAAGGGATAGCAATACTTCACACAAAATGCAGCTCCGATTCTTTTTCGTACCATGTGTCTCAACACTATCAGTCTTGAAGTTCCACAGCAACTGAATAAAAAAGCAGCCCCCTCCCGCCCCTTTTAGGTGCCTCCCATCAGTTGTGGAATCCAGTCCTGGGACTGGACGGATGCAGCAAGGGACAATCTTCATGCAGTAAGGATCAGGAAAACCCTGCCCCTCTTGATGAAGGAGGGCAGGATTTTCCTTATGCTTACTGAAGATTGTCCCTCGCTGCGCTCCATCTGGACCAAGTTGGAGAGGCAGAGTGATGCAGGGGAAAGAAGCGGGAGGTTGATCCTTTCTTATTCATTTGCTGCTGAAATACAAGACCGATAGTATTGCAATACTGAGCTAAGTGGGACAACTAGTATTAAGAAGAATTGGAGCTGCATTTTGTTTGAGGCTTTACTATCCCTTTAAAGGGATAGTAATACTTCATTTTAACTTTATTTTATTTTGTAGGCATTAAAAAAACATGAAGAATGATATAAGTCTTATCTCTGAAACCTTTATGGTTTAAGAGATATTCACAAACAAAGTATCCCCCCCCTGTTCAACCAGATAAGAAGGGAGATGCCCAGGTAGACTGCAGAGAGGGACAATCTTCAATTAAGATAATGGAAAAAGCTGAAAAACTTTTCAAGGGGGGAAGGGCTTTCATTGTTTTCATACAAAGAAAATTGTCCCCTTCTGTTATCTGTACTGTCATACAACCAGACTCACATCTGAGAAGAGATGTCTTACACTAGGAAAAAGGGGCGGGGAGGGGAACTTTGCTTGTGAATATCTCATAAACCATAAAGGTTTGAGAGATAAGACTTATATCATTCTTCATGTTTTTTTAATGCCTACAAAATAAAATAAAGTTAAAACGAAGTGTTACTATCCCTTTAAGTTATTTGCAGTGCCTTCACAGCTATGGTACCTGAGTTCCATAGTTTAGAACTTACACATTCTCTCTTCATTTGCCTGCAGATCATAGATTTTTTTATAACTTGCGATCTCAGCTCTGCTGAAAAGCCACCAGTTGATCGGCTGACCGGATTCCAAATCTGACAGCTAGATGGCAGACTTGACCGTTTTGTTATCTGTCTGGTCTATGGACTGCATTCCACATCTGAGAAGAGATGGCTTACACTAGGAAAAAGGGGCGGGAGGGGAAACTTTGCTTGTGAATATCTCTCAAACCATAAAGGTTTGAGAGATAAGACTTATGTCGTTCATGTTTTTTTAATGCCTACAAAATAAAATAAATATAAAACAAAGTATTACTATCCCTTTAACCCTCTGGGTGCCAGAGAGGTACCCAACGCATTGCAACACAAGGTGTTGGGTACCTTTTTGGCACTCAAAGGGTTAACCAAGTGAGCTATCCCACTAGTTTATAATAAGATAATACAAATGATGGAAATTAAGTAGATTATAAAAAAGAACTTTTTTAGTAAGGGGAATTTTAAGAATGAACTGTGGAAAAGCTGATTGCTTTGTTAAAAGGAAACCGGTCTCCTATTGATTTCCTGTGAGACTCAATGATTAGACATCCGTCTTGCAGATTCTTAATATCAGCATTTTCATGGACTTCAGTAGACATTCACTGATAAAAATCAGTCCATTTCCATTAAAAATTCATTTTTGGCTTCAAGACCACTCGCCTTGCCAATTTTATCATTTTGTGATTGACATCGCTGCCAGAAGTAATGTGGTTCTGCCAGGGAACCCAAATAGATGTACAATTACTGAGCTTATTGCTATAATGTGATGTGTGCCTGATGTCTTATCTACCATACACTGATTTCATACTTTCTGGATTGAAATAGAAGAGCTTGTTCTGAAATGCGGCACGACAATGTATTTGACCTTTACTATAATAATTATAATAGTAATAATCATAGCTGGAAACTATCTGTATTTGCCACAGAGACTCCAGCTTTTGTATTGAATTACAAAGTCTCTGGGTAAAGAGACTAAGTCTCTGTTGGCGGGGAGTTTTCTTTGAGACTCTGCCCACTTCTTCTACTTCCATGCCTTTTCTTCCCACTTCTCCTCCTTCCCCACCCTGTTCTGCCCACTTCCCACCCACTTTATTAGGCAGCGGCTGGTGAGAACATCCCATCTAAATAATATTGCACCAGAAGCGCCTTCCTTTTGTTTTTTCTTCTAGAGATTCTTACGTTCCATCACTTTATTAACCTCTACCACTTCTGCTGGAAGGCTATTCCACTTATCTGCTACCCTCTCAGTAAAATAAAACTTTCTTACATTACATCTAAACCTGTGTACCTCCAGTTTTACATTATGGACTCTTGTCCTAACATTTTTACTCCTTTGAAATATACTTCCCTTCTGCACTTTGTTGAATCCCTTCATGTATTTGAATGTTTCTATCATATCCCCTCTCTCTCTTCTCTCATCCAAGCAGGGGAGGGCTGGCCTGGGGGGCAATTGCCCCCTGGGTCGGTCATATGTCTGGACCAGTGGGCCACTGTCTCATTTAATTTCCATCTTTTTGCTATAAATGGAGCAACACTAGTGATACCACAGAGCTTACAATTGAAATGATGCTATACAAATGATACCACAAAGCTACAATCCAAATGAGGCTACACTAGTTACATAACCATTTCCACTGTAAGCTCTATAGTATCACTAGTGTAGCTTTACTTACATTGTAAACTCTGTAATATCAGTAGTTTAGCCCACTTTAATGTGAGCTATGTGGTATCGCTTTACTTCACGATATTAATGCCACGTTTAAAATTAACAAAAGGAGGTGGGCTTTGAGAGTGGGCTCAAACGATAGTAGAAATGGGACGCTTGATTGCATTTGCCCCCCGGACCACAAGTTGCCAGCCCTCCCCTGCCTCCAAGCTATACATGTTCAGATCCTTTAGTCTACCCTGATATTTCTTTTTCTATAAACCAGTCACCATTTTAGTAGCCCTTCTCTGAATTTTCTCTATAGTATCTATATCCTTCTGGAGATGGGGTCTCCAGTACTGTACACAATACTCTAGGGGCTGGATTCAAATGCAGGAGATAATTGTTACCTCCTGTTTTGTCAAATATTTTCCTATTGGAGTCTATGGGGAAACCTGGAGATAAAAGCAGAGATAAAATTAGCACCTACATTTGAATCCAGCCCCTAGGTAAGGTCTAACTACAGTAGAGATCTGTAGAGTGGCATAACCACTTCCCTTTTTCTGTTACTATTGCCCCTAGCTATACAATCCAGTACCCTGTTTGCATTCCCCACCGCTTTATTACATTGCCTGCCTACCTACCTTAATGTCATTAGAAAGAATTACTCCCAAATCCATTTCCTCTGTTGTCTCTGAGGACTCTGTATTCTAACATAGTGCTACAAATTTGTGCTATAAGGTGGAATTCAGACAGCTGAAGAGGGGCAATTCTGGAGCACACAAACTGCACACAGAGGAACAAATGAACAATGCTAAAACTCCTGGGGGGAGATTCACTAAGCGGTGATAAAGAGGTGATAAAGTGGGGATGACTTCTCCAGCTTATCTCTTCTCCAGTTCCTATGTTATTCTATGCATCCTATGCACTAAGATTTCTTCAGCTTTGGAGATCTTAGTGAATAGGTTTCATAGAATGACATAGGGACTGGAGAAGTGATATACTGGAGAAGTCATCTCCAGTTTATCACCTCTTTATCACCACTTAGTGAAATTCCCTCCTGTTGATTTAAATGGGTCTTTCAACATCTTAACCATTTGAGTGCCAGAGAGGTACGCATTGCATTGCAAAGCAATGTGTTGCATACCCCTCTGGCACTGAAAGGGTTAAGTGCTGGGGAGGTCTTCATAGCTCAAACAATGGACAACATCGCTGATGCAGCATCAACCATGTGAAAGGAACCCAAGGGCAAAGGCATCTGGCACAGGCCTAGATTTATAAAAGCAAACTGGAGTTACTCTGGAGCAAACCAACTACACTATAGGGGAGGAATAAAAATTCAGAAATTCCCATGCCTTTGAATAGAGCTTTTTAACCCTGTAAATGCCAGAGGAGTCTCAAAGACCTCTCTAGCAATCATGGCGTTAAAAGCCCAATTTAATTTTACAGGAATGTTTATTTAACCCCCAACACACACACACACACACACACACACACACTGGGAACTTAGTTTATTCCAGAATAACTCCAGTTTGCTTTTATAAAGATGGGCCATAGAGTCTCCATTACAGCTGCCATCCCCTGTTGGCCAGTCTAATGTGCATACACTAGAAATGTTCTTAGAACTGATGCCTCTAAGACGATCACATGAGTCACCCAGCCCTGAAAGAGTTGACCCTTTGTGTGCCAGATTGGATCCAGGACTGTAAGCAGGGTTGTATTTGAATAACAGATGCACCACACAACCCTGCCCAGTGTTAACGTCTCATTTAAAGGGATAGT